>OZ030021.1:47830000-48430000 GCA_964023405.1 Apodemus agrarius | reverse complement strand
ACCAAATACAGACAGAGAAGAGCCTTACTCAGCCTTCTCCAGGGTCTTCCAGACCCCCGCGGTTTCGACTGCCAGTCAAACTCTCGGCACCAGACAGGCTCAGTAGATAAAGGCACACAAGACAACAATGCACAAAACAGAAACCAACAGATCTAAGCCTTTGTGCCCCATCCACGTCTCCCACAAGCAGGCGAAAGAATCAGACTGCCACAGAGGGGGGAAGCTTCTACTTTTACAACTGACCTCAGTCCTCTTGACCGGCCGGGAGTCTACCAGGCATCCCTGGCACTCCTTACCTCCCAGAGCATCCTCCGGGGCCGCAGCTTGTGGCTTTCTCTAGTACGTCTACTAACCACCATCCTATGGCCCTCACGGTCCAAGAGGACAGCTGCATACCTAAAAGCGTGTGTCTCATCAGGTTCAGATTCAGAAAACAGGACAAACACAAACACTCAGGACACTCAGAACAAAGACATCAGCCGGCACACACGTTTCAGAGGGTATCCCCTTACCTCCAAGTTGGTTCTCAAGTGTGGGGGGTGATCACACTTCCTGGCCCATGCACCAAATGTAAGACCCAAAAGAAAAACAGGGGCACCCCAGCACCCACACCTTGGAAGGCGTCACCTCAATCACTCAGGAGAAACAGTCTTGATGCAATAGCAGGAGGATTTTTATTCCAGAGCTCTGGGGGCACAGCCATTCCCCACGTGGGGTAGGTGACTGAGTGCAGAAACAGGACTGCTTTTATAGATTTACAGCAAAGCCTGCCTAACACAAGCCACTCCATAGCTTCCAAGCCAATCAGTTTAAATCATCCAGCCTGCACTCTCTGAGAACCAATCAGTTTCCTATAGAAGCCTGATAAACTAGTTATGTCATTTCTGCTTACATGGTCGACATGCACAGGGTCATACCAGGGTTACACAGGCATTTCCTGTTACACATTTCCTGTTATGGGCCCAGCCTGCAACCCTCATCCTTTCAATATCTAGAAACTGTGTATCTTATAAAAATTAAACAGAAATGTGAAAAATTGTTAGTAATGTTGACTTCCCTCATCCCCACCATCTTAACAACTTCTTAGCTTTACAATTCACAGGTTAGATGGTGTGACTTGTTAGAATTTAAGCACCTAGGCCTCCTTGTAAAGACTTACTTCTACCATTGTTCTTCTCTTAATCAGAAAGCCACAGAGCTTCTGTTTGCTCTATAGCTCTGACAGCTTTAGTGCATAAGGCTTTGACTACAAAACTTATTTCCTTGTGGGGTTTCTATCATTGCACCAGACTGTGCCTATTCAATAGTATTGTGAACTAAACCTGGAGCAACTAAATTTAGAAATCTGAATTATTTCACCAAAAGAGGCTATTTGTTTTCAAAAGGCCTTGCCTATGTAGACTATAAATACTAGAGGTGGTCGGCATTGTGTCTAATGTTCCCACACTCTGCCATCTTTGTGTATTTGACCCTTAGGATCATCTATTCCTCAACTGTCATTGCCAGACCTTAGGAGGAACATAACACAAGCACATCCAGAGTCACCCAAATTGGTGCTTCTCAGTCTTCCTAATGCTTCAGATCTTTAATACAGCTCCTTGTGCTGTGGTGACCCACAACCATACAATTATTTTTGTTGCTTCTTCATAACTATGGTTTTGCTACTGTTATAAAGCATAATGTAAATAGCTGTGTTTTCCAATGGTCCTAGGTGATATCTATGAAAGGTTCCTTTGACACCCAAAGGGGTAATAAACATGTTGAGAACTGCAGACATGAAGGATTAACCAAACTCTAGATAGGAATACCTCTTGTATTTCTGTTTGTGGAATGAAAGATCATAATCAGAAGGAAAAAGTCTTTAAGAGCATATTTAAGAGTATGAAGGCCTTCATCCCCACCTTCAGGTGTTCTTAAAATGCATGTGAGGTCCTGGATAATCCAAGAGCTTGTTTAGTAACTGTCTAAACAATCCTAAACAATGACACGAATTAATATCTAACATTAACAAGATACTTAAATCAGTAATGCTGATATAAGGTAATCAGGTAGAAATTAAACATGTATAATATACACAATATTAAAAAATCACTGAATATTTTAATCTTATAATAATTTTGATTTTTTAATAAATGGATAAACATGATTTATTGGAACTTCGAGAAATGGCTCCCTGGCCTAGGATTCTAATAATAGTTTGATTTACAGATTGTTAGGGCATGGGTGCGATCAGTAGAGACTGGCTTTAAGAGGTAAGTTTAACTGAGACTTCAAAAATGATGGTTAAAAAAGTAATGAAAATACAGTCTCAACAGATAGAGATTATTAAAAAAGGAAATGATAAATATTGATTCAAAAAATCCAGTAAAGTGAGAATCTTGTGAAATGAGAAAGCATTGTAAGGTAGGTGGGTCGCACCCTGTTCTCCCTCGGCATCCCTATCCTTGATCAAAGGACATCAGAAGAGACACAGAAAGAAACATGTAGAAGGCAGGGTAGAGTTAATTACAGAGTCATGACATACTGTCAAGGGTAAAAGTGGACACTTCCTGGACCATTGTGGTGGAAAATACTCAAGGGGTAGGAGTGGATCACTGGCACTTCACACATTTAGGGCTACGCTCATTTTTCTAAATTCTCTGAACTGGATGTCTTTCCTGATGGACATCTCCCTCACATGCTCATTTGGATTAAATCCTGCTCTCATTTCCCCATTAGACATTTGCAAGCACCAAGTGAAGGGATGGTGTTTTGAACAAAAGACGTCTCAGGACTTGTTACAACATTTGGCATGTCTCAAAAAAAATTTTTTATCAGAAACTGGACATTTGCATAGCACACAAATCTAGCACGTGCTTCTCCCGAGCCCACCCTCGGTATTGCTAGGCTTTGCCTGTTTGTTTAGCCACTGTCTGGACACGTTTGGTGATGTCTACACCTATCTCTAAGGCTGCTTCTTTAATTATTCTGCTGATCTCCCCACTGTTCTGAAACACACAGTTGCTCAGAAACCCAGATGACTAAAAGATATGCTTTGCCAGCAGAGTTCTTATGCAAGTATTCAGATGTCCTAGTCCTTAAATAGATTATATAACTACTTTATAATGCAATGGATTATACCTGAGGCCTCATGCTAGCTGAGAAAATGCTGTACCATTGAAGTATATCATATCCTTTCCTTTATTTTCCTTTTCTCTTTTTGTCCTTTTCTCTTTTCCCCCTGTTAAGAAGATACACCGACCTCTACAGAAGAGCCAGTGGATCCTTGGAAGCATCGTCTGGGATGTAATATTAGGATGTCAAAGTGAGGTGAGGAAAAACAGCAACTTGTTGTTCAACAAGCTTGTTTCATTTGTTAAATGCTCATAGGACCGTTTCCAGAGTATTCAAATAAGGAAGAAAAGTTGAAGAAAATTACCATTCTGTTTTACTACCCAGAACCCACCACTTACCTGCACAGAAGTAGAATTTCTTGTGTGTTACTTTTTACTGAATAAGCAAATGTAGCCAAGATTATTGTACTCAAATGACCAGCAAATTAGAATTTTGGAATTAGAAAGCCAAGAATCGGGGACACCGCGCGAACTGCGGGCAGCTGGAGTCAGGTGCGTGGACAGAGACCTAGCTTAGCTTAGCTCTGCAGGAGATCTGGGCACCTACAGCTCAGCTGCGGTTGCAGACCACTGCGGACCGGCTCTCCGGGCTGGCAGCAAGGTGCCATCTTGCCTCGGGACACCATGAGGAATACTAGCAGCTGGAGTCAGGTGCGTGGACAGAGACCTAGCTTAGCTTAGCATAGACAACACCGTCAGACTCGGGCCAGCGCCCAGAGTCAGAGGAGATTTGCAGATCTGTGCACCTACAGCTCAGCAGCAGTTACTAACCTCTGGGGACAGGCTCGCTGTGCTTTCAGCGGGGCCACCATCTTGCCTCGGGACACCGCGCAGACTGCAGATGGTTGGAGCCAGGTGCATGGATAGAGACCTAGCTTAGCTTAGCGTAGACAACACCATCAGGCTCTGGCCGGCGCCCAGAGCCAGAGGAGCTCTCGGTAGGAGATCTGCGCACCTACAGCTTAGCTGCGGTTGCAGACCACTGCTGACTCTCCGGGCTTGCAGCGAGGTGCCATCTTGCCTCGGGACAACCCGGACTGCTAGCGGCTAGAGTCAGGTGCATGGACAGAGACCTAGCTTAGCATAGCATAGACAACACCTTCAGGCTCTGGCCGGCGCCCAGAGTCAGAGGAGATCAGCAGGAGATCTGTGCACCTACAGCTCAGCTGTGGTTGCAGACTGCTGCGGACCGGCTAGCCGGGCTTGCAGGAGGTACCATCTTGCCTCGGGACACAGCTGACTGCTGGCTGCTGAGGTCAGGTCACGGCGGACGACTGGTGGCTGGGATCAGGAGCACGGATGCCCTCTACTACAGCAGTGCCAAAGGCCAGGCTCACAGGAGCTTCAAACTCCAACCAGTAACACTAAGACCAACTAACTCCAGAGATAAACAGATGGCAAAAGGCAAAAGTAGGAACATTACTAACAGAAATCAAGGCAATATGGCACCATCTGAACCCAATTTGCCAACCACAGCAAGTCCTAGATACTCCAGCACACCAGAAAAATAAGAGTTGGATATAAAAGCACTGGTCATGATGCTGCTAGAGGAACACAAAAAAGACATAAACAAATCTCTTAAAGAAATGCAGGGGAACATCAATAGGGTAGAAGCTCTTACAATGCAAACACAAAAATCACTTAAAGAACTCCAGGAGAATATGGTCCAACAGACAGAAACCAATAAAGAGGAAATGAGAAAATCAGTTAAAGAAATGCAGGAGAACTTGAAACAACAGGCAGAAGTCATGAAAGAGGGAACACAAAAATCTCTTAAAGAATTACAAGAAAACACAAACAAATGAAGGAACTGAGCAAAAACATCCAAGTTCTGAACACAGAGGTAGAAACAACTAAGAAATTGCAAAAGGAGGCAACTTTGGAGATAGAAAACCTTGGGAAGAAATCAGGGGTCGTATATGTAAACATCAACAACAGAATACAAGACATAGAGGTAAGAATCTCAGATGCTGAAGATAACATAGTAACCATTGACTCCACAGTCAAAGAAAACACAAAATCCAAAAGGCTTGTAACCCAAAACATCCAGGAAATCCAGGACACAATGAGGAGACCAAACCTAAGGATTATAGGGATGGATGAGAGTGAAGATCTACAACTTAAAGGGCCAGCAAATATCTTTAACAAAATTATGGAAGTAAACTTCCCTAACTTAAAGAGAGAGATGCCCATGAATATACAAGAAGCCTACAGAACTCCAAACAGACTGGACCAGAACAGAAATACCTCCCGTCACATAATAATCAAAACCCCAAAATGTACTAAACAAAGAAAGAATATTAAAGGCAGTAAGAGAAAAAGGCCAAGTAACATGTAAAGGAAGACCTATCAGAATCACACCAGACTTCTCTCCAGAAACCATGAAAGCTAGAAGATCCTGGGCAGACCTCATGCAGACCATAAGAGAACACAAATGTCAGCCAAGACTACTATACCCAGCAAAACTCTCAATCAACATAGATGGAGAAATCAAAATATTCCATGACAGGACCAAATTTACACAATATCTTTCCACTAACCCAGCTCTACAAAGGATAATAGGAGGAAAACTCCAATACAAGGAAGAAAACTGCACCCAAGAAAAAGCAAGACAGTAACCTTCTTCCATCAAACTAAAAGGAAGATGACTACTCAAAAAACAAAAATAACATCAAAAATGTCAGGAAGTAATAATCACTATTCCTTAATATCTCTTAACATCAATGGACTCAATTCCCCCCAAAAAGACATAGACTAACAGACTGGATACGGAAACAGGACCCTACATTTTGCTGCTTACAGGAAACACACCTCAGAGTCAAAGACAAACACTACCTTAGAGTAAAAGGCTGGAAGACAATTTTGCAAGCAAATGGTCACAGGAAGCAAGCTGGAATAGCCATTTTAATATCAGATAAAATTGACTTTCAACCCAAAGTCATCAAAAGAGACACAGAAGGTCACTTCTTGCTAGTCAAAGGAAGAATCCACCAAGAAGAACTCACAATTGTAAACATCTATGCTCCAAATGTAAGGGCACCCTCATTCGTAAAAGAAACTTTACTAAAGCTCAAAGCACACATTGCACCTAACACAATAATTGTGGGGGACCTCAATACTCCTCAGTGGACCAATCAAGAAAACAGAAACTAAACAGGGACATGGAGAAACTCATCGAAACTTTAGACCAATTGGATTTAACATATATGTATATATATATATATATATATATATATATATAAAACATTTCATACTAAAGCAAAAGACTATACCTTTTTCTCAGCACCTCATGGTACCTTCTCCAAAATCGACCATATAATTGGTCACAAGACAGACCTCAAACAAATATAAAAAGATCAAACTAATCCCATGCCTCCTATCAGATCACCATGGAGTAAGAGTGTTCTTCCATAGCAACAAAAACAACAGAAAATCCTCATACATGTGGAGGCTGAACAATACTCTACTCAATGATACCTAAGTCCAGGAAGAAATAAAGAAATAAAATAAAGATTTTTTAGAATTTAATGAAAATGAAGGCACAACATACCCAAATCTATGGGACACAATGGAAGCAGTGCTAAGAGGAAAACTCATAGCCCTGAGTGTCTCCAAAAAGAAACAGGAGAGAGCATATACTAGTAACTTAATGGCGCACTTGAAAGCTCTGGAACAAAAAGAAGCAATTTCATCCAGGAGGAGTAGAAGACAGGAAATCATCAAACTCAGGGCTGAAATCAATCAAGTTGAAACAAAGGGAACCATACAAAGAATCAACAAAACCAGGAGCTGGTTCTTTGAGAAAATTAACAAGATAGATAAACCCCTAGCCAGACTTAAGAAAGGGCACAGAGACAGTCTTCAAATTAACAAAATTAGAAATGAAAAGGGAGATATAACAACAGAAACTGAGGAAATTCAAAATCATCAGATCCTACTACAAAAGCCTATACTCAACACAACTGGAGAATCTGGAGGAAATGGACAATTTCCTAGACAGTTACCAAATACCAAAATTAAACCAGGATCAAATAGATAGTCTAAACAGACCCATAACCCCCAAAGAAATAGAAGGGGTCATAGAAAGTCTTCCAACCAAAAAAGCACAGGACCAGATGGTTTTAGTGCAAAATTCTATCAGACCTTCAAAGAAGGCCTAATACCAATACTCTTCAAACTATTCCACAAAATAGAAACAGAAGGAACACTACCCAACTCATTCTATGAAGCCACAATTACCCTAATACCAAAACCACACAAAGATTCAACTAAGAAAGAGAACTACAGGCCAATTTCCCTAATGAATATCGATGCAAAAATACTAAAAAAAATACTTGCCACCGAATCCAAGAACACATCAAAACAATCATTCACCAGGGATCAAGTTGGTTTCATCCCAGGGATGCAGGGATGGTTCAATATATGGAAATCCATCAACGTAATCCACTACATAAACAAACTCAAAGAAAAAAACCACATGGTCATCTCATTGGATGCTGAAAAAGCATTTGACAAAATTCAGCATCCTTTCATGCTAAAAGTCTTGGAAAGAGCAGGAATTCAAGGCCCATATCTAAACATAGTAAAAGCAATATACAATAGACCAGTAGCCAACATCAAGGTAAACAGAGAAAAACTTGAAACAATCCCACTAAAATCAGGGACTAGACAAGGCTGCCCCCTCTCACCATATCTCTTCAATGTAGTACTTGAGGTACTAGCTAGAGCAATTCGACAACATAGGGAAGTCAAAGGGATACAAATTGGAAAGGAAGAAGTCAAACTATCACTATTTGCAGATGATATGATAGAATACTTAAGTGACCCCAAAACCTCCGCCAGAGAACTTCTGCACATGATAAACAACTTCAGCAAAGTGGCTGGTTATAAAATCAACTCAAGCAAATCAGTAGCCTTCCTATAAGCAAAGGATAAGCAGGCCGAGAAAGAAATTAGGGAATGACACCCTTCACAATAGCCACAAACAATATAAAGTATCTTGAAGAGACTCTAACCAAACATGTGAAAGATTTATATGACAAAAACTTCAGGTCTCTTAAGAGGAAAATTGAAGACGACATCAGAAAATGGAAAAATCTTCCATGCTCGTGGGTTGGCAGGATTAATATAGTTAAAATGGCATCTTGTGAATAGCAATATACAGATACAACGCAATCCCCATCAAAATCCCAACTCAGTTCTTCATAGAGTTAGAAAGAGCAATTCTCAAATTCATCTGGAATAACAAAAAACTCAGGATAGCTAAAACTATCATCAACAGCAAAAGAACTTCTGGGGGAATCAATATCCCGGACCTCAAGCAATACTACAGAGCAGTAGTGTTAAAAACTGCATGGTATTGGTACAGTGACAGGGAGGCAGATCAATGGAATAGGGCCCAGAATTGAACCCACACATCTATGGCCAATTGATCTTCGACAAAGGAGCTGAAAACATCCAGTGGAAAAAAGATAGCCTTTTCAACAAATGGTGCTGGCTCAACTGGAGGTCAACATGCAGAAGAATGAGAATTGATCCACTCTTATCTCCTTGCACTAAGCTCAACTCCAAGTGGATCAAGGACCTCCACATCAAACCAGACACACTAAAACTAATAGAAAAGAAACTGGGGAAGACCCTTGAGGACATTGGCTCAGGGGGAAAATTCCTGAACAGAACACCAATTGCTTATGATCTAAGAGCAAGAATAGACAAATGGGACCTCATAAAATTACAAAGTTTCTGTAAGGCAAAAGACACTGTCAAAAGGATAAATTGGTAACCAACAAATTGGGAAAAGATCTTCACCAACCCTACATCTGACAGAGGGCTAATATCCAATGTATACAAAGAACTCAAGAAGTTTGACCCCAGAAAGCCAAATAACCCTATCCAAAAATGGGGTACAGAGCTAAACAAAGACTTTTCACCTGAAGAAATTCGGATGGCTGAGAAACACCTTAAAAACTGTTCAACACCATTAGTCATTAGGGAAATGCAAATCAAAACAACCCTGAGATTTCACCTCACACCAGTCAGAATGGCTAAGATTAAAAACTCAGAAGACATCAGGTGTTGGTGAGGATGTGGAGAAAGAGGAACACTCCTCCACTGCTGGTGGGAATGCAAGCTGGTACAACCACTCTGTAAATCAGTCTGGCGGTTCCTCAGAAAACTGGACGTGATACTTCTGGAGGACCCAGCCATACCACTCCTGGGAATATACCCAGAAGATTCCCCAGCATGCAATAAGGATACATGCTCCACTATGTTCATAACAGCCTTATATATAATAGCCAGAAACTGGAAGGAACCCAGATGTCCCTTAATGGAGGAATGGATACAAATAATGTGGTATATATACACAATGGAGTACTATTAAGCCATTAGAAACAATGAATTCATGAAATTCTTAGAGAAATAGATGGAGCTGGAGAACATCATACTAAGTGAAGTGACCCAGTCTCAAAAGAATACCCATGGTATGCAGTCACTGATAAGTGGATATTAGCCTAGAATCTTGGAACACCAAAGACATAAATCACGTACCAAATGATGTCTGACAAGAAGAAAGTAGTGGACACTGGTGCTAGAATGGACCAAAGCATCAGTGTAGGGGAATACCAGAACAGGGAAGTGGGAAGGGGTGGATGAGGGAGCAGGGGGAGGGAAAAGGGCATGTGGGACCTTTGGGGGTGGGGAACCAGAAAAAGGGAAATGAATTGTAAATATAGAATATATCCAATAAAAAAAGAAAGCCAAGAATCTACAATATTTATAAGGATGGACGGATGCCAAAACACATGAGGAACTTCCATGAGGTAGAGGACTTCGTACCTTCTAATGAGTGCTAACAAAATTCAGGGAGTCATAGCAAAACAAAACAAAACAACAAAACAAAACAAAATGAAACAAACAAAACAAATACAGCCAGAGAATTGTCAGGAATGTGTTCTATCAGAAACATGTGTCTGCCTTTCTGTAGCTTCAGGTTTTATTGAATAACAATTACTGAAAACCAGCTTTGTCAGCGTAATTGGAAGTAATTTACCAAGCAATCCTGATACCTTGATAGCTGACTAATGTAAATCAAGATTTTTTTATTCCAATCTTATCTTCTTTTTTTTTCATTTTTATTGGTTATCTTATTTATTTATTTATTTATTTATTTACATTTCAAATGTTATCCCCCTTTCCAGTTTCCTCTCCATGAGCCCCCTATCCCCTCTTCTGTCCCCCTGCTTCTATGAGGGTGCTGAGGCACACCCAATCTTATCTTTGGTTTTTTTTTGTTTTTATTTTTAAATCTCAGTCCTTTTAAAGATTTGTTCATTTATTATCTGTAAGTACACGGTAGCTGTCTTCAGACACCTCAGAAGAGGGCAGCAGATTTCATTGTAGATGGTTTTGAGCCACCATGTGGATGCTGGGATTTGAACTCAGGACCTTTGGAAGAGCAAACAGTGCCCTTACCCACTGAACCATCTCTCCAGCCTGCAATCTTAACCTCTAATGTTGGCTTTTGGGTTATGCATTACACATCACATGGTAAATCTAACTATAACTATGTATGTATATTTGTAAGTTACTCCATTCCATAAAAGGGCTATAGAGGCTGTAGAAGAGTACAAGGAACTCCAAAGAGGCCTTAGAACAGCAGAGGCAGAGAGCACAGAGATTCAAAGACCTCTCTGCATCTCTGTGTGCAACAGTGAGCCTGACTGGAGGTCTGCTAGGAGAGTTGCTGTGGAGAGGAGCTGCAGGGTCAGAGCTGAACCTTGGGGTTGAGTGGAGTCTCTGAGCTACAGAAGCAAGAAATGGGAGCAAGGTGGCTGAAGAAGCAAAGGGCATAACTGAATCAGGGTGGATGAACGGATAAAAGGGGATTTGAGTAGCCCTCATGAGCAGTGAGGACCAACCTAAGGAGAAGGCCCTGGATCAGTCAAGAATTATCTACCTGTGCATTAGATGACAGGTTGTTGGGGGCTATCACAATCTCAGTCAGGGGTTCTTGTCTTTATGGGGTCCTCTTTACTGGTTTCCTCAGTCTTGAGTGTTCGTTAAATTCTCCAGCCAGTTTTCCTGATAAGATTTTAATACACCCAAAGTTCATATGGTCCCATTTTATATGGCTATATGTATAGATCAGCACCCATTTTACTTTTAGAGTTAATGATTTATCAGCCTGTGCCTTGTGTTTAGTGACAGACAGATGGTGTCACTCACATGTTTGCACTCAAAGTGTTATCAAAAGCTACTTGTAAAATGTAATCTGTCAGCACAAGGCATGACCTGAGAAACTCTGTTTTATAGAATCTGAGAGCTCGGTCTCATCAATAATTGCTAGAACAGAAAAGCCAACAAGAAGAAAGCTTACAACTGGGGGACCACATTTCTGTAGTCTGTATCAGTTGAGGCTTGCCTTTACATTGTTTTTCAAAGAATCCTATGTCTGCTATAGAAACCACAAGTTTAATTCTCATTTTCCTTTTGGTTATTCATCCCAGGAAGACATAGGAGAAAAATAAAAGCTTGAGTGTTCCAGTGGTAAAATAATTAGGGAAATGCATATGAAGGCTAAAATGTGTTTCAAATAACTGAGAAAGCTTTCTGACCAAGAAACCCTAGAAATGCTATAAATAGTACATCAAATACTTTGTATTTTAGTTTTAGTTTACTAACATATATACAATATAAAACTGACTTCTATTTCTCCTTCCTTCCTTCCTTCCTTCCTTCCTTCCTTCCTTCTTCCTTCCTTCCTTCCTTCCTTCCTTCATTTCCTTCCTTCCTTCCTTCCTTCCTTCCTTCCTTCCTTCCTTCCTTCCTTCCATCCTTTGTCTTGGTAATCAAGCCCTGGAGTGCTCTATCATTAAGTCCCCTTCCCATCCCAATTTTAATATTTTTAAATGCACCATCTCATGGTATTAAATATATTCACATTATCACAAACCGTCAACACAATCTAGCCCCAGGACATTTTATTTATATCTTGCAGAGAAGAGGGTTGACATTTATCACCTCACTCATCTCCTCCCATCTGGGTAGCCAACCTTTTGTCAGCCGTGTTTATGAGAGATGACTCCAATCTTTTCAGAAGCGTGAAAACATTCATTACTTGTTTTAGCTTTATACATGGCTATTGAATTACCATGACTCCCTTACCAGTCATCCATCCATTCCCAGCAATCAGAATCTCTTTTAAAGTGTGAGTAAATCTCATCATGTGTATACGCCATGTTCCTTAACTCCTCCTCCATAGATACACAGTAGTTGCTGCTGCCTATTGTCAGTACTGCAGCTATCAACTCTGATGTCCAGATGCTTGTTGCCTGTTGTCAACAAATGTCAAACTCCAAATGCATCAAAGACTTCAGTATGAAGCTTGAAACACTGAACCTGCTGGAAGACTACACAGTCAGCATCCTGCAGGACATAAGTGAAGGAATAAACCTTCCGAAAAGGTAAAATATTGTCGAGTGAGTCCTCATAAAACTTAAAAGCTTCTGCATAGCTAGGGAAACGGTCAGTCAAGCCCAGAGGAAGCCTATAGGGTGGCAGGGACTCTTTGCCAGCCAATTGAGAAATGAACTAGGGGTCTGAACAGAAAATTCTCAAATGATGAAATAGAAGTGGCCGAGATAGATGTGTTTTATAAATGTCTAACATCCTTATCAATGAGAGAAATCCAGATTAAAACATCTTACCCTAGTCAGAATGGCTTAAGATCAAGACAACAACTGACAAGTGTTAACGAGGAGGTGGGGGAAGGGACTTTTTTCATTTACTCTTGGTGGGGTCACAACTATGAAATCAATGTGGAGAATTCTCAAACAGCTCAAGGTAGATGTACCCTATGACCAGCAGCACTCCCTTTGGCATTTATACAAAGGACATCCCACTCCGCAGGTACCGCCAACTGTGCTCACTTTCACTCTTCACAACAACCAGGCAACAACCTGAAAGAATACATCTTTGAAAGCAAAGAGAACAAGAGCCTCCAGGTGCTACAAATATTAGCACTTAAGGCAGCAGTGACAGAACCAATTAGCTCCCCAAAATTACAAGGGCTTAAAAACTTGAAATATATTTAAAGAAACAATGGAGACTATTTCTTTAATGTTTTAGAAAAGCTCAATGTGTCTGTGTGTCTGTGTCTGTGCTCGCATGCGCGTGCGCATGAGCATACACTCACACAGAAACACACACAAACACACACACACACAAATTCATCGCATTGTACATATGCTTGCATAGTGTATATGTGGAGGTCAGAGAACAGACTTCTGGAATTGGTTCACTCCTTTCACTAGGTGTTCTGGGGATTGAATTTAGGCTGCCATGCCGATGGGGCAAGGGCCTTGACTCACTTGAGCCAGTACAGAGTCCCCTGGTATAATATTTTCACCAAAACATGAAAAACTGCACATCTCCCCTAAAGGAAATGCTTGGGGATAATTAGCAGCAAGGATGACAAATGTCAATGCTAAATTTTTGGTACTCATACAAACTTTGATTGTATAAGTAATTTATGAAAAATAACAAATAAACTGGTTATGAATGAACTCAGTAGAGACACTCTTCAAACTAAAAGTGGACAGCAAAGTAATTGCTCCGAAAGGGTAAAGTTATGGGTCAAATTTAAATTTCTTGGTCACCCATATCCAAATTAAAATTTTAATAAAAAATATATAAAGGGAAAATAAAATATATAGCTTCTATTCCAACAAAGGATAATAACTGAGAGAACCATGGTCAATCAGGAAAGAGGAAGAGGAGGAAGAGGGGGAAGGGAGAGTGAAGACATTTGCACAGCAGGGAAAACAACAAATGTATTTAAACGGAGTCAAGCTCTATCTAAGGAGGGAGCAGCCCAACATCTCTGAAGAATGAAGACCCACAACCAACCCAGCCAGGGCAGTACAGATTTACTAACTCAAACAAACTGTATTTGTGCTATTTTTGGCAGGGGAGGTGCCTTTTACACTTTTTGACCTGGCTAAAATAGTCTCCACCAATTTCAAAACATTATAATGAAGTAGCTCAGAGTTAGGCCACAGTCTTAGAACATCTAGAATAACCCTGGTAGTCAGTTAATACGGTGAAGACTTTGGTTTGTGGGGCAGAACATGTGACTGGTGCTTTGTGCAATGAAGTGGTACCGTATGTAACGCAACTGAGAACAGAGTTAGAGACCATGATGATAACGGAATGTGCTGAGAAACCTATCCACTGGGAATCTAGAGTCAGGAACAAGTAAGCACCACGTTTCTTGGCACTCCTGTCCTGACTTCTCTGGAACAAAGAATGGATTGCCAAGTTTTCCCTTATCTGTTTGAATAATTGAGAAGAAACATAGCGAGCCATTGTAGTCTTTCTTGCCTCTTGCAACAACTCACTGACTTTGGGAAGTAGTTTTTTTTTTATTTCATTACTGACATGATAGAAAATACTAACACACACACACACACACAAACACACACACACACACACACACATCTCCCAATACTTCTATGCACACCATAACTGAGAGACTGTAGGGTAAAGTAAGAGCTGTTGGATGACAAATAGGTTTCACCAAAGGAAAAACTCCAGTGTTTCTACCAGAGAGTGAAAGAGAGAGACATAGGAAGGGGACGAGTGGGAAGCAGAAGAAAAGGAAGGGAGAAGGAGAGGAAGGAGAAAGGGAAGAGGGGTGCCAAGAAAGGAGAGGGGAGGGCAAGGGGCAATAAGAGCCAAATGCCCATCCCTCTTGGAAGCCCACATAGGGCTGCTGCTATACAACCATGAGCAACAATTCTCCATCTTTGAAAAGAAACAGAGGCGACCGAATTGAGATGCTGCCGGAGCCTCGTAAACCCACACAAGTGCAGACATCTCCTTGCTCCGCCTTCACTGTGTCCATCACCATGTCTTCTCTAGGGAACAGCCATGTATTATCAGCACTGATTTCTCTTCATAAGTCGGTAACACGGCGACATCATCATTAGATAAGTGAGAGAGGAGCACACGTCACAGTGTTGGGGACACAATCGGAGAAACGCCACCGGGCAGTTTTCTCCCTTCAATAACTTACAGAAGATCCTTTCATGAACCAAGATGCTCAGGTTCTTCCATGCACCTTGTTTCATTCTAATCTCACACCAACCAAATGTCATTACCTACCAGACAGTCTCATTCGACCCCTCTTTGAACAGACAGATGCTATGTGCACTTAATATAGTGTATGCTTATGTGTGTATCTTTCATCCGAGTTTTGTGTAAAGGTTTCTAAAGTGAGGAACCTTAATGACCTTGCTGAATCCACTTAGTGAATAAGAAAAAGAACAGTATTCTGGCCCTTAAGCAATCTGGATAAAGACCACATCTCTCTGTTTGGTTTGTTTGTTTGTTTGTTTGTTTGTTTGTTTGAATTAACAAGTATTATTAAAGATGTATTTTATTTTATTTTATTTTATTTTATTTTATTTTATTTTACTTTATTTTATTTTATTTTGTTTTGTTTTGTTTTGTTTTGTTTTTTGTTTTTCAAGACAGGGTTTCTCTGTGCAGCCCTGGCTGTCCTGGAACTCACTCTGTAGACCAGGCTGACCTCGAACTCAGAAATCTGCCTGCCTCTGCCTCCCAAGTGCTGGGATTACAGGTGTGTGCCACCACGCCTGGCTTGTATTTTACTTTTAATTATTTATTTAAGTTTGTCTATGTTTAGGAGTGTATGTGTGCCCATGGAGTCCAGCAGAGGACACCAGATCTCCTGGAGTTGGAGGTGGTTGTGAGCCACCTGATGTGAGTGCCGGGAACTGAGCTCAGGTCCTCTGCAAATGCAGCCCATACTCTAACACTGGGCCATCATCGCCCCAGCCCTCAAAGCCCATCTCAACCTAAATGAATCTAGACTCAATGACAGACGTCAGAGCCCACTCAGGATAAGCTAGGAATCAGCAGGCTGGGACTCAAAGGTCATTCTTCACTGGCCTAGCTACCTCGAGTGTACTTTACAAGTCAAGAGTCATAGGTACAACAGAGAGGAAGAGAGGGCTGCATACTCTCTCCACTGAGGTAACTGATGCACAGTAATGGAGCACAGAACAGAAGGACAGCAGCTTTGAACTTCTGCCCAGCCCAACAACACAGAAAATGGACCTTGCAAAATATAGGCTTCTCACACACATCTCCTCAAAACCACAGGTCAAGGTTCATTCTCCTTTTATGGATTAGTAAGCTAAACTGCAAAGAAGATAAGTAAATTAGTAAAATATTCTTTTCTGGAGCTCTATTTTATTCATGTTCTGTATGAATCCATGTTCCATTTTGATCTATGACATCTCACAGAATCCTTGTCTTTTTGTGGGCCTGCAAGTCCCCCATTAAATCACACCTATTGGCATGGGCAGCCTCTGAGAGAAAGTTTTCAGAGTGTCAGACACAGGTATATCAGAGCCAGCCCAGTAAGGCATCCACGACCCCTGCAGGCTGAAGGAAGACAGAGCTATTTCCCCGTCTCGAGGGCATCAGGGCTCAGCGGTGAGCGTGCACCATGGTAGGTAACAAATATTAAACACTTATGCTTGACTTAGGCGACTCTCTGGTAATTTTTCCGGAGTTCTCTCCTAGCTGCTTTTCTTAGATTAAAACTTTTGCCAACATTCCAAGGGCATTCATTCACTAGTGCACAGGGGCCCCATGATGAGAGGGAGCGCCACTTTGGAGTCAAACCCTGCCAAGTTTAATACTAAAAGTGGGTGAATGAGACTTGACTGCCTCCTAAATTGAATGTCTGTGGACTTTTTTTGGACCTGAAACTGAGCCCAGAACAAGGTCTGTACAGTAACACTCACTAGGTGTCAGTGTTTGACAAACCGTCTTGCCAGCGTCATTAGGGAAATGTTCATTTTGGCACAAATTGTCTATGGAAAATGCAATTAGGAAAAAGCTGTGCAAGTAGCCATTAGAAACTGAATAACCTGTGTTATTCCTTTTATCCAGATCACACTTGGCTCCTCAGCTGACCTAAAGCTCTGTTGGCAATAGCTTGTAGGCGGTCACAGTAGCCTCTGGCATACATGGATTGCTTAGAGAGTGGCAAAAGCAGGCGATAGCTTGTATGTTGCTTAGCCACTTTCTCTCCCTGAAAATTTTATCACTTTCTGGACCATGTTCTGTAGCTACCATGATTACTGAGCACAGGTCTTCCTTCTCAAACACAGGCAAGGCAAGATAATCTGCCCCTGAATGAGCTGCATTTTAATAAGAATTCTTGATTTGAGCCATTTAGAAACTGGACTGTAAGAAATTCTGACTTGCCTGGAGCAGCAAAGAAGCAGAGACAGGCAGATCTCTGAGAATTCCAGGACAGTATGGTCTACACAGCAAGTTCCCTGGTCAACCAGGTCTACAGAGTGAAGCTCTGTCTAAATACTGGTTCTGAGGTTCAGTCCATTATCATCATAGCAGAAAGCATGAAGGCATCCAGGCAGGCATGGCACTGGAGGAGCTGAGATTTCTACATCTTGTTCTGAAGGCAAACAGGAAGATTGGCTTCTATGTGGCTAGGAGAAGGGTCTCAAAGCCCATCCTACAGTGACACAAAGGCCACGCCTTCTAATAGTGCCACTCTTTGGACCAAGCATATTCCAACGACCACATTGGGGTTTTGATTGTTTGTTTCTTTGTTTTTCAAGACAGGGTTTCTCTGTGTAGTCCTTGCTGTCCTGGAACTTGCTCTCTAGAACAGGCTGGCTTTGAACTCAGAGATCCATCTGTCTCTTGACTCCTGGGTTCTGGGATTAAAGACATGCATCCT
The DNA here is from genome assembly GCA_964023405.1 of Apodemus agrarius. Classification (NCBI taxonomy): domain Eukaryota; kingdom Metazoa; phylum Chordata; class Mammalia; order Rodentia; family Muridae; genus Apodemus; species Apodemus agrarius. Next base: position 48,412,084 of record OZ030021.1, on the reverse strand, counting down.
TAGCTAAGAAATCCTTTCCTTATGAAGTAAGAAATACTTCATACAGCAAATAAATTAAAGAATATATATACTGTGTCCTATATGGTCATGGAAAAGGATGAATGAGTTCTTGGTGAAACACATCACTGAATTAACTGGTACAAAACCAAAATAAATTAGGCAGGAAAATGATCGACTCAGGAATCGGCATCAAGAAAGAGGAACTGGCAAGTCCAAGAGCTGTAGGAGGTGAGTACACACAGTGGGCTCAAGCAGGAGGAGAGTTTAGCACAGATGGGGAATAGTGAGACATGAGATCAGTACAGACACAAGCAGGGGACTGGGGTGGGCACTGAGGAAGGGAGGCAGAGACAGCATGGGACAAGGAGAAAGGAAGGCAGAGACACAGGGACACAGGGAAGACAGGGACAGCGAGGAGGGAAGACAGGGGCACATAAAAAAATGTGTAGATGAGTCCAGGTGTTAGAAATGAAACAACATAGTGTATATTTTGAATATATAACCTTAAGTGATTTTCCAATTGATTTCTTTTCACTAGGATGTGGGAAGACAAAGAAGTGAAAAAAAAAGTTCTTCAAATAACTTTGATGTGTCCCATCTAGCGTTGCTGTTTCTTCTGTGCTGGAAAGACCTGAGGGTAGAGAAGAACAGTGGGGGAACATCGGCAAAGTCGGGGTATGCTAACTCTCATGTCCCTATGGGAAGACATTGAGCAGGTAATTGGATATATGAGTTGGTAAAGCATCAACGAGATTAGTTTGCTCTACCATCCACTTCCTTCAAGCACCACATAGTACTGCAGAAACAAAAGGAAGAAATTTTGACCTGCCTGGCATGGCGGAGCATGCTTTCATTAAGGTTCCCAGGGGGAGTACAGGCTGGGCATGAAAATTTGGGAGTTGTCATTGTTGATGTAGACTCTCATCTCCTTAGGTTGAACAGAATCATGAAAACAAGTTGTATAGGTATCAGGGCGGGGAGGAGAAAGGACTGAGTCTTCAGATACTCAGGCATTTAGGGGATGAGCCATAGCAAAGAAGTAACAAAGGGCATAAGAATGAATGGCCAAGACAAGGACAAGGTCTAGAATGCGTGGTACCCTGTGAATCAAAGGAAGGAATGGTATGATTGGCAATAAATCAAGAAGCAGGAAGGAAACAACCAGGATGATGAGTCAATCAAAGCATTTTCCAGGGTAGAGGAAATGGTTCAGTGGACAAGCACGAGGGCCGGGGTTCAGATCTCGGGACCCCATGCAAAACTCAGGCACATGTGGCAGCCACCTTGAATCCTAGCCAAGAGTCATGGGGCAAGCTGGCTAGTTAGATTAGCTAGAATTGGCAAGAGATCTTTCTTTAATAAACAAAGTAGAAACTGATAGAAGAAGGCATCCATTGCCAAATCAGGCCTCCAACACACACACACACACACACACACACACACACACACACACACACACTATGATAATAAAGAAGGGATCTTTCAAGTCTTTAGACCTCTCCTAGTACTGTTGCTGGTTCACTTTTACAGTTAGCATTATTGGATACCTGAGGCATGTATTGCTAATCATTAGAAGTAAATTATGGCACTTATTTTATTTAGTGTAGTCATATAAGTATAATATACATATAAACAGTGTAACTTTACATCCATCTTCATAATATGTACACACTATCAGCTCTGTTCTTTTAGAGATCTCTGCCTAATACAGCAACCAAATTTTCTAGCAACTTAAAAATAAGATTATGGTAAATACATATACAGTGTAATTCAATTTACCATACATGAGTGCTTAGCACATTTTATGTGTTCTTTTATCTGCTGGTGGATGTCGTTGGATTCTGCATCATGGTGGTTGGGAACAGTGCTGTAGTAAACATGGGGGAACAGCTACTTTTTCTCTTGCTATTGTATTTCTTTGTGGTCTGTGCACAGTAGCTGGATTCCTGGATTGGATGGTAGGTATGTTATCCATATTCTCAGGGATTTCTGTGTAGCATGAGTGATGTCTGTGGGCAGTTGAAGGAATGTAAGTGTTCATATCTTAAAAAAGAAATAAGCATCACAAGTTTAGTAGTTATTCTGGAGTAGTTTACAAGGTCAAAGCCCAAGTAAATAAAGATTATAGATATTATATGAATGCAATGAACTTGGTTGAGAATGAGTCCTTAATACTTTTTTCATTTAGAGGACATTTAGTTTCTTTACAGTAGAGAATCTGGAAAAGGCATCACAACAAATATTCAACCAGAATATAGATAGGTTAATTTTCTAGTGCCACTGATTTTGCAATCAGCAATACATTCATAAGGGGCTGGTTTGGAAACAGCAGGAGAATATGAAGGGACTAACTTTAGGTTTCCTTGCTCCATATATAATTTTATTATTTCAAAGGATTAGAATGTCTAAGACAAAGATCTATGGCTTGTGTTAAAATGCATCATATGACCTGGCAAATTCCCAATGTATGATTGTGCATGTCAGATTGATCATCTTAATCACTTTGCAGCTTCCTGTTGACAGCGCTTTAAGGTTTCCTCTCAACCCAACCCTACTTTTATACTTCATATTGGTTGCTTATTCAATATCAACAGACCCTAACCCAAAGGTGTGACTAGCCACCCATGGCACTTGCATAATCAGCTCAGTGTCTTACTCAATCTTAGTTCAATATCACATTTATAATCACTTCATTCAAGGCTGTATTTAGTATCCATTAAGTCACAGCACTTAATGGTCTCCTTAATCTAATCTTCTGGCTTTCAGCTGGAAAATGACAAGTCTTTGGCAATGCTTCCAGTCCCTCCACTGAGCTGATGGATTATTTTCTATTTTAAGCAGTCAATTTAGAAACATTTCTTAGACAATTTGGCTCCTTTTAAAAGGCATCATCAAGAAACTCTCTGGTCTGTTTTTAGTCATTCTTTTGTTCTTGTTGATTGGACCCTGTGCTGTTTCCACAAAAACAGCTTTTCAAATGTTGAAATTTAAACAATAAACATTGACCATGATTAGATTTGGCTTCGCCTATCTTTAATGCTATAAATTGACTTAAACATTTGGCTTCAGGAAAGCAGTCCACACAGTGCATATTTGACAGTCGATGTGGAAACTGGAAGGTGTATTAGCCAGGTATAGCAATGCAAACGGGCCTGGAGAATGACTCGATTGCAAGATTGGCTTGAGAACTCTGTAGCGCCAACAACAGCATCATTCATGCAGAACGGACCTGGCCTGTGAGCTGTCTCTTCAAGCCAGCAGCTTGGCTGCCAAGAGATGCCGCACACGGGAAGCATTCGTGTTCATTTAATCCCTCCTTTTGTGGCCAGCAAACTAGCATTTAACTAACTAGTTTTGGGTAAGAAAACAAGGGCGCAATGTACAGAGTCTGGACTCTTATTCCTCAAGACTTGGAAATGTTAAGGCATGTGTATTCAAAAGCCAGGAATTGTTGCACTAGGGTGGATGGACAATTACATGTTTCATCATGAGCTGGAAAGGGATGTAAAAGGCCTATGTGTACATCAAGGAAACAGAAAGATGGTGGGGATGGGGTGGGATGGGGATGGGGATGGGGTTGGGGATGGGGATGGGGTGGGGTGGGATGGGGATGGGGTGGGATGGGGATGGAGATGGGGATGGAGATGGGGATGGGGTGGGATGGGGATGGGGATGGGATGGGATGGGATGGGATGGGGTGGGATGGGGATGAGGATGGGGTAGGATGAGGATGGGATGGGATGGGGATAGGGATGGGGTGGAGTGGGGATGGGGATGGGGATGGGGATGGGATGAGATGGAATGGGGATGGGGATGGGGTGGGATGGGGATGGGATGGGGATGGGGTTGGGGATGGGGATGGGGTGGGGTGGGGGACTTCCTCTAAGCAATTATCTCACATGATCATAGGATCTGGAAGGCCCAAATTTTGCAGAGCAAACTGTAACACTAGAGGCCTTGCTTGGCTATTAATGCAGTTTTGAGTCTAAAGATAGTCTAGGGGCAGAATTCCTTCTTTATGGGGTACTTCAGTGCTTTCTCTGAGGTTTACAACTGACTGGATGATGCCTCCTAAATTACAGTTGGTAATTTACCTATTCTAGTTAATGACTTAACTGTTAGTCACATCTAAAAAAGGACCTCCATCGTCAAATCTAGGCTGGCGTTTGGTCAAACGTCTGGCACCACAGTCCATCCAGTTTGACAAATGAAAAGCATAATGATTTTTATTGCAGTTCTTTTGTTTATTCATTTGAAAATATTTAATGAGTTCCCACCCTATGCAGCTTTCTTTTCTATATATTCAGAATGCAGAAGAGCAATGATGCTGAGGAGGATATAGCTGTCCTGGAACTCAGAGTCTGGTCAGGTACATGAATAGGGAAAACCAAACAACAGCAAAACATACAAACAAACATCCCCTAAACAAGCTTACTGATGAGGAATTTGGATAAAAATTTGAGAGTTAAGGAGATAATGATGACAATATTCTAAAAGCAAGTGTTCTCTTTCTCATGTACAGAGGTATATATACCTCTGGTATATATACCAGATTATATATATATATATATATATATATAAAATAATATGTAATATATTTGTATATTATATATGTAATATAATATATTACAACAAATGGACTATACAATCATTTACCTCAATGTTATTAGACATCTAAATGTCTCAGAGTGTATTAAACTAGACAAATGTTCTAGAGAATTCTTTGAGGTTTATTTTTTGCCTGTGCATGTTTGGCCTGCATTTCTGCATGGTGACATCAGAGGGGACAAGAGTGTCAAGTTCATATGGTTGTGAGTCACCATGGGGGTGCTGGGACTCAAATCTCCTCTGCAAGAGAAACAAGTTCTTTTAACTACAGACCTATTTCTTCAGCCCCTACTTTTCAAGTACTAAAAATGGTATGATTTCTAATGGTATTATTTTCATCACAGAGGTATGGATGATGACAACATTTATGTGTTACATTGAGCAAAATGTCAAAATTTGGACTGATTGGAAAAAAATAAACCAACAATGATTATTTGCACCATAATAAATCCTGCACCATGTAAAGATTTATGGTGAATTGTTTTGAACAGCAATGCCCTTAAAGATCCTGCAATACAATTCTTCTTGAAAGGATATGATTTTCGGGCCATTTTAAAGGCTTTATCAGTTACACTTAGAAGGGTACATGCACCCAGCTCTCCCTTCTATAATGGAAGGATTGTTTGTCTTTCCAAATACAGATCAGTTTTAAGTTGGTTTATCATTTGAATGCAAACCCCAAGTTCCCAATATTTAGAATCTTTATAATGGAATATTAATTTATATGATTTCAAAGGTAAAGTATTTTTGTTTAAGACAATAACTTATTCTTGAAAACAACAATAGAGACATGTATCCACAGGGCTGTGTCTTGTAATAACATCATCTATATTTCAGCACCATCAGAATCCAAAAGAATAGTTCAGACTGTGCCGTGGAATGAGAAGTTGTGAGGAAAGGACTCCATTACCATGAAGAACTTAAAGACTTCTCCAATTTGTGCCACACATGTACATTCCACCTTACAGGAGGCAAAGCTGATGAATAAATCATTATTTGACTGACTTACCATGTGAATTTAAATCTGGAGAAAGTTGGGATACAAGAGTAGGTGGTAAACAATGCAACATGGTTCAGAAACATTCACACTCTGGAAGAGGTTATCAAGGGACAGGAGGGCTGACCCAAGGAGTCAGTTTGTAGACATTGACTTCAATTCTAGCTACTTCCTGCTGAAACTGGAGCATCATGGGAGTTAAGGTCAAGCCCCACTTTCTCTTTTTCTGGTGCCAGGTGGTCAAGCTGTGATTTTTAAATTGGGGATTGGTGTCTGTATTCCTACATCAAGAAGTTGTCATTCACAGGAAACCGTGTGGCGTGCTGGAGAGTGGTGTGGATGAATCATGCTAGCAGACAGATGAGGAAGGGAGAAAGTGCTTTGGAATAGGAGTTTTGGTACAGTAAGCGGTCATCAGGAATAGATGGAGTCAGCTGAAGGGTATCCCTCCAAGAGCTGCTCCTCTGAAATGGGATCAGGGTAGAAATGGGATCAACGGTTGAAATAGCATCAAGGGTAGAAATAGGATCAAGGGTTGAAATAGGATCAAGTGTTGAAATGGGATCAAGGGTTGAACTCACAATCAAATGTCAGGTGTGTGGTCCTTGCAGTTAGAACTGGTTTTATCCTGGAAAAAATTAAGTGAGGCCTGACAGGTTAACAGAAAGGTATGCTGAGGACAAGTCCCCTGACCACAGAATTTGGAGAGATTTAGGAATTATGTTTTTTAAGTAGATCAGCTCTTCTAGGTAGATCAACATAGGATGAGGGTGATGGAGATCCACTGTAATTGAGAACACCAAAGGCAATGCCTGGATCGTACTGGACAATCCTTCCACTTAGGAGATGCCCCTGGCTGATGTTCTTCAGCCGGCCTTCAGTTGGCAGGCAGGCTCTTGTTTTTCCAAGTTGATGATGGTTTAGGAGACCAGAAAGGGGGGGTCCCAGACCCCAGGAATTGGCAAAGATCCCAGTAAAGAGAAGAGCCACCAGAACCTAAAGAAGAAAGCCACCACCAAGAGGACCACCAGAACCCCAGATGTGAAACAGAAGCATCCTCACAATAGGATGTCAACAGCGCCCTTCAGTAGAACAAGGTTGAAGGGCAGGGGCACTAGAAAATAATCCTTGCAAAGGTCCGGTCAGGAGTGGGGGAATCCTGAGCGTCTAGATTGGGAGAGCTCCCCACAAAGAAATCCATGCCCGCTTACCAGGCTCCAACACCATTCCTTTGAAGTTATAAACAGGGTGTGGGAGGAGGATGCACTGAGTGTTGCCTTGAGCAGTTTCCAACTCATGGGGCTTAAGAAACGGTACCTGCTCTGGGTATATGCCCAGGAGTGGTATGCCAGGGTCCTCTGGAAGTAACATGCCCAATTTTCCCTGCATACAATAAAGACACATGTTCCACTATGTTTATAGCAGCCTTGTTTATAATAGCCAGAAATTGGAAAGAGCCCAAATATCCCTCAAAGGAGGAATGGATACAGAAAATGTGGTATAGTTAAACAATGGAATACTACTCAGCAATTAAAAATAATGAATTCATGCAATTTGTAGGTAAATGGTTAGATCTGGAAAATATCATCCTAAGTGAGTTAACCCAATTACAAAAGAATACACATGAAATGCAATCACTGATAAGTGGATATTAATGAGCCCAGAAGCCCTAAATACTCAAGGCACAATTAGCAAGTCAAATGATTCCCAAGAAGAAGAAAGGAGAGGACCCTGGGCCTGAAGAGATTGGATCCAGTTTTGTAGACCCAGAACAGAGAAATCGTGGGGGGGGGGATGATTGGGGAATAGTTGGGGGGGAGAGGTATGGTGGGGGGGGGAACTGGGAAAGGGGAAAGCCTTTGGAATGTAAACATAGAATATAGAAAATAAAAATTAAAAAAAAAAGAAAAAAAAAGAAACGGTACCTGCTCTGCTTTGATTTTAATGATACCACTGACATGAATGCACATAGTCAGGTCAGGCTTCCCAGTGGGGCATGTCACCACAATTAAACAGTGCAAACATCCTAAGTCACAGAGCCCCTTACTCGCTGGGCGCCGATAACTGATTTCCTCGCGTGTACGCGATGCCTTCTTGTGGTCCAGACAGACCGAGCAAAGCTAGCTCCTCCAGACTTTCTCTTCTTTTTTTCCTCCACATCTCCGGACTGTCTTCTGTGTGTTACGTGTCTGTTTTCCCTATCTCAGCTCTTGCCTTTGCTACGCTTCGTTCATATCACAGGGAAGTGACTTCTGCAAAACCTTCCGTGAGCCCCAGCCCTGGGCAGTGGGAGACAGGGAAGTGAACCTGGAGTGAAAGACCAAATGTGTGCCCTCTCTGCCACAGGCAGCTTCCAGGGGCCAGAACCATCTCTCCTCTCCTTCTCTTCTCTCTAACACCAGGGAGCCTAGTGTCCTCCTGGAGGTGCTAGTTTCAAATCACCTATGTTTCCCTGTTTGCTCTGGCATCTTACCCAACACCTTCACAGCTACCTCTGCCTTCATCGTCTTGAGCAGCCCAGAGTGGGGACTCTCGACCTGAGATGGTTCATTCTATTTGCCCATAAGGACTAAGATCTTGGTCACAGGAAGCCACACTGGATTCTAGAGCCTCTCTGATCACTAGTCTTGGCTTTGCAATGCCATATGCTTATTTTTGAGGTCTACCTCTCCACAAGAGTGTCAAGGACAGATACCCTGTCAGATGTCATCTATGTCTTTGTAGGGGGACACTGACAGGGCATGGTATATATTGATTGACTGATATTATTAGAAATGTGGCATTTTTGTTTTACTCTGACAGAGTGAACAAGAAGTTTTGCCAGTCCTTACAAGGCAGCTCTAAGGCACTTCTAATGAACACCTACCACAGTGAACTTGTCCACCTTAACCAAGTGACTCTCAGATGTGCTTTAGCAGGACACCCAGCAGACACTCAGTAAGAGCATTGTAAGCTACGCTTTTGTCTTGGTAGCATGCACAATTGTGAACCAGACCTGGTGCTTCCTATTCTGATCTTCTGCATTTGGTTCTGTTTCTCTCCAGAGTGGCATTGCAGGCCACTAAATTAATTTCAGTGCCATGTAGTAGTCTGGTGACTTGATTGTGAAGGTTGTCTTAGCTAACAGACACACATTCCACTTACACAGGGTCCCACATATCACACAATGGTGACCTATGCTATCCTTTAAAGTCATTCCCTCTGGCAAATAAAATGCTGGTAACCATTGGCCTCTCACTTGCCTTGTGTTAAAGATTCAGTGTCTATTACTAAGGACAACACTAATTACAGTTACGTTCTCTTTTAAAGATGCGATGATTTAAACCATTAGCAAATATACTTGAATATATATGAATCTATATATAATATAAATATATATGAATATATTCATATATATGTTTCAAGTCTTACTGTCATGCTTAGCTATGATAAATAGAGAACGGGAAAACCATTGAGAATCTGAAAAAGACTAGAAATATTTCCTGATTTGGACATGAATATACGTAAGAAGTAAACTTTAAACTTCAGACAACTACTTAATAACTGATCTTGTATCTTTGACTGAACATCTTACTTATGATCTTATTGACTAGAAGACACATACATCTCCAATGAGAGACACTCATCAGGAAGTAGATTTTTTTTAATTTATCTACGAATTGTCTCATCTGATTGTATATCATTTTCATACTTATCTGTGATAGGTAAGATAGATACACTTATTTTGAGGAATTGGCCTCCTGTGAATTTTGGGGATTTGGCTAGTGTCAAAATCTGCAGCCTAGACTGGAAGGTTGGTACTCAGCACAATACTACTATGTGTGTTAGTTAATGTTGGTTATCAGAATGACAGGATATAGAATTACCCTGAAGGCGAGCCTGCAGGCACACCCATGAGAGATTATCTTGATTAAGTTAATTGTGGTCGGAAGAGCCACCTTACTTGAAGGTGTCACCTTCCCAGGGACGGACAGCCTAGAGTGAATAAAAAGGTAAAAGCTCATAGAAAATTAGAATTCACTGATATTCATTTCTTGTTTGTGGATGCAATGTGACCCACTGACTCACACCCCTGCTCCCCCACTCCCATGATTGGTTGGACCCTGTAACTTTGTACAACTTTCCCTTAAAAACAAAAGAGTTGATTCATTTTTCTATTTTATGAATTATACCTGTTAAAAATTTGGAAGCCCTCACATTTCTGACAGTATGTTCCATGAAATAGGCTTCAAAAAGATAAAAACAATGGACTAGGCTTCATAGAAGATTCTCTTCATTAGACTGATGGGTGGGAGAGCTGTGATTTATCACTCTTTTCTAGTACCTTGGTATTTCTAACTATTTATGTAGACATACAGAATAATCTTTCCAGTGTTAGTAACAAAAGATCATCACTAGCCACCCTGGACCAATTCACACTTAAATGGACAACCCAAGGTCAGGATCAGTCTACACAATAGGTGGCTCAGGGTTGGAATTTACTTCCTTAGCAGGGAGGTGGAGTCACTCAAAACAAAAAAAACTTAACAAAAGAAACTTTTGGTTTCATTCTTTATTTTTCTGCTGCACCTTCTAGAGACTGTTGATTCAGAAATGGGAAAGGAAAACTGTCGATGTGATTGATTAATTTGTGTCATTTGCAAGCATGTGATCGGTCCCTGCATTGAGCTATTGCTTGGTATTGATAAATGACCTTATCAAACAAACTGTGAACAAATAGTAATTTGAACTATACTAGACAAAATATAAGTCTAGGAAAACCAGAGGGTTTGGCCCTTAGTCTGCATGTGTAAATCCCCTGTATTTCTCAGGAGTCTATTAGAAGGAAGCAGAGTAGAAAGAAATAAACAGCAGCCAGGGAGAGAGAGAGAGACAGAGAGAGAGAGAGAGAGAGAGAGAGAGAGAGAGAGAGAGAGAGAGATGACAGAGAGATAATAGATGATAGGTAGGTACTCAGATAGATAGATAGATAGATAGATAGATAGATAGATAGATAAAATAAAACCACACTGGAACATGTACTGACAGCATAACGTGCCTTTTTGGAGTTCAAAGCATACTAAAGATAAATGTGATTACAGTTCAGAACAGACCCTGCTCAGAGTTTAAGCTTCCTACTGAGGATTAGTTTTCCCTAAAAAGGACTGCTAGCCTGGGTTGAATTGCACTTCTTGAAATGCCAAGCCTCAAAGCCCTAAGCCTAATTACTGGATGGTTAATCTGCCATGCATTCCTACTGGGACTGGTATTCCTACAAAGATGGGCGGTGGGGTTGGGACAGTGGGAGAAATAGAAACGGATGTGGAGAGAGAAGAAAATACGAAGAACAGAGAGAATGAAGCCACCTACGGTCCACAGCAGTCCCTAACACCACCAAGGGCGCTTATCCCGTCCTCGGGAGTTCTGCGGAAGCTGATGCTATAGAGCACCTCATAAACCTGATTGGGGAACAGATTTTCATCCATTTCCTACAAATTCGGGTATACGAAGACAGAGACAGTAGAGTCTTAGGTTCTACTACCAGGAGCTTATGTCTACTGTTTCACTCTGAAAGTGATCAGAGGGCCAGAGACATGGCTCAGGGTAAAGGTATTTGCAACCAACCCTGACGATCTAAGATTGTCCTCTGCTATGAACACATACCTCAGTCTCTGTCTGACGCACACAGTAAGTGAATAAATAAGCGAATAAATAAACGTAATATTTGTTTTGAAAATATTACGGCAGGACATCTGAATTACCCAGTCTGAGGAGAAAGCTGGAGGTGAACGCTTTCTCCACTGCCATGTTTGTAAAGATGGGGGGAAAGAAAGCAGGGGCAACTCAGCGGGATTCTGAGCATGGCTCAGAACCTTCTCAGTGAACCAACTGCTTCATCTGTAAAGTTCAGGAAAGACCGGAGCCACAGCCTCTGCTGTAGGTAGGGTTGTTTGCAGGGGGGTGACTCACACAGCGAAGGAACGCCCTAACACCTACACATTGGTCACACTTGGTCATTCACAGTCTTCTCCCTTCTGTGGGTGAACTGCGTGCTCTTCCGACTCTGGCTGTTGTACCCCCGTGGTAGGCTTCGTGCCACATACAGTCATGCAGGCAAAGGGAGCCGAGCGAACCAGGATGCCATGAGGCTGAAGACTGCGTTAGAATCTCCATCCGATGTGTCTGAAGTGAGAAGAAATCATTTTTCATTTTCACTTCTAGATGTGAGGAACCATCAGCAGTTCAGCAGTGTTTTAAACTGCACTGACTGATCTGAGTAGATCACCTAGAACTGTGTGGCTGGCTTGTTGTGGTTGTGGTTGTTTTGTTTTTAATTTTAAAATAGGCTTCCAAGGAGGTCACATGCAAGATTCATAATCAGAAGATGAGGAGAAGGTAAAGGAATTGATTTTGAAGAATCTTGAGTCTTAACATTTATATCATTGCATAAGATCAACAACAACAACCCTACCCCTAAGCTGAACATACTTAACAATGAGTTCTATAGACTGTAAGTTTCCTACAGATACAGCAAAAACTCACTTTTCCACTAGAGGGCAGTGTTTCACAAATTTTCACTTTTTTTTTTTAAATCGGACAAGCATTGATGTTTAGTGTATATTGGGGGAGGAATGAGGTAGAGAGGAACTCACTCTCTTTGCTCTGATAAATGTTTATTTGGAATTGTGAAGACAATACACATGAAATCTTTATTTAGAAAGCACATTTCCAGAACGTGTTGGCTTCAACTGTTCAGGTACAAGGCACTTGGGCAGGTTGATCATACATGTAGCTTATGTGTAGCATCAGACTGTCATTGACAAGGATAAGATAGAATGTTAAAGACCATAGTATTTGCAGGCCCCAGACTCTCAGTGCTCAACCTGACTGCATTATTCTGTATACTTTCTCCAGTGTTTTTGGGGGGCAAGAGGGGTGTGGGGAAGAACGGATGAGCTGATTACTACCCTTTAATATTAGCAAAACAAAGAAATGTGATGTACAAAGAAAGTCCTTGAGAAAAATACTCTGTTTTGCAGCTGTTATCTTTGGATAGGAGACAAATTTGAGGAAAACTAAAGTGATTTTTATTTATTATTAACTATTTTTATATGGTTAGATTTTCAATCTATAAAAATATGTTATGTGCTTAATAAAATTATGTGCTGAGAGTCATTTTCCATTTCAAAAAATTTATTGAGTTGAACTTTAGAGTTCTTTGCGTTTCACAGAACTTGACGCAAAGGTCTGGAGGGAGCATTTTGCTTAGTCCCCAGTACTAGTTTTCAAAGCAGGGAGCAGAGAAGAAATCCTTGGCCTTTTATCCTTTTATTGTTTAGTGAGAAAAGATGCAGGATTTTATTATATATCTAGCACATAGATAATTTTACCACCCCAAAGGTTTTAAACCCAGAACTAAGTGAATCACCAGAGTAGAAATGTATTAAGAATGAAAGGAAAGCATTCCTGAGATACAGATGAGAACACGGTAACTCAAACCTGATTTGCCTCTCCTCTTGGGAGACTCTCTGGTGCATACAGGCACTGAGTCCTCACTCCTCACTGTTGGTTAAAATGGAATGTCACGTGGAAAGATGGTTAATTTTCCCAATCCGCTAATCTCCATAGTTCGAAGTCAAAGCGCATATCCACTCTACCCAACTGCTATGACCCCATTTTCCAAGACTCTATTTTCCTATAAATGCCCTTAACCACCTTAGCTTTCTGTGGACTTTAGGAGGCTCCTCATCTGATATTATCTACCTCCCAATGGGTGTGCCTGAACTTCCAAGACACAGTCTGTGTGCTGGAGACTGGATGAGGTAGGACTGACCGACCTTATCCTTTCTAAGAAGTTTCCTTTCTAACCCAATTAGTTAATGTCTGGGAGAACTCTAAAACCCATGATCCCAAAGTACATGTTTTCTATAGCCAAAACCCTTAGCTATTTGGAACATCTACAAATGGTGGCCTGAATTACCTCTAAAGAATGAATAAAGAGAATTTGATTGTTTCCAATATTTTCATAGTTACCCAACATTGACTTTTCTCCCAATCCTTACGTCTTGGATCTGTGAGTAACACGCACTTCATTTGCTGGGACAGAACAGGTTGAGTGAAAATGGCCAAAAGAGAAATCTGTGGCTTTCGAAGTCCTGGGAGCTTGATGGCTTAATAGCAGTGTGAGATAACAAGTCTAGACTATACAAATTGAAATGCTATTATATGCCTTAGGATAATGGGATGCTCTGAAAAGGCCATTTGCCTCATCCATTTCAGTCCATGCACATGCCAGAGAATATCGCAGGGTCCTAAGGCGTGTGCATGGATTCTGTCACCACTAGACACATGAGTCTTCAAGTTAATGAGCACACCCCTTTGGTGTATCTGTTGAGGCCCACAAATGAGGTCCTCCGTTTCTCCTTTACTGGATCATCTGAGCTAAACAAGGAAAGACAACCTAAGCTGGAAATTAAAACCATGTCAGAGTTGGACCATGAATCGAAGAGGCCAAACTCTGTGCCAGGCCTCAGGGCAGGACATAGAGACCGCACCAACATGCTGCATCTTTGAGAACATGCACACACCTAAGAACTGAGCAAGGGGGAAGCTGAGTTCATTCTAGGTTGACAGGTGCCTGGGCTTCCTCCAATGTTCCCATTCTCACAGAACTTCTTAAAACTGTAACTGCTCTCAAATTCTCCTAGCTTTACCAACTAACTCTTCACCCATCAGACCTGGCTTTCGCTTTTGCTATGCCTGGAGCTGTTTTGCTGGAATGAGCCCCGACATGTGACCCCTCTATAAACGTAAGCTTGTGCTTGCTAACTGACTTCCTTCTTAAAAGGAAAGTGCCCTTCTCTGTTTAGTCACTAACAATGTGATTTTTTTTACCCCCTTAAGGCCCGGATGTTTTCACCTAGTATATATTAACTACAGAATAATAGTTTTCACTGTGAGATTTGTATAAACATATATAATGTGCTTTCATTGTATCTACCCCTCATCCTCTCTTCTCACTTCTCCCTGTCCCTCTGATCTCCTTCCTCTTTTGCAAGACCCATCCCTTTTATTTTTCTGCCTTTTTTGAAAAACCTAAATTCAGAATGTAATTTTTAATCTTTTCTCAGCACATAAAATAGTCCCCTTGGAATCCCTTCAATAACGAGAGTCATACTCTCTCTTATCATGGAATCATAGTAAGAAACTTCCCTTCAAAAACAAAATAAAACTTCCTTTGGTGACCCATACCCTCAGGGTATCATCAGCATGTATAGATCTTGCTTTTTTTTTTTTTTTTTTAGTTATTTTTATTTTCTATATTCTATGTTTACATTTCAAAGGCTTTCCCCTTTCCCAGTTCCCACCCACCATAGTTCCCATAGTTCTTCTCCCCCCAACTATTCCCCAATCATTCCCCCTCCCCCCTCGGTTTCTTTACTAAACTGGATGCAATCTTTACATGCCCAGGGTCCTCTCCTTTCTTCTTCTTGGGAATCATTTGACTTGCTATTTGTGTCTTGAGTATTTAGTGCTTCTGGGCTCATTAATATCCACTTATCAGTGATTGCATTTCATGTGCATTCTTTTGTGATTGGGTTAGCTCACTCAGGATGATATTTTCCAGGTCTAACCATTTACCTACAAATTGCATGAATTCATTATTTTTAATTGCTGAGTAGTATTCCATTGTATAAATATACCACATTTTCTGTATCCATTCCTCCTTTGAGGGATATTTGGGCTCCTTCCAATTTCTGGCTATTATAAACAAGGCTGCTATAAACATAGTGGAGCATGTGTCTTTATTGCATGTAGGGGAATCCTCTGGGTATATGCCCAGGAGTGGTATGGCAGGGTCCTCTGGAAGTGACATGCCCAATTTTCTGAGGAACCGCCAAACTGATTTCCAGAGTGGTTTTACCATTTTGCAATCCCACCAACAGTGGAGGAGTGTTCCTCTTTCTCCACATCCTCGCCAGCACTTGTTGTCTCTTGAGTTTTTAATCTTAGCCATTCTGACTGGTGTGAGGTGGAATCTCAGGGTTGTTTTGATTTGCATTTCCCTGATGACTAATGATGTTGAACATCTCTTAAGGTGTTTCTCGGCCATCCGAATTTCTTCTGGTGAAAATTCTTTGTTTAGCTCTGTGCCCCATTTTTTGATAGGGTTATTTGTTTCTTTGCGGTCTAACTTCTTGAGTTCTTTGTATATATTGGATATTAGCCCTCTGTCGGATGTGGGGTTGGTAAAGATCTTTTCCCACTTTGTTGGTTGCCGTTTTGTCCTTCGGACAGTGTCCTTTGCTTTGCAGAAACTTTGTAATTTTATGAGGTCCCATTTGTCGATTCTTGATCTTAGTGCATAAGCTATTGGTGTTCTGTTCAGGAACTTTTCCCCTGTGCCCAAGTCCTCCAGGGTCTTCCCAAGTTTCTTTTCTAATAGTTTCAGTGTGTCTGGTTTTATGTGGAGGTCCTTGATCCACTTGGAGTTGATCTTAGAGCAAAGAGATAAGAGTGGGTCAATTCGCATTCTTCTGCATGTTGACCTCCAGTTGAACCAGCACCATTTGTTGAAAAGGCTATCTTTATTCCATCGGATGGTTGTGGCTCCTTTATCAAAGATCAAGTGACCATAAGTCTGTGGGTTAATTTCAGGGTCTTCAATCCTGTTCCATTGATCTGTTTGCCTGTTGCTATACCAATACCATGCAGTTTTTAACACAATTGCTCTGTAGTACTGCTTGAAGTCAGGGATATTGATTCCCCCAGAAGTCCTTTTATTGTTGAGAATAGTTTTAGCTATCCTGGGTTTTTTGTTGCTCCAGATGAATTTGAGAATTGCTCTTTCTAGATCTATGAAGAGTTGAGTTGGGATTTTGATGGGGATTGCATTGAATCTGTATATTGCTTTTGGCAAGATGGCCATTTTTACTATATTGATCCTGCCAATCCAGGAGCAAGAAATATTTTTCCATCTTCTGAGGTCTTCTTCGATTTCTTTCTTCAGGGACTTGAAGTTCCTGTTGTACAGATCTTTCGCTTGTTTGGTTAGAGTTACGCCAAGATACTTTATGTTGTTTGTGGCTATTGTGAAGGGTGTTATTTCCCTAATTTCTTTCTCTGCCTGCTTGTCCTTTGAGTACAAGAAGGCCACTGACTTGCTTGAGTTAATTTTATAACCTGCCACTTTGCTGAAGTTGTTTAGCAGCTGTAGAAGTTCTCTGGTGGAGTTTTTTGGGTCGCTTAGGTAAACTATCATATCGTCTGCAAATAATGATAGTTTCACTTCTTCCTTTCCAATTTGTATCCCTTTGACTTCCTTATGTTGTCTAATTGCTCTTGCTAGAACTTCAAGTACTATATTGAAAAGATATGGAGAGAGAGGGCAGCCTTGTCTAGTCCCTGATTTTAGTGGGAATGCTTCAAGTTTCTCTCCATTTATTTTGATGTTGGCTACTGGTTTGCTGTAGATTGCTTTTACTATGTTTAGGTATGGGCCTTGAATTCCTGCTCTTTCCAAGACTTTTAGCATGAAAGGATGCTGAATTTTGTCGAATGCTTTTTCAGCATCTAATGAGATGACCATGTGGTTTTTTTCTTTCAGTTTGTTTATGTAGTGGATTACATTGATGGATTTCCGTATATTGAACCATCCCTGCATCCCTGGGATGAAGCCTACTTGATCATGGTGGATGATCGTTTTGATGTGCTCTTGGATTCGGTTAGCAAGAATTTTATTTAGTATTTTTGCATCTATATTCATCAGAGAAATTGGCCTGAAGTTCTCTTTCTTTGTTGGATCTTTTTGTGGTTTAGGTATTAGCGTAATTGTGGCTTCGAAGAATGAGTTGGGCAGTGTCCCTTCTGTCTCTATTTTGTGGAATAGTTTGGAAAGTATTGGTGTTAAGTCTTCTTTGAAGGTCTGGTAGAATTCTGCACTAAAACCATCTGGTCCCGTACTTTTTTTGGTTGGGAGGCTTTCTATAACCCCTTCTATTTCTTTAGGGGTTATGGGACTATTTAGCTGGTCTACTTGATGCTGATTTAATTTTGGTATTTGATATCTGTCTAGGAAATCGTCCATTTCCTCCAGATTCTCCAGTTGTTTTGAGTATAGACCTTTGTAGTAGGATCTGATGATCTTTTGAATTTCCTCAGTTTCTGTTGTTATGTCTCCCTTTTCATTTCTAATTTTGTTAATTTGTATACTGTCTCTGTGTCCTTTGGTTAGTCTGGCTAAGGGTTTATCTATCTTGTTGATTTTCTCAAAGAACCAGCTCCTGGTCTTGTTGATTCTTTGTATGGTTCTCTTTGTTTATATTTGATTGATTTCAGCCCTGAGTTTGATGATTTCTTGTCTTCTACTCCTCCTGGGTGAATTAACTTGTTTTTCTTCCAGGGCTTTAAGGTGTGCCATTAAGCTGCTAGTGTATGCTCTCTCCAGTTTCTTTTTGGATGCACTTAGAGCTATGAGTTTTCCTCTTAGCACTGCTTTCATTGTGTCCCATAGATTTGGGTAGGTTGTACCTTCATTTTCATTGAATTCTAAAAAGTCTTTGATTTCTTTTTTTATTTCTTCCTTGACCAAGGTGTCATTGAGTAGAGTATTGTTCAGTTTCCATGTGTATGTGGGCTTTCTGTTGTTTTTGTTGCTATTGAAGACCACTCTTACTCCATGGTGATCTGATAAGAGGCATGGGATTAGCTCGATCTTCTTGTATTTGTTGACATCTGTCTTGTGACCGATTATATGATCTATTTTGGAGAAGGTACCATGCGGTGCTGAGAAAAAGGTATATTCTTTAGCTTTAGGATGAAATGTTCTATATATATCTGTTAAATCCAATTGGTCCAGAGTTTCAATTAGTTTCACTGTGTCCCTGTTTAGTTTCTGCTTTCCTGATGGGTCCATTGAGGAGAGTGGGGTGTTGAAGTCACCCACAATTATTGTGTTAGGTGTAATGTGTGCTTTAAGCTTTAGTAAGGTTTCTTTTACGAAGGAGGGTGCCCTTGCATTTGGAGCATAGATGTTCAGTATTGAGAGCTCTTCCTGGTGGATTTTCCCTTTGGCCAGCAAGAAGTGACCTTCTGAGTCTCTTTGGATGATTTTAGGTTGAAAGTCAATTTTATCTGATATTAGAATGGCTACTCCAGCTTGTTTCCTGAGACCATTTGCTTGTAAAATTGTCCTCCAGCCTTTTACTCTAAGGTAGTGTTTGTCTTTAACACTGAGATGTGTTTCCTGTATGCAGCAAAATGTAGGGTCCTGTTTCCGTATCCAGTCTGTTAATCTATGTCTTTTTATTGGGGAATTGAGTCCATTGACGTTAAGAGATATTAAGGAATAGTAATTATTACCTCCAGACATTTTTGAAATTATATTTATTTATCTTATTTATTTTTTATATTCGAGAGGTTATCTTCTTTTGGGTTTGATGAGAGGAGGTTTCTATCTTGCTTCTTCCCGGGTGTAGTTTCCGTCCTTGTCTTGGTGTTTTCCCCCTATTATCCTTTGTAGGGCTGGATTTGTGGAGAGATATCTTGCAAATTTGGTTTTGTCATGGAATACCTTGATGTCTCCATCAATGGCAATTGAGAGTTTTGCTGGGTAAAGTAGTTTTGGCTGAAGTTTGTGTTCTCTTAGAGTTTGCATGATATCTGCCCAGGATCTTCTAGCTTTCATAGTCTCAGGTGAGAAGTCTGGTGTTATTCTGATAGGTTTTCCTTTATATGTTACTTGGCCTTTTTCTCTTGCTGCCTTTAGTATTCTTTCTTTGTTTATTACATTTGGAGTTTTGATTATTATGTGACGGGATGTATTTCTGTTCTGGTCCAGTCTGTTTGGGGTTCTATAGGCTTCTTGTATATTCATGGGCATCTCTCTCCTTAGGTTGGGGAAGTTTTCTTCCATAATTTTATAGAAGATATTGGCTGGCCCTTTAACTTGTAAATCTTCACTCTCGTCTATACCTATAATCCTTAGGTTTGGTCTTCTCATAGTGTCTTGGATTTCCTGGATGTTTTGGGTTACCACCTTTTTGCATTTAGTATTTTCTTTGACTGTTGAATCAATGGTTCCTATGGTATCTTCGGCTTCTGAGATTCTGTCTTCTATCTCTTGTATTCTATTGTTGATACTTGCATCTATGGCCCCTGATTTCTTCCCCAGGTTTTCTATCTCCAATGTTGTCTCCCTCTGTGATTTCTTAGTTGTTTCTACTTCTGTTTTTAGTATCTGGATGGATGTGCTCAGATCTTTCGCTTGCTTGATTGTGTTTTCATGTATTTCTTTAATAGATTTTTGTGCTTCCTCTTTCATAGCTTCTACTTGTTGGCCCACGTTCTTCTGTAGTTCTTTAAGTGACTTTTGTCTTTCTTCCTTATTGTCTTCTTCTCTTTGATCCATCTTCTCCTGCATTTCTTGAAGTGATTTTTGTATTTGCCTCGTAAAGGCTTCTAACTTTTGATCCATTTTCTCCTCTATTTCTTTACGAGATTTTTCTATGTGTTCAGCTACCAGCATCCTGACCAGTGATTTTATATCCAAGTCTTGTTTTTCTGGTGTTTTAGGGTATCCAGGGATTCCTGTTGTTGGAGAACTGGGTTCAGATGCTGTCATGTTGCCTTGATTTTTGTTAGTAACGTTCCTTCGTTTTCCTTTTGCCATCTGGTTATTTCTGGTTTTAGTTGGCCTTGTTGTCAGTGGCTGGTGTTTGAATCTCCTGTGAGGCTGGGCTCACCTGTTGTTTCTCTATTGGTGAATATGTGTGACTGCTGCTTTAAGGGATCATAAGCTGGCTGCCACCCATGCGATTGTAGCCCCTGTTGGAGTCTGTCTACCTGGGATTCTCCAGCTGTGTCCTGGTTGCAAGGAACTCCGAGAGCCTAGCAGATCCCCCGTGAGGGTAGCCCTGAAAGGGGTGTTTACCTGGGCCTTTCCAGCTGTGTCCTGGTTGCAATATGGAGGCCCGCCGCTACACCGCTGGTCTAGGGGCCGGCGAGCTGGTTGCAGAACGCAGCTTAGGTGCTCACCCGAGGGCGGGGATGTCCCACAGAGCCTGGGCCTTTCCAGCTGTGTCCTGGTTGTGATATGGAGGCCCGCCGCTACACCGCTGGTCTAGGGGCCGGCGAGCTGGTTGCAGAACGCAGCCTATGTGCTCACCAGAGGGCGGGGATGTCCCACAGAGCCTGGGCCTTTCCAGCTGTGTCCTGGTTGCAATATGGAGGCCCGCCGCTACACCGCTGGTCCAGGGGCCGGCGAGCTGGTTGCAGAAGCAGCCTTGGTGCTCACCAGAGGGCTCGGGGATGTCCCACAGAGCCTAGGCGGGACTCCGCCTGCTTGGCTCCGAGACCCTAGCAGATACCCCCGTGAGTGTAGCCCTGGAAGGGGTGTTTACCTGGGCCTTTCCAGCTGTGTCCTGGTTGCAATATGGAGGCCCGCCGCTACACCGCTGGTCTAGGGGCCGGCGAGCTGGTTGCAGAATGCAGCTTAGGTGCTCACCCGAGGGCGGGGATGTCCCACAGATCCTGGGCCTTTCCAGCTGTGTCCTGGGCCTCTCCAGCTGTGTCCTGGTTGCAATATGGAGGCCCGCCGCTACACCGCTGGTCTAGGGGTCGGCGAGCTGGTTGCAGAATGCAGCTTAGGTGCTCACCCGAGGGCGGGGATGTCCCACAGATCCTGGGCCTTTCCAGCTGTGTCCTGGGCCTCTCCAGCTGTGTCCTGGTTGCAATATGGAGGCCCGCCGCTACACCGCTGGTCTAGGGGTCGGCGAGCTGGTTGCAGAACGCAGCTTAGGTGCTCACCCGAGGGCGGGGATGTCCCACAGATCCTGGGCCTTTTCAGCTGTGTCCTGGTTGCAATATGGAGGCCCGCCGCTACACCGCTGGTCCAGGGGCCGGCGAGCTGGTTGCAGAAGCAGCCTTGGTGCTCACCAGAGGGCTCGGGGATGTCCCACAGAGCCTAGGCGGGACTCCGCCTGCTTGGCTCCGAGACCCTAGCAGATACCCCCGTGAGTGTAGCCCTGGAAGGGGTGTTTACCTGGGCCTTTCCAGCTGTGTCCTGGTTGCAATATGGAGGCCCGCCGCTACACTGCTGGTCCAGGGGCCGGCGAGCTGGTTAGATCTTGCTTTTTAAAAACAAAAAAACAAAACCAAACTCCCTATGCAGATGCCATTACCATTGGTCTGTTTCTGATTTATTTTTTTTTTTTTTTTTGGAATAAAATTGTCTCTCAGTGTCTCCAATATGTAGTTGAAGTCACCTCTCTGATCTGTTTCACTCCATCTCTGAAATTCTCCATTGTCTTTGTAGACCTGTGATTCTCTCTATCAAAAGAAAATAGAAAAACACTACAGTGTATCATAATCTTACTCCGTTGAAGCCTCTGTCTCTCGCCCCCGCCCCACCCCTCTAGGATAGTTCTCTTTTTCTGTTCAATACAATAAATCCACACTTTCCTGGGCATCAAGATAAGACCTGCATAGGTTTCTGTATTCTACCCAAAAGTCTTTCATTCACCAGGACTGGAGTAGGGCATGAGAACTTATATTTCTTATATGCTTTTTTTCTTTTTCCATTTTCTTTTCCCCGAGGCAAGGTTTCTCTGTGTAGCCCTGGCTATTCTGGAACTCACTCTGTAGACCAGGCTGGCCTTGAACTCAAAAATCTACCTGCCTCTGCCTCCCAAATGCTGGGATTAAAGTTATGTGCCACTACTTCCCAGAATATTTCTAAATGCTAACTGTGAGGCCCATATCTTGTGACTCAGTACTCCAGATGGCCTGTTATATACTGTTTACCTGTTCTGCTATAATTTTATATCTTTTATTAAGATAACTCCTTTTGTCTGTTAATTGCTATCAGAGATCTCCTAACTACACCTAAACCCTAGGCTGACTCCTAGCTACTAATGTACCATCTCTACCCCATGTAATGGAGTCACCAACACCATACACTAACTATGATACACCCTTCCAAATGGACCTCCTGTGTATTCTCATTCCTGATTATCAGAGTACCAGTTCTCCTGAACAAGCAAGAAATTTGCATTCAGCCTTGACTTGCCTCAATTCCCATTATCCTTGACCCTCACACAATGGCAACAGGTAGACCCTTACAAAGTATATTACTCCAAAACATTCACCCACTGTTGTTTACTCTGATTTGTCTGTTACATCACAGACACATCTAAACTGGACTCCCCTGCTTTAGTTCTCATCTCTGAAGATCTAAAATTTATCTAAAACTCATGTTTGATTATGCCATTAACCCTTTTTTAAAAGAAGATTCTGATGGTGCCATAGATCCTCTAACAGCAAGACGTGGTGTCTTCACACGATAGCTGTGTGGTCTTGCCCCTTTACATTAACTTGATGCTCCCACATTGTTTCTGGGTACAGGGTTAAATGACCACTTGTGGTGTCCCAAAGCCGCCATGTGCACCTCATTTGTGTCTGCTCCTGCTGGCATCCCTGTTTCTGCTCCCCAACCCCTGCTCACCTTCCAACTCCTACCCCAGATCTAGATCCGGGCAGTACTACTTGCCATCCCTTTCTTTGTCTCTTCTGCTATTTTGTTTCTCTTAGGCCATTTTGTTTACTACTTCGTAGAATCTTTTCACCTTGAATTCTGAGCCTTTGTATATGAGATAGACCATCATATCAGACTGGACACCAGGGGTGAAGGCTCAAAGTATTTATCAGTCATATCTAAAACCTTAGTAATTCACAGTCTTCAGCACCTAGAAAAGCTGGAGACAGAAAGTTTATTTTTAATTTATTTTTTTATTGAATATCATCTTCATTTACATTGCCAATGGTAAAATCTTTCCCGATATCCCCCCTCCCCTAAGACCTCCAGCCCCTCCCCTTCCTCCTTCCCCCTGCCTCCACACATATGCCTCTCCACTCCACACACTCCCTCCTCCCCCGCCTCGGTTTCCCTTTGTTCAGGCCTTTGTTGAGACTTTACCTGGCCAAGGACCATTCCTCCCACTGATGCCCAACAAGGCCTTCCTCTGCCACATTTTTGGCTGGAACCATGTGTGCCCCTTGGTTGATGGTTCAGTCCCTAGGAGTCTTGGGGCATCTGGGTGGCCAAAATCATTGTTCTTCCCATGGGGCTGTAAACCCCTTCAGCTCCTCTGGACCATCCTCCAGCTCCTCCATTGGGGACCCCATGCCTAGTCCAATAGTTGGTTGTTAGCCTCTGTATTTGTAAGGCTTTGGCAGAGCCCCTCTGGAGACAACCATGGCATGATCCTTTTGGTATTCACTTCTTGTCTTCCATAGTAGTGTCAGGGTTTGTTGACTGTTTATAAGATGAATCCCCAGGTAGGTGGCCTTTACTTCAGTCTCTCAGTTTTACTTTCAACTGGTAAAACCACTCTGGAAATCAGTTTGGCAATTCCTCAGAAAATTAGACATAGTATTACCAGCAGACCCAGCTATACCACTCCTGGGCATATACCCAGAAGATGCTCCTACATGTAATAAGGACACATGCTCCACTATGTTCAAAGCTGCCTTATTTATAATAGCCAGAAGATGGAAAGAACCCAGATGTCCCTCAACAGAAGAGAGGATATGGAAACTATGATATATATACACAACGGAGCTATTAAAAACAATGAATTCATGAAATTCTTAGGCAAATGGATAGAACTAGAAAGTGTCATCCTGAGCAAGGTAACACAATTACAAAAGAACGTACATGGTATGCACTCACTAATAAGCAGATGTTAGCCCAAAAGCTCAAAATAAACAAGTTACAATTCACCAAGCTCAAGAAGAAGGAGGACTTAAGTGAGGGTGCTTCAGTTCCTCTAAGAAAGGGAACAAAATAGCCACAGGAGCAATAAGGGAGGGAGAGTTTAAATGAAGTCCTCTAACCAGAAGGTCAGATGCCTTGAGCCTGGGATTTCCAGCCTCCTTGGCTGCAACTGTGTAACGTCATTTCTCTTTCTCAGCATGGCCAGAGTGGAGGTGCTTGCTTGAAGGATGCTGATATGTCCTCGTGAGGATGCTAATGACAATTCTCAATTAGTACAGAGCACAGTCACTAAAACCCTAAAATCTGTTGAGATCAAACACTTGCTGTTTGGTAGAGGCTGGGATTCTATCTCTTGCCTGCCCATAAGTCTATATGGGGCCAACCCATGCCTTCCATTTATATTTCTTAAGTGACTTATCCTGTCTGTGCTTCAGTCTGTTTTCTAAAATTGACATAATGATCTCTACTTCAGAGGCTTTTGAAATTGTACCTCAAGTAGACAGCCTGCATCAGTCTCTCCCATTCTTACTTGTAAAAATTCCTACATTTAAAAATGAATTGCATACTATGTGATCATTGAAGAGTCACTAATTTTAATGTTGGCCTTCATGTAAAATGATTTCAGGAAGCTGTAGTCTAGAAATCCAAAGATTAAAGCAATATGTGTGTGTGTGTGTGTGTGTGTGTGTGTGTGTGTCCCTGTGTCTGTGTGTATGGTCTATGTGGTGTGGTGTGTGTTTATGGTATTTGTGGAGTGTGTTTAATCGTTAGATAAAAAACTATTTTGAATACTTTGACCTGGAATTGCTGAAAGGGCTCTTTAGAAGAACGCTTGTCATGTAAACTAGCTTCTTATCCTATAGAAAAGTGTCTCCTTCCATGTACACCAAGAAGATGGCAATCTGGCCTGATAACATTCTTACAAATGGACACAAGAGTAAATACGTAACTGCTAAAATTTGTGTCAGCTGGACCCAGTTTTTCTCCTTGTTAATAAAATCTCTGTCTACAAAAAATATTAAATTGCAACTAGAACAGAAAAAAGATTAATTTGACACTAAACTCTAAGGTTTTCCAAACTCCTTGATCCACCCACACACAGTTGATACTCCAAATCATTTTGTATTAAAATTTATTTTTACTCTGTGTCTAGAAATTATTCATTCATTCTTTCAACATTCCTGGATCTTAAGAAAGATAATTCCAAAATCCTATCCTCACTTTACCCCCTGAAATTTGAGATTCTAAAGTGAATGAGAGCCACCAAGAGGTTAAATGGCTTTCTCAGGACCACACACCAAGTCAGGGTCAGAGCTGGGGTTAGACGTGGCAAGTTTCCCCAGTTCCTCTCCAGTGCGCCCTTCTATTTATTTAGGTGTAGTAACTGTGCCAGGCAGCCATGAGCGGGGTTTCACAGTGTGATAATAAGATCTTAAAGGATGACCTTTTAAGAAAGCATTTTGTGCCCTTTGTTTAAACAAACACAGATATTCTCAACAAAAATCTTGGCCTCCATTTGCCTGGCTTTGGACATCTGTATTTTTCAACTTCACAGGTACCAGCCTTGGGACATGCTTGGCCCTTTAGCAGAATCCTATTCCCACAGGCATCTTGACTGACAGTTTGGTAAGAAAGCTACAGCCTGTCTTCCACATCAATCCCTGGAAAACAAGAAGGTCATGTTGAGTCAGTCACTGGAGACCTCATTTATAAATACGAGCAACTAAGCAACAGTCACCACCAGTTCCAGAAACAAACTGCCCACTGAGCAGGCCACCTGTAACCTGTGAAACTTCATTACGGATGTCATCTGTGAGCATGGGGTTCTACAGAGCCCCACAGCACAGACCTGCTGACACAGCAGAACACTGTGTTCTTGCACAGAGTGCATTTTACTTTTGTCTGCTAAGAAAATATTTTAAAAGACTGTATATAATACACACAAATGATTAAAATTTACATTTAAAGTTTCTTTTATTTTGATGCCTTCATCTTTTATTTATGGGTTTTAGAAATCCATTTCCTCCCTTTTATTATCCACTATGCAGGCATTGCTACATTATCAATCAGGTTTTATGATATTTTATTATTTGATTTTTTTCTTTTGCTTTTCCCCCCAAATTAGGAGTTTTTTTTTTAACATGACTACGTAACATTGTCAAATAATGACTGTGAGAGGCACTATGTTACATATGTTAAAAACTTAATAAAACCTCACTGCTTCTTGCGTCTGTCTGTCACATGTAAGTTATAACTAGTATAGGTCTTCTTGAATGAGTCGCTTTGACCCTCTCCTCTTCCTTCTATGTCACTTAATTGATAATTTACCAGGCATTTGATAAGAATAGGAAGTACTTGACAGGACATCTTGCTTCTCACAGGAGCAGCTCTGCATTCCTCATCCTGTATTTATCAGTCTCTGCTTCCTGCTGCCTCCTCTGAAGATTCAAAGAGAGAAGAATGACTACAGTGCCTTTACATCCTAAAGATTTCTGTATCCATGGGTACTTCTGCTTTTGTTTACAGCATCATTCCGTAGCACAATGTTTGTGGTTTAAGAAATGTTAAACCTTAAGACAACGTACGCATCCGTACATGTGTATCAAGGCTAAGCCTAAGTATTGTATATATGATATATAGCACCATTTGTTTTTTTTGTTTTGTTTTTTTTTCTTTTACATTTCCATGCAAATTAGGAGGGGGTTGTTAACATGATGACATAATATTGTGGTTCAAATAATGGTCAAGAGAGGCACTATGTTAAATATGTTAAAAACTGTTAGTCTGTTTTTTCTATTTAATAAAAACCTCATTTCTCCTTGTACCATAAATGCACAACGCTGTCACATCTCTCTCTCTCTCTCTCTCTCTCTCTCTCTCTCTCTCTCTCTCTCTCTCTCACACACACACACACACACACACACACACACACACACACACAAGTGTGTGCGTTACTTAGGCTTAGCCTTAAAACTAGGAGGCCCAACAATAGTCCCAACAGATAGGAAGAGCTAGTAAGTAGCAAAAGAACTCATACCTTTTATCATTATTATGATGATACTCTTTGAAGCAGTATTTCTGCCTTCTTAGCTGTAAAATATTAGCATGAACCTGATTGCCTAATCTGTACAGTGAAGATGCTGTGCAGCCCGTGGAGCCTTTGGAGACTGACATGAAGACAGTGCCTGTGGTGGCTTCTGACACAGAGGGAACAGTTTTTATGTGTTGATAGAGCTTTAGGGGTCTTGCCAGCTCAGAGTGAAAAGCACTAATGTGTAGGTCAAAGTTTTATTTGGAAGGACTAAGGTCTAAAATATTAGCTTTAATGGAACGGTGACATCACCATAGTTGTAAATAAAAGTATGATTTAATTGACTCATTAGTAGGCAGTTAATCCAAAGACCTTTGAGACACTTCTGGGGATCCCTCTTGGTCTGAGTAATGTCTGAACTCGTGGTGGTTAATCACAGAGGTGGGGAAGGCAGATAGCAATATTTAAAATCAAAGGTTCAGCTTACAGCTCTCCAAACTTGGGCAGATCCCTACACATTTTGAGGCCAACATGCTGTGAGACAGCAATGCGGTTGAGTCCTCTGAGAATCTGTGAGCCAGAGAAGCCCATGCCCACAGGAGCTCTGCAGGAAGCCCAGCAGAGCAGGAGGCCACTAAAATGTCAGCTGTCACTGGTGGGCAGAGGGTGCCGGTCTCCAAAGACTTTTCCTGGAGAAGTTGATTCTTTTGTTTTTTGGGTTTTTGTTTGTTTGTTTGTTTGTTTTTGAGGCGATGAAGTCTACATATACCACAAATTTTTAGAACTTGTCTGGCACTGTTCTTGAGTAATTCGGAGCATGATTATGTTGCTGTTTCTGTTAACCCTGCCTAAAGATGTGGTGCGGCATTTAATTGAAAAATAGCATTCATGTGAGAGATTGGTAGAGCAATTCACAACAGCTGGCCTTCTCCAAATCAAGGAACTGAAAAGCCTCCCAGCCTTGGCTTGCACTCCTCAGGATCAATGAGGGAGAGTGGGCCATCCAAGAAACATGCTGTGTCTGACAACAGCAAAGCAAAGTGTTTTTAGTTAGATTACAGTGAGCGTGTGGCTCTTCAAATCCACAGGAAGGACGTGTTTATTTTAGTGCGAGACACTCTGACTAATACAAATGGGTTTGTAGAACTCCATGCTTGTAGGAAAACTAATTTTTCTTCCTGACCAATGACATCATTTGCCTAAGAAGGTGCTTGGAATCTCTTGAGCTTTCTTTCCTCACCCCCACTGCCATCTTCTCCATCTTCCACACCCATTTGGAACATGGACAAGGCCAAGGAGGGGGAAATGGTAAGAGTTGATGTTGGAGGTTCCTCTAGTGTAAAAAGAAGTAAGAATGACAGAAAATAGGAACATGCACTAGTCCCAAACCATCAGTTCATGCTGCTCTGTAAAAGGCCTGGACTCCTTAGGAAATACTGTATGCTTTTAGTATACAGTATTATACTGTATACTTACATACTTAACTGAAAGGAATACATATTCCTGTGCACATGGATAATAGCATTTATTAAGCTGAGCATCAGGGCTAAGCTTCCAATCAATTGTAGTCAGAAGGTGTAGGGACAATTTAACTGCCATTTTAAAAGCTACTCCTCAGGCTGAGAAGGTAGCTGAGAGGTGGATTGCTAACACAGGATGTAGATGACCCTGGGTTTAATCCTCAGCACAAGAGGGCTGCCAGATCCTCCTAGGATACGCAGAGACAGTGTTGTGCAGACTATTAGATATGTTGTTCTGTTTTGGTTTCCAGATTTAGAGACTAACGTTCCTTTTGGAATCTTCAGAGTAGAGCAGATTTGCTTTAATGATAATTTATTGGCAGCCTCGAGCTGATGTCACGATGTTGTTAACTAAGAAAATATGAACAGGAGCCACCGTGGCAGCTGTTCCCAAGATGTTGCCAAACAGTAAAAGCCGGTGTCGTGTTCATCCAAAACTGCGCTTTTAAAAGAAAATTCTGCCATTTTTAAACACCCTGCACAGCGGTAACTAGACTATTGAATGATGCCGCCTATAAGCATTAGGACTGACTCAACACTTGTAGACCTTCTGGGACTGCTTCCCATGATGTCACTGTTCTTCATGATGTCTTTACCTCAGCAAGCTTGTTCAACATGATAGAAATTCCTCAAAAGTCATAGATGACATCTGTCTATGTGGGAGCCTTTTTGACTCTCGCCTTGCTATAATATTCTAAACCTGCCAACAACAGAGGAATCGCTCACATTTAACAACCTTGGGAGAGGACAAGCCACAGCCCACGACTAGGAGCCTGTGTTGTTCTTGCAAGTTCAGTTTGCTGTATTCATGTCAGGAGGCTCACAACTGCTCATCAGTCCAGTTCTAGAGGGAGACCACATCTCTGGCAATTTACTGGTACCTGTGCCCATGGCCACACACACAAAATAATAATACAAATCAATCCTAAAGAAAAAAGCTAGTGGAGATGGTTTTCAGCTTGACTGCTGGCTCATATCTCTTAGCACCTGACAGAACCCCTCGCCTGTACCACTGATTTTCTCTCCTCTGGAAGACACAATATCATTGCAATTTCATATTAAGGTGTTAGCTCCTGGTGAAGTTGGTGGATCTAACTCTGTAGTGTGAAGAGCTATTGTCTGACTTTAACATGTTAAGTGTGGTTCTCTACTGAGCACAAAATAATGTAGAAGCACTTTTACACAGCAATCGATATAAATTAAAAAATTTTAGATATCTCTGTGATGGCTTATATTGTCACCTTGGCTCTGAAGTCTCCTTGGGAAGGCTTTAAATGTTTTTCAGGAATTCCTGGGAGGGCTTGTCATCCCAGGGCTACGGAAGTAGAGCTAAGGCACCACCTGGGGCTTGCTGGCTAATCAAGCTGGCCAAATTGGTAAGGTTCAGTGAGAGACCCTGTCTCAAAAAATAAGGTGGAGAGTGATGGAAAACGTCTCTGGCCTACACCCATCCCCTCCCCATTCCTTTCTCTTCCTCCCTCCCATCTCTGTTTGTGTGTGTGTCTATGTCTGTCTGTCTGTCTGTGTCTCTTTCACAACACACACACACACACACACACACACACACACACACACATACACACACACTCCCTCCTTAGATGGGAAAGGGATATAGAGAGACAGAGGCAAATCAGACAGACAGAAACATCTTTTGACAAGCCCACCAAAATGGTCCCCACTTAACTTCCCCCACAGCTTTCTATAGCTCTGTAAAAAAGTACTCCCTGTCCCCTTTTAATCACCCCATTTCCCAAACCTCATTAAGACAACCTTACAAACAGAGATCTAATTTTTTATATTTCCCCAGCACCAAGATCAATATGCTTTACAAGTACTTTTGCTGAACAAACATGCAGCTAGACAGATGCTAATGGAGAATATGAAGAATCCTCTTGAAGCTAAACAGTCAGTGACTGAAATGTAACCTTGAATTCTGCGAGGCCACCAGTGGTCTGTGCTCTCAAATGGCAACATGGAATTCCTTTTATGGACTCTGCCTTGGGAAGACTTCCTAGACATGTGCTAAGGAACATTATGAGAGCAGTTCTGCAAAACCGATCGCAATATTCATAACAAGAATGGGACTGAACGTATATTTTCCTCCAAATGAACATATTTCCTATAGAAAAATTTGTTATAGCTATCTGTACCCACAAAAAGAACTTCTCCAAAGCGATTGCTTTGTCTTTCCCAATGTTGAAATTCACATCAGTAATTCTGTTTCTGTTTTTTACTTGTTTGTAAGGCCATTCAGAGCCAAACGACAGCCACACCACAGTGAGTACAGCAATGCGCTCTATGTGTTAAGGCTCTAAATGTTCTGTCTGTTCTCCAACCTTCATTTTACACTGAGTCTCCAGAACATTGCCTGACCATTTTCTCTCTCAATTCTTATTTATTTGTTTTCTTCAGCTGTATGATTCTTTGTAATCATATTGTTTAGAGCAGGCAAGGTGGAAATATGTCTTGAAATGATATCCCCACAGACACTATGTTATTTTTGGATCTTATATTTAGACTACGTTGGTGGAACCA
Source organism: Apodemus agrarius (assembly GCA_964023405.1). Classification (NCBI taxonomy): domain Eukaryota; kingdom Metazoa; phylum Chordata; class Mammalia; order Rodentia; family Muridae; genus Apodemus; species Apodemus agrarius. The sequence continues at coordinate 48,380,639 of OZ030021.1, read as the reverse complement.
TGAGTGACACAGGGCCCCTGGGACACAAACAGGTGTGCTGTAAAGATAAATTGGAAAATGTCCCTCTTCAGTGACTTGGTTTTTGGCTCAAGTATTTAAGATGCACCATATGCTTGGACAAAAATCATCTTTCTAAGAAAAACATTAAAGTTACTTTCTGGACATTGAAGCAAGTGAAAGCAAAACTCAGACTGCTTTGAAGGACGGGCCTGCGGTGCTGGGGCATAAACACAGGCCCAGATGTCAGATGTTTCCACACAGCAATGGGAAGAAATACTCATCTTTCTTTATTTACACTTTGCAGCAAATATTTTGCAAAGAGAAAGCAAAGAATGTTGATGTTCCACCAGTGAAGCTTCAAGCATAACAAGGTCTCCAGCTCCAAACCGTCAGAATTCATAGCAGCATCCTTCTGAACACCATGTAGCAACAGACATCTGGCAGTGTTCAAAATTATAGTTGTTCAGAATTACAGTTCCTGGGACCAGCAAGGAAGGAGGAAGGCCCTGAAATGCACACCCACTTCTAGAGTTTTCTCTCTACTATAAATTTCTACATTAGGTTGCCATCATGCAATTTTTTAAACTGGAATTGTGCAAACACACACACACACACACATACACACACACACACACACACACACACTTACAAATATTCACACACATACTCTTTCTCAGATACATATACACATACACACTCAAACACACATAAATACATATACTCATCATCCAAACATCCACACATACCCTTAACATCCCCATATCCCCCTACAACCCCCATACCTCACATACATATGCTTTCATACACACAAATACTCACAAATGCATACACATATGTATAAACACACAGATAGAAGCAGGCTCACACATACACATGCTCACACATGCATGTGCACGCACACTCTCAGGGTCACCAGATTTTCTGCCAACTAAGTGTTTGAAGTTTCTTCATTCTACTTTTAGATCATAGAACTCCCACTCTGGACATTTATTTGGTAGTGGAAAGTGTTCTTAGTAGAGAGAATGCTATTCTGAAAGCAGAAGGTCATCATCTGGATGTTGTTGCCAATCTAAGCTTCTTATTTCTCTTTTTTATTTTTTTCTCTATAAATCAAAGGAAGCGACAGTAAACCATATGCTTAATAAAACATCAAAGACAGACTTGGCTGGGTGTGGCCACCAGCCAAGCTCAGTCCTACCTGCCAGAAGATGACTGACGCTTAATATAGTAAACACGAATAGGCTTGGGGGGACCAAGGGAGGGTGGGCACCTATGCAGTCACGTCCTCCTGCATGCACTCAGCCGTCGAGGGAAGACAGCCTGATGGTGTTCACAACAGGGGTGGGTATATTATTCCATCCTTCAGCCTGGATGATCATTCTACTTTACATGTCCTGAATGCTGCAGCTTTTTGTCCCTGAAGGCTTGCTTTCTTCTTCTAGGTCCAAAACTTGGGGAATTTAGCAAATGTCCAAAGAAAAAGTGAGGGAAGAGATTGCCAAAAACCAACTTGTCAAACTGGGGCCTTAGGATATGGGATCAAAGAAACTGAACGCTGATGAAAACAGAGCTTACTCCAGGCATGTGGGAAGATTAGACAAGATTTTGCATTACACCAAAACGTCATTGCTGCTTCCTGGCGAGAAGGTATTTTCAGTCTCAGACGTAGGGACACTGACCTCTTGAAAATATTACAGAAATATGAAGCATGCCCAGTGAAAGCCTTCGCTGAGGAACTTGGGGTATTGAAAACAACTGGAAGAGACAGTGTGTTGGGATGTGGTTGTATGCTTATTAGAATGCTTAGCCTTCTTGGGGGAAGAGTTAATGAGTATGACCACAGAGAAATTGAGATTTTCCTAATTTTCTTTTTTACTTTTCCAATAGGTGATTTAGGACAGTTTTGTGTTTTAGAAAAACAGTGCTGCCCTAGCCCCGCCCCATTTTACGAGGGACTCAGCCATGAGGGCAACAGTATGGCTTCATATCTACCACCTATTATCTTAGTTAATGACTGCTTTTCCTGAAATTATGCCTTTGCAAGTAGACAATGAACCAGGCAAACATGAGCTAAAGCAGAGTCTGCTGATCCACATGGGCTCAAATGTCGCAGCTCTTTCACTGAATATCAATGCACTATAGGGAACTCAGCCACAAGCCAGTGTCACGCGGACGCACGACACCATCCAGCACCTTAACTTCCTATTTAGTTCCGGTGTTAGAAGTTACACAGATTTTGTTTGAATACCATTAAATATACGGTGATGTTATAGTCACAACTAAACTTAGTAGGCTTTTAAATAAGGAGGGAGTTATATACACATCAAATTCAAGTGTCAAGTGCTGCTTATTTTGTTTAGGACAAAAATCAAACTTCAGTACTAAGAGTGTTAATACCTCCCAAATCCCAGGAAGCAGAAGGAAGACAGCAAGAATCTAATCCTAGTCTCAGTCTTGGTGTCATGTTTGGTCTGATGCCTTCTGGGACATGTCTTGGAATATCAACGTGTTCTAAGATGGGACTGGTGCTTTGCAAGTGTTTCCTATGGAACTCCTGGTTTATTCTAAGAAATTTGGAAAATTAGTGGTCACAGGGATTACATCCATTATGACATTTATACTAAGAGTAAGTGCTACATGGGTGTACATTATTACTATGATATGGCTGGAGCTTTGTAACAATGTAACAGTGCATTATTTGTTGTAAAAACTAGACAGCCTTTATCAATGGATCCAGAATGAATATGATTTAACGTTATTTTTCAAATTTACATCCTTGATTTCCTTTCATAAAAATTACCAAATTCCACAGCAAGTTAACCTTATATTGGGTGACCCGCACTTTCTAAACAGAATTGGAAGTTGGAGATTCATCTGGTATTGCCTCCCATCTTCTTTGCCTCATGCAAGGCAACTCGAGCTTCTGTTATTGCAATTCTTCTGCACTGAGAGGGCTACCCTATCGCTTGCTCAGCCTAAAAGGCCATTGTTTAGAAATGGCCAGAGCAGAGGAGGAAACACACAGCCGGGAGCAATGCTGACATACTTGGGCCCTGGCCAGAACGTTTCCAACCCCCTCTCTTCATCCACATCTTTGTGATCAGAATGTGAACTGGGAGAGGCAGACCCTTTGGAACTCAGGAATAGATTTGGCAGTTGAAGCCACAGGAATTTTCTGCTTTTTATAGAATTGTTTTAATGCTTTAATAGAAAAGGAGCACTCTGTTTATATTGGGAGAGTTTCAAACACTTTTGTTTCATGGGCTTTTTATTGTGTTTGGAAAGCAATAACCCTCTCCCTGGGGTCACTTTTATGGGCGACAGAACTTCAGCTGATTCTATGCAGAGATTGCTAACACTGTCTTTATTTGAAAAGGTGAAGCGCTTCACCAAAGTTTAATATTGTTTCTATGATTAGAATTTCAGAATTTTTAAAAACTGAGGGTAATGCTGCCTCATTTTACATTTATGTAACAAGGACCCAATGCAGTTAGAACGTTTCATTCAGACAGAACCAGAGCACCAGAAGCAGCTCTCTGGAATGCTGAGCTCACTGCTAACCCATCTCACCCCCTGGTCACCATCTGGCTTATCTCGTGCCCCCTCCAACAAAGGCTGTGAGACACTAAGTGGGGTCACACACATTACCTGCCCCTATCCTTCAGTGCACATGCCTTTTTCCCTGCAAAGAGTTTCAACTCATGAAGGGAACATAGACAAACTTAACTGTAGCATATTAACAATATTCCCTGACCACCATGCTTATAATTCTTCTATGCACTTCTTTTTACAAAGTTTTGGCAAAGTACTAAGCCCTCATGCAGAAGTCCAGTGTTTGGTTTCTTCTCTCCAAGGACATTTCTGCTTTCCCACTTCCCTGGAGACCTATATTTCCAGTCAAGCCTTTGCTGGTTCCCTGACTGAAATAACTCTCTGCCACAAATCCCCCTTCTGACGCCCTCCTTCCTTATGTCCCCTTCTCTATGAGCCTCTGACACTTTCTCTTCTCTCCAAAGAGGCAAGTTTACAGCATGCCAGACTTCCTCAAGGCAAACCTTAGTTTATTTACATTTGTGTTCTCCGGGCATGAATGGGTAGGTTTCTGAACCAAAACTAGCAATATTAAATCTGCTTTTAAGACTGAGAGTTCATATAGCTTATCAGTTAGGAGGCTAAACTCTAGGCTAACTCTGCTCCATTAGTGTCCTGTTTTTGTTGAAGGTACTTGGGCTTTTTGTCATTACGGATTTTTATGCATCAAACAGGCATCATAACAGCCATTTCTTCAGCTGTGTTGACGTTAATGTTGAACTAAAATAGTACTGTGTCTAATGAATGCTAGCATCACTAACACAACATCATAAAGTTCATCGTCACCTCTGCACACAAAGCAACACATCTTTCCTACATAATTTATTGAGCTGTAAATAGCTGCTCCAAAAGAGGCATTTCTAAATAGCACCTGGACATTGAAGCAAACATTCCCAAGAAATTTAGTCAACAAATATTTTGAATATGAAAAAGTGCAGTAGATTATAGTCAGAAAGAGAGAACCCGAAGATAAATAAAGAGCTGTGTCTTCAAGCTCCCAATGTAATGGAAAATGCAGACACAGGCACTCAGAAGAATAACACTTTGGACACCAAATGGAGACCACCCAGATGATGAAGAAGAAAGGGTAATTATTTAGAGCGTGCTATAGCAAGGGAGTCAGCCCCATCACTTCTGCTTAGCAAACACGAGGAGGCAGGCGAAGAGTGGGAAAGCTCTGTGGCGAGAAGAGGGATGGCTAAAGGTGCCTCAGTAAAGACTGTAGGCATGGGAAGCCACAGCTAAGTTATGCAGAAGCAGCATATGCTATGTGGGTGTGGGTGCGTGTGTGTGTGTGTGTGTGGGGGTGTACTTAGGCTTCTCTGATTCAGCCAAATTGGAAGTAGGAATAAGGCAACTGCCAGTTCTTAAGCTAGTCAGGTGTATTGGGGATTATTACAGGGATTGCCATGTGCCATTCGGCACCATACCTAGAGATAGCTGTCTGAATCTTTACAAGTCAGTCTTAGAGACATCTAGATAGTGGGTTGGTTTCCTGCTGCTTGCTGCAGGTGATGGCTTGTGGTCCTATTTTTGTCTTCTAACCTCCAGACAGTATTCAGTTTCTTCCTTAACCAGAATGATTGTGAGCCTGAAAATCAAGGTGACTTCAGCTTGGGTACAATATCTCCCCATCTTTATGAATGTAGTTTTCAAGAACTCAAAATTCCAGAAGCCTATATTTCTGCCAGCTTGTACTGCATGCCCCCAGTCCCCAGCTTGACTCTGCATCAGGCACACAGCCCTGAGGAGGGATGACAAGAAAGAGTCCTTTTTTGCTTTGTTCCAAATTAAAGTTCAGTTGTAATTATACAAACCAAGGCAAGTTACTGAAACCTCATTGTCTCCATCTCATTCCTGAAGGAATACAAAGCCATAACATCTTGTTGTGAGGGTTGGGCTGCAAAGAGTGACAGATGATACTACTTTAAGATAATAACTGTCCAGTAACCATTAATGTCTCTAATTGTTATGCCTTTATATCACAAAACATCTCCACACAGGAAAGAATCCTTCCAGAATTCACACTCATATTCTGCAGTGCCCCCCTCCCTTGTTCTCTAGAAGACGTGGCCATATGCAAAAGATTTTATATGTGTGGCCTAAAGAGCAGATCACTTGGAATATGTGGTTCCTTAACACAACTGTACTTAAAGAGCTCTTCAGATGCTGTGGTACCTCCAGAATCGCCCTAACCCTTAGGTTCTGTTACAGGGCTCTCCCCTTCCTCTACCTCTAACCTCAGGTCTGTGCATTCATGCACTCCTTTTCCAGAAATAATAGGTCCCTCATCTTTGTCAGATGAGGTATCATTATGCACCAAACTAAAGACAATTCTTTCACAAAGAGGAAACATATAAAAAAAAACTAGGATAGCTTTTAAATAGCAATAGCAAGATCACATTTTATGAACATAAAACACAAACAAGAGAAATTGTTAACACAATTAATAATTTGAAACTTTAAAATCTCTTCATTTAAACTCCTGATGTTACATGTTCTGGCACACACACACACACACACACACACACTCACACAAATATGTAACCAGAACATGAGAGACCTAAGGAAGGGCAATTCCTTCCTACCCAGGTAGCTCTCGACTCACACAACAACTACCACGTTTCTTATCTACCAAGGGAAACTGTGATAGACATCGCTGAAGTCTTACAAAATATTAATTAATAAGGCACTGATTATCAGACTTCAAATTTCGATAAGTCATTTCTCTAAAGGAAAGGAATATTATTAAATATTTGTACAGAATTTAAAGAAAAGCATGTATAAGAGAGGATAGGAAGAGGAAGAAATTAACATAGAGTGTGGAATATACAGGAATATGTAGAAGATAAGAATGATAGACATTTTATAGAAAACTCAAGAGAATTTTATTTTCCTTTCTTATTTCTTGATGTATGTGATGTATGCATTGGGAGAGGGTAAATATGTGTATACACGGTACGTAGGTGGAATCCAGAGGACAACTATGTTGAGTTGCTTCTTCTTCCACACGGAGATAAAACTCAGTTTTTTAAGCTTGGGTAGCCACTGTTTTTACCTATTAAGCCATCTTGCTAACCCCCAAGACAAATTCTTAAAGCAAAGAAAATCAAAATAAAATAAGAATTCAAAGTAGCTTGCACAGACTAGAAAAAAAAAAAAGAAAAAAATGAGACTACAAAGATTGCTCAGCACTTCCAAGCACCAGCTGCTCTTCTAAAGGTCCTGGGTTCAGGACCCATGTGGTGATTTAAAACCATCTATAATGACATCTGATACACTCTGCACTCACATACATAAAATACAGAAATAAATAAACCTAAAAAGAATAAAGTATAAAATATAGATATTAGAAACAATAGAAAATATCTACAAAATGGCAATTATCAGCTAATTACACAACACATGAGAATCCAATTATCACAAAGTAGACACTTCTAAAAAAAACTCATGCAAAAATAGAAAACTATATCTTAAATTATCAAAAAGAGACTAGAAAACATTAAAATAGAAATCTCAAGAAAAGTGGTAAGAATTCAATTTTCAAAGATACATTTGAGATGTTTCCACAGGCACCAAGGAGACAAACAACTTGGTGCCATTTAAACCACAAAAGAGAAAAAATGTTATTTTTATTAAGTCAATATCGCAGAGCCCAGTAGGACAAGGAAATGAAGGCTGACAGGGTACCTTGCTATTAAAATCCATTCAAAAATCCTTCTGAGTGTTCACAAAAGAAATCAATTAACAATGACAGAATGCAAATGCTGAGTCTGCCTGCATTGATCAATAAAACTCAAGTGTGAACACACAAGAAAGATTTGAGGAGTATTGATGGTGGCCGTCATTGCAGTAGTGTGCATGCATGTGCAGTGTGCGTGAGTGCATGTGCGCATGTGTGTGCGTGCTTGTGTGTTCCAGTGATCATTGATTCAGCCATCCTGGCTGGCCAGTAAGCTCTGTGGATCAACCTGTCTTGTCTCCATCACGAGGGTTGCATCATCATCCACAGTTTATGGAGGGCTGAGGAAGCGAACTCAGGACCCATGCATGCACAGTAGACAGTTATGCCCCACACTAACTCAGTTATCTTCTTAGCCCTCTACTGCTGTTTTCAACAATTAATTAAAATTAAGCAAAAATTTTCCTTTTAATAATGAATTGTTATTTTCAACCATCTGAAATGGACAAAATTTCTTCAGAATAATCTTTAATTTTATAAGATTTATTATTTGATATTGCATAATATTTTAAATAAAAAATAAAGCAACAAAGCAAAAATCCACCAACAAAGCAAAAATATTTTTGTGTGTTTTTTGTTTAAAAAAATATACAACCTTTAATAGAATGAAAGACTTTGCTGAAAAATTATTTTAAAAAATCTTGTATATACAAACCATCTCTTAAGTCAGGAAAACAGTCAAGGGTCTATTTTCACTGAATGTAAAATCACTGTGCAATCCTCATGCTTTAGGGAACATATGCTACTGTTTATGTGCTGTGTTAGGGTTCCCTTAGCTATAAAGAGACACCATGGCCAAGGGAACTCTTAAAAAGGCAAACATTTAATTCAGAATGGCTTACAGTTTCAGAGATCCAGTCGATCATCATCATGGCAGGAAGCATGGTGCCTGCAGGCAGACATGGTTCTGGAGAAGGAGCTACATCTTGATCTAAAGTCAACCAAAAGAGACTGGCATCAGAAGGCAGCTAGCAGGAAGCTTTCTTCCCCAGTGGGTGGAGCCTGAGCATAGGAGGAGATCTCCAAAACCCACCCTCACAGTAACACACTTCCTCCAACAAGGCCACACCTCCAGACAATACCACTCCTTATGGGCCAAGCCACATGTGCTGTCTTTTTTTCCCTATTTTAAATTGAGATCTGTTTGGTCTGAAGTTCTCTCTCTCTCTCTCTCTCTCTCTCTCTCTCTCTCTATATATATATATATATATATATATATATATACACACACACACACACACACACACACACGTATACACACACACACGTATACACACACACACACACACACACACACGTATACACACACACACACACACACACACACGTGTGTGTGTGTGTGTGTGTGTGTGTGTGTGTGTGTGTGTAATATGCTATGGAAATAGTGAAGCTGGGTCAGTATTTCAACATAAATTTCAGATAAGTCAGACTTTTAATTATGAAGATAAAATTTTAGAAATTCTAGAAGATTAAGTAAGATCATCAAGGCCCAGAAAGAGTAGTCTCACTTGGTTTTTCCCATTTGCTGAATCTAAACTTGTGCTTGAAGCAGTGACATAAAACAAAATACAGGACTGCTTGAGAAGAAAAAGGGATAGTTGAGATAGGGGATGGGAAAATGAGTGGGGGAGTGGGAGGGTGGTAAATGAGATTAACTCACAAGATCTGTGGATGCATGGGAATCCTATAATGAAACCCGTTTGGGTAATGAATATATGCTAATTAAAACTGACAAGATAGCTGCACAATTATAATATTTAAACAAAGATCATCAACACTGCTATCAAAAAAATCACAGAAAAACATATGAACTGACTTTGACCTTGAAAAAACCTTCCTTAAAAAGATACAAATTAAGAAAGCATTTAAAATGATAGAGAGCCAGTTCGTGGGTTACGAGCACTTCTTGCCTTCCCAGAGGACTGGAATTCAGCTCCCAGCACCCCATGTAACACCTCAATACTACCAGTAACTCTAGCTCCAAGGATTCTGATGTCACATTCTGGTCTCTGGCAGACATCTGCCCTCACTTATCCCAAGCCCTCTGCCACATAATTTAAAATAAAATAACTCTTACACTGAAAAAAATAATGAAAATCATGAAGATGGGTAATAGACAATACACTAGTGGGCTTTTTTGTTTTGTTTTGTTTTTATTGTTTTGGGTTGTTTTGTTTTGTTTTGTTTGGTTTTGTTTTGCTTCAAGATAGGGTTTCTCTGTGTAGCCCTGGCACTCGAGGCTGGCCTCAAACTCAGAAATCCACCTGCCTCTGCCTCCCAAGTGCTGGGATTAAAGATGTGAGCTACAACTGTAAATAAGGTCCAAAACTGCCACAGATATTTTTTTAATTTTATATAAATTTATTTCAATAAGTAGGGCAAAAGATTTAGAGATCACATCAAGAAATGTTTTATTCTGATTATAAATAAAAGAACTGTGTTGCCTAGAAGTCAATAGGGAAAAACAGTGACTCCCAACTATAACTCCAGGCAATGGGAATCTGACACCTTCTGGCTTCCACGGGCATCTGGTATGCACAAAGAACACAGACATACAAATCTCTATAAAAATGAAAACTCTCATCCACAGGTAATATGAAAAGGTTAGAGGTTTATAATCACATGGAAAAAAGTCACTTTAAGTATAACTATTTCTCAATTTGCATTTTTTTACAGCTTCTTGAAATATAATTCATATGCTGTCCATTTTGCCCATGGAAATTATGAGATTGTTGGCTTTTAGTACACTGGAAGTAATAACATAGTCACACAATTTAAACAACTTTACTGCTTCCCTTGAAGAAGCCCTTTAGCACCCATTCGCACCATACCCCATTTCCTTTCTCCCATGCAGATCGGCTCCAGGTAGGCATCACTGGGATTTCTGATGTATTTTCTATTGTGTCTATTTAGTAGGAATGGGATTACATCTAAATAAATGATCACAATGTGATCCTTTGAGTCTAGCTCCTTTTTACTTAGCAGCATGCTTGCGAAGTTTAGTCATTGTATACAAAACAATATTTTATACTTAATAATGCTTCATGCATTATTTACATCAGTTGTTTCTACCTTTTGATGCTGTGAACATTCATGAACAGTGTTTTAGAGGCACAAGGCACAAAAGTGGAACCATGAGCACGTGCTAAATGATTGCTAAACAATTTCCAAATAGCCATTCCTGTTTTCTATCCCCCTTTATGTGCGTAGATGTTCCATTAGTCTGTGAGTGGCCAGCACTTAGCAATCTTTTGTACTAGAAATCTTGTGCAAAGTGTGTATTGCACTGACTTGTTAACGTCAGTCAAGGAAGAACTTGCGGTTCCAGGAAACTGGCGGGAGAGGACAGCTAGCTCAAGACTGCACACTAAGACGCATCCTTGAGAAACCAACCCAACCCAAACAAAGTCATTATCATTTTTTTTCAGCTGGGTTATCTTTTTATCACTGATTTTCAAAAAGTTATTTATATAATCTTTTAAAAAATCCCTTGTTGCATACATGAATTAAAAATATTTTCCCTTACTCTGTGACTTGTCTTTGAGTTTTTAAAAGTTTCTTTTATGCATACAACTTTTAATTTTGTTGAAGTCTATTTTGTTTTTCACTATTTTTAATTATGTGTCTATGTCAGAGTTTTCTACCTCAGGCTTATAAAGATTTGCTTATAAAAAATTTCATAGTTTTGGCTTTAATTAATTTTTATTTGATTTTTGTATAAATATTAGCAAGAAACCCAGTTTCCTTCTTTATGTGAAAAGCCAGCTGCTCTGGTATCACTGGTGAGAAAACAATTTTTTATCAACTGTATTACCATGAATTCTATTTCAAAACCCACTGACCCTATGTTTTGATTCTAATTCCATATTCCTTAATTGTGGATATTTGCCATAAACTTGAAGTCAGAGTTTTCATTTTTCCAACTTCATTTTTTAGCTAAGAATTTTTAAAAGTCTTGTTACTTTGAGTGTGTATATTTCTAGACAACAGTTTTTTCTTGTAAACTAGTGAATATTTGAAAAGAATCCAGCTGGAGAGATGGCTCAGTAGTTAAGAGCTTTGACTGTTCTTCCAAAGGTCCCAAGTTCAAATCCCAGCAACCACATGGTGGCTCACAACCATCTGTAACGAGATCTGACGCCCTCTTCTGGAGTGTTTGAAGACAACTACAATGTACTTACATATAATAAATAAATAAATCTTTAAAAATAAATAAATAAATAAACAAACAAACAAATAAATAAATAAATAAGAATCTAGTTAGGATTTTGAGAGTTATTGTGCTTAACCCATTGAGCAGTTTTGAGATCTTCTATATTAAACCATATTAAATCTTCTGATCAATTAACAATAGATGTTTTTATTTAAGTTTTTTATTTCTTTCAGTAGTATTTTGAACTGTTTAGTTTGTAAATCTTTGGTTATTTCCAAACATCTTATTATTTTGACATAATTGTGCTATAATTATTTCTTTAATTTCATTCCTAGAATTTTATTGCTAGTACATAGAAATTCAATGTTTTCATGTATTATATTATTTTATATATCATATGTATTAAATATATTAGCTATAGTTTGTATCTTATAACTTTTGGAAACTGTTTTAATATAGTTTATAGGGCTTTTAAGCATTTCTGCATGTAAATTGATCAGATGTGGGTAGACCAAGCTTCACTTCCATTTCCCCAATTTTACCATTTCTTTCTTTTTCTTTTCTTATTTCTATGGCTAGAATCCCCATCACAATGTGAAAAGGATGTATCACAAACAAATATTCTTGGTTTTAGTCTTTAGGAGGGGACCTTCAATCCTACTGCGTTGACAGTTACTTGTGGAGACAGAAATGCAAGCAGCCAGTAAGCGATCAGAATAAGCATTCAAAAAATAATAATAATTTAGAGATCTGGGCATAAATCATAGCTGCTTGACTCTACATCACCAAGTAAGGATGTTTCTATTTTGACATCTGGGTGTTAGAGAGAAGTAAATGAATCTGGTGAAATCTAAGAACCTTTCAGCATAAACAGGAAACAGAAATGGGGGAAAGAGTAAATAGACACTGAACAGGAACAATCACAAACAAAGGGGAAGCCAGGAAAGGCATCAGCAAGGGAAAGAGTGACTAGCAGACACTAACCAGAAGCGCTCAGACACAGAGAGGAAGTCAGGAGTTATCATGAAACTGTAAAGAAGTGAAGGAACAAGAAGGCCACTATTTATGATGCCAAATGAGATGTTGCTGGAAAGAAGCCACGGGGCCAACAGGCAGTACGTCAACTGTGGCTTTTCAAGGAATGGCTGGTCCATCAGAAATTCATTATACATGTTTTCCCACATATTATTTGTTTCAAATTATATTAGATCCTAAATTGACTTAGTAGAAATATGTTCCAATACTTGAATATATGATTTTTCAAATCCAAATATATCATTTCTATTGCTGTATTTTTTTGCGCTTAAACAAAATTCAACTTTTTCAGTGGATAAAGGAAATTGTTTATATATTCCTTGACAAATGTTTACATCTCATTATATGTATTAGCTAACTGCTAACAAAGCATATAAGGAAACCAAACAGATGCTTTCAAAACTGAAATAAAATGTCCCCCATCAAAAGGTAATTTATCTTGAAATAAATTCTATTCTGTGAGTAAAGAGTACTAAAATCAGACTCCTGGTCTCTTGTGAAAATTTTTAAAGGCTACATTATCCCCTAAATAGTAACTGTCTGAGTGTCTGACCAGAATGTATTCCATCTGGTCGCTGGTTCAGGCAAGTAGAGACATAATACAAGTTGTAACAAATTAGGAACATTAAGCCACATAAAAATGCCATTTTGAAACTGTTGGGACATTCTCAGAAAACTGTGAATTGGTGAAATATGATGCGGAAGCGCCCCATCATGGAGGGGGGCCGCCCCAGCTTCCCGCTTACACACCAGACACAGCTCTGTTACCTCTGTGCTCTGTCCCCTCGTGGGAAGATCACCAGTCAAGAAGCCATCTGCTTCTCAGCAGACTCGAACGCCAGGCTGTGAGGCCAAGGCCAGATCCCCATGGGTCCCCATCCCCTTAGCTCTAGAACAACACTGTCCTGTGTGACTGAAATTCAATCCCACCGACCTGCTCCAAGGGGCTGGAGGCCCAGTTAATGGCACCACTCTGTGGTGCAAGATGGGCTCTTGAAAGTCTCAGCTGTGAAGCAAGTGGCATAAATAGGGTTGACTCACAAGCCACCAAAAATTAAGAACTTCATTTCTTCCATCTCTTTTGTCTAAAATTAGTTGACAAGTGAGTAAACAAAAACCCTTGGATGTGTGCAGCCTGCCTTCTGTAAATTTTAAAAATTAAATGTGTAAGGCTGAAGAAGCTTGATCACGTTTGCTTGTTCTTCCACCTGAACAATACTTCTCATTTCAATAAAATGCTTGGAAAACAAAAACTCAAACAAACATGATAAGCCTTCTCCAAATGTTCCCAGATTCTCAGAATCAGGGTCCAAGATTTCCCATTTCAAAATGGAACCTAGATTTCTGAACAAAACGGAAGGCTATGACCTGCAAACTCCCATCTTTCATTGTCCTTCAGTTTTATATCTAGGAGCTATCTTTGGATTATACCAGAAACAGAAATGGAGAGAAAGAGAGCAGAACTCTCTGCACAGCCTGCCAGGGGGCTTCTGACAGGAGCCACAACACCCTGTGGGGTGGGTGACATTCTCTAGGCCGGGCAGAGACCATTGCCTTTGCCATAGTTGCTTGATCTGATGGTGGATTTTTATGTACTGTGTGAGCCCTGACATCAGATGTATGAGGGTATCAGCAGGAACATCTGCTCTCTTTTCAGAGGTAAAGGGTATCAAGCTAATATCTATTTGAAACTTCTTCAAATTGCACAACCAAGAAAGGACCTGCCAATCACCCACAACAATAAAGTTTATACACATTCTACCCTCTGAGGAAGTGTGGCTCTGTCATATCCTTTAGGAAAAAAAAGTAAAGGAAATTTAGATAAGGACTGTTCAAAGTTGAAAGGAAGAAAAATGCACATGCCTTTGCAGCAATGTGTATATTTTCAAAGAGAACAGTTTACTACTTAATAACTTCCTATCCACTTCAGTAGTCCTTCTTGTGTAAAGACATTCTCAGAAATATGAGAATCTGGAGTCGTATATATGCCTAACCTATATACTTCTTTCTTAGAGAGCTGTCAGTAATAGGACATAAAAGATGCAAATGAAAAGATATTTTAAACTGGACATGACAATATACATGGTTATCAATAAGCACTGAAGTTAATTCAATATTAAAATTACATCAGAGAATTAAACATTTTGTCATATAACAAAATGTGAGTGTTCAAAACAATTCTTGTAAGGCATGATGCAGTATAAATTGACAATAATTTGAACAAAATCTAGAAGTTTGACATCACAAATTGATTAGTAGTGGGTCAGTGAAGGACATTCAGCCTGTGAGAACAAATCACTGGGCTGCAGAGATGATCTCAAAGCATGAGCACCATGAGACAATGGTTGCACACAAGGGAAAGCAGCACTGGGATGCTCCACCAGATTCTCTCATCCTGGTGCTCAAAGAGCTCACAGTATCATACCTGTCTTGCTTAGTATCACTTGTCAACCTGAGCGGCCTGGGAAGAAGTCTCCATGAGACTGACTTCTGGGCATGTCTGCAGAACATTTTGTTTGGTTTGCTAATTGATATAGGAAGGTCCAGAGAGTGGGCTGTTCTGTCCCTAGACAGGTGCCCCTGGGCTGTGTAAGAGAGGCAGTTGAATCTGAGCCTTGGAGCAAGACGGCAAGCAGCCGTTGTCTCTGCTTCAGTTCCTGCCTCCAGGTTTCTGTTTTTGCGTCCAGATGATGGACTACCAAGTGTAAGATGAAATAAACCATTTCATCCCCAAGTTGCTTTTGGTCATGCTGTTTAATTAGCCAGAGAAAAGTCCCTAAGACAGCCTCCTAAAGGTGCCTTTTTGAGTCTTTTCAAATAAAATACAACCATAAACAATCACTTGTTTTTCTTCCAAATAAGCAGGAATTACCTAACTTCCAGTCAGTTTCTAAACAAGGAAGGAGCAGCACAGATTATACACAAAACATCCAGAAGGAAACCAGCCGTGTCCTCAGGAATCACAGAGCATGGGGCATATACCCATCTCTCACCTGAATTCAGAGAGGAAGTAGTCACAAAAGTCACGGTTTAGCCTCCCTGAGGGCTGCACTCAACCTAGTGTGCAAGCAAGCAAGCAAACAATCCACAACAAAAGCCCATGGCCTTGAGAGCAAGTAATCCCAGGTTCACTGTCTTTATCTCACCAACAAGAAAAGCTTGCAGTTTTCACAGGAAATGGTGCATAAGAGGAAGGAAGGGAAGCATTTCTGATAGGTCTTCAAAAGCTTTCACCATCCTGATAAGCCCACAAGGCTTTCCTTATCTAACATAGAAAGGGGCCTCACTTACGTGTCCGTGTTGGAACTAACTGTGCTTTCTGTCTGGAATTTTATTTAAGAGTTCTCTGTGTCATTGTTTGTCTCTATCTCTCAGTCTCTGTCTCTGTCTGTGCTCCCTCTCTCTTTCCACATTTAATTAAAAGATAATCAATCACAATCCCTTCCTTTTCCTCCCTACAGCCCCTCCTACATCCAAGCCAATCACCGGCTTTTTCTTTTGGAAATGTGCTGAACTGTTTTCTTTTAAAAACATTCATAACAAGGAATGTATCCATTTTAGTCCTTATGACATCTTAATCATGGACAGAGTTAAATTAAAAACTTCCTGATGACCAACCCACAAAGTAAATCAACCCCCTCATCATCTACCTGATTTATTAAATCCTGACCAGTGCCCCCTGTAACTGTGGCCCAGAACTGCAGGATGCTTTCAATTGACAATAAGTAAACAAATGTATAATGACTTAAGATGCATAAGATTTTCTCAATTACAAGTCCCATATTTACTGCCTTTTTCAAAGTGTTTAGCTAGTTTCATAGAAAAAGCAAAAGCAAAATCTAGACAGAAGATGAAAAACTATGTTTACACAGGTGCCAAATCTGGGTCAATTGGAGCATAAAAATAAATATCCACAGTGACTTATAGCCTACAAAATAAAATGCATAATTCCATCGAAATATAGATATCTAGATAGAAAGATGGACGGCAAGGAATAAAGAAAACTGCCATCTTCTTAAAGAGAGAATTCCAACTAACAATGTGCAGAGTTAGAGAACCTTTCAGGTTGTCATTTTAGACATTACTGATGCAGGTAACAATGTCTTAGTCAGGGTTTCTATTCTGGCACAAAACATTATGACCAAAAAGCAAGTTGGGGAGGGAAAGGTTTGTTCAGTTTACACTTCCACATTGCTGTTCATCACCAAAGGAAGTCAGAAGAGGAACTCAAGCCAGTCAGGAAGCAGGAGCTGATGCAGAGACCAGGGAAGGATGTTACTTACTGGCTTGCTTCCCCTAGCTTGCTCAGCCTGCTCTCTTATAGAACCCAAGACTATCAGCCCAAGGCTGGCTTCACCCACAATGGGCCCTCTCACCCTTCAATGAACAATTGAGAAAATACCTTTCAACTGGATCTCATGGAGGCATTTTCTCAAGGGAGGCTCCTTTCTCTGTGATAGCTCCAGCTTGTGTCAAGTTGACACACAAAACCAGCCAGTACAATTAGTTAATAAATGTTGAAACTACTAGATAAAAAACTTGAGTTACTAAAACTTTTATTCTCAAATATAGTGCTTCAAATTATCAATCAGATTTATTAACTTACACGAAAAAACTTGGAAGATTCCAGATCAATAAGATCAAATTCAGTATCACCATTAAATGTGAAAATCCATATTCACCATTTGGACAGTGTTGCACAGAAAAGGACACTACCACCATCTCCTCTAAATGCATGTTACAAGTATAGTTATGAAGAAATGTCAAGAAAATTTGATTCAAGTGACCATTTATAAAAGGAAATTGATCATACTTGTTCAAATAGTCAGGCCAGACAACACTAACAGGAAGACACAAGAACATGCACTTGCACTGTTAAGGAAACTAAAAGGACACTTAGTGGCAATTGGATGTGATATATGATCTGGGATTATGTCTTGGACCTCAAACCAATAGATTAAAATACGTTATCGGGACAATTTATTGCATTCTGAGTAGTAGCCATGTGCTGTTGTAGGATATTGATCCCATTGTGAAGCCCGTGATTGGGACCTGGAATTATCAGCTTCTTGTGATGTGGCTCAGCCCTAGCGCACACCTTCCATCCAAGAGCTAGATAAAGTCAACCCTAGGTCAAGAGAAGGAGCAAGTATCAAGCCAACAAGGAGTGCGCGCAAGTAAACAGAAAGGACTTTGGGTTGAAGCCTTTTAGGAGAGCGTGGAGAAAGGGGCGGGGGGAGAAAGGACTTTGGGTTGAAGCCTTTTATGAAAGCATGGAGAAAGGGAGGGAGAGAAAGGACTTTGGGTTGAAACCTTTTAGGATAGCGTGGAGAAAGGGAGGGAGAGGGAGCTCTTTTTCTTCCAGGATGTCAATGGAATAGGAATGTCAGCTGAGTGCTCTCTCTGAGATAGCAGGCTCTCACCACAGTGTCTCATTCCTGAGTCTCTATTGGACAATCTAAAGATTTGGATTTAGTATTTAAACCAGCAATGTGCTTATACGCTGTTTTTCGCTGGCATTCTCTTTCCACTGTGGCTAAGGACTACACACTGCAGTATTTATCCAGAGAAAACCTTCATTGTGTCCCAGTGTTGTGGTTTGTGCTTAAGTTTAGCTGAGATCTAAGAGGCCTTTGTGAATTTCTTGTAAAGTGGCACTTTTGGCTGAATGTATGCATTCTAGGAAGAAAATCATAAAGAATAACATAGGGTGAGAATAATATAGGATGAGCTGATACTTCGTGTTTATATTTGGATGTTGCTTTACATTTTCCATTTCTAAACAAGACTCAGATCTGTCACCCTAGTTATTACATATACTTGAAGTAAAATTTAGTTCCATAAATGAAAATATAAAGGGGAAGAATACAAGAAATTACAGGAGCCCTCACTGAGGAGTCTGGTTTTAGCCATGCTATCTAAAATGTAAGCCCTACACCCAGGGTTCAGGAACTGTCTCAAGAGGTGATAGAAGAAGCCCGCTGCTAGACCTGATAGCAGAAAAGCTGAAGAAATGGAATCTAGGCAGCTCTCCTTAAATGCATCAGAAAATGAAGCCCTTGGCAAACTGACATCCCCAAAACTAGAGAAACAGACAGGTGAATGCGAAGAGTCACACAGTCTAAGTCAAATTCATGAGAAAACATCCATGGAAGTCAGAGCTGTGGTTGGGAAAATCTAACTCACTGAGTGGCTCCTAGAGACCTGGTGCAAACAAGTCCGAGAGTTTAAAGTTCCAGAGAAAGCTATCCACAAGTGTAACAGTAACTTTTATTCGCCTGATGTAATTGCCATCTCAGAGGCTTACTGCCTCCATCTGCTAACCTAGGCCAAAGCCTGGAAGCTTCTAGCCTCCGTACAATCTAATCTAGGCCTAGAGTGTTTGCTGCCTCTGAGAGTTGCTACTGAATAAGCTCACCCCTTTTTAGTTCTTTCTGATCTTTCACTGGCTGGCTTAACTCAGCTGTTTTGGCTCAAACACTTCTCCAAGCTGACTGATGCAATCTGGCTTCTCTCCTGCCCTCTGACTTTGTGCTCTACCTAGCCTCAAACTAACTCTGGCTCATTTTCATTCTCTGGCTCATTCTGCCTTCACCTGTGCCTAGCTTGTTCTCTCTCTGCAACCTGTTGCTCTACAACTGTTCCTGGTAAAACTCTCTCTCTCTCTCTCTCTCTCTCTCTCTCTCTCTCTCTCTCTTTCTCTCTCTCTCTCTTTCCTCTCAAGAGAGTTGGGCATATCCTACTCTGATTCGTCACCTTGTCTGTCATTCAATTAGACATCACATTTACATACGGATGCTTCCTTATACAAACTAAATTTACCTTCGTTGTTTGGAATTAAAGGTGTGCGCTAAGGCTGAGTCACACCACAACTAGAAACAAGATTTTCCAGTAAACAACACAATCTTTGGGTTCACAGTGTGCTCAAATATCCTGCAACACATGAGAAGGCCCAGATGCCCATGGGACTTCCACCTCCAGAAATGCTCCCCGATACCTCAGGAAATAGAACAGAAACTCCCTTTATGCTTGCAGGAGGAAGGAAAATAAAAGAAACTTTTAAAATGTGCCAGATCATTGTGTTCCACGTAAGGATGTAGACCCTCAGGAGCCACTGCTTCCGCTTGGAGAGAGAATATCCCTATTCTGCCTCTACCCTCCATCTTTCCCCAGGGCAACTAAGAAGTACCTGGAACCTTACAGCTCTGGGCACCAACAAACAAACAGGTCTAAAACAGGTCTAACCACAAGGCAAGAGATGCCACCCTTCCCACATCTGACTGCTGCATTACTGGTCTGTTTGCTGTGGCTTCTTCTTCTTCTTCTTCTTCTTCTTCTTCTTCTTCTTCTTCTTCTTCTTCTTCTTCTTCCTCCTCCTCCTCCTCCTCCTCCTCCTCCTCCTTCTCCTTCTCCTCCTTCTCCTCCTCCTCCTTCTTCTTCTTCCTTCTTCTTCTTCTTCTTCTTCTTCTTCTTCTTCTTCTTCTTCTTCTTCTTCTTCTTCCTCCTCCTCCTCCTCCTCCTCCTCCTTCTCCTCCTCCTTCTCCTCTTTCTCCTCCTCCTTCCTTCTTCTTCTTCCTTCTTCCTTCTTCTTCCTTCTTCTGCTTCTTCTTCTAAATGAATCTCTACTTTGACTCTTGTCAGAAGAATTAATTATACAACATACTAAAAGGGCAAAAACCAAACTGAAACACCCAACAATACACTTTAAAGAGATTGAACAAGGATCAGAACTAGGTTCAGCTAAGGCAACTATGTGCTGGAATTTTGGACAGGTGTTTTTCATTGTCAGCCATACACTGAGGGGGATCTAATGGAAAAAGGAAGCAGCAGGAAAGATCACATAAATACTGTATGCAAAACAGTGAAGGTGCCAGACAATGAATGGGAAGAAATGGCAGTTGTCAGTAGGCCAGAATGAAGAGTGCTTCAGATGGTCAGGTTGGAAATAGCTGAAGATAAATGTTTATAGAACCAAGAAGTATTGAGAAAGAAAGAATTTTTGAAAAAGGAGGACAAAACCCTGTGAAATAACTACAAAGGATAATACAGCACACACATAACAATATCCCCACAGGAAATGAAGAAACCATTTGAACAAATCATGACCCAAATTCTACATCATTCCTGTCAAATATCATAGATCCAGGAAGAACATGGAATAAAACCAATGCCATAAATACTCCACCTCAGCCTGCACATACCCTCGCTCCCATAAACACATGATCACACACTCGCACACAGACAGAGGAACACAGGTACAAGCACATATACACACATAAACAAGCACACCACATACACACACACACACACACACACACACACACATACACATGAACACGCACACATAAGTGCATACAGGAACTCACACAGAGGCACATATATTTAAACACCAAGAAATCAAAGATAAAGAAAATAATCCAAAGAGAGTGAAGGAGAAAGCACTTGACCTACAGGAGAGCAAAGATAGGACCTAACCAAGGCTCTCAACAGAAACCACCCAAGCAAAAAATGAAGTCCTTAAAGTTTCTACAGGGAGAATGGGGGAGGGAGCTATTAATGCAGAATTATGTATCCTGTGGAATTATTTCTCGGAAGTGAAGGAGCTGACCCCCTAATCTCCAGTGGAAATTTCCAGCCTTTGGTCACACATCAGGTCCTGGATAAACTTAGTAGGTTATGAAACCAAACACAAGGGTGAGAAGGGGTAGAGTGGGGAAGCAAGGCAGTCTAGGTCTGCAAATACCTTGACTGTATTACACATGTGTATGAAGTTGCAAAGAATAAATTTAACTAATAAAGTAGCAAATGGGAAATTTCCCCAAATACAAATGAATAGAATTGGCTCACTACAAGTGTAGCTTACAAGAAATGATAAAAATGTTTTGGACAGTAAAGGGACAATGCCATATTTCAGCCACTCAGATCGGAATATTGAAAGAAAAAGTGACAGAAAATGAACAAAGGTATGATGATTATTTTCCCATTCTTATTTTAACAGAGTCATTTTCAACAATTATAAAATATATCTGATTACCTGTACATGACCATATATATTTATGTATAGATATGCACTTAGATACTAATTCATAAAGAAAATGGATGCTAGAAACGCATGAGAGGAACGTACTGGGCATATGTTAATTATTAGATACTTAACACTCCTCATACATACTGTTAATTGAAAATAGACTCGAAGTAGATGTAAACGCACACAACAATCTCTAGATTAGTCAGTAAAAAGAGTATTTTATGGGACTTTGTTTTTCTATTACAGAGTCTCACTCTATAACCCAGGCTATCCTGGACCTCATGGCTGTCTTTCCATCCCAGCTTTTCACAATGCCAAGACTATAGGCATGATCTACCATACACAGATTTGGGGGTGTTGTTTGTTTGTTTGTTTGTTTGTTTGTTTGTTTTAAAAATATGATTGTTATATCAAAGGAAAGAATATGAAATCTTACAAAATGTTCAGTTAAATCTCCAAAAGATGATGAAAGCGTATAAAATAAAAAATATGAACAACAATATCAACTAACCAGACCCCTCAAACCTCTCAGGGACTAAATCACCAACCAAAGAGCATACACGGCAGTATCCATGGCTTCAGCTACATATGTAGCAGAGGATTGCCTTCTCTGGCTTCACTGGGAGGGGAGGCCATTGGTTCTGTAGAGGCTCGATGGGAGTGGGTGTGTGGGTGGGGGAGCACTCTCTTAGAGGCAAAGGGGAGGGAATATGGGATGGGGGTTTGCAGAGGGGAGACTGGGAAGGGGGAACAACACTGGAAATGTAAATAAATAAAATAATCAATAGAAATAATAAATAAATAAATAAATAAATAAATAAAATTAGGAACAACAAAACAAAAGCATAAACAAGCATCCCCAAACAAAACCAAAGCCAAACAAAACAAAACAAAACAAAGAACAGGCAAGTTTAAAACCATAACAAATGGTGGAGGTGCTAGTTTACCTTTAACAGTGACCAGCTCCACAGTGCTAACGTAACAGTAGCAATGATAATATATGCTCTAGTGTATTACAAAGCAAGAAGAATGGAGAAGGCATAGTGATACTGACACTACTGAAAAAATGTGGAGGCAACTAATATTGCCATCAAAACAGACTTAACAGCAAGGAAGGTTGTTAGAGAGTCAACGTTGGCAGAGCAAATGATGATGCAGACAGATACAATGTTTCAAATGTGCACAGCTAACAAGGCAACATCAGTATAGGTGAGAAAAAATGGATAGAACTGCAAAGAACTCAGCACATAAGTAATTACCTTAGTCCTTGACAAGTAAGCATAACAAATGCCATGGAGCAAGGACAGTGCAGAAATGAGGCATATGCTTGAGGAGGAAACAATCAAGACACGAACAACCAAGACAATCTTTTGTTCAAACTGTGACATCCCTATTTTTCTTTAGAATATTTAGATCACTTACATTTAGTGTAGTAGATGTTGCTGTTTTGTTTAGGCCTCCTATGTTGGTATACAGTTTCTCTTTAGCTCGTTGAATTTTGTTATGATCAGGGTACAGAAAAACAGAAGAGACTCACGCCTCTATGTGTTGAATTTATAAAAAAAAAAACTGTGTGTGTAAAAGAACATGCTATGGGAGGAGTTGAAGTAAGGAGGGGGTTGTAGAAGTTATGTAAATACAGTATTCATATAAAAATTGTCAAAAATTTAAATATAAAACCAATAACTATCATGCCATTCTATATCATGATAGTTATTCCCCCCCCCACACACACACACACTAAAATGTATATGTTTTACTCTTTTGTCTCTACTGGCGTGAATTGTCAGTCTAACCTGTAGTTGAGCAAGAAAGACCTTGGCTTTATTATAGCTCCAGATACAGTTAGCCATTCACTGCAAGTGCTCGCAGAGTGGAACCAGAGATTTCTCTTTGCTGTAGCTTGGGACTGGAGTACTGGACAGACTCCAGACTGACATCTTCTTGGCCTCAACCCCCTCCTATAAATTTCTGCATCTGAACAAGAGGTGGAATTTTCCATCCAGTGTGGTTTTTAAATTATAGAGTTTAGTAAATCAAAATGATACTCTTCCTGTATTTATTGGCCAATCAGATTTTCCATTCCACGCATTGTTTGTTCGTATCTTTACTTTCCATTATTCTGATTGGTTATTTTATTTGATTCTTTTATATGTTCTCTAAGAATTTTATTTGTTATTTTTACCACAACAGTTCTTGCCAGACTGCCAAAAATAGACACTACGGAGATAATTTTAGAATCTGTATGCTAGAGTGTAGACTGTTCTCCCCATACGGCTTTCCCATGCTGTTCCCCCTCCCACGATCTTTCCCTGGGTATTTCTGCTAATGATATGTGTAAGTCAGAGCTTAGCCTAAGCATCACCCCTTCACATCACAGTATGACATTACTGCTGGTTCCTCAACGCCTTTGCTTTCTCCTTACTTCCTGTTACTTTCGTCTTTCCTTTCAATTAGAATGATCACAAAATTTTCATTTCTAGTCTGTACAAGGCCGGAGTGTCTGTTTCTTTATTTTTCTCATTGCTTTCTCTCTATTCTCCTTCCTTGAGCCCATTCTTTTCCTAACAGATCTGCATTCCCATTTAATTTATGCCCTCTGTACCCACATTCCATCCTGTGTTTAAATGTAACCTAATTAATGGACTGTCTATTTTAATTTCAGTAAATGGTATTATAACATAAACTACCATAATTCCATTTTTAGCTCAAAGATTCATTTTGACATATATTTAATTGCACTTCCATATTCAAGCAGAGGGAAAACAAATGCATGCATGACTGTGCTCGCTTCATTTTCAACATGCGTATGCAACCCAGGACCCAGAGCCCAGGGAATGGTCCCACCCTCAGCGGTGGGTGTTTCCATATCAGTTAATTTAACTAAAATAATTGCTCACTGACATGCCCATAGCCAACCTGCCTGACTTGGGCAGTCCTTCTCTGGTTCTCTCTGCTAGGGTGATTTTTATATATGTCAAGCTGACACAGCTAATCATCACAGATACTAATATACCCTCCTTAGATGTATGTGAATGACTTTTTGCCGGCCTCTCAGATGCTTTCAGTCTGACCTTCACATTTTTCATGTCTGGCTATTTATTTATTTTGTGTTCAGATATTTTTTATCTTTCTTTAGATTTTTGTTTATGGTGTATGTACATTTGTATGTATGTGTGTATGTGAAAGTGGGTGGTACAATTGTTTAGTGTATGTGCCCATGTGTATACAAGTACATGGATTCATGAGTGTGTGTGTGTGTGTGAGTGTGTGTGTGTATGTGTGTGTGTGTGTGTGTGTGTGTGTGCGCGCGCGCGCGCGCAGACTACAGGAGAATATCCTATTTCCTACTCTATTGAAATGTGACAACTGGAAAGTCATGGGTCTTGGGGATGATGCAGACTTTCTTATTCGGGAGGACTAAACTTAGGACTTTAGTCTAAGGAGATTTTATTATAGAGAAAATTTTTATTAAAAATTAAAAATATTTTATTGTAAAAAGAAAGGCTAAAGCTTTATGGAAGAGAGAAAACAGAACTCCAGAGATTAGATTAGCTCCTATATGGCTGCCTGTGAGCTGCTGGCCTAGGCACTAGACTCTAGGGGCTTTTTATAGGATGTAGGCAGAAACTGGACAAAGAGTGGGGTCATTATAATGAGATTGATTAATTCTTTGGGCGTATAGAGGTCAATCCAATGGACTGGGGGGAATCTCGTACTCTGCTCATAGGAGTTTGGTCCAGCCAGGGAGATGATCACCCACTGTTGCTGTGTTTCTCCTCCAGTCAGAGGAGTGGTCCTGCAATGAAGTCTGGACAACCTTCTAGTCCGCCTTGGCTTTGCCTGGCATTGCCACCTTATAGGACCTACTAATCTAAAAGCATGCGGACCTGGTCCGTATCCCCAGGACCCATGTCCTTGGCAAGGTCTGCTAGCTGTTAGTTAAATTATATTCCTTTTGATTCTGTTGCATGAGAAGTTATCACTATCACAGCTATTGAAATGTAGCTGTTTTCTTCAGTTACCTCTTTGTTAGGTCCTTGTCTGGGGCAATCTCCGGTGAGGTCTTCTCTGGAATAGGTGAAAGTTTCTTCCTTGAAGCTATCGCTACTCACAATTTTAGGCAGTTACAATAACCTGTGTTACAAGCACTCTGTGGAAAGACAATGGAGCCTTGTGCATGATCTATAGGGAAAGGGGGCTCCATGGAGGCCAGCCATCCATCCAGCACTGGCGTTCTTCCCAGAGTCCTGTCCTCCTTATCTTCAAGGCTTGCCTATCTCGTAGCCAGCTTCAAGCTCTCACTTTTCATCCCTGGTGCTCCAGATCCAGCAGTTCACCCCTAACTTCTGTTTCCACCATGATTCTCTCTCTCTCTCCCTCTCTCTCTCTCTCTCTCTCTCTCTCTCTCTCTCTCTGCCTGATTTCTTTCAGACCGGTTCTCTGACGGAATCTGGAAGTGGGCTGGCAGCCAATAAGCCCCAATGATCCTATCTTCCTGTCTCCAGCTCCGTCCCACTGAGCTTACAGGCTTATGTGTAACTATGCCAGGCTTTTCACATGGGGCCTGGGGATTCAGTCCAGGTCCCCAGGCTGCGTGGCTAGTGATCTTACCTACTCGCTGAGCTATCCCCTCAGCCCAAAACACATTTTCAAAGATGTGCATTGACTAAATTTCTCTCCTAACAGATTCATTTTTGGATTAAAAATACCTTTGAGTTATTTAACCCAACTGATATTTTATTTGTAGAATTTTATTTTGCCCTGAGGCATGTGTGTTCATCACCTTACATATATGTAGGAATGTTTTTGGTTATAATTTCCTAGCCAGTCTCTTATTTTATACAAGCATCAAATAGTTACAGTTGTTTCTAATATTTTATCATCCTTGAAACATTTCATACTCTTTTCCTCCTGGTTTTTTCCTTGTGGTATTTGCTCCTTTTGAGTGTCTACTTCTCAGTTGCTTCACAGTATATTATGGAAACTAGCTGAGGTCTGGCATTTGAGCAGGTTCTTACAGAGACTTATAGTGGATTCTTCTAGGTGATCTTCAGATTAACAATAGCTCAGGATCACGCAGTCACATTTTTATCTTGGCATTTTAGGCTACCTATGAAGCCTGCATATTTAGGTTTTGAATGTATGGGAGGGTGGACTTATGGTTACAAATCTCAAAGTTTGTTACTATACTCAACAGACATTCAGAGTATACTACTTAATAAAATTATATGTAACTATGCTCCTGGCTTTCATATGTGCTGGAGTATAGATTGTAAGATACTATACCATACTATGTCCTTCCACTTTCTATACTTGTTGACTTTTTTTTGTATTATTTTCTCTTGTGCTTGGTTTAATCACATTGTTTGGTTCACCATGACCCCTGAACAAGCAAAATCCCCTGCTAATATTGCCTGTAAAAAAGCATAATCAAGTAGTTGATCTGGAAAGAAAGTAAAAAGTAATGCTGGGTGATAGCTTCTTTAATCTCAGCACTCTGGAAGTAGAGGCAGGTGGATCTCTGTGAGTTCAAGGCCACCCTGGTCTACTTAGGGGGGTTCTAGGACAGTCAGGACTATAGAGAAAACATGTCTCAAATAACCAAAACAAGAGACACATGATTAAGGCCTACAGCATCCTTACTGGTCTCATTTCACTACTGCTGGAACCTTAAAGAATTAGAATTGTATGGTGTTCTCACAATGACATATTGTCTAAGGACATGTTTCTTACTATATCTCCTTTGCTAAGCTTTATGTGTTAGGTTTACAAAGACTACTAACTTAGGATTTATCCAGATAAAATTGGAGATGTGATCAAGGCAAGGACATTTCTGACAAAGAGGAGTGTATGTAGTCTCAGTGAAGAGGGAGAGTATTCTTGGAGAACTAAGGATGGCCAAGGTATTGTAGTGCAGCACATATCGGATGTGGAGCCCATGGGGCTAGAAAAGGTAGGAAGAGACCACTGCAGCGTCTTTGCAGATCTTATCAATGGAGACTAGAAAGTAGCTCCTATGTGAGCACAAACTGAGTAGCAGAGGAAACCTCAGACAGGGACAGTCCACAGTAATCAGAGCGTTAGCTCATTCTGACAGCTGGGTCTCAGACACATAGCCTATGTGGCCTGAGAGGACAGGTGACTTGGTGACTAGGGCTGCTGACATTTAGCTCTCTTTTGTTTCACGTGGGAAAAATAGGCTCAGAGACTTTTTATAATGTGCCTGGCTCTGTTATCAAACTTCTTATCAAGTGCTCTTGGTAGCTCCATGTGAGAATGGCTCTGTTTAAAACTGGTTTGGCTGAGTGGGGATTAGACCCTTGGATATTGCCATAGTAGGAGAAAGAACATTAAAAACAAGGAATTGAAAGCAAATGGTATTAAAAGTATAGCAATAAGATTTCCTCCAACACAGAACTCAGCATAAGCCCTCATACCCCTAACCAGCAATGTCTGCTGCTGCTCATCCTCCTCTTCCTCTTCCTCCTCCTCCTCCTCTTCCTCCTCCTCTTCTTCTTGCTCCTCCTGTTTCTGCTGCTTCTGCTCCTGCCACTTTAGAAAGCCAAAGTTGATGATTACAGGGTGAGAGCAGTCAAAGACATCTTTCTGTTAGGAGTATGGCACTGCAAACTCTGGACCTGTATTAAGTGCATATTCAAGGCTTATTAGTTTATAGACTGTCTACTAAATACATAAAACAGTTTATATCAGAAAGTTATGAGAATAATGAAAAGGACCCTGAATGAAAAACCAGGATAATAAGATAAAATATGTACTGATTTGTAACTATTGAATTTTAAGACATGCAAGTTAAGACAGCTAAATTTGCTTTTCTGAGGTTTTTTTGGTGTGTGTGTGTGTGTGTGTGTGTGTGTGTGTGTGTGTTTGCAGAAAATGTGACTATAATTGCAGTTATTTTAAACAACACTGTGTTCTTGGTGAAATCCTCACATCTTCACCTCATGGTTTCCCTTGCCTCTGTAATGAAACCTGTGTTTGTAGAGCTTTGACATTTGTCTCCGTTCTTCCAGGTGACAAACTCTTCTCTGCCCTCTATAAATTTGAATGTCCTGATTACACCCCAGCTGCAATACTCATCTTACTTATTATAATAATCCTGCCTGAAAGTGTTTCCACAGTAGGAGATTAATGTAGTTCTGTTCCCCATAACAATGACCCTGATTTCCAAGCTTCTAAATCAATTATTAATTCTTGGTACTTATCTCATTTGACATTTGAATGGCCTTTTCCATTTGCTATTGGTAAGACATTTGGCCACGAAATATGTTTTCATATGGTTTGTAGAACACTCTTCCATCTGCTTCCCTCTTCTTTCTCTCTCTTGGTTCCTTCTCATAGACTGGATCTGGAAATGTTGGCATGCTTCGATCCATGTGTCCTTAGACAGCCCATTCTCTATCTCCTCCCTTGGTGACTTTATTTAGTCTCATGAATTACACATTAAATTACACAGATCTGAACAACACCCAAAAGCATTCCCAGCCCAGTTATTTTTTCAGCATCTCAATGACCATGTGTTCAACCACCTAGATGACAACTTGACGCAGGTGGATTCTTGGTGATTTAAAGCAAGTGACTAACCTTAAAGGAAATTGAGAGCAGCATTTAAAAGCTGTCAGTGAAAATAAACTTACGTAAAGAGTGGGTCACTGTCTAGAAAGAAGATCCAAAAGCTGAAGTGGTAGGGAATATGAGAAAAAGGACAGAATTGTGTGCAGCTACCCAGAAGACCCCCACAGCTTAGTCTTGGGTGACAATCTTTTGGCTACCATCTGGAAGCCCACAAGGAGTCCAAGACTATATAGCTGGCAACCTCTGTGGGTTGGCACCTGATTATATTGTCACCTCTACATGGCAAAGAAAATACCTAATTTTCTCCTCACTGTCTGCACATGTCATTCTTGTAAGTGGGGTGGGGATTAGGACAAGGTCCTGGTTGGAGAAAAGAATCTGTATTAACTGCTCAGAATTGTACTTTCTCTCTTCATCAGTGTCAAGGCAATAGAGGAGACACTGTGTTCCATGGGAAGAAAAACAGAAAAAGCCCTTGGAATCTATCAATCAAACAGACAAAAATGGAAATGGGGAAGTTGAAAAAAAACCAAAAAAAAACAGAAGGCAGCACTTAAAAATTAAGGGAAATTATGAATTATGATGAACATTTCTGTTTGATATTCATCTCAGGCACCTTTAGTTGCAGTTTGTAACTGTATATGGCTCTGTAGGGTTTGCCTTATATTGATGTCTAAGTCATCCCACTTTATGTTAATAGGATGCTTTTCCAGCATGTTTTCTAACAAGGTGCCATCAATACATTTGAAAATTGGTGTTTCTTGCATGTTTAGTCTTCAAAGCAATCACGTTCAGAATTGTCTTAATTCCAGTAGTGTTTTTCCATTATTTCCCTTGCATGTTTGGTTTGAAAACTATACTGCATGCACATGATTTCACTGTCATACTTAGGGTTACATTGCTGTGATAAAACATCATGACCAGAGAAACTTGGGGATGAAATTATAAGTTAGCTTATACTTCTGCATCACTGTTCATCACCAAAGACTGTCAGGACAGGAACTCAAACAGGGCAGTAACCTGGAGGCAGGAGCTGATGCAGAGGCCAAGGAGGGGTGCTGCTTACTGGCTTGCTCTTTATAGTACCTCCTTATAGTACCCAAAATACCAGATGAGCAATGGCCCCACCCGCAATGGACTAAGAAGACCTCCTCAATCAATGAGGAGTTAATTTGCTTTCACCTTGATCTTCTAAAAGTATTTTTTCAGTTGAGGTTTCTTCTCAGATGATTCTAGGTTGTGTCAAGTTGGCACAAAACTAACCAGGACAATTATCTTTTCTTTTCTTATTCAATTTCATGTATATATTCTATGTATATAGACAAATACATCTGAATGTAAGACATGCATATTGAATATGCACATACTTTAATGTCATACGATTTGTGCTTTTCTTGATGTGTATCTCCAGAACCATCCTATAGGGTGACATTGATAGTGACTTCCCTTTACTTTCCTTGAGTTCTGATTTATTGGACTTCACAGAAAAACACTGGTTCACTCATTTTTTTAATATTGTGCATTTAGTTAATTTCAATATTTAATTTTATTCATTCTTTTTATTTTCTTGTATGTTTCTACTTTCATCAGCACTAGAGATTCGGACCTTCTTTCGTTTTAGACTCTTGCTCCTTCTGTACAGATCACAACACTCCATGCTCTGTATTTAGCCAACTTGTAAAGGGTTTGCCTGTTAGAAAATCTCACCTGATATTTGGGTCAAAATGTATTGATCACCACCCCCCAAGAGTGGTTACAAATCACAGACAGTTTTGAGGATGGAAGAAGACCATAGATCAATTCTAATGCAGCAAACAACGAAATATCCACGATTTTTATATAAGCCCCAAGATGAGCTTCCCCAAGCCTTGGGAAGCCTAAGGTATAAAGAAACAGAACTTAGATTAGCAACACAGTTTTGTTTCCATTTGGCATCTTTATTAGGGTGGCCTAAAACCTAACCTGAATGCATTTCTCTGTATTTACCTCCTTTCTGTTGAAGTTTGAAAATCAGGAAATTCTTTAGGCAATCTCAAAAAAAAAAAAGAAAGAAAGAAAAGAAAAGAAAAGAAAAGAAAGGAAAGGAAAAGAAAAGAAGCACATACAAAATTTGTCAAAAAGCATATATTGAACTAAGAAAAGATCTAAAATTATACACAATACATTGTTAGCCTGGGCATTAGGCCACTCCTCATTAGGGAAGAAACATAAACCTAGAGGGCTTAGATTACTGCTGGACAGAGAGATTCAACGGGTACTATAAAACTTTGGGGAGTTCTTGGTCTACTGTTCAGTGTGACATGGGTTGTACACGCAGTTGGTAGTTTTGAAAGGGCAGTTAGAAGTAGCTGTTGGCATAGGGGTTCTGAAGAATGGCATAGGGAGCCTAAGGTATGATTCTTAAGCCTGTTAGGGGAATTAGTCATGTGACATTCTCTGTTGCCAGTCACTGAGCATGCTAAGTTTTCCTTTTCACTCTTCTTGGCATGTCTTCAGTTAAATTGTAGCTTTAACAAAGTAGTAATTCTCATCTTCAAGGGCAGGTGAGAATATGGCATTTTACAAATAA
Organism: Apodemus agrarius; assembly: GCA_964023405.1. Taxonomy (NCBI): domain Eukaryota; kingdom Metazoa; phylum Chordata; class Mammalia; order Rodentia; family Muridae; genus Apodemus; species Apodemus agrarius. The sequence continues at coordinate 48,348,925 of OZ030021.1, read as the reverse complement.
GTCTTTCAAACCACTAAACTTGAATGGTTATAGGAAAATCACAGGACTCTAGAATACAAGGTGACTGTTTATTGAATGTTTTAGGGTTTTACTGCTGTACAGACCCCACAACCAAGATAACTCTTATAAAAGACAACATTTAATTGGGGCTGGCTTACAGGTTCAGAGGTTCAGTCCATTCTCATCAAGGTGGAGTATGGCAGCATCTAGGCAGGCAAGGTGGAGGAGAAGCTGAGAGTTCTACATCTTCATCTGAAGGCTGCTAACAGAATACTGACTTCCAGGCAGCTAGGCATAGGGTCTTAAAGACCATACCCACAGTGACACACCTACTCCAACAAGGACACACCTACTCCATAAAAGCCTCACCTCTAAATAGTGCCGCTCCCTTGGCCAAGCACATAGAAACTATGACAATGGATAATGCTATGTGTCCCTGCTTACTGAAAGTGCTGAGGGAGCCTCCACCTGAGGTACACTTACAGAACTTGGGGCACCCTGAACCTAGTTCTGTTGTTTAGAAAAGTGTGGAGGCCTGGGACTTAGAATGCCAGAACAGAAGGGATGTTATACAACTGCTGTATGTCCAGGAAGAATTTTCTCTGCAGTATCTATTCAAAGAGACGAGCTAAAAGACCACAGGCCTCCCTAGAGCCCTGGTAAAGACAACGCAGTGAATGTGGACCAGCACAGTGGTCTTCTCACTGTCGTTGAACTCAAATGCCTACAGAGGATGGACAAGGCAGGTTCTGATGGCAGAGCTTCCTTCACATACCAGGCATTGGTTTCCTACAGTCTCCTCATAGATGCTGGTTACCTCAGGCTACACAGACGCTTACATGTTAATACCTTTATCCCATGTTTCTGATTCCATATAAGACTATAGTTTTAAACAGCTATGTCCTCAGCCATGAGGACATAGCTCAGTAGGTAGGATGTTTGCTTAGCATACACAAATCCTTGTTTGTTCCCCAGAACTGCATAAACTAGATGGTAGCATATACCTATAATCCAAGTTTGTGAGATAGAGGCAGGAGATTCAGAAGCACAAGTTCATTCTTTGCTTTATAGAAAGTTCAAGTCCAGACTGAACTACATGACAACCTATACCTGACACCCACCAAAAATTAGCATACCTAGATACAAATGATACAGGCATAGATACACATGACACAGGCATAGATACAAATGATACAGGCATAGATACAAATGATACAGATATAAATGTAAATGATACAGATATAGATACATATGATACAGACATAGATGCAAATGATACAGATATAGATACATATGATACAGGCATAGAATTATGTCATGACAAATAGGCTCATAGAACCTTGCTTCTCAGTATAGTATAATTGTAATATGATTTGACTGTTTCCTAATTCTAGTACAAGTATTTTATGGACACTCACTTACTTATAGAAATGCCTCTACCTAGGAAATGCCAATAAATATGCAGCCCATCAATCTAGTTCAAACATTTGGTGAACATTGTGACTCCTTCTATAGGTGGAGATCAGGAAACTGCAAAGACAATAATCTTGGATGTCTGGTCTACGCTACCTGACTGTGGAACATGCTTGAACACCATTCAGAGGTCCCTTGGGTTTCTGCCAGGCCTTTAGTCATTATGCATTCTACCCCAGGGGACAACTTCAATGGAGTAAGCTGACCCAGAAAAAGAGAGAAAAATGTCAGTCGATTCTCTATTAACTCAAAAATTTAACTTTTCTCTGCCTAAAAAGGCAATATTTAAGAACTGGAATCATGGTTAGTCAATGAACATCTGTCACTTTTACTTTAAAAGTAGACAGAGCTTATAGTTACCTTGTCCCGGAGAAGATGAAAGACAAAGGAAAAGAAGTTAATGGTGCTGGTACAACTGGAGATCAGCATGCAGAAGAATGCAAATTGATCCACTCTTATCTCCATGTACTAAGCTCAACTCCAAGTGGATCAAGGACCTCCACATAAAACCAGACACACTGAAACTAATAGAAAAGAAACTGGGGAAGACCCTTGAGGACATGGGCACAGGGGGAAAGTGCCTGAACAGAACACCAATAGCTTATGCTCTAAGATCAAGAATTGACAAATAGGACCTCATAAAATTACAGTTTCTGTAAGGCAAAGGACACTGTCATTAGGACAAAACAGCAACCAACTAATTAGGAAAAGAGCCTCACCAACCTCCCATCTGACAGAGGGCTAATATCCAATATATACAAAGAACTCAAGAAATTAAACCCCAGAGAACCAAATAACCCTATTAAAAATGGGGTACAGAGCTAAACAAAGAATTTCCCCCTGAAGAAATTCAGATGGCTGAGAAGTACCTTAAGAAATGTTCAACATCATTAGTCATTAGGGAAATGCAAATCAAAACAACCCTGATATTTCACCTCACACCAGTCAGAATGGCTGATGTGAGATTAAACACTCAGGAGACAGCAGGTGTTGGCAAGGATGTGGAGAAAGAGGAATACTCCTCCACTGCTGGTAGGATTGCAAGATGGTACAACCACTATGGAAATCAGTCTGGTGGTTCCTCAGAAAATTGGGCATGACACTTCCAGAGAACACTGTCATACCACCCCTGGGCATATACCCAGAGAATTCCTTTGCATGCAACAAGGACACATGCTTCACTATGTTCATAGCAGCCTTATTTATAATAGCCAGAAGCTAGAAAGAACCCAGATACCCCGTCAGTGGAGGAATGGATACATAAAATGTGGTATATTTATACAATGGAATACTACTCAGCAATTAAAAACAATGAATTCATGAAATTTGTAGGCAAATGGTTGGAACTGGAAAATATCATCGTAAGTGAGGTAACCCAATCACATAAGAATACACATGAAATGCAATCACTGATAAGTGGATATTAATTAGCCCAGAATCTCTGAATACTCAAGACACAATTAGCAAATCATGATTCCCAAGAAGAAGGGAGGAAAGGGCGCTGGTCCTGAAAAGACTTGATCCAGTATTGTAGGGGAGTACCAGAACAGAGAAATGGGAGGGGGTGATTGGGGAATAGGCAGAGAAAAGAGGATTTACGGGACATATGGTGAGGGGGGAACTGGGAAAGGGGAAAGCATTTGGAATGTAAACAAAGAATGTAGAAAAAATTGGAAAAAAAAGGAGAAACTCTCAGAGAAACAATTAATACTGCCCTCCTAAATAGTGTTTCCTTCTTTTTGTCTTTCTCATTTATTATCATGCAGACGGACGTCTTGCTAGCCTCAGTCTCTGTTAACTCTATCATATGTTGCTGTGATGATTCTTGGCTGTGAATCTTAGTGTAAGATCTAAACAATGGTTTTACTTGACTAGCAATGAATTCAATTCAGTTCATTCATCTCTGATGCTAAAAACCAGCATTCTGAGCATAGAGGTCTAGATTATGTACACTGGCCATTATGGGTGCTGGTCTCTACTTAATCATGAAGCAAATTCAATATATATTCATAAATCTGAAAGAAACTTGATACAAATTGTTATATTGTAAATATAATTAATTCTCTCACATTGCGATGTAACCAGTTTTTATTAGATATTTGATTTATTTACATTTCAAATGTAAATAAATTTTCTTTCCTCATTACCCCTCCAAAAACCCCTATCCTATCCTTCCTCCCCCTGCTCATCAGCCCCCACCCCCCACTTTTCTGACCTGCATTCTCCTATCTGGGGCAGCAAGCCTACACAGGATGAATGGCCCTTCCTCTCATTGATATCTGAAATGGCCATCTTCTGTTACATATGTAGCTGGAGCCATGGGTCCCTCCATGTGTACTCTTTGGTTGGTAGTTTTGTCTCTGGGAGCACTTTGGGGTACTGGTTGGTATATATTATTGTTCCTCCTCTGGGGCTGCAAATCTTTTCAGCAACTTGGATCCTTTCTCTAGCTGCTCCATTGGGGATCCTATGCTCAGTCTACTGCTTGGCTGTGAGCCACTGGTATTTTGATCCACCTTCCAATAAGGATCAAAGTATCCACACTTTGGTCTTCCTTATTCTTGAGCTTTATGTGGTCTGTGAGTTGTATCTTGGATGTTCCAAGCTTTTGGGCTAATACCCATTATCAGCAAGTACATACAGTGTGTATTCTTTTGTGATTGGGTTACCTTAGGTACCTTAGGATTGGGTGTACCTAAGAACACATACCTTGTGATGTGTCCTTACTACATGTTGGAGCACCTTCTGGGTATATGCCCAGGAGTGGTATAGCTGGGTCCTCAGGTAGTACTATGTCCAATTTTCTGAGGAACTGCTAGACTGATTTCCAGAGTGGTTTTACCAGCTTGCAATCCCACCAACAATGGAGGAGCATTCCTCTTTCTCCACATCCTCTCCAGCATCTGCTGTCCCATGAGTTTTTGATCTTGGCCATTCTGACTGGTGTGAAGTGGAATCTCAGGGTTCTGTTGGTTTGTAGTTCTTTGATCATTAATGATGCTGAACATTTCTTTAGGTGTTTCTCAGCCATCCGGTATTCCTTGGTTGAGAATTTTCTGTTTAGCTCTGTACCCCATTTTTAATAGGGTTATTTGGTTCTCTGGAGTCTAACTTTGTGAGTTCTTTGTATATATTGGATATTAGCCCTCTATCAGATGTAGTATTGGTAAAGATCCTTTCCCAATCTGTTGGTTGCTGTTTTGTCCTATTGACAGTGTTCTTTCCCTTACAGAAGTTTTGTAATTTTATGAGGTCCCATTTGTCAGTTCTTGATCTTAGAGCATAAGCTATTGGTGTTCTGTTCAGGAAATTTCCCCTTGTGCCCATGTGCTCCAGCTTCTTCCTCATTTTCTCTTCTATTAGATTCAATGTATCTGGTTTTATGTGGAAGTCCTTGATCCACTTGGACTTGAGCTTGTACAGGGAGATAAGAACGGATCAATTTGCATTCTACATGTTGACTGCCAGTTGACCCAGCACCATTTGGTCACCTGATCTTTGACAAAGGAGCTAAAACCATCCAGTGGAAAAAAGACAGCATTTTCAACAAAGATAGCCATTTCAGACATCAATGACAGGAGAGGCCATTGGTCCTGTGAAGGCTCAATGCCCCAGAGTAGGGGAATTCCAGGTCAGGAAAGTGGTGGGGGCGAGTTGGTGAGCAAGGTGGAGGGGGAATTGGATGGGGATTTTTGGATTGGTAACGAGGAAAGGGGATACTATTTGAAATGTAAATAAAACAAATATCTAATTAAAAAATTAAAAAGTCAAAGTCTTGACCCATTCTTATCTCCCTGTACAAAGCTCAAGTCCAAGTGGGTCAAGGACCTCCACATAAAACCAGATATACTGAATCTAACAGAAAAGGAAGTGGAGCACATGAGCACAGGGGAAATTTTCCTGAATAGAATACCAATAGCTTATGCTCTAAGATCAAGCATTGACAGATGGGACCTCATAAAATTGCAAAGCTTCTGTAAAGCAAAGGACACTAGCCGGTTTTAAGCATTTTCACACACAAACTCTCCCTCTCCCTCTCCCTCTCCCTCTCCCTCTCCCTCTCCCTCTCCCTCTCCCTCTCCCTCTCCCTCTCCCTCTCCCTCTCCCTCTCCCTCTCCCTCTCCCTCTCCCTCTCCCTTCCCCTCTCCCTCTCCCTCCCCTTCCCACTCTCCCTCCCTCTCCTTCTCCCTCTCTTTTACTTTCCCTCTCCCCTCTTCCTTGCCCCTTACTCCACTGCCACTCCCATAGCCCCTTCCTCCCTGCTTTCATTTCAAAATGGATTCCATTCTTTACAATCCTCCATCAGGGTAGATTTTACTGTCTCTAAGTTACACTGACATCTTCATCTAAGTCATCTTGGATATGGGATGTCAACCTTAGTTGCTACAGTCTGGCTTGAGAGGCTGTACTTTATTTTTTGCTTTTTGCTTTTTGTATTGGTGTGTGTGTGTGTGTGTGTGTGTGTGCAAGTAAATGCCAATCTCACCTAGTCATTCTGAGTTGTTATCTGCCAACAGAATGATGAATTTTAACAATGTAATAGTCTTTCTACTCAGAGTTTATAAAGGCTAGTCTGTACCAATTTCTGTGTTTTTCTTACAGAACCAATGCTGTCTATTTTATTCTTGGTGCCAATAAAGAAGTAGAGAAACAGAAATCAGGAAATGGAGTGTCAGTTAAATAGAGTCAAGGAGAAGCACAGTCTCCCATCTCCTCTCAACCTTTTCCTGCCAGGCATCTGTTGCTTGGCAACGATGATGCCCACTCTAAAGAGTTCTCCACTGCCTTAAAGATAGGGGCAGTAGGAGATAAGCAGCTACTGTGCCCACATGTTTGAGCAAGGGTTACTCTTTCTAGATAAAAGGAAAGGAGTGTGCACATGCCAAAAGAGTATCTAGTAGGAAGAGTGATCAGTTTCATCTGACTTCCATACAATGTAAGTCCTACAAGTTCTTAGCACCAAATATGGCCTTGTCATAAGTGTGGGGTCTATCTCTGTCCAGTTGTTTAGTTCAGCTATATATCTCCTTTACACACACACACACACACACACACACACACACACACAAACACACACACACACACACACACACACACATATTGAGGATACAAAATCTGACAATAAATATCATGGTAAAGTTGCCCAATTTATTCTTCATGAGTCCATACTATATATCGGTATCAGCAACTAACTTCAAAATGAAAAAAAAAAATGAAGAGAGAATAGACATAGAATGATGTGATGTGTGTTTTCTAGACAATGCTTAGCTTCAGGGAAGGGAGAATGGGATGGAAGGATGGAGGCAGGAAGCAGGGGAATCTAAACACACACATACATGGCCCATTGTTCAATGTTTTTCATAATTCTGGAATTAAGTAATATTGTTTAATAAATTAATAAGAATTAATCCACATAAAAGTTTTAAAAATACACCAACAATCTAATTCCAATTATCAGAACTGACATCAAATACTTTTAAAATATAAAGCAGATGTTTGGTCCATGAAGTCATTCCATCTGGTGTTTTAAGAGTTATTTGAATCACCAGAATCCCCTTAGGTGTTGCTTATTGGCGGCAACTTAAATTTAAGAATTAATATTTTACATTTTAATGTATGTTAATGTTTTTCTTTAAAGCATAGGGCCAATTTTTATGTAATTTAATGAATGTCTATACTCAGGAGAAATACGAAAATTCATTTAATTTTTTCCATAGAAATAATCAATTTTCCTCTCTTTTATAAGTAGAAAAATAGAAGGTCTAAAGTTAGTGTTAACAAAAACTAATACAATCCTCCATATAATTTAGTCATATGTAAATTGCTTTTCCTATTTATTCCCTTACCTATATTCAGTTTAGGTTTCTGCATCACTTTTTCTATTTAAGAATGCATCAGTTCAAAAAATAAATTAATGTGCAAGAAATGTTATCTGCCAGCAATCTCAAAGTAACTGTGTTTGCTCCTTTATTTCTTGACTTCAGAGACTTACATTCTAAAAAGTTTTCTTCATTTTTTCATATAACAGAATAAAATTAATAGGGTGCATATCTGTTATCATAATCTTCAAAATCTAAACATTGGTTTTGGAGAGGTGCAAGAAGAGCAATATAAGCATCATGCCATGTACAGGAATCCTGCAAGGCCAATGTCATTTCCATCTTAAGTTGGGGGAATACAATAGTTCATGATGCCAAACTGGATGTGTGTAATAGCAGTTAAAAAATACTGGAAAAGTAAGAACAGAGAGCTGTTGTAAATGGAGAAAAATTAACTTTAGAAATAAGTTTCTAAAATAAAAAGAAACATCAAAGATTATTCAGCCTTCTTAGATCAAATCTTACTGACCTCTGATTTTCTTTTGGGTGAGGTATATTTCTTTTAAATGCCAAGGTTATAATGGAGCTAATTTGCTGATTTGTATTTATGGTATTATGGACCAGAATAGTTCCAACTATCCATGACTTTCTCATTTTGAATATCTAGCATTTGTTTAGAGAACTTATATTTGGAAGCAAGGAACTGAACCACCCCATTTCCTAGAATGTTAGCTAAACTCCCCCAAGAGCATATAATATGTTGACTAGAAACCACAGGGAAGCTGTATAGCCAAAGCAAGAAATTCTAACTAAGGTTTCCAAATACCTCTAACAGTATGTACTATGCATAAACAAAGAAGAAGGTCTACAGCTGAATTATACATGCAGATTTTCTCCAGTACAAAGGTCATAATTCCTTAAGGAACCCTAGTCAGGCCTTCATATTTTTTTCAAAGAAAACATTTCCTTTTGCACTGGGGCTGGGGACTCCAGTGAATTAAAATCTGCACTCAAAGATCTCTTGTTAACTGTGAAGCTCTGGTCCACCCCCTGCCCTCTTTTAGCCTCTACAAGAGCTTTAATGGCTTTAAAGGAAGTTTACTCAACTGCTTCTCATCACATCCACCCACGCAGACATACATACAAAAGGCTCAGGATGTCCAAAAATGCGGAGGTTGGAAACCAGAAAGGAAGAGAGGAGGGGTGAGGAATGAAAAAAGTACTTTTGAAATGTGTCCCTTCCAACACATTCGTTATAACAGCATGCTTTTATTCTGGTCACTTTAGTAAAATATTAGCTGTTAGCAGTTCTGTCGTCATAGATGTGCTGTGCTGAGCTCACCAGGACACCTCATGCTTTTCAAAGCGAACGAGAAAGGCAGGAAATAACTGCTATTCCATTTTTCTTTAATTTCCTGAAATGTGATGATAAATGAAGGTGACTGTAGGTATGAAAGAGTCCCTGGTGGGGCTTCTCTTGTACTGGTTCTTCTGTGTCACCACATAGAGGAATTTTTACCATCATTGCTTAGGTCCCCTCCACATCTCATAAAAGATGTTGGAGCAGACTCTTCTATCTTCATGGGGGTGGGCTTACCATAGATTTCTCTTGGGAGAGACTGCCCCCTTCTTTAGTCACTACCAAAGGAAATATTTTACAAAATATCTTCAATGAAAGAGGAGATGCTCTGACAATATATGCAAATACACCATAAGAATCACTGGGCCAGAGAGGGCACAGGACTGGGGATAAGCTAATCCATATGTAGGCAGAGAAGTGAAATAGCCTAGCAGAGCTTGACTCAACAATCACTGGCTTCTGTGAATTAAAATTGGCTTTCCAGATACTGGTAGTTCTTTGTGTAGGTTCGTGTTAGCTTGTTCATTGCTCTTGTTTAAGCAGCCATGCTGATGAGATTTCATGGGTATAAAGCATTTCTAACAGAAAGCCTCCTGAGAAGACACAGTATCACAGCAAACTTCCGGATCCCCAGATCTTTCCATCTTTCTGTCCCCTATTCCACAATGACTCATGAGACCTGGGTGCATAAACTCTGTTGGGAATATATTTCTTGAGACTGGACACCACATCTTTTGCTCTCTGCATTTTGATTGGTTATAGTTTTCTGTAATGGTCTCCATCTGTTCAAAAGAGTAGTTTCTTTCCTAAGGAAGTAAAAATTATATTTAGAGTGTGGCTTAGTAAAGCAGTGGATGAGATTCTAGAAAAGACCCACCAGTCAGTACTGGTTTAATATTAAGTGTATTAAGTGATCAGTCTGAGTTCTTACACATACAGTTAACATTATGCAGACTGAGCAGGTTGTTTCTATATCTTTAGGAACACACACACACACACACACACACACACACACACACATACACACACACACACACACTTGTATGTAACAACTAAAGAAAAGAGACCATGAACTTGAATGAGATCAGGAGAGGGTTCATGGAAAGCGTTGGGGAGAAGAAAGTAAAGGGGGTAATTATAATAATAAAAACTATTACAAGAAAATAGCATTCTAAAACTGGACATGTCTCAGTTGATAAAGAGCTTGTCTTATAAGCATGAAGAATTGACTTCTGAACCAAAGAATTCTTGTTAAATCCAGTTATGGTAGCATAATCCCTTAATCTCAGCAATGGTGTAGTGGGAGATAGAGATGGGCTGACCTCTGGATATCACTAATCCCCTAGCCTAGCAAAGTGTCAGACCAGACCAGTGTAAGATTTGGTACCAAATAAAGGGAGGAAGGTGCCCAAGAACCAACACCCAAGGGTTTTCTCTGACCTCCCAAACAAGTATACATGTGAATATGGGTATCCACATACATGTGAACACACCCTCATACATACATACACAGGAACATTCAAGAATAAATAAAATTGGCAGCCAGGGAATGAATCTAAGTAGAAGAACTCAAAGACAGGCAGCAAACTAAGGTGATACATACTAACACAATATGTACATTATATACCTATATGCATACATATAATAAATAATATGTATATGTATTTATGTATACATAAATATAATGTATACATATAATATAACACAAGATAAAAAGAATAGTTGACTCCTTAACTTCAGCAACTTGTTGCAAAAATAGTCTTAGGTCCTGAAACAGACCTTCATTTACTGTATGAATGTTCATTAGATGCCAGCCTGTCTCCAAGTGTGAGCAAGTCTCACCTGGCTCCTGAAAGGTCACCTTGACCAAACTGATCTCTTTATTTCCATGTGAATTATTTTAGTAAAAATTTCCTTACTTAATTTCTAATTCTTTCTGCTGTTCACAAACAAGGAATCTAGCACACAACAAAGGCATTAATTTGAATCTAAGTTATTTTTTAAATTAAAAATACTTTTTATAACATATTCTAATTATTGTTTCCCCTAATCTGAATTAAAAATAATTTGCATATAATACATTCTAATCACTGTTTCCCCTTTCCCATCCCAAGATCCCTGCTACTTTTCTATCCATACAACTCCAGACAGTCTTAGTTTCTTGCTTTAGAAAACAAACAGGCAAATACAAAACCGAGCAGATCAGAACAAACAAAATGGAGGGAAAAAAAGAAAGTAAGAAAGAAAGGATGCATTAGAAACATACATATACATGCATACATACACACACATCATAGGAACAAAATAGGAGCCAAAATGTATACAGAAAATACTGGTAAGGTTAAAAAAAAAAAAAAGGAAGAAGACCAAACAAAGCATTGTGAGACAAAAATAATCACCAAAACTACAATGAAGATTGTTTTGCATTGACTATCTACTGCTGGGCATGGGGCTGCCCTTAAGTGTGGTTTATTTATCCAGTCAGACACCATTAGAGAAAACTACATTTTCCTTTACAAGTGGTTAACACTTAGAGATGTCTGGGTTAGAGATGGGAGCTTGTGGCCACCTCCTCTCTCAGTGCTGGGACCCACCCCATCTGGTGTGGACTTGTGTAGATCCTGCGCATTCTGCCAGCTTCTCTGTGAGTTCATCTGGGCACCAATCCTGTTGCATCAGGAAGACATTGTTTTCTTGATGTCTTCTGGCCCCACTGGTTCTTTCAGGTTCCTCTTCTGTATAGCTCCCTGAACATGGAGAAGTCACCCCGTTTAGAACTGAGTGTTCTGAGGTCTCTGACTCTCACCACCTTTTCCAGCTGTGGGTCTCTGTGTGTGTTCCCATCTACTGTTCTATAGTAGTAGAAGGAAGCTTTTCTGATGAGGGCTGATCAGGGCACTGTTGTATGAGTATAGCAGAATATCACATTGTTATGTGTTCCCTTAGCAGAACAAACAGTATTTGGTTTTCCCCTATGTCTCTGGGCTATCTAGTCTCAGATTCTTAGGCACAGGTTCCATCTCAAGGAGTGGTCCCTGAATTCAATCAGAGTGGTTGGTTACTCCCGTCACTTTTGTGTCACTATTACATCAGTGCATCTTACAGCCAGTTCACCATTCATTGTACACTGAAGGCTTTGTAGCTGGGTTGGTGCTTATTTTTTCCCCTGGTGTGGTAGCCTGCATAGTCCTTTGTAGTGCTACAGATACTAGTCAGTAGGGGAGAAGGCTCCAAAAGCACCAGTTTGATTTCTTCACATTCATTGAGACTTGTCATTATTGCATTCAGCGATAGTGTTTTGAAGATTTCTGTAAAGTAACATCAGTAAGTAAGAATACTGCCCACACTCCTATGAGGCAATTACAATTTCTGTTGTCTTTCTCTTAATTGATAATTTATCTAGTGTCTTTTAAATTATGTGTTAATGTTCTTGTTTGTTTGTTTGTTTGTTTTTCGAGACAGGGTTTCTCTGTGTAGTCCTGGCTGTCCTGGAACTCACTCTGTAGACCAGGCTGGCCTCGAACTCAGAAATCTGCCTGCCTCTGCCTCCCAAGTGCTGGGATTATAGGTGTGCGCCACCAGGCCCGGCTGGCTGTGTTAATGTTCTTGATACCTCATTTTTCTCCTTTTCCACAAGGTACCAAAACCTTATTATTTTTCCTTTAAGCTAGATCTCAGGTCCGTCATTGTCTCAATACTATCCCAATTCATGAAACCAATTGAAGAATTAGAGATTTAAGTCACGCTTGAGTCTCTAGAAACTGATCACCATTTTTTTTACTGACAATAATTCCAGTCTTCCTTTGTCTCCTCTATAAATAAAGTTCTTCAGTGTTATCTCATTTATTTTAGTGTAAGGGAAAGTTTTCCTTGCATAAAATCTGGTCCTTGCTTCCTCCCCACCAGCCATTTGGGTTATTTCGGTTCTTCACCCATTATATATACCTTCCAATTACTTTGATAAAATACCATAACAAAGACAACTTATAGTAGAAGAATTTATTTGGGATGTGGTTCCAGCAAATGTTAAGTATTTATGTAAGAAGAAGCAGGAAGCTGAGAGATCACATCTTAAACATCAAGCATGAAGAAGAAAGAGAAAACTTGAAATGGTGCAAGTTTTTAAACTCGCATGCCCATAGATGCACCTCCAACAAGGCCACACTTCCGAATCCTTCTGAAGCACTTCCTCCAAGTGTGCTTCCCCACACCCACCTTTTACTTTCTCCTCTCTTTTCCTGTTCCATTGCTGTAGCTGAAATATGTTCTCTCACCCAACTGCTTTCACTTCTACTTTATGTACTTGACCAAATTTTTAGTTCTGAGGGAAATACGCTTCTCTATTTAAAATTCACTTTTTCATAGAAATTTTCTCTGCATAGATCAGGATCACCTATGATATAGCATTGTTCATATCACTTCATCGTGTTACTGTTTTGTATTTCTAAGTCACTTAATTTTGCAGACTTACCTCTCCTCTCATATCTTAACACAGAGTTTAACTTCAGGCTTTTACAGCAAGTCTGAATGTAAAATGTTGGCTAGATAATATTCTCAAAGGAGTCTTTGTGGCACCTAAGGACCTCAATAATATTTTCACTCATAAAGAATAACGTTAATTTGAAATTTGTTTGAATATTGTAAGAAGTACCAATTTTCTGTTCTCTCAACTAGTCATAATATTGTATACACAAAAATGGGCCAAGAAAGATAAAGAAATGAAGGAGTAATTCAAATATTCAGAAATTTTGGAAGTATCAGAGCTTAATTTTATCCTTTACAGAGATAATGCATATATACACAAGCATACATCTATAATGCAACTGTAATAACATAAATCTCATTCCTCATTGGTTAGACCTTAGCTAAGAATTTCAAGCCAAACTAAATGATTACTGGAGAGGGGAAATCAAGAGAGACAGGCTCTGAGGTAAACAAGGTGATTTTTTTTAAATTTTTTACATTCCAAAGGCTTTCCCCTTTCCAGTTCCCACCTCACCATATGTCCTATAAGTCCTCTTCCCCCCCATTCCCCAATCACCCCCCCCCCTCAGGACCATTTCTCTGTTCTGGTACTCTCCTACAAAACCGGATTTAGTCTTTTCTGGGCAAGGGTCCTCTCCATCAATTTTCTTGGAAATATTTTGCTTAGCTAATTGTGTCTTGAGTATTCAGAGCTTCTGGGCTCATTAATATCCACTTATCAGTGATTGCATTTTATGTGTATTCTTTTGTGATTGGGTAGAGTCACTTAGGATGATATTTTCCAGATCCAACCATTTGCCTACAAATTGCATGAATTCATTATTTTTAATTGCTGAGTAGTATTCCATTGTATAAATATACCACATTTTCTGTATCCATTCCTCCTTTGAGGGACATCTGGGTTCTTCTGACTATTATAAATAAGGCTGCTATGAACATAGTGGAGCATGTGTCTTTATTGCATGCAGGGGAATCCTCTGGGTATATGCCCAGGAGTGGTATGACAGGGTCCTCTGGAAGTGTCATGCCCAATTTTCTGAGGAACCACCAGACTGATTTCCAGAGCAGTTGTGACATCGTGCAATCCCACCAACAATGGAGGAATGATCCTCTTTCTCCACATCCTCGCCAGCACCTGTTGTCTCTTGAGTTTTTATTCTTAGCCATTCTGACTGGTGTGAGGTGGAAACTCAGGGTTGTTTTGATTTGCATTTCCCTGACGACTAATGATGTTGAACATCTCTTAAGGTGCTTCTCAGCCATCTGAATTTCTTCTGGTGAAAATTCTTTCTTTAGCTCTGTACCCCATTTTTAATAGGGTTATTTGGTTCTTTACGGTCTAACTTCTTGAGTTCTTTGAATATATTGGATATTAGCCCTCTGTCAGATGTGGGGTTGGTGAAGATCATTTCCCAATTTGTTGGTTGTTGTTTTGTCTTTCTGACAGTGTCTTTTGCCTTACAGAAACTTTGAAATTTTAAGAGGTCCCACTTGTCAATTCTTGATCTTAGAGCATAAGCTATTGGTGTTCTGTTCAGGAACTTTCCCCCTGTGCCCATGTCCTCCAGGGTCTTCCCCAGTTTCTTTTCTATTAGTTTCAGTGTGTCTGGTTTTATGTGGAGGTCCTTGATCCACTTGGAGTTGATCTTAGTGCATGGAGATAAGAGTGGGTCAATTCACATCCTTCTGCATGTTGACCTCCAGTTGAACCAGCACCATTTGTTGAAAAGGCTATCTTTTTTCCACTGGATGGTTGTAGCTCCTTTATCAAAGATCAAGCGACCATAGCTCTGTGGGTTCATTTCTGGGTCTTCAATCCTATTCCATTGATGTACTTGCCTGTTGCTGTACCAATACCATGCAGTTTTTAACACAATTGCTCTGTAGTACTGCTTGAGATCAGGGATATTGATTCCCCCAGAAGTCCTTTTATTCTTGAGAATAGTTTTAGCTATCCTGGGTTTTTTGTTACTCCAAATGAATTTGAGAATTGCTCGTTCTAGATCTATGAAGAATTAAATTGGGGTTTTGATGGGGATTGCATTGAATCTATAGATTGATTTTGGCAAGATGGCCATTTTTACTATATTGATCCTGCCAATCCAAAAGCATGAAATGTTTTTCCATTTCCTGAGGTCTTCTTCGATTTCTTTCTTCAAGGACTTGAAGTTCCTGTCATACAGATCTTTCACTTCTTTGGTTAGAGTCATGCCAAGATACTTTATATTGTTTGTGGCTATTGTGAAGGGTGTTATTTCCCTAACTTCTTTCTCAACCTGCTTGTCCTTTGAGTACAGGAAGGCTACTGATTTGCTTGAGATGATTTTATAACCAGCCACTTTGCTGAAGTTGTTTATCAACTGTAGGAGTTCTCTGGTGGAGTTTTTTGGGTCACTTAAGTATACTATCATATCATCTGGAAATAATGATAGTTTGACTTCTTCCTTTCCAATTTGTATCCCTTTGACTTCCTTATGTTGTCTAATTGCTGTCTAGAACTTCAAGTACTATATTGAAAAGATATGGAGAGGGCAGCCTTGTCTAGTCCCTGATTTTAGTGGGATTGCTTCAAGTTTCTCTCCATTTATTTTGATGTTGGCTACTGGTTTGCTGTATATTGCTTTTACTATGTTTAGGTATGGGCCTTAAATTCCTGTTCTTTTAACATGAAAGGATGCTGAATTTTGTGAAATGTTTTTTATATTTCCGTATGTTGAACCATCCCTGTACCCCTGGGATGAAGCGTACTTGATCATGATGAATGATCATTTTAATGTGCTCTTGGATTCGGTTGGCAAGAATTTTATTTAGTATTTTTGCATCGATATGCATAAGGGAAATTGGATTGTAGTCCTCTTTCTTTGTTGGATCTTTGTGTGTTTTTGGTATCAGAGTAATTGTGGCTTCATAGAATGAGTTGGGCAGTGTCCCTTCTGTTTCTATTTTGTGGAATAGTTTGAAGAGTATTGGTATTAGGTCTTCTTTGAAGGCCTGATAGAATTCTGCAATAAAACCATCTGGTTCTGTGCTTTTTTTGGTTGGGAGGCTTTCTATAACACCTTCTATTTCCTTAGGGGTTATGGGACTGTTTAGCTGATCTAATTGATCCTGATTTAATTTTGGTATATGGTATCTGTCTAGGAAATTGTCCATTTCCTCCATATTCTCCAGTTGTGTTGAGTATAGACTTTTGTAGTAGGATCTGATGATCTTTTGAATTTCCTCAGTCTCTGTTGTTATATCCCCCTTTTCATTTCTAATTTTATTAATTTGAATACTGTCTCTGTGCCCTTTGGTTAGTCTGGCTAAGGGTTTATCTATCTTCTTGATTTTCTCAAAGAACCAGCTCCTAGTTTTGTTAATTCTTTGTTGATTCTATGGTTCCCTTTGTTTCCATTTGATTGATTTCAGCCCTTAGTTTGATGATTTCCTGTCTTCTACTTCTCCTGGGTGAATTAGCTTCTTTTTGTTCCAGGGCTTTCAGGTGTGCTGTTAATCTGCTAGTGTATGCTCTCTCCTGTTTCTTTTTGGAGGCACTCAGGGCTATGAGTTTTTCTCTTAGCACTGCTTTCATTGTGTCCCAAAGATTTGAGTAGGTTGTACCTTCATTTTCATTGAATTCTAAAAAGTCTTTGATTTCTTTCTTTATTTCTTCCTTGACCAAGGTGTCATTGAGTAGAGTATTGTTCAGTTTCCATGTGTATGTGGGCTTTCTGTTGTTTTTCTTGCTGTTGAAGACCATTTTTACTCCATAGTGATAACAAGGTGATTTTATAATTTAAAGCACAGAAAGGCTTACATTTGGGAAAGAGACAGTCTAGTACCCAACAGAGTAAAGTTAACTGAGCACAGCACATGCTGAAACAGAGCAGACCCTCAGAACTACATAGAACACATGTGTATACGAGGAACACAGTAGCTTGATGGTAGGTACAGTTCCTAATAATAACAGCCATCACAGCCTCACAGTACCACCAACAACCGTATCAGCTAGCACAAGAAACCTAGGAAGAAGGACTCACCACTACAAAGAACTGAAGTGAATTCCTGGCGATAGGACATGGCTGGGTTCTAGTCTCTCCCTTTCCAACTTTCTGTTTCCTATAGTGCGAGTCCCTTCCCAGGATGATGGATGAAGGTCCCTGGAACCGTGAAACAAAGTGAATCATTCTTCCCTCCCTGAAGCTATTTTCTCAGATATTTGTTCCCATTAAATAGAGCTGATTGATGTGGAAAGATGGACTGTTTCAACAGCAGAAGAGTCAGGTCTAGTGTAGATATGACTACTAAAGAGGAAAAAATGTAGTGAGGAAAAGGTCAAACATTTTACCAAAATTGGTTACTAATGACATAAGCTCAGAAGCCGTTTAAAAATTACTACCTGGACAAGGGTTGAAAGCCTCCTGTTGCAGAGGTAAGATCCTCTTTCAGTACTATGTTTGATGAGCTAAACTTCTCTAAATTGTGTCCTGAACCCTTCTTGGGTTCATGTCAATGACAGTCTCTCTAATTGCTCCTTTACTCATTATGGTCCCTCAATTTCTTTTTATAATAATGTCCATAAATGTCATTCTTTTCTGACTGATAGGCAATTTCTTCTAATTTGTCTCAGCTCTCCCATGTGGGTCCTTTCTGACCTTCAGAATGTTTTGTAAACAATGGTTCTCTTATGAAGGCTTAGTTTTCCTTTTTTTAATTGAAAAGGGAATTAAAAACACTATGATAAAATTAAAGATTTACATGGGAAATATTTCAGATAAAATAGAAGAGATACATAGAAAAACATGTTAAAATTGACAATTTCCATGGAAAATTAAAGAGTAAAGTGGTAGACATGTAAAACATTGCTAAATTAATTGAAATATGGGATAGAAACATTTTATGATAGAATTGAAGATTTACATGGAAAATATTTCTGATAAAATTGTAGAAAAAATTTAAGTGTTAAAAATTTTTCTTGATTCTTTGTATAGTTCTTTTTGTTTCTATTTGGTTGATTTTGGCCCAAGTTTGATCATTTCTAGCCTCCTATTGGGTATATTTACTTCTTTTTGTTCTGGAGCTTTCAGGTGTGCTGCTAAGCTGTTAGTGTACGTTCTCTCTATTTTCTTTTGGAGGCATTCAGAGCTATGAGTTTTTCTCTTAGCACTGCTTTCATTGTGTCCCATAAGATTAGGTATTTTCTGCCTTCATTTTCATTAAATTCTAAATCCTTTAATTTCTTACTTTATTTCTTCCTTGACCAAGTTTTCATTGAGTGGAACACTGTTCAGCTTCCATGTGGATGTATGCTTTATTTTGTTTTTGTTGATATTGAAGACCAGCTTTATCCATGGTAATCTGATAGGATGCTTGGGATTATTTCAAACTTCTTGTATCTGTTGAGTCCTGTTTTGTTACTGATATATGATCAGTTTTGGAGAAGGTACCATGAGGTGCTGAGAAGAAGGTATATTTTGTTTTAGGATGAAATGTTCTATAGATATATTTTAAATCCATTTGGACTATAACTTCGGTTAGTTTCACTATGTCTCTGTTTAGTTTGTATTTTCATGATCTATTCATTGATGAGAGTGGGATGTTGAAATCTCCCACTATTATTGTGTGAGGTGCAATGTGTGCTTGGAACTTTACTAATTTTCTTTTATGAATTTGGGAGCCCTTGTATTTGGAGCACATATCTTCATAATTGCGAGTTCTTCATGGGAGATTTTTTTCCTTCGATGAGTATGGCCTGTCCTTCCTTATCCTTTTTTGATAACTTTTGGTTGAAAGTTGATTTTATTCAATCTTAGAATGGCTACTCCATTTTGTTTCTTGGGACCCTTAGAGTGAAAAATTACTTTCCAGCCCTTTACTCTGAGGTGGTGTCTGTCTTTGATACTGAGGTGCATTTCCTGTATGCAGAAAAATGCTGGGCCTTGTTTGCGTATCCAGTCTGTTATTCTATGTCTTTAATTAGGGATTGAGTCCATTGATGTTAAGAGATATTAAGGAATGGTGATTGTTGCTTCCTGTTACTTTTGATGTTATTTTTTTATGTTTGGGCTGAATTTGTAGAAAGATATTGTGTAATTTTTTTTGTCATGGAATATCTTGGTTTCTCCATCTATGGTAGTTAAGAGTTGGGGTGGCATTTGTGTTCTTTTAAGGTCTGTATAACACTTTCCCAGCATCTTCTAGCTTTCATAGTCTCTGGTGAGAAGTCTGGTGTAATTCTGATAGGTCTGCTTTTATGTGTTATTTAACCTTTAACCTTACTGCTTTTAATATTCTTTCTTTGTCTTGTGCATTTGGTGTTTTGACTATTATGTGATGGGAGGAATTTCTTTTCTGATCCAATCTATTTGAAGTTCTGTAGGTCTCTTGTATGTTCATGGGCATCTCTTTCTGTAGGTTAGGGAAGTTTTCTTCTATAATTTTGTTGAAAATATTTATTGGCCCTTTAAGGTGTCAATCTTTGCTCTCTTCTATACCTATAATCCTTAGGTTTGGTCTTTCTTATTGTGTCTTGGATTTCCTGATGTTTTGGTTTAGGAGATTTTTGCTTTTTGCATTTTCTTTGACTGTTGTGTCAATGTTTTCTATGGTATCTTTGCACCTGAGGTTCTGTCTTCCATTTCTTGTATTCTGCTGGTGATGCTTGCATCTATGACTCCTGATCTCTTTCCTAGGTTTCCTATCTGCAGGGTTGTCTTCCATTTTTAGATCCTAGATACTTTTGTTCAATTCCTCACCTGTTTGGTTGTGTTTTCCTGTAATTCTTTAAGGGATTTTTTTTGTGTGTTTCCTCTTTAAGGGCTTCTAGATGTTTACTTGTGTTCTCCTGTATTTCTTTAAGGGTGTTATTTATGTCCTTCTTAAGGTCCTCTATCATAATTATGAGACGTGATTTTAAATCAGAGTCTTGTTTGTTTTTCTGCTGTGTTGGGGTATTCAGGGCTCACTGTAGTGGGAGAACTGGGTTATGATTATGTTCTTGCCCTTGCCTTTTACTATCTGGTTATCTCTGATGTTAGCTGGTCTTGCTGTCTCTGATTGTGGCTTGTCCCTACTGTAAGCCTGTGTGTCAGTACTCAGCTCTGGGGTGCAAACAAAAATCAGAAGGATCCTGTTCCCAGCTGTTCCTTGATTCCTGTGTCCTGATGGTTCTTGGCAGGTCCCTCTTGGGCCAGGAATTTAAGCAGAAGTGGTGGTCTTACCTGTGCTCACAGGTGTGTTGACACTCCTGGGAGACCAGCTCTCTCCTAGAGGTATTTGGGTATGGAATGCTGTCACACAGGATCAGCTCCTAGTGCAGATGGAAACCAGAAGGATCAACTTTTTTGAAGTTTTTTTTTTTTTTGTTCTAACATTTGTTTTGTAAGAGCAGTGGGGAACTGATTAATATAGTACGTAGTGATCAACTTGTTCCCTCCTTCCCTGGACATCCCCAAACCTGGTAGAATCTTCTCAAACTCCACATTTGAAATCGTTGTCTTAGCTTATTTTCATGTTATTGTATAAAAATATCCTGACTAAAGCATCTTAAGGCAGCAAGGGCTTACTTTTGCTTACATTTCAAAGGTATCATCATGGTAGGAAAATCACAGCAGCAGGAGACACAGTCATGTTGTGTCTACTGTCAGGAAAAAAGGGTGATGAATGCATGACAGATCTGAGCTAGATTTCACAATTTTATACTGACCAATATCCCTTGCCAAGGTAAAGGTCCTACCGAAATTAAGATATATCTTTCCACATGAATTCAAGAAATCATGAAATCTCCCACAAGCTTGCTGAAAGTTTAACAGAACCAAATCCCTCACTGGTGTGCCAAAGGGCCTCCTAGATCATTCTAGATTCTGAAAAATTAGCATACTAGCTATCATATCATGCAGTATGTGCCTTAGCCTGGTGTACTTTTCATTTCACAGAACTTTCCAGTTCTACACAAGCCATAAATGACAGAACCTTATTCTTTAATGGCTTGTTAGTCTTCCACATGCACATATCACTTTTTTCCCCATTCATTAGCAGGTGTTTTTATTTTGTGACTCCTGAAAATGTTTCAATGAATGTGAGAATGCATTATTGATTTAGATGTATATATTGAATTTTATAGAGAAGATGTATCATCTAAAAATTATTACCAAATGGACCAAGGCTGAGGAGATGGTTCAGGTGGTAAAAAGCTTGCAGTTAAGCACAAGGACCCCAGTTTGAATCCACAACCATGTGAAATAACAGGCAAGGAACCATATTCTACTATCCCAGTACTGATGAGGCAGGGACAGGTGGATGTCCTGAATCCATTGGCTGACCAGCCAGCCTAGCTACACAAATGAATTTCAGGTTCAATGAGAAAAATTTGTTTCAAATATAAAGGTGAAGATTGATTGAGAAAAACACCTGATGTTCTTTTCAGGCCTCCACATGCATATGCATATATCCATTTGCATGCACCTGCATCCACACCTGCATGCACCTGCATCCACACCTGCATGCACCTGCGTCCCACACCTACATACAGCACATAGACACAGATGATGAATGGGCAAACTTGTTTATTAGCGTGTTACATGTTATTTATCATGGCACTTTGGAAAACAGTTCTAAGATGACAATTAAAGGGGCTGTTTAAAAAGTCTTAATGTGTATGAGGCTCCTTCAAATTCCAGAAATGCTGAAAAGTTTTAAGACTTAATTTAGATGTTCATACAATATAGGATTAAAACCAAAATTTGAAAATAAATCTAGTCTCAGTCTGTTCAATTATCTCTATGTTCAGGCAAAATTCAGTTTATAATATAATTTACTGTATCTAGAGGGTTTCTTTAGATGCTCATTTTATCTAATGAAACTATGGATGATGTAAAAAATACATATTTTTAGCTTGGTTTGGTAGCATACTCCTGTAATTCCAGTACTTGGGGGATAGACACATGCTCTGTGAGTTCCAGGTCAGCTGGTCTATACAATGAGTTCCAGGCTAGGCAGGACTGCAGAGTGAGAATCCATCTCAAAAACAAAACAAAACAAAACAAAACAAAACAAAACAAGCTTCTACCAATTTATCAATAAGTATGCTTTTAAAAAACAAGTGACTAAAGTCTAATTATAATCCACCAACAAACCCTTTTAGATGTGTCTTTCATATTAGAATGAGTCTCTCATGTGTAACAAATGTTCCTAAGTTCTTGAAGGTCTACCTTTAAAGTGTCCCTGGTGGAAAATAAGTGATGCCAACAGTTACAGGTTGAAATATGAGCAGTGCATTACTTCCAGCAAGCCCTTTGTGTCTGTTGCATTTCATGTGGGTGGTATTTCCTCCCTTCTGTTTTTACTGGACAAGGACCTGCTTACACAGTACCACACACCACACATCCTGTTTATCGATAGATTGAGAGGAGTTAAACAAGCTTTGTTTCCATTTCCATGTGTTGACATGGTACATTATTATAACTCTCTTTGTGACATTATGTGCCATGTTACCAAATGGTCACCATCATCCATGGTAATTTTTCATTCATGAATATTACCTATATTTAGCAATTTATTATCAGTTTGTTTGAGAGCTTAAAAGATTGTTCTTCCACTTCCTGAAGGTACAAAAATGTTACAGTTTTACATTTTGTGGATCACAATCTTGAGAAGAGCCAACCCCCTGTAAGCCATTGTCATAGGATGTGTGAATATGTTTCTACCACTGAGATTCTCACTTCAGATTTATGACTCTAGCAAAGAAGAGACCACATCTTGCTTTAAAGTAATTTTTACACAGTTCCTGATGCAGCTGCTTGAACAAACTGCATACCATTACACTGATGTTCTATTTACAAAAAAGCCTTATTATTTAGCATTCATGTAAACTTCTCAGCTAGTTCCCCTAGAAACCCATCAATTCAAACTAGAAACAAGCCATATCCCTTTTCTAATTCACCACCTTGCCTTTAGCATTCCTGATATGCTCCATGTAAAAAGCACAACAGTAGAAGACCCAACCTACATGATGTAGCCCTCAGTTAATGCTTCTTGCTGGGGCATAGTGATTACATTCTAAAAATGGTGTCTTTTTTCCTCTAACAGCCAATCACACTCTGAACAATGGTATGCAGGCACATATTGGTTATATAGTGGTATAATGGTTACACTGTCAAATTCCACATCCCAGTGTCTTCCTTTTTTTAAAAAAGAAATATTTCACAACACTGATTCCTGGCCCAAGGCCATGTCCTCGAGAATAAAACACTCTTTCCTCATCAAAATGTAAAAAGTCCTGTTCTCAGACTCATCAACTTCACCACTTCGAAAGAAAAGAATAGATTCATCTGGCTCGCCACACGGAATGTTGTTTTCCTGGCTCGAGTCTCATGAACACTAAATTCAATTACATAATGGACCATGTGATGTGGATACTGCTAGCATTCTATTTGGGTCAGTGGGACTAAGCACAAATAGAATAATCAAAACCACAGTGAATGTGGAATGCTTGTTTGGGCTTGCTGGGGAGGCAGTGGAGAGGGCCACAGATGTTATTAGAGTGAATCATGCTGATTCTCTTCCAATGCAATGTGCAAGTTCTTGTGTGGTACAAGGAAGAACGCTACACATAATTTTCCTTAGGTACAAGGGTGCCTAAGATAGTAAAGAAGGAGTTTTTACCAGATGGCTGCCACAGCAAACCTGATGGACCTGTTTCTGGGTCAGGGAGTCACCCTGCATCAGGAAGGCAAGGTTTAAAAAATAGGTGATATTGGCCACTCGTTATTCCCTGTGATGATGACTGTTGTAAAAAAAGAACACGGTAAAACAGTAGTAAGGCATGGTAGAAGATCACATGGATCATTCTACTTGGGGTCAAATCTTATAGCCTACTGTTACTGCCTATGAGACTTGGTCGTGTCGCGTCTTGGCCTTTTGGTTAAGATCAAGTGTGAGATTTGCTGGTAATGTACTTAATATGTTCAAACTTAAGGAGGATGTTTTTCTTTTCTTGTCTGAAAATGAAAGCAAAATATCAATGTCAACTTTCCTTAGTGTAGTGTGGTGACAATATCCATATAAAGTGTTTATTTGCATAGTTTTAGGAAGCAGGAATACTTAAGCTGTCATTACTATTCAAGTCTTCAAGAAGCACCCTGTGGTTTGTAAGTGCAGAAACCAACCCAGTTAGGATACCCCACCCTCCATGTTGTCACTAGAGAGAAGGTTCTGTGCCATGCATAGTGTTGTACCTGGAAAATCTTGGGCAAGCCAAACAGAGGTGGTCACCTTACTAACCCACCCCAATCACAGTTCTAGCTGCATTACTTATATCCCTTAGACACCTAGCCAAAGCATGTTTGGGTTTTGTTGCTGTAAAGAGACACCATGACTAAGGCAATGGTCATAAAGGCAAACATTTAATTGGGGCTGGCTTACATTTCAGAGGTTCAGTCCATTTTCATCACGGTAGGAAGCATGGCATCACACAGGCAGACTTGATTCTGGAAGAGCCATGAGTTCTACATCTTATTTTGAAGACAGCTAGTGTCTTCCACAGCCCAAAGGAAGGTCTCTTCTGCTTTGAACAGACCTTGAGCATTAGGGGACATCAAGGCCTGACTACACAATGATGCGCTTCCTCCAATAAGGCCACACCTATTCCAACAAGGCCACAGCTCCTAATAGTGCCACTTACCAGGAGCCAAGCATATTCCAACCACCACAGCAAGCAAGCAAATGAGTTGAAATTATTATCACTACTAAACAGAAATATCCCAGGAGAAGGAGGCACATCAGACAAGGCTAAAACCTTTCTGATGTGGGAAAGTACTTTTTAAGTAAAGAGAATCATTGACATTAGTAAGATGTGTGATTTTCCTCTACTTATTGGATTTTGTTACAATTCTCCATCTATTTAGTCTTAACAAAGTGGTTGCTAAGACAACCCTTTCCAGATGGAAGCAAAAGACACTGATGGGATAGCCATTGCTCTCAGCTACTAAGACATCTGCAGGGAAAAGATTTCCTGATTATCTTTCTCCTACGGTGGTCATGGGAGTGAAAAAAATTACTAATGTTTCTGAACTAAAAGGTGGGACTTAGAAGAGGAAGTACTGTGAGAAACATTTGTATGATGTTTGTCTTCAGGGGAAAAGGGGGACATAATGTTTTATTTTGATTCATATTGCAATATAAAGTATTATAGGACTGTTGCATTATGACATCACAAAGTAATTCCAGAAAAAGATTTAGCTTTTCTCTGCTCAGCATCAGAGTGAGGGACTTCCTGGTTCCTTTCCCCTCCACTCCTGGTGGTACTGCCCTAAATGTCCAGTACCTTAATCCCTGATGGTACCTAAGATGAAAACCTCCTCCTTCCCTTCTTAATGGCCTGGGAGTGGAACACAGGAGGGTGGAAAGAATGGGAAATAAATTATTGTCCTTGGGCAGATGGTCAGAAGGCAGGTCACACACCTACTTCTCACATCAAATCAGATACCTTTATCTTACAACCACTGCTGGATACAGTGCCATGCACCTGCAATCTAAGCCCTGGAGAGGTGGAGGCAGGATGATCAGGAGTTCATAGACAACTTCAGCTTCATAAAGGTTGAAGCCATCCTGAGCCACATGTGACCTGACTTCAAAGGAAAAAGGAAAAAGAAGAGGCGAAGGGAGAGGGGGAGAATTGGGAAGAAGTCATGTAAACATCTTTTATATGGTCATCTTCTTTGATGAGCATGTGACTTTTCATTTTCAAACTATCTTCCAAGTTGCATATAGAGATTATAATTGTATATTTATTGCAGATGCTGGATGAATTGTTTTACCTATAGAGTCTCATTCATTCCTCACAAGATGCAGGAGAAGTAAGCCGTTCTAGATAGATGGGTCCATAGAATAAATTCCCCCCCCCACACACACACACCTGTTTCCTTGGTAAACGTTAGAACCTGGCTTTGATCTCAAATTTGGCTGGCTCTTACGTTCACATTCTTACTCACAAATTACACTTTCCTGAAATTCAAAAACATCTGTCCTTGACACAAAGGCATGAAACAGGGAGTCTATTTCTGTACCAGCTCACTCCCCCAGGCAAAGGCTTTCTCTCTAAAACTGTCCCCCACCTGGAGCACAAGCACAAAGGTTGCAGTCTCTCTTCCAGCTCCTTTTGCCCAGTTCTATTTAGTTTCTCCTTTCCCCTTCCTTCTTCCTTCCTCTCTCTCTTACAGTTACTCCCAGTAGCCCACTAGGAAGTTACTCCCAGTATCCCACTAGGCACCCCCTGTTGCCTACCCTCTATTCCAATGCCCCATTCTTCTCACCCACCCAGCCAACTACAACTATTCAAGTACAGATTAAGTGAACTTTTCAGGGAGTTCCTTGTCTACCAAAGCTGGTTCAGAACACAATAAAACAATTCTCCCTCTAATAGGATTCTGTTAGAAAGAACTCCGTCCCACTGATTATCACCTCACATGATAATTGTTTGCTTGGCCATGGCAGTTGAGTGCATATCAGCAGGGCCTGCTGAGGAAAAGTCGTGGTTCTGCCCTGTCACTACTGCTTCCTTAGTCCTATATCGTTCCCCTTAGAAAAAGTCTACAATTCAGCAGAGAAGTAAAGAGTGTTGTTTGAAAACTTCGTCTTTGGTCCTGTAGAAAATCTGAGAATAAAAAGGTAAATAAATGATCTGCCTACTCTATGAAATACTATATACAGCTTCAAATTGAATATATATATATACATATACATCCATATATATATAAAACAACCTCTTCACACACACATAAACCCATATACACAAATGTTTGTATATATGTATATACAATGTATATATATATATTTATGTATAAATATATATTCATACATAACTGTAAGAGCTTATTTAAGTTTCCTTACAATTTATTAGGTGGAAATGCACTCA
This sequence comes from Apodemus agrarius, assembly GCA_964023405.1. Lineage (NCBI taxonomy): Eukaryota > Metazoa > Chordata > Mammalia > Rodentia > Muridae > Apodemus > Apodemus agrarius. Next base: position 48,321,894 of record OZ030021.1, on the reverse strand, counting down.
AAGAATAATTATTTTCACAAATAGCTTAAATGAGTTAATTTCTTAAAATTCAGATTTGCATTTTAATTCACAGAAGAGAAGCAGAGAGGTTTAAGAAGAAGAACAGCAAAGTGTTACTATGAATCTTTTCTGTGGGAAGGCAACAGGATTTTAGGGGAAATTAAAGAAGCACAAGTAACACTCTATGCTTGTAGGTTGGGTTTGTATAAAAAAAGGAGTTTGAACACAATGTGTGCTTTTCTTCAATTGTCCCAAGTGTGTTCTCACACATCAACCCTTACCGGTGTAGGAAATAAAATCAGATGTTATTAATTTCCCATTTTGTGCATGAAAATCTTACAAATGAATTGGGCAAATTATGCTTCTCAGTGGTCATCCTTAATCATGTGTGCTCTCACCACACATCTAGCTTGAGTCTACAGAAGTCATGGTCCCATCCATCATGACCTTGGGGATATTGGGAAGCATCCCACGCGTTCACCAAGCATCTTAACATTGACTGTGTGCCCTGCCAATGCTGGAGGAACTGCAATGAATGAAGTATAGCACATGTTTCCAAACAAGTAATTATATTGATAAAAGAAAGTCAAAAGTCAAAAGTCAAAAGTGGCTAAGAAGCATTATTGGTCACAGTAGACTTTGCAGGTGTCTAGAAGTGTGTGTGTGTGTGTGTGTGTGTGTGTGTGTTTATACATATCTATTCCTGCCTGTCTGAAGTTATATGCCTCTCTAAACATATATATGCTTCTCTAAACATATACCTTTCTCTCTGTCTCTCTGTCTCTCTGTCTCTCTTTTATATATATATATATAAATTTATAATGTGTATGTATGTATGCATGTATGTATATATACATATACATGACTCTCTAAACATATATATTCCTTTCTAAACACACACACACACACACACACACACACATATATATATGTGTGTATATAAATCCCTCTCTAAAAATTATCTATATCTATGCCTCTCTAAACACACATATACACATATAGTGTATATGTGTATATGTGTGTATGCTGACATGTTTTTATGTATATATGTTAGTAAAGCAGATGTCAAAAGCAGCAGAAACAAGAACATGCTTGTTATAGTCAAGGAACACCGAGACAGCTCAGCGCTCAAGGCAAATTTTTCTAACATGGGAGAAAAATGGAAGGTATCACCAAGGGCCCAGAAGAGGCTGGTGACTTCCAGCGACCAGAGGGTCCTTGTAAAGGTGAGGTGTATGTACACAATCACAAACTAGAACAAGGTAGCGAGCATAGCTGCCTCCCTTTCTGCCACCACAATCCACAGTTCACATCCCCGAGAGTTCCCCTAAGCAGATAGACTAGCCTCAGAAACAGATTGTTGGGATTGTGTGCAAGGAATAGAAGCTGAATCTCCTCAATGGGAAGGGAAAGGCACAGGAAAGCAATAGACAGTGAGACACAGTAAAGAGAGCAGAGGAGAGGTTCTGGCATGACTGGGGGAAGGAATTAGGCATTGCATACTGGGTGTTAGATGGAGGAACATTGGAGGGCCTTGTTAAAGAGGAGATAACACTGAGTTCAAGGGTAGAGTTGTGGTAATATTTTAAATGGAGAAAACCTGTAAACGTGGGGTTGGCTTGATCTGACAATCTTATCTTATTCTACTTAGGCTGTTACTACAGAATACTGTATATTGTGGGGTTTATAAATAACAGGAATTCCTTTTTTAGAGTTTTGCAGGCTGAGAACTAATGTAGCTACTTGCTCATGTGTGCCAGGAACTGATACAATTCTCTGGTCATCACTATTCCATCTTCGAGGGTTTCTTTCTTCATATTCTGCTTCCCTAAGATCATCTTCCTAATATCCTCATTTTAGGGATAATAGGAATTTGGGGTAGGAGCATGAGAATTCTAAACATGACAAACCTTGAGGTTGTTTCCAGAAGACTGAAAAATGCAGTCCTAATTTAGGGAAATCTTAGGAATATTTAAAATGGAAAAATATAGACCTGTATATAATATATACTATATTTATAATTTATATAATCATATATAATATATTATATAATATATAATATATCAAATACCATTTAATATATAATAATAAATATAAAATATTATGTTTAATATATCATGCACACATTATATAATATACTTAATAATTCATATATAACATATTCATACATAATATACTATAAAATATATAATATGATTAATATAGCTAATATTATATATACTATGTAATATTATACACATAATTATTATACATCATATATTGAATTTATATTATATAAATATAATATATTATATTAAATTTTTAAATAATAAAAATAAATAATAGATTTATATATTAATATATGGTATATACACACAGTAATAACATTACACTATATGCATATATGTGTAGTATGTGTGTGTTTGTGTGTATCAAAGGGGAAGAGAGTATAGAATACAGTCTGTGTTAAGTAAAAGGCCCATGAGATTCACTAGTATGTTTGAACGGACCAAACTCATGATCAGATTTCTTCTGATCCATTTGATATTAGAACCTGGATATTTGACATAGGGAAAATGATGTATGATTTTTTTCATAGAAAATGGTTGTTTTCTTTGGTATAAAATGAAATTGTTTTAAAATGGAGAAAATCAAAATGCACAAGATTCCTTCCTCTAAAAGGAAATGGAGAAAGCAGCATGCTCAAGGAACCTGAAAACTCTTTAACGTAGATCTGGTGGTACAGCCCAGGAAAGCTGAGGCTCAAGGAACATGAGCCAGCCTGGACTTACAGAACAAGACTTCGTGGTTTTTCACAAAATCTCAAATGTTCGATTTTACCAGTAAAGATTTGGGAGCTATATGCTGGCGTGAAAGTCTCCTAGCTCAGAGAGACTAAGAGAGCACTCAGTTGATCTTCCTCAACAGCTGGCATTCTTTAAAGGAAGCTCTCCTTCTCCACACCATCTCAAAAACCCTCAAACGGAATGTCCCTCCCTTCCACCTCCTGTGCATATCTCTACCCATCCTCCTGACTTCCTCTTACTCTCTCTTTTTCTTCCCCTATGTTTACTCCCTGTTTGCTTGCTCTACCTCTTGACTGATGGTTGATTGACTTTATTTAATCCCATTTATAATAAGCAGAAAGCTCTTGGATTAAAGGTATATGTCAAACCACACCACATCTAGAAACAGGTTTTCCAGTAAATAACACAATCTCAGGGTTCACAGTGTGATCAAATATCCTGCAATAACTTAATCTCAAAAGAAAAAGAGAGCCGGGCAGTGGTGGCACACACCTTTAATCCCAGCACTTGGGAGGCAGAGACAGGCGGATTTCTGAGTTTGAGGCCAGCCTGGTTTACAGAGTAAGTTCCAGGACAGCCAGAGCTACACAGAGAAACCCTATCTTGAAAAACGAAGAAGAAGAAGAAGAAGAAGAAGAAGAAGAAGAAGAAGAAGAAGAAGAAGAAGAAGAAGAAGAAGAAGAAGAAGAAGAGAAAGAAGAATGAAAAGAAAGAAAAAAAGAAAAGAAAAGAGAAAAGAAAAGAAAAGAAAAGAAAAGAAAAGAAAAGAAAAGAAAAGAAAAGAAAAAAGAAAAGAAAAAAGATAGCTGAGTCCTCAGCACTGGCTCCTTCAGCCACCGCCATTGACAGCCTCTCTATTAAAAAGAAGTGATAGTTTGCATGAAATAGACGGTTGTTGAAACTTTCTTTTGGGAGGAGGTTTGTCGAATCTTTATTGGTTTTGTGTTTCATCTTCCCAGAAGCCCCCTTTTCATCCTAAATTTCTCAAAGAGCAATGGTTATCCAACAGTTACTAAACAAGCAATGGAGAGATGGCTCAGCAGTTAAGAGCACTTACTTGAAGATGACCTGAGTTGGTTTTCCAGGACCTGTGTTAGGTGTTTCACTACCATTTTATAGGACTGCTACAGTGAGCACTAGTATAAAACCTAGCCCCTATTATCTAATTTTAGCCAAAGAAGTTTCAGACCTAACACAATCCATGCCCCAGGTAGGGAACCTGAGGTTAGAGACGATCAAATAGTACTCTGTTTATATTGCTATTAAGAAGCAGAATGTGAACTAATATTTGACCCATTTCATTCTAAAATGTGTGATTTTTTAAAAGATTTATTTATTTTATGTAAGTACACTGTAGTTGTCTTCAGACACTCCAGAAGAGGGCGTCAGATCTCATTGCGGATGGTTGTGAGCCACCATGTGGTTGCTGGGATTTGAATTCAGGACCTTCTGAAGAAGAGTCAGTGCTCTTAACCTCTAAGCCATCTCTCCAGTCCTAAAATGTGTACTTTTAATCTCGAGGCCTGGAGCAGGCTAGACATTCAGCAAGTAAAGACACATGTTTCACAAGTCTCATGAACTTAGTTTATCCACTGAACACACATAAAAGTAGAGGGAAATGATCAATTCCACAAAATTGTCCTCTGTCCTCCATATACATCTCTACACATACCTTACACACACAGTAGTAATAAAGTTTCAAGAAAGCAATCCAAGGGGTAAAAAAACCACGAAACAAAGACTAGATTATACATCACTCAATAATTTGCATACTCTCTTCTGCTCAATTAGAACACAAACGCAGAGCAAGCACAGACAATGATCCTAACAGTTTAACTAACCATAATTCTCTATAATATAACACTCACCAGTTTTGTTTGTGAGCCTAGCCTTTAATGGCAGACTACCTCTCCAGCCCAACACTCAACATTTTTAAGAAATCAAAATGAATGTTATCACTGGTATTTTAGGAGGCAATTCTTACTGGGTAATAGATTTATTACTTTAATTCTTCAGGTCTCAGGGACATGCACCCTCCTGTCAACAGCTACAGGGGATGCGTGGCAAAAAGATTTGAAAGACTCGTTAAATGCAAATGGAAGGCAGCACCCTTGGGGAAGTGTTTGTAAGGTGGTTTGGGAAGACTGCAAGAAATTCAGGTTAATGTCCTTACCAGAACCTGCTGGTCCTGTCCGGTAAGACCTTAGAGTCCATTCTGGAAAAGTATAATGCAAAGCTTCTGTTACCCTCCAGTGCCTGGGTTGAGACATGCACTTCCCTTAAAGTCTAACGCCTTTTTATCAATACTAGGTCTTTGTGTGGGTAATTCTAGAACAGGGCACATTATGGACAAAAGCAAAAACTCATGCTTTGCTTTCAGGTTGGCTAGGAAAATTCTGAATGGGTGATGAATTGTGCTCCCACTCCAGCCAAAACTGCCAGCTCAGAATTATCAACCGAAGCAATATTAAATAGAGTTTAAATTATTGTTTTAATAAGGCAGATTCTGGATTCCTCCCTGGTTCTTGACCAGAAGCCTTTGTCAAAGAATCAACTTTCCTCTGTGTTTTACCTCCAAAGTTTACCTCATGTAACATGGGAGAATGCTATGATTTAAATTATACAAGCTACCCTGGGCTCTCCAGCAGCACTTTCCAAGCCTCTTTATAGATGAACTAGTTGGATGTTGGTCAAATTTTAATAAAACCAAAACGAGAACGGCATTGCTTTCTTTTTAGGTCATTGAGGTAAAGAGAACTTATGGACAGCTAGGAATAGAGAAAAACTAGAGATGAGTCTGTGAGTGTTTGAATTCTGTGAGCACTTTTTGGCTTGTTCTCAGACCCAGTCTGACCTCAGTGAGCTCCAGAAAAACCCGGGGAATGTCAGGTGTCACCTCAGTCGGTTGGTCACCAGGAAGCAAGCTGCCTATTGGCCACACTGGCCTGACCTGGCACTGTCAAAGGGTCTGTGCTGTGACTAAATGTGGCTTGCTTGTTCTTGGAAGGAAGAAAACTTTCTGTCTGCACAGATGGATACTCGAGGTATATCTAAAGAGATGAGGGACTGTTCTCACCAATGCCAGGTTTGTGTGCAGTTCTGTCTCCAGTTGTAAAGATTACGAGGAATGATTACCATAATAAATACCACGCAAGCTGCATTGGTGTGACCCTGGTGAGTGCCATCTCTTCCTGGCATGGAATCTGGTTCCTGTCATTCACTGTCATGAACCGTGCAAAGGATCCTAATCAGAAAGTGAAGGGGACAATGGAGGTCATAAGACCCTCACAGGGGAACTTGAACATGATCCAGTTATTGAATTCTGAACTTGGTTGAACTCTAGGCTAACAGCTTTCCATAAGTTTTTCAACTGAAACCTCATACAAACCTATGAGGCAGGAATTATTAGCCCCATTTGACAGGCCAATCTGTCACACCTTGAAGCCAGCAAGTTTTTATAAATCAGTATGACCAGAGTCTGGCTGATGATATTGCTCTTCTGCTAACCTAACCAAATTCTATTCACTGGAGTCCTGAACACACAACTCAGGCCTTCCAGGAGCAGGGTTTCTGTGCTGGCCAACTGGCCCCAGAGGCAGCCAACAGTCTCTGGACTGCATCCCCACTGTGGGAAGCTGGAGTGTAGCCCTCTGCACAGCTGGCCCTCTAGCAAGCCTCTGTTTCCCCTTGGATCTCCTTCTGTCTGCTGGTTTACGGAACTCGGGCCTTCTGTTAAATCTGGTGAGATCTTAAGCTAGGACCATGCTTTGCACTTCTATGCAGATTGTTATTTGAACTTCTTTACAGAGGACGTGACATTAAGTCACCAACCCATCCTCTCCCCCACCCCAGTGTTTAAGTGCGTTACTGTCTTAAAAACAAGCAATTTCAAGGGCATACTTAGCAATTGTTTGAGAGTTTAGTTATGAATGAATAAATGGAGCATGGCTGGCCTTTACTGAGGCAGCTGGTGGCAGATTCATGTGTTTCTAGACAGCTGTAAACCTTAATACACGTTTTAACAAGACAGTGTTTATCATATCAAAATCTAGGATTCAACCTGTGTATCTTGTGAGCCATAGTCTCATTTTTCTCTTCATGAAGATTAAATAACTTCCATCAGAAGCTGGGATGTCAGCCCCAGAGCCTTGCCTGTGGCCTGGGAAACTCTGTCTCATTTCCTTTGCATAATATCAGTGATCCGTTTCATCTAATGCTTACCTGGGTCACAAAACTATCATTATAAAAAGTTGGTCCTTGTTGTCAATCCCTCAGAGTTAGGAGACTTACAGTGCACCTAACTGCCTGGGTTTAAACCTCAGCTTGAGCACATCCTGGCCCAAGCAAATCCTTCACCCTTTCTTTATATCAAGTCCACTATCCATAAGGTGGAAGCAGTAAAACAGTTCCTACCTCAGTTTGCTGGTGAGATTAAATGGGTACATGGTTTCAAATTACTGGTATTTATCAGGTTCAGTATGTGGGATGGCTGGTATTAAGATAACGAACATCAATGCCAAAATTCTGTAAGTGGAATAAATCTCTTTGTAGACTTTTTCCCATCCTGCATGATTGTAAGAAAGGATTTTTATATACCGCCCCCGCTCCCCAATACATATATTTACTCATGGGGGATCTATTCCAAGATCCTTATTAGATACCTGAAGATAATGCCAAGCCCTACACCTGTGCTATATTGACATAGACATACCCATGATTATTTGTAAAATTATGCAGCAAGATATTAACTGTAAGTAATAATGGAATAGATTATAAACATGTGCTCTGTGTCTCATTGATTTTTTTATGTTACTGTACTTAACCACATTTTGTTCTCACTTTATTAATAGGGAACTTTAATGCTTCTATTTGGTATAGTCAAATTGTTAACACTACAATTTTTGATTTTGGGGACAATTATTAGGTTGACTAAGGGTATTTGAATGTGAGGATACATGTATCTCATGATGTGCCTTGGCTGCATTAAAGGAAGACAAAGAAAGGAAAGAGGAACTGATCATGTACAAAGTGACCAAGAGCATCTAATGTCCTTGCTATATGTAACAGCCCACTCTTGTAACTAATCCATCCTAAAAGATCATCCACAAATGGTCACCATGACCTAAGTACCTCTTAAAGGCACTGCAACAATGTTACTTTTGGTTCATGAATTTTGGTGGGGACAGATCACACTCAAAGCCTAGTTAGACAAAGTATGATTCCCATTCCAGTCAAGGGAGAAGAGGAAGCACCATGTCACCTTGGTTCTCATAAGAATATGTAACAATACTCTGCTGCTTGCTTCTAGAACTTTTGCATTTAATAGTTAATCAGAAAACTGAACAACATAATGGGATAAGAATAATACTTTCATATAGAGATAATCTCATTCTAGAGATTAAACATGCATCCAAGTGACCACTTTTATGTTACTGTTGTACATATTCTCTCAAAATCGGGATGGAGACTGACCATCTGGGGCAGATGTGTGCCACTGTATTCCACTGTCAACTTTAAATGAATGTGTTGATCTATTCAAGTTGCCTTTTTGTTGCTTGATATTTCTATTTCTTAGTTCCCCCATGTTGCTAATTAACTATATCCATTTCCCAGATATCATTTTCTTAGGTGTTAAGAGTTCTGCTTTAAAAAATTTTGAAAATCTGCTTTTCTCCTCAAAGATCACCACAGCTTTTTATCATCAACATTCTCTCAATTCAACATAGTTTTTTACTTAATAATCTTTTTCCCACTCTAAACTTAAATTCCCGTTTTTGGTCTCAAAGCTTGTTTTCCTTTCTCCTTTACCATTTGCAGCACCTGGGTCCTTTCATTATACCCCAATTGTTCTCTGTTTCACGAGTCCTTGAAAAAAATGGGAAAATCTTTACCTTCACTTCTATTGGAAGTTGAACAGTTTTATGCGATTTCAGGGAATATCCACCTTTTCAGAAATACTCAACTAATAACACAGATTCTCCGATACCCTAAATAGAGCCCTGGGAATACTCTCCTTTGGGTCATACAAATCGCAGTCTTTAATGAGGAGTTTCCTTATTTATTTCAAGTAGACAGACCAGTGCAGTAAATTCCTCAGAGTGAAATGTGACTGACAGATAAATCGCACCCAGGAGAATGAATTTTTTAAAAAGCACCCAATGGCTTCTGCATGCTCCAATCAGCTCATGTGCTGCTTTCTGAAGTATTCTAAGCCCTCAGTGGGTCAGCACAGTTAGCAGAGTCGGCTGCCAGAGAGCCAGATGTTGCTGTTGGAGGCACATCAGCAACACCTCACGCGCAGCCACACTCTGCAGAGACTAGACAGCAAATAAACTTTGATCCTTTTATTACAGTCATTTGAACAATCATCATGAGAAGGAGTTGTTGTATGGAGGTTTGTTTTCTCTCTGGAGAGCTTACAGAAGGCAATGAAAATTAGACACCAAGAAATTCTAAATTCTTAGTAAAATGACAGGACAAGACCGAGGCAGAATGATCAACTTGAACTACACGAGGAATATCCCTTCCGATCCCCTCTCAAGCGCAATATACCTTGTTCCACATTTGAGTTCAGCAGCCAGTGCTTGGTCAGCGTCCACTGATATAACATTTACCTTGGCATCAGTCCACAGACTTTGGATTAAGCACCATTCTTTCTGAGCTGACAAAAACTTAGGTCATCTCCCCCACCCCCATCAATTTTTGTAAGTACTTTATCTTGGCAATGATGTTAGTGACACTTTGAAATCTCCCTTCTCCATGTTGTCACCCAGGCACTGGAATGACAAATACAAAAATGAGGAAGCACTTTGTGTTTAGTAAGAGTTAACTTTACCCATAGGGTTTTCCATCTGTTGAAACTGTTTGTCGCTTAGACACATGGAATAGAACATGTAGAATATTTGCTGCCAAAAGACAACAGCTCTAACTCCCAGTGCAAAGAATGACAGATCCTAGAGCAGTACAAAGATCAGTGGCTTCCATCTTTTTGCTTTCCTTAAATGCTAAAAGGGTCACTTATCATTTGCTGATCGATCTCTAAAGATATCTGGTAGTACTACTGAAAAGGGACATTCCTGTCTTTACCAACCATCTTCCTGGTGACTTCAACTATTCCACCACTACTGCCTGAGACATTCTCAGACTTGTGTCCAGCACAATTGTGTCCAGCACCAGCAGTACCACTCTGAAGCCACCTCAGTATAAACCACCACCAACTCTCTACTCTAAACACAGTGGCTAGCATCTTCTCTTCATCATCCTACTCCAAGGTCACCACCATCACCCTCATGCACTACTCCCACTGCTGTCAGCATCCTTCCTAACACATCACTGCCAAACTTGCCAAGAGGTTCTCCTTTTCATCTTTGTGTATTTCCATGCAACATTGTCTCAATGCCTAGATTTATTCATTTTCCCTTGTACCAATCCACTCCAGCCAGAAGTAACTGTCCCTGTCTGGCGCTTTGTTTGTATTACTATATTCCAAGCTCTTAAGACACTTTTCCTCTAGGCATATTTTTATAGCTTATTGGCTTTGATGCCCATGATGCACACTATAGGAAGGGGATGAAGACTTAAATCAACAAAACAGAATAAAAAACCCATATGTTTCTCTTCCATTCTCTATCCTATCATAATTCCTAAAAGCAGTCAAATGGTGAGATTTTGATCAGTATAGGGAAAGGACCACTAGGGATATGAGCATTCAAATTCTAGGACATTAGCCATCAAATGATTTGATTGTTTTTGTTTGTACATACTTGTGGACCTTCATTTCTATGATTAAATGCTGTGTATCTGAAGCTAAAACAGTAATATTCTGAAAATACCTTTTAAGTAAGGTAGTTATTTAGAAAATAACTAAATAATAACAGTGAACACTAGTGGTACAAATTAATAATAACAGCTTCTTCTCAGGATTTTTTATCATTTGCCCTGGTCAAGGCAGAGAAAAGGATACAAAAGTATTGCAATAGCTTCCTACCACTCTGTACTGTTACCAGAAATTGCTAGGGCAGATTCACAGATTAATGAGGATAGTTATAGTATTGGCTGGATAGAGGACTTCAAGATTTATTAGTTAAAGGCTTACCTATCTTTTAGTTTTTCTAAAACCTCTTTGCTGCATGCAATTTCCATGAAAGGAGAAAGAACAAGATGGCTTCCAAAGTCCCATAATACTCTGCTTTGGGTTTCCTATCATTTATAGACAGAGTCTGATTTTTAACTCATCTCCTGGAATATAAATCATGATCCCAGCCCATCAAAGAACATTTCTGAAAGTTCTTTATCTCATCAGCTACGACTTCACTGAGGTCCTTTCCAAGTTTCTTTAATCCAAAGGGATTATGAAGGCAAGAGAGAGGGAAACTGCTCAGAGTCTCTCCTATGAGATAATGGTGATATTTCTTAAAGTACCTTTGTCTCCCTGCAACATTGTCATCAGAGAGGGTCACATTTTCCTCCCTGAAGCAGCATCTGCAGAGACATGAATCACTCTGGAGAGCTGGAGCAGAAGGCAGAGGGGATGGTTTATATGTTGCAGTCCAAAGAGCTTAATCAACAAAGACATACAGTTTGATGGTCGCCTGCTTTCAGGGATTTGGAAAGAAGTTATTCATTCCACTCCCAACTCTTTCCTGATACATGTCTCAAAACCAGTGTTCATCTCATCATTATCTATTCAAACTGTTTGGATTAATTTATTAGCCCACGCAATCAGAAAGGAGGTCATAAGATGTGGTGCTTGGTTAATGCTGTGCCAGAAACATCAGGATCTAATGAATGGAGTGCTGGCTTCAGAGCCAAGCTGAATGGTTCACTTGCCAATTCCAAACAGGCTGACTCAATCACTCTGCTTGATTAAATGGGCTTGGGAGTGCACTCCTTGGATCCTTGAAAAGGTAATTAAACTGCTCTGACCTAAACTTCCTTATCTCTAAAAATGAAGGGATTTCTTCTGTACTATGAAGCTGTAATCTCCCCATAGACCATTCCTCCCCAGGAGAGGAAGCCTCTGCATAAAACTTCCTTTTCCACACCACAGCATACTAAGGGCATAATTAGCCTTTTGCTCTCATAGACCTTTCATTTATTCAACAAGTATTTATTGAGTTTTGACCAAGTGCATGGTATTGCGTTAAGTACTGGGTATCGAACCACGATTGAACAGATATTATTACTTGCTGTGGAACCTATAATCTGGTGTGATAGCCACATATTAATAAAGAGGCCACACAAGTAAGTGGATAATTACAACTTAGATATGTACAAGGAAGAGGAACAGGATGCCAGCTAGGGTTTGGGTACCCTCTCCATTGCATGACTAAGTCAAATGTGAGAGCGGAGCTCCCTGAGATGAGAGACACTGAAGAAAAACATGGCGAACAGGCAAAAGACCACCGCCATCATGTAGAGGATGGGTGACAGACGTGCTTTCAGCACATTCCATGCCACTTACATGGATGTACATAGGAAGAAAAATCTCAGCACCATTTTCAAAGAAAACTCACTGTTGGTGCTCAGTAAGGTGTCACGTGAGGTCTGCTTACCTGACCTCCCCTAGGAAAGAAACAGCTATTGAGTCATCCTCCCAACGTATCACATAGCCATAGACGTTGTCTCTTTCTAATAGGCCACATTGTAGAAGGGGGTTAGTAAACCCCAAGAACTTGGAACCAGTGGAGATCTAAGTACTCCATCTACTCCTGCTCTAGTTTCCACTGAGACTTGTATATCATTTTATTTTGGGGGAGTATAACATAAAACATAGCATTGACTTTGTAGACTTATCTTTATGCCCAGTTACATGCCTGGCTTTTTATAGCTCTAAACCATCTGAACATGATTAAGCATAATTTTATGCAAAGACATAGTACTGTACTTTGTCTTATAGCCCGTGGTAGATGTAACAGTCATGGAACTTTTAAGTTCAAAAAGCAGAGCCCGCTCAGCCAGCAAACTCTGCCCATATATGGGCTGATTTCAACAAATACGACATGACTGTTTACTGGGGCTCACGTATATCGCTGAAAACTGGTTTCCCCAAGTTTTCAAATGTGTTACTTGATGCATGGTTTCAGATGGTGTAGTGCTTGTCTGGGCTGTACACCCAGTATGTTCTCTCGATTTCTCCTCTGCCTCCAGCATGACTTGTCCATCCCATACAGGGGAAAGCGATAAAAAGAGAACACTGAGTGGCTTTTCTGCCCTCACGTCTACACATCTGGACTTGTATCAAGAGTAAAGCTCTGTCTATGACCTTGACCTTGTGAAATGCCTAGAATTCAAATCTCTTATTCTCTCTTCACTTAACACCTGGTTTGCCTTCCGTCCAGTCCCAACTCAATCCACTCACACCTCAGCCCACCTCTTTTTTGGCTTGGTTTCCAGCTGCAAATGCTGAACCCTTGCAGAAGGCCCATCATGCTTCGGTGTCCCCCCACCACCACCATGATACTCTAGTCTTCTCCGTGTACCAGTTTCTCATCCCTTGCACCAGGTTTTTTGCTCCTTACCCAAGGTCAGGACCCTGAACCCATGAGCATCCAATCTTCCCTACACCTTTTAAAAGCTACGAGTATATTTTTATTCTTTCATTCCATAGTTTTTCTGCCTGAAACTAAATTGCCGACGATTAAAACAGTTGACAATGACACAAAAGAGGAATACAAAAATAATTCAAAATTATACCACACAGAAAAATGATCATACATAATAATGAATGTCATAATGGTCTTCCTTACCCCCTGCCACAGATGTATATGATGACTATGATATCATTTTTATTGTAAAGGAATACAAGATAATTGGCAATATACATATGGCACTGAGATTTTATTTTTTTAAAACCTTATTTTTAATGGTGGTTCTTAAATGCTTTAACCTCCCTTGCAACTCACCACCAACCAGAGGTAGTGGAAAAGAAAGGATAAATGAGGGGGGCACAGGGGGTGGGGCGTAGAGTGGACCTGTTTAGAAAGGTTCTTCCGAACAACTCCCATCTAGAAATTGACAGTTCAGTTCACAGATTAGCAGTGGCAGCTTGATCCACTTGCAAACACTTCACAGGTGCAGCAGCAGTCCAGTTTGGTAGAGTCGGGATAGCAAACACAAGTCAGCAGTGGTGGCACAACCTAGCAGAGACAATCAGGCCTCAGTGTTGGCATGAGTCAGCAGGAAAGACTAGGGCCAGCAGGAACATCAGGAAAAACTTCTAGGCTGTGCCTCTCTCAGAGAAGCAAAGATCAGCAAAGACTTATATTGTGCAGCTAGCTCTATAAGCAAGCCTATCTCAGTCTCCATCGCTTTCCAAATGTTCTATTTATACTCCCTCTAAGGAGTCTCGCCTCAGCACATGCATCTGTCTCAGCTGACATCACTCTGCCAATCATCCCGAGTCCTTGGAAGCAGCAAGGCACACCACCAGAAGGTTTTTTGGTGCATTTCTTTCTGTGGAGTCCTGACAAATGGATCTCACTACATCATGTAAGTCAGACCAATGCATATGTGACATGAGCAAAGAATCTGTCACCACGTGTCCTTTTAAATGCTTGTTTTAGCAGAGTGTCCTTTCTCCTGTGTCTGCTTCAGCAAAAGGTTCCTTCAAGAGTCTGCCTTGTACCCATGTCCACTTCAGCTAAATGTTCCTTCACATATTTGCCCCAGCAAAACTGTATCCAACACAACCAACTTTCCAAAGAACCCTTAAGTTTCCACTTCATTTTGCTGTCTATTTGCCTATATGTCACTATTTATAATCACTTGATAGATGGATACAAAGACTGCTGTGTCTGTGTATGCATGTATGTGTCTATGATTGTGTATTTACTGGGGAAGCATTTGGATGGTCTGAGATTCAATGTAGCCATCCAGAACATTAGAGATGGTAGAGTTGATACTTGTAAATCATCTTGAGTGTCCTTTTATTTAGAAATGTCTCTATAGTCCACAGAAGAACACTTGCCTAATAATGGTCCCATAAGGATATTTATTTCTTAAACCCCAGACCTTTCAACACATTGCCTTTCCTACCAAAAGAGATAGTATGGATATGTAGTAGGGCAATTAATTATTGTTATTTTAAGCCAGGTCATCTGTTTTCTGCAGAGCTGAGAAACCAATACAATGGTCTCATCCCCATGCTTGTTAATGCTCTCCAAGAGGATCAGCTAGCCTGCCATTGTCCTTCTGCACTTTGTCCAAAGGAATAGAATTTTCCAATAAAACTTAATTTCTCCATCACACATAGTCTTCCATTATTCTATAGCTTATTCACCCAAGGGTAAATTTAACTAAAATGTAATTTAAATTCTCCCAGGAAGGGAAAGTAGAAAGGGCACCTAATAATCGTATCAACTAAAATGACCTGGCTAGCCTGCTGCCGCAGGTATAACCAATGGTCTCTATGTACAGCTGCTATCAATAGGGCCACAGGTCCACATAGGCTGCAGAAAATGGAACCAAATACAGACTCCATCTTATCATTCTAGATTTCCTAGAAATCTTGGTATAAACCCCAAACTTTCCTTCCAGTGTGGTTTTACATGATCATAAGCAATGGTTAAAACCTAAAACAGTGGTTCTCAATTTGTGGGGCCACAAGCCATTTAGGGGTATCATATCAGATGTGATAACCTGTATATCAGATATTTACATTACAATTCACAACAGTAGAAAAATTACAGTTATAAATAATTTTATGGTTGAGGGTCATCAAAACATGAGGAACTGTATTAACATGTCCCAGATGTAGGAAGGTTGAGAACCACTGCTCTAAAGAGTGACAGGAATTACCAGCACAGGAAGAGCACTGGAGACTATCTGCTCTGACTCTCAAGCTCATGACTTCTCTCTAAACTTAAGACACTGAGGCAAAACCGCCACTCACCCTGAGAACTGCTATTCATCACACAAACAAGGACCACAATGAACCCTTGTATTGTGTCTATTCCGTGATCCTTTGATTACAGCGCCTGTTGCAGATGCTAGCTCACTTAAGAAAACAGAGGTTTTATTGCAAGGGTTTTAAAGAGCTCTTGAAATCCACAGGAGGCTGAAGACTGAGATGTGAAAGCGTCAGCCATGAGTTTCTCTGGAGACCTAAGGAAAGAAAATGGACAGTCATGAAGACATTATCTGCAGGAAGACAAAACTGAAAGATTTCAAGCCTGAAGGAGAGTCATATGACTAATTCTTGGAAAATTAATGAGTGAAAATTGATTGATGATTTCTAAAATAAAGTTAGCAGAAAAAATTAACTTTGCTTGGGGGTGGGAATTTCCCTCTCTGATCATGAACCATCGCTAGCACTTTGCAGACCTCAGCCCTTCTGTACTTAATGGCACGCCCCCCGCCCCCAATCTGGTTCTGTTATTGCACTATTTCAGCAGGTAACTGAGATTCTGACAGTGTGAATAGTGTCATAAAGCAATTAAAAGTCACACCAGATTCCTAGTGTAGGCAACCTTGTTCCTGTGAACAATAAACTCATGGACTATATCATGAAGCTCTCTGAGAATTTCCCTTGAAAATCTGGGATGCCACCAAAGAATATGAAATGACGATGGTAGTGAAAACAAAATGAAGGGCCCAGGCTATAATTAGCGTTTATTGGATATTGATTTATTGTATGACATTGGATTGATCATGAAATAAACCTGGCAATATAGCACTCGCCTGCTTGTACAGATACCAGGATTATAATTAAAACAACACACTGACATATAAGCTGAAATATATGACTCTCAAATGTCACAAAATCAGGGTTTGATAAGCACTTGTTCAATAAATGAACTTGAGGAATACATTTTAACATAATTTAACATTTTTAAGTAGACTCAAATATGACAGCATAGGATATATCTATAAAGGAGATGCTTAGTCAGGATGTGAAGAGAGGAAGCGTCACAGAAGTTTCATGGGAATGGAGCCATTATCTTCTACATGTTTGTTATAATGTCTCCTAGGTGAGCAACAGGAGGGTGTGGAATAATCTTCATTATCAATTTACAAGTGTTCCTGGGTGTTTTGAATACTGTTGTGTCTTTTAAAGAGGCTCTTACACTGTTTCAATGGAGATGAAGGTAAAAGATAAGACTTTTTAGTTAACTAGATTAAACTAGATGGGAAAGATGGCTAAAACATTTCTCCTCACAAAACTACAGATAGGACAAAGTGGAAAGATTTGTGATACTTCTGTGGTCTGAAAACTTTAATATTCTAATATCTCCCAGAGATATCATGTCTCTTTATTTCTTTGAGAATTATAGAAATAACATTTAGGCAATATACAAGGTGAATGTGTTTGGGCTAAGCCACCATGAGGCCAGAGTCTCTCCCAACATGTGAGAACCCAGAAGCAACAATTATTAAATATCTTTCAAGCAAGCCCCTGTGTAGGTATTCCATAGAGAGAAGGGGTATGGTAAGAAGCCAGAGTGGAGCTCACTATTATGCAAATGGTAGGGACTCAAGGGCAGCAAATCAAGAGGAAAAATGAATATGTACTTTTTGAGTGGTGTTTCCAATGATGTATACTAAAATTCATTTCATTTTACTGTTTGCACAGGGTAGTCCACAGGGAAAGCTGCTAGCATGATGTAGTAGTCAGAATGAGAACGGCCTCCACAGGCTCTTAGATTTGAATGTTTGGTCTCCAGTTAGTGGAATTGTTTGGGAAGGATTGGGAAGTGTGACCTCATTAGAGTAAGCATGCTTGTTGGAGGAGGTGTGGTCTTATTAAAAGATGTGTAGCTTGTCTGAGGAGGTGTGGCCTTGATGGAGGAGGTGTGCCACCTGGGTGGGCTCTGTAAGTTTTCAAAGAAAGCTGTGAGTCTTATTTGTGATAGCCAGAGGTTGGAAACAACCTAGATGTCCCACGATAGAAGAATGGATACAGAAAATGTTTATTTACAGAATAGAATACTACTCAGCTAAGAACAAGGACATCCTGAATTTTTCAGGCAAATGGATGGAACTCAGACCCAAAAGTACATGCATGTTATGTACTCATTAATAAATATTAGCCAAAAAAAAGCAAACAAACTACAGAATACCCAAGATGCAGTCCACAGAACTCAAAAAGGTCAACAAGCTGAAGTACCCCAGTGAGGACTCCTCAGTCCCACTTGGGAGGGAGAAGAAAGCAATCACAAATGGGGAGATAGGGAGGGACCTGGAAGGGAAAGTGGACAGGGCAGGGTGGGGAGAGGGAAACCTGATCTGGTATTGGGGGAGGTAAAAAGACTAAAGCCATGAGGGCCAGCAGAAAGAATGGAAACAGGCAACCTCAGGAGATAGAAGGTTGGGGGAATCCTCCAGAATGCACCAGAGAAAGTGCGAGACTCACAGAACTAAATGGGAGGGAACTTACAGTAGGGAGAGAGAACTTATAGAGCCCACCTCCAGCAGGAAGACAGGGCTTCAAATGAGGGAGAGGAGGGCCATCTCACAGTCATAACTCTGGCCCACAATTGTACCCGTCTGAAAGAATTACAGGGACAGAAATGGAGAGGAGCCCGAAGAAAAGAAGGTCCAGTGACAGGACCAAAGTGGGATCCAGCTCAAGGGCAGGTCCGAAGGCTTGACGCTATTACTGAGGCTATGGAGCACTCACAAAAAGGGACCTAGCATGACAGCACTTTGGAAGATCCAAGAAGCTGAAAGAGTCAGACACAGATATTTGCACCCAACCAATGGACAGAAGCTATTGACCCCCTGCTGTTGAATTAGGGAAGGCTGAATGAAGCTGAGGGTGACCCTGTAGGAGGACCAGCAGTCTTAATTAATCTTGACCCCCAGGATCTCTCCAACACTGGACCACTAAACAAGCAGCATGTACCAGCTGATATGAGGCCCCCAACACACATACAACAGAGGACAGTCCATTCTGTATTAATTCAGAGATGATCCACCTAACCCTCAAGAGACTGGAGGCCCCAGGGAGTTTAGAGGTCAGGTGGGGTGGGGGTTAGGGACATTCATGTGGAGACATGGGGGAGGGGAAGAGGTATGGGGTGTGGAACAGTCAGAGGGTGGACAGGGGTTGGTGGGGTGGGGAAAAATATTGAATGTATAAAAATAATAAAAATTTTCAAAACAAAAAGAAATTGTGAGAAATTAGAAACAAACAAACAAAAAACAAAGAAGGCTGTGAGAGGCTCAGGCACATGCCTAAAGCTAAAAGGATACATGAGAATGAGGGGTGCTCCACAGGACAGAGCATCCAGCAGGGCGAGGTGCTGTGGGAGGGGCAAGGAGCTGGTACCCGTGGCTAGAACCCTGGGTACATGTGGTAAGTATTAAGTGGTGGGGCCAGAAAAATGATCTGAGTCCAGTCAGGGATGTGTCTACATCCTGACCCTTGGGTGTGGCTCAGGACCTACCAGTGACAAAGGTACCGTAAACCTGTTTCCTCTGAATGATAGATATGGCCCAGATCCATGGTGGGACAAGAACAGAAAGCTGTAGTAAATGAGAATGCCGGTTAGAGGCGGGAGAAAGGGGACAGGAGGTCACCGTAAGTGTGAACAGTTTAGGGCACTTGGAGCCTGTGGCATGGCATTTCCTTAGCCTTCTGGGTCTCTAAACCCCTACTTCAGTGAATCTCAAACTTAAATGGCGACGCTTGTATCACATATTGTTGCAGGTTTTCAGTGCACTTTGGTTTCTGTCAACTGCCTCTTCTGTGTGTAAGGCCTGACACGGCAAGACACGGGGGGGCAGCCATTGCTGTCACCGTCTGCTTTGCCGCCGAGCTCGCCAGCACCTCAGCCTTCCAAAGGGTATGGGAAGGCAGAAACGGAGCTGACAAGCAGCATGGTGGAAGCAGGACGCTGATGCTGTTCTGGTTTCAGCCAGGATTGTTTGTTCAGTCCTAACAGCTAGCATGAGGCCTCCCTGGGGACCCTGGGAAATCACCAGCCACACGGTAAAACCAAAAGGCAGGCAGAAATCTGAGCAGCCAAGAGAGAGGCCGAGGCAGCCTTTGAGGGGGAAAACATTTGTTCCCCTTAAAGAAATAGGATGTTTGAAAAGAAAACATGAAACCTTGGAGACGCAGACTCCACCACATACATTGTAGTTACCACTCCCTCCAGATGGGCTCAAGGACCACGCCAGCTACATGATCTATTTCTTTGCCAGGAACAAACTCACTGCAGAGAATGCCGTGTTCCCGCACAAAAATAATCTTTGTGGTATATTAAACGAGATTTGTTTCCAATTGCTGTTTTCCCAGAGAGCAAGCACAACCATTCTAATTCTTTAAGTTCACGATTCATTCAACCCTTGTAATATCCATAATCGATCTGTGGTTCTGGGTGTTGTTTACTGGGACTGAAAGTATGCCCTGGACTTTTTCCAGACACACACACACACACACACACACACACACACACACACCCCTGCAGAAAATGAGTGAAATCAAACCGGTCTAGACCTGAATTGAGAACACTGTCTGAGAAAGAGAATTAGCTGCTTCCAAGTTTAGTTTGACGAGCCTCTCATCATGGGAAGCCCGGGACCGCACAGCTTCGAAAGGAGGCAGGCAGCCATTTGACCCGGGTTAGATGAACACAGCTCAGTGCAGTAGCCCGGGAGACTCGGTGGGTCAGCGTCTCTGTTCTGTTGCTATGACCTGTGTGAAGCAGGGCACAGTCCCTCCCAGGGGTCCTGAAGATGGTGCTATCCACCATTTACCAGGCTTTCCGTCCCTTTTTTTCTCCCTTCTCTGATGACAATGACATCTAACCTAACTAACTAGCTTCCTATATGTCATAGAACTCTTAAAGGAAGCTTGTTCTAATTATTCAAAGTGTGAGGAGACTTTCCATTTGTCTTCCTTTATTTTCTGAATAAGTTTTGTTGGTGACCCAAACCCCCCAAATTATTTTATTTGGCATTTTTATGTAAGAGCTTATTATCAATATTAGGACAACCCAGGGTTCAAGGGACAGCTTATCTTCTTGTAAGTTTATATGAGCATGTATATAAATTCATATTTGTGAAAACCAGAAGATAAATAACTTTTTAAGGTTGTGTGTGTGTGTGTGTGTGTGTGTGTTTATGTGTGTGTGTGTGGAGGGGTGATGTGTCAGACTCCTGGGAGCTGGAGATGAGCTGAAATTCTGTGGAAGAGCAGCAGCAAGGGCTCTTACCTAATAAGCATGAACACAGACCACTGGTGTTCAAGTTGTTTTTACCCCTTCCCTCTGAATGGCTTTTAACTATGTTGAAGATAGCCTTGTCTAATTATGAGTCAGAGAGAAAACTCGCAAAGCTGAACAGAGTGATCAATGCCAAGTCCTGGGATAGAACACATGAAAAACAACATAAAAATAATTAGTTTGTATTATCGCGTTAGGTCCTGCCCTAATAGGGCAGGTATCCTCCTGGCTACATTTCTTCCAGGAAATGGTTATGATAATGACATATGGATGACTCTCCAGCTAGCTGCATTCTCCACAGACTTTTCCTTTGTTTTGTGGACCATTTTTCTTTAGTTTAGTCTCCTGATGAAGGTGGCTCTCATTTGAGAGACAGTCAATCATTGTGGCTATGCACACAGGCTCAAGGGCTGGGTGGCTTCAAATTTCTGGTTTGTGCCTAGCTAAGCATTCCTTGATGTCTTACTCCATATTCTGTTGCTATAACAGAATTCCACAGCCTGGGTAAATTACAAATACTAGAAGTCTATTTGGTATTCATTTCAGGAGGCTGAGAAATCTAAGAAGCTGGGACCAGCATTCAGCATGATCTTTTGTGCTACATGGAGTCAAGCTAAACATATCCTTTCATCTTAAAGGCCACACCTCCTACCATTACAATGACAACTGAGTTCCAGCATGATTTTGGAAGAGATGACCGCCAAACCCACATACTGGTCTTAGCTTTTCTGTGCAAACTTATTTCATTTGTAATGAGAGCACATTTGTTGAAAAGACTCCATATCTATGAAAGTCCTTGAAAATGTTAAGATTTAGTGCTTAGGAGATGGTAGATGGTCTTTATCCCTCTCCTTTTACTGTCTTCTTCTCTCTCTCATTTTCCATGAAATTATTCAAGTTTGTCAGTTTGACCTATGTTGATAGCTGCAACATAAAGGTGATCTGGAAATACTGTCCTATGGGCTACTACAGCTAAAACACCTGTGTTGTGCCATTCCGTGACAATACAGAAATGAGGTCATATTAACCATGACCAGGTGGACCGCCAGTCTTATCCTGTCACATTGACTAGAGGCCATCATAGAACATTAGCTTTACTTACAAAAGCACCCGGGTAAGGCTAATAAAAACATGTCCAAAGGATCTACTTTTATAGTTCTCGACTCCTGTATTCAAACAGATTTATCCTTCTGGAACTATTTCCACCAACCAAACTAATTAAGCCAATATTTGTTTTAATGAGATAACCAGTCAATAGATGTCAATCCAGTCTTAATGAAGGTTAATAAACAGCATCTCATGAGTGTGTGTGGGGGGCAGTGAAATCCCAAGTGAATGTGTATTCTTGACATGGTGTGGCCATATGAAGGATGCCAATGCATCAGATCCACAAGAATGGCAAGACCTTCCCCTGGTTGAGTGTGGTCGTTAACAGTGTATACAGAAAGCATCATCCATAGCTTCCTCTGCCCAGATGACTGCAGCCTGAAACTTTTCCCCTGCTGAGACCTCTTTACTGTAATGGAGAATAGCTCACCTCCTCACTCAGCTGTACATAATACATTTGCTGAGTTTCTAGCTGCTAATATAGCTCCATCCCAACCCTACCCAATCTCTCCTTTGCTGTCTCTGTGTCTGTGTTTCTTCATTTACTGACTGTTATCTCCGCAGACCCCGGCCCCCTTTGTCCGAATCAGGTTGATCCCCAAACCTGCGGGTCATGGCAAATGAGTTTACAAATACAGCTTACAGTGTTTGCAGCTTCCCTGCCAAACTCAACTTCAGTAGACTCAGCTCTTACATCGGATGATATGAGGGAGTCACACTCTTACTCCTCATATCCACTGTCAAATTTAGAGTATTAAAAGTTTATGCTGACACACACATGATATTTTTTACTATGAAATACAGCTTTCTGTTTTGTAACATAAGGTTCAAGAATGCTTGCAAGGTTAAGCCATCCCATGGCTGCTGTTTCTGTCTGCATTACTCCTTCAAATGACCACCTCTTTCAATTTATGCTTGCTGATGATTTGGTTCTTGGTAAAAGCCATGCAAAAACGATATCATATTTATTTAATGTGGATCATATTTAATTTTTCCATAGTAATCCTGCTTTTCAATCATTTTCTCCGCCATCATTTGGTTATTCACCACTGTGAATGATATCTTAGCCACATGTTAGTGTGTGTGTGTGTGTGTGTGTGTGTATGTGTATGTGTGTGTGGGGGGGGCATGCACTTGCATGTGGATATGTGCTAACATCAAATGTCTCCCTTGGTCACTCACCACCTTCCTCTTTGAGGCAGGGTCTCTCACTAAATCTAAAGTTCAACAATTCAGCTAGGCCAGGCAGCCTGTAAGCCCCAGGTATACACCTGTCCCCACCTCTGTCACACCAGGATTTGTTCACATGCCATGCGTCTTGGGTTCTAAGGCTCTGAACTTACACACTTGTGCTTGTACAACAAGTATTTTACTAACTGAGTTATCTCCTCAGCCCCATTTTGGCTACTTTTGCCTTCTATTCCTAATTAGTGACATCATGTATTTCTTAAGACATATTGTATCCCTTTAAAAACAAATCTTTGATTTTCCTTAACATAGTTTTAAGGCTAAAATAATTTTTTTTAAATAGGGAAATTGTTATTCCTCAGATTCAGTAACTACAAGAGTTCCTGAATGAGCTGATGAGATGGCTCAGCTGTTAACAGCACTAATTGCTCTTCCAGAGGGCTTAGGTTCGATTCCCAGCTCCCACATGATAGCTTCTGTAACTCCAGTCACACAGGACATTACCTTTCTCTGGCCTTTGTAGGCGATTCAAGCATATCTCACACAGACATAGATATGGGCAGGCAAAAATACTCAAACATGTAAAAAATTATTAAAGAAAAACAAAGAGAGTTCCTAAGTCTTGCCATTCTAATTGATGACATCGTGAACCTGGAAGAGCTGGGTCTAGAAATGGGGTAAGCTAAAGTCTCATGCAACAGCCAACTTTACTCAGCGCATCAGACAATTTATACCTGATGGTTACAAGAGGTCATCTGAGTAAAGGTCTCATGAGTTCAAGGAGTATATAATCATAATGGCAAGCTGCATACCTCAAAAGATGTTTTTCCACAAAAACATGAATAACAAAAGCTGAAGTAAACCCACTCCTATCCACTACACCTGGAAAGAGAGCAAAAACACATTCCAAGAACATCTTGTGTTTTGAAGAAACTGAGGTCACTAGATTCTTGTCTTGTTTTCTTGGAGTTTTCTCACAAGCACTCAGAAATCTCACACAACTCCATTCTTTGACCTAAGGAAATCTGTAAACTTTTTTTTCTTAGTGAACTGATAAATACAAGACAGTATATTGGAAACCTTCACTTAATATATTTAATTAGTAGTCTTGACTACTTTAAAATAGGATGGACTGTTTCACTACTGGACAACAGTGCTTTCTGTTCCAGATTTAAATCTGTAAAAGAGCTTTAGACATGACCCTTCCATTCTGTGAAGGTTTCTTTACAAGACAGATCAATGAAGTTTCTATTTTAAAGTATATATACATTTTTAAAACAGGCTCACTATGATAGTCCTGGTTACAAAAATATCAGATTGTTCTAAGTAGAAAAAGTACCAGCTGTGCCTGGGGTTCAGGTCTGTATGCTTTAACTGTTTGGGAGATTAAGACAGTAGGGACTCAAGCAAAAGGCGTGCCTGAGCTACAGAATGAGATAAAGGGCCAGCCTAGGAACTGGGTGTCTCAAAATGCAAATGAAAAAGAAGGCAGTAGCTCACCTGTGCAGTGCTTGGCTAACCTGAGCAAAATCTCCAGCTTAGTTCCCAGTAACAAGACAGACAAATGAATGAAGGAACAAACAAACACAACAGGAAACATAAGTAACTAAAGGGGAGGGAAGAGGGGGAAAAAGAGAGGCCTATTAGAGCTCTATTACTTAGCTCGGAGAGATCCTAAATTATTTAATCTAATTATAGGTTTGCATTACGGCATCTGGAGTTCAGTTGAAGATGCCATTTCTAATATTCTATTTGCTTCAGACAGGTTTATAGGTTTTCTTACTTTTTTTCTTTTTGACAGCTTACGAAGTTTGTTTTCTAAAAGACTTTAACCTTCAGCACATTGTCTCGCTTAGTCATTTTATCGGGAACACTTAGGGTCATATGGACTTAAACTATTTCTAGAAAATACTAAGGGTTTAAGAACTTTGAGATGCAGGAAAGCCTATGCAGTGACAGCACCAGCTGATATACCAATGTGATGGGGAAAACCTCACAGGACCCTGTGCCCAGGTGTAAAGCCATGGCAATTATCAGTTGCTAAAAGAGTCAGTGATCTCCAAGGGTGAGTCTTCTCCACAGGATCACCCCGACAGCATATCCAATCCCCAGTGATCAGCTCTGAACTCATTCATACATACATGAGCAGCACTAAATTGCTTCAACAGACTGTGTTTATGTACAAGCACAGTGTGTGTGTATGTGTGTATGACAATAATAATAAAAGAAGTCAATAATTTGAAAAGGCAGTTAGATGGGACAAAGGAGTTATAAGTGAGAATAGAGAATACTCTCTCGCTCGCTCGCTCTTGCTCTCTTATATGCAAAGTACTCACATATAAAATTCTAAAAAAAAAGAAGAAATGAAGCAAAATTGCAGATCAAACTATATAAAGGGGTAATTTGGGGTCACTCTTCTTTGGAGTGATTATAGTAGATAAACGAAAATGTACCGATATTATGTGTATTGTAGTGGTTTGGATAATAATAGAGTCTTGTAAGGAGGACCAAAGTCTGCACAGGAAACAGACCTTCTGCCCTTCTCACATGGCCTGGTTGGAGTCCACCGTGTTGTCTTACTTGGATCCCTAAAAACCTACTGATTTGACTTCTGTAGCATATGAGTGCAGGGCGGGCTTATATTGTTATTTTTCATGTATCCTGTCTTACAGCTTTATTAAAATGTCCATGTTTTAGTCCCTGGGAGTCCTGGGGCGTCTGGGTGGCCAAAATCATTGTTCTTTCCATGGGGCTGTAAACCCCTTCAGCTCCTCCGGACCACCCTCCAACTCTTCCATTGGGGACCCCACGCCTAGTCCAATGGTTGGCTGCTAGCATCTGCCTCTGTAATTGTAAGACTCTGGCAAGACCCCTCCGGAGACAACCATGGCATGCTCCTTTTGGTATACACTTCTTGTTGTCCATAGTAGTGTCAGGGTTTGGTGACTGTTTATAGGATGAATCCCCAGGTAGGGCAGTCTCTGGGTGGCTTTATTTCAGTCTCTGCTCCACACATTGTCTCCCTTATTGCTCCTGTGAGTATTTTGTTCCCTTTCTCAGAGGAACCAAAGCACTCTCACATAAGTCCTCCTTCCTCTTGAGCTTCCTGTGCTGGGTGAATTGTAACTTGTTTATTTTGACTTTTGGGCTAACATCCGCATATTAGTGAGTGCATACCATGTGTGGCCTTTTGTGATTGGGTTGCCTCACTAAGGTTGACACTTTCTAGTTCTATCTATTTGCCTAAGAATTTCATGAATTCATTGTTTTTAATAGCTGAATAGTACTCCATTGTGTGTGTATATATATACATATCACAGTTTCTGTATCTATTCCTTTGTTGAAGGACATCTAGGTTCTTTCCAGCTTCTGGCTATTATAAATAAGGCAGCTAGGAACATAGTGGAGCATGTGTCCTTATTACATGTAGAAGCATCTTCTGGGTATATGCCCAGGAGTGGTATTGCTGGGTCCTCAACCAAGGGGTACACATGGTTCCAGCCAAAAATGTGACAGAGGAATGCCTTGTTGGGCATCAGTAGGAGGATTAGTCTTTGGTCAGGTAAAGCCTCAATAGATGCCCCAACAGAGGGATATTGAGGGGGGAAGGTAGGAGTGAGTCAGGCGGAGAGGCATATATGTGGAGGCAAGGGGTGGGTGGAGGGGTTGGGGGTCTTTGGGGAGGGGCGAAATCAGGAAATGTTTTACCATTGGCAATGTAAATAAAGATGATATTCAATTAAAAAAAAGAAAATATACATCAAAAAGTCCATGTTTGTAGATAATCAAACCCTTGTATGTTCTTGCATAACTTAATGATTTTAATAAATGTATTGGATTTTGTAATCATCACCTGAATACAGGATGGAATATTTTATCACTCCAGTAAGATCTGTCATGACATATATTGCTCATATCGCTATTTCTTTCCTAAAGGAACCATCCATTCATGTTTCATCTTGACAGATTCTGGCTTCAGAATTGCCCATAAAAATCAAATCATACAACATTGGTTTTTACTGCACTGAGTATTTTTAAGATTCATCCACACCAGTAAGCATATTAATAATTTTTCCTGTTTTAATCATTTGTTGTAATGGCAGCATTTACACCCATTCACCCTTTAATAGCTACCTGGGCTGGTCCCTGTTTGGAGTTACTATACCATTATGGAACTCTTACAAATATTTTCATACGAACCAAAAACAAATGTTTTCATGTCTTTTTGGTAACATTTGTAGTGGGCCTTCTTAGCCATCTGGGAAATGCCTATCTGACTCTGTAGTGCATTGTTGTGTTGCCTTAGAAGGTAGCTCTGCATATTTACATTCTTCAAACAGTGTATTTGTTTGCAGCCTCATGTTGCTACCAATACTTACTGTTGTCAATCTTTAACACTTCAGTCATTATAGTTGGTGGTTATGCTATAAGCTATACATACTCATAGATCTAAAATAATGCACTTTCAAGCAAAGTTCCAGACAGCTTTTAAAGCAAATTATAAAAGATACAGAAAGGCAAAGAGTCTAGAAAAGCTGATACAACTTGGGAAAGGGGCGAAGTGGACAGACTTGCAATATCTGACTCACTCTAATAGTGTATGCACCCATAATGTCACCAAATGGCTTATTCATATGTGACTTCATATGTGACAACTGTACCATCAGACAGTATTATCTAGTGACATCACATCTGTCTTCATCTGTAAGCATGCTCTGTGAGGTTCACATAAACATCAAAGTCACCCAAGGATACCCTTCTTAATATGTGTCTATTGTTAAGCATGATAAGCATGATATAACTGTATTCAGGACTGTGGAGTATCTGCATAAAGGCAGACAGATCAATAAAGCCTAAGGACACTTAGAAATGTGGCCAAGACAAAATATGTAAACTTACTTAAAACATGTATTGTATTTTGTTTTGTTTTGTTTTGTTTTGTTTTGTTGGTGAGGTGACTGAGCAGTTCTTCAGGGTGAACTTTGTTAAGGACAACATCGCTTTACAATGCCAAAAGATTGGACACACATACTTATTGAGCAAAAGGAGTCATATATTATGGAATTACAAGTCCTTTGGAGTATGTATCCACTCACTGGAGCCAGCTGGGAAGTACAAGGATGAGAGAGTAAGTTGGGGCGGAGTGTGAGGCCTTACCTCAGAGTGTTTGGCCTGAGCCACATCAGAAAGAGTCTCACAGAGATGGCAAAGAATCTGGCTTGGACTCTGCTGGAGAGGGGCACTCAGTTTTTGTTCAGAAGGGTAGCATTATATCACTAAAAGAAATAATATGGCTGATTGATGAGACTGGAGGTCTTAGAAGAAGTGGGAACAGGATGGATAGCCTAATTATAGGTGGATCTGGCAGTCACAAGAGACCTTTCAGAGAGACCATAGGATAAATGAGCGCAAAAGGAATAGATGAACACAAGCTAAGCTAACAAGAGAGGAGATAGTGTTATCACACACAGTATTGAACTCCAGAGGGCTAAAAGGATGCATCAAAAAGTGGAGAGGGTACGTGAATTAAATACTTCACAAGGATAAGCAGTTTTAGGCTAAGAAAGGGTCTTCAAAGTTTAAGTATGAAGGGCTATTTGGTGAATTTCTAGCATACAGTATCAGTTGCTAGGGACCAAGAACTCACGAAGGCACAGTACAGATGATTTCTCTAAGGACACACTAGTAAAGCCCTCTAAAAGGAACGTTTCATCCTGGAGGTTAGCTCATTAAGACTCTGGCAGTTCTAAAGGAGGCTCATTAAGACTCAGGAAGTAAGCAATTCACATATCTGAAAGAAGTCCCTGGAACTTATCAGATTGACATGGTGCCCTCCAACCTTGGGCTAACAGGAGGAATAGCATGATGTGTTGAGATGCCTGCAAGTCATGCAGAGGGCTGTGGGGTTCCAGTTTTCATGCGTCATCACCCATGCTAGACTGGGCTTTTAGGATTAAGCTATGACTTAATCATATTTAAGTAACCCCTTACCCATATTCTTGTAAGTGATCCCAACAAACTCACTGTTTAAAAGAGTCAGAGTCTAAGTGGTATCATTACTTTGGTGTGTCATTGTTTACATACTTGGAGTGAGTAGATGGTCACATCTCCCAGGGACAATGTCACACAACATGTAGCAAGGACAATAGCACCAGTCAGACACTGAAACTTAATTTTAGGCTAAGTAGGACCTACTGTGCAGGGACCTACTAAGGAGGACTGAAAATGTAGAAAATGGGAGGAGCTACAGAGCTAAAGACTGGTTGAGGATGCACCCCAGAACTTCCTTCATACTTGTAGATATTATCTTGAAAGTGGCTTCCTTTTATATTTCCTTTGTTCTCATGAACATATTTAAAATACACCAGTTTGCATGGTGTATTTGCATGGTGACACATGCCTTTAACCCCAATGCTTAGGAGGCAGAGGTAAGTGGCTTTCTTGTAAATTGGAGGCCAGCCCAGTGTATAGAGTGAGTTCCAGGACAGCCAGGGCTGTGACAACACAAATGAACAAATAAAACCCACCAATCTCAGTTAACCCCATCTCCTCAATTGCATTTCAAGTCATCTCGACTGGCATTGTGCCATTTGTCAGTTTATGCTTTGCTAGGACTTGTGGGGATGACAGAAAAGTTTCAGAAATACCTATCAGCCTCTCAGAAGGTGTCTATTAGATACTGCTCTGCTGGGATCCTCGAATACCAGGTGTCATAACAGCCCCACGCAGAATCTGAACTGGAGGCCCCATCACCATGTCTCAGCAGTATGCCTGTGGAGGCACCTCCTCAGTTTCTATACACAACATCTGCAGCCTGCCTTCTAAGTAGGAGGTAGGCAGAATCAACTGAACAAGATTTGGGGAATTTCACCCCCCACATACACATCCTTCTTTAATTTTTCCTTAAAAGTCTCACACCCAGTTTCATTTCCACACACAACGAAGTCCTTTGTACTTCCCCATGACCAAGTCATAGAAGTAAACGTTTTCTTTTCAAAAGAAAGCAGGCGTAGATGATGGGGCACTTGAGTGGAATGTGAGTAAAGGCTTTCTCCAGCATTGCCAGAACTCCGAAGGAAAATAGAATTATGTTGAGCTTCTAATTTGGCAGCGATGCTTTCCTTTTAATTATTATTTTTTTGTTACTTTATAGACTTTTTCTAAACCATAAGGAATTTCGAGAAACATTTCAATTTAGCCATATTGGCTTAAAAGAGCGAAGTCTGTGAAGTGAGCAATACTGAGATAGTAGAGACAAATTATTCTCCATTCTCTTTTCCTGCAAAACTTTTCAAAATCATGCTTTCAAATATGCTTTAATGTCACTGTATGTAGAATTTATTCTCATTTTTCTACACAAGAACTAAATGTCTGTGACTAAAGCAGATACAGTCTCATGAGGACAAGCAGAGCAGCTCATAAAAACACAGCGGGTTTCCTAATCACCATTGTTGTTTTCTAGCTCGCCACCAGAAGGGCCAGACCCCTACCTGGCAAACTGTGGTGCAGACATACACTTGCTGTGCTTTAATTTGAGGTACACCTGCTGTTTTCAGCAGTTAGAAGATATAAGCATCCCAAGCACCACTCAGTTTCCCCAAAAGCAACCAAAAAAGTAAGTTGGGGGCGGAGGGGAAAGCCTTTGAAATGTAAACAAAGAATATAGAAAATAAAATTAAAAAAATTCTTCAATTAAAAAAAATAAACGAAACCTGATGCTATTTCAGAGGGCAAGCGAGCTAAGGCCTTGCTTGCTCTGATTGAGGAATGCAGCTTATCAGAACTTTGAAAAGCTACATGAGTGCCTTCCAGTGCTGTACAGTCTTAAGTATTCCATAAATATTTATTGATCTTTCTTTGCCCTGGCTTTTACCTGAGGCCTACATTATATACCACAACACAGGCTATTCACATCCACATCCACACAGCTATGCTTAGATTTCTGAAGGAGAATCCTATCAGCTGGTACCTATCTACCATGTATGCTATATTCTGGTAAGTCCAGATGTGCTAAGAGTTTGGTTTTGTTGCTCATAACTTCTCACAACAGGATTATTTTTTTAAAAAGTCTTTCTAAATCATGGAGATAACTGGCACCTGTGTCAGGCACTACGCATGTGACCACTTTCACCGGGTAGATGGCTTACAGTCCAGATGGGAGATATTCTGGAGGTAAACTGTGAATTCCAATATGTGCTACACTGTATGGGGGGGACATAAAAAGGGACCCTGGTAAATATAAGAAAGCAAATGTTTAAAAGATGGCCAGAAATGACCTCTTCTGAAAGAGAAATAAACCGAGACTCAGGGGATGGAAGAGAGGCAGACATGCAGGGTGCAGGAGGGGGGGCCAGCATTCCAGAGAGGCAACCATGTTCCAGGAGCCTGGAAGACCTCTGAGGAACTGGCAGGAAGCCAAGGATCTCCCTGTGGTGCTAGAGGAGAGGGTGTGAGCAGATGAGGTCTGAAGGAGAGGCCTGAGCAGGACATGCAGGGATTTGCAGGCAATCATACAGAGTTTCGATTTAATTCTAGGTGAAGTGGGTAGCCCTTGAAAGATTTCTGAATTATGCCAAGTCAGGCAATGCAGCTCAAGTTATAAATGATCCTGTGCTTCCAACACCATTGCTCAGGGCGCAAGGGCACATTTTCAGAAAGACACATTTGCCAAGTTCCAGAACTGATTGGCTCAGCACAGCCTATGGGGGCAGTCAGAGGATGAGCTCATGTAGCCCAGAATGAGTTAGTAAGTGGGTGAGTCCCCTCCCTCCCTGAATGCTGAGGACAAGAGTGTCAAAAATATCCGCCATCCCAATTCAAGGCCAAATGAATTCTCCTTCTGTGTCTCAGAATTTTAAATCGTTGCAAAGGGTATGCTTGTGTAGAAAAATTTGAATATGGCATGCAGTTTGCTGGTCAATAATGCTCACTTTCCAGACCTGTATACAGGAGAGCTGTGGCTAAGGGAAGAGGTAAAGGAATCCATCTGCCAGTTCTTAGGTATCCCCACTTCATTGCTTCCGTGGGAGTGTGGCTCAGCTTGCCTGCTACTCCAATGACCCTTCTTGTAAATTCCAGTTGAGGACCATGTAATTAATCTCCACGTGGAAAAAAATATTGGTGTTTGCTTCTACAATGCCTATGCTTCATCTGAACTGAGAATTATATTCACTGTACCCTTGTCTGTTTCCCAGAACCATTTATTCACAGGAGAACATTCAAGAGGCTCTGCTCCCAGCCTTTCTCTTAATTAAACCATCTGAAACTGAAACTGTGCTTTTCTTAGTGTCTTAACTCCAGGATTTAAAATAAGGAGACTTTCCTATTGCTGTAGAAAACTTAGAATCCACCGTATTATTTTAGAAATGTATTTTCTCGAAGAATAGCAAGGTTAAAAGAGTTCATCAGCTCAAAGAATACAAGAGGTGGTCTTCACTATTCATCTTTGGTCATCGAATCTTCTACTTGCATTTTTTCAACATTGTATGCTATACTTTAATTTTTTTATGACTCACTCTTTCTTGAAACATGCCTCAAAACTTATTTCCTGAATTATACTAAAATAAAATGGCTGGAGTTCACATGTACCACCCTCTCAAAAATGTTTTCATTATTGATTGGATCAGACCAGCATTTTATGATAATGAGAAAATTCACTTGATATTTTTTTGTATATAAGGTATAACAATATTCTAGAAAGCTCCCTGTCCCTAGAATATCATCTTAGCTAGGATACTTCATATACAAAAAGCTAGCCCTGTTCATTATGACACATTTTCTGCAATGAAGCTAACATTTATATTATTGGCATGGACTTGGTGGCAAAGTAAACCTTACATTCTTAAAAATTCAAGGTCGGCTGTGGAATTGAAGGAAAATCAACAGCTTCATAACTACACTTAAAAATCAGTTACTTAAAAAAGAAAGTAAGGGGATGTACTGGCTAGTTTTGTGTGTCAGCTTGACACAGGCTGGAGTTATCATAGGAAAAGGGGAAGTTCAGTTGGGGAAGTGCCTCCATGAGATCCAGCTGTGGGGCATTTTCTCAATTAGTGGTCAAGTTGGGGAGGGCCCCTTGTGAGTGGTACCATCTCTGGGCTCTATAAGAGAGCAGACTGAGCAAGCCAGGGGAGGCAAGCCAGTAAGTGACATCCATCCATGGCCTCTGCATCAGCTCCTGCTTCCTGACCTGCTTGAGTTCCAGTCCTGACTTCCTTTGGTGATGAACAGCTGTGTGGAAGTGTAAGCTCAATAAACCCTTTCCTCCCCAACTTGCTTCTTGGTCATGATGTTTGTGCAGGAACAGAAATCCTGACTAAGACAGGAGAAGAAAAGGCTAATTGTTTTTTTAATTATTACTATCTGTAAATGTGCCCTGATCTGGCCAATTCAAGCACTAATGAGTAACAGCTGGGCTTGAGGCAAAATTATGAAAATAAATCACTTTTGACTAGTTTTGTTTTCTTTAAAGCAGATCAAGAAGACACATTGCTGATTCAAATGTAGATGGATCATGTTTTTCTCCATGTCAAGTTAAAGGCTGTTCTACAGACATGTATGATGATACATCATATTAATTGAATGCATCACATGAGAAAGAACTGAATGCATATAAACCCTTGATTAGAGAATAAGTAGAAAAATCACACAAAGATGGTACAAAGGAGAAACATGCTGGTGGAAATTTCTGAATGATTTTTCTCTGATTCCAAGCTCCTCATTTGTAGTTCTGTCTTCCTAAATGTCAGAGAAGTCCTCAGCTCCATATTCCATAAGCTAGACCTCTACAAATGCAGAGGAGTTCATTTTGTAAGCTAACTCTTGGCCCTATGATAGTCTTCATGGTGTCTAATTTGAGAGTCCCTTAAGTGGGGATCATTTATTTTTATGTAAATGTGGAAAAAGCTTTCTCTTATTAAAAAAATCAGTTAATTTTGCTACCAAAAATTAACAATGGTTGATGTTCATTGATGTCCGTACCACTCTGGATTTTCAATTCTACACTGACTTGGTTGAGTCTTCCACTGATCCAAACATCAGCTTCAGGATAAATGCTCTTGAAAACTGGGAAGAGAAAGGACATGAGCAGTGAATGGCCTAAAGAGCAACCTTACCTGGCCTCCTTCCCCATGTTCCTTGCTTATAAGCAGTCTTTCAGAAGAGGCTGTACTTTAGTCTATCTTTCTTTTTAATATTTGAATACTACAAATGATGGAATGCATTTTTAAATAATATCATTTACATCTTGCCATTGTGATAGAATGCCTGTGGTCATAGCCATTTTCTAACCTGTTCTGAAGCGTCCCAAGGTAGTACAGGATATGGCAGAGCTAGATGACTTATTCAATCTTATATCCTTTCCTCATTATAAGTAAGTCATGATCTCATTTAATTATCTAACCTGGGACCAGGTGTCATTTGTCAACAACTCAAAGCAGGGATTAAATTTCAACATGAGTTTTGGTGGAGACATTCAAAGAAGCATTACAGGATAGATAGTCTTCCAAATCAGAATACCATGCCATGTTACCAACACTAAAATACACATACATCGACACAGACACAGACACACAGACACAGACACAGACACACACACACACACACACACACACACACACACACGGGAAGAGAGAGACAGAGACAGAGACAGAGACAGATACAAGAGAGAAGCTTCTTAAAGAAACACCAGGTTGTTGTGGTTGAAGCAAAAACCCTTTTAAAAAGCTAGGGGAAAAAATCACCCACTGGAAGTATAATTATATGCATTATATTATAATATGATTTGTGGTAACTTGCTTTCTGAAAAACAAGTAATTCACAATAGAATTTGGGGAACATAATTCAAAATAATACCCATGGAAATGCCTTTCTTCATCCAACAAAGAGCTAGTGTTAGATTGTTTATGGGCGAGTTTTTGCTGAGACAACAGCTGCAGTGTCTGAGGGTCTGTTCTTCTTCAGCGCCACAGCTGCAGCCAAGAGAACATCTTCTGGATGAAACACACCAAAGTCAATTGCTCCTCCACTCTCAAAGTGAACATTCATGCACTCATTCTAGGGAGAGCTGTAGGCCCTACATGCATTTAAGTGCCTAATTTGTATGATTTCAGTCTGATTTCCTAAGAACAATTGCCATTGTTAAAGGGAATAGTTTTCCAACTTTGTGTAGGTAATAAATGGCTCTAAGAAATTGTACACTGATGGAAAAACCCATATAAATATACTATATATCTATATTCAATTATCTGATGACAAGAAAATCAAAAGATAACCTAAATGCTTCTGGAAGAAATGCTGGTAAATATCTCTTCCACTTCAATGCTGTAGAATTTTTAGTCCAGAGAAATCACAAAAGGCAAAACCTGGTAAGAATAGCACTGCATTTCATTCTTTATCTCTAGTACTATTCATAGTAGCAGCTGTAGATAGAACTCAGGTTGCCCCATTTACCCAGCTTGTTCCTTTACCCTCTGAGCCATCTCACCAACCCCTCATATTCTAATGTTTAAAGTACCATTCACTTGAGTCTATGCCTATCTTCAGTGATCTCTGCTGAGATTCTACCATATCCCAGATACGTTATAATAAAAATTCCACTCCAAATCCCAACACAAATACAAAAGGAATTTACTTTCAAAGCTTAAAAGTCTTATTCTAAAGTTTACATGAAAAAATAAAATAAAAATAAACAACAGTATCTAGGAAGTCTCTAGGAAAGAGTAATATAGGGAACTAGTCTGGACAGCTGTTTAGACATAGTCACAGATGGATAATTTAAGCAGATTGAACTGAGTATAAATAATAAGGTAGGCCAGACAGAATAGAAATTCCAGAGATAGATTCATGCATTGGGATAATGTGGTAAATTGGACATTTCATATCAATAAACTACAAATGCACTTGAATAATTGTTTAGTTCTTGAATGTTAAAGCATAGTTGATAAGTAATCTTCCAATTTGAGAGGGGCTTAATTAAATTTGTTAAATACAAATAATCATAAAGTTCACAAATGATTACAGAAATTACAATGTGATGTGAGCTGTCTGATACCAATTCAGGGCTTCTACAATTATACTCTTGCAAGATGGGAATTTAAGAGATATGTATGCAGTTTTGGCAGGGGACAAATTTAGTAATGGTAAGTATTTTCATTTTTGTGAATTTTAAGGGAGTAAAGGAAGCATCAGAAATTCTGGAATTCCTAAGAAATTCACCAGTTGCACAGTTGAGAAATTAAGTGTGCAGGAGACACAGTGGAGAAAGAGCTGAATAGAGCTAGTCAGTCTTCAGGGACTTAAACTTTTCAATCTTGTGTGTTCATCTGGAATGCATTATTCTAAGATCTTTCCTTGCTAAACCCAGAAGAGCCTTTCTGAACTTTCAATCATATCTGTTTCACACTAAGAAACCTACTGTACAGTTTTCAATTAATTCAGTGAACTGTAGTTTTATGTTACTCGGAGAAATCATTTTCATTGAAGATAAACAAAGTCTACAAAGAGTGTCAGGTGCACAGAAGCTGAAGAAACATGGCTTACAAAGCAGACATGAACAATGCATCTGAATGGAGTACCAGGGCTATGAAAAAGCTACCTCTTGGAGTTTAAATATCATACTTTCTAAAATAGCACCATATATTTAATAAGTAATGCTGAATAAATGAATGTAACAGAGCAGATATCATAGTCTGGTGAATACAATTAACACAGACATTGAGAAAGAGTCCCTTTTCATACATTATTATTTAAAGTGATTTAAGCATAGGCTACTATCTGGTTATCCAGAAATTTTACAAAGGGCCTTTTTGAGGAGTAAACTTTATTGATTTTAAGGCATGTTCCTTCTTGAAGTAGCTTAAGAATATCCTTAATAAAACTTTAGATTTTTTTGTAGATAAGTAAATATGTGGTTGAAATTTTACTTAGCCTGTGAAAAACAGTGGTTCTTAATCTGTGGGTTATAACTTCTTTGGGTGTAGCATGTAGATTCTTGTTCTACATGCCTTTAGCTCTGGGATTGGCTGCTCTACCATCCTCCACCCAGCTTCCCTTGAATCTTCAGACAAAACACACAAACATAGTTTGTTACTTTTCAACTTGCTTTAGGACACAATTGCTGGATGCTACCATCTCCCACCTGAAAAGTGTGTCCTTAATAATATTTTTATCTCTAGTCCTCCCACCTGCCCTAAACTTCAGTGGCTAGTCCCATCTAGACCCTGTCAAATATCCCTGGACACCCACCTATCACAGTAGCTATAGGCCCCAGCTCCTCTTTAGACCTTACGTTGTGTCTGACTTCTTTTCCCTCCAAAGCATGACAACCCCCCCTATACCTTCCTCCCAGCAATTGGCTCTGGCTTTCTTTACTGACAGATCAAGAACCAATTGGGGAACAGGACCTTAGCATCAGAAATTCTCCTTTCATTTGGGGGTTGAATGATTCTTTCATAGGTGTCACTTAAGATCATTGGAAAACACAGATATCTACATTATGATTCATAATAGTAACAAAATTACAGTTATAAAGTAGCAACAAAAATAATAATATGGCTGGAGGTCACCACAACATGAGGAGCTGTATAAAAGGTTGCAATATTAGGAAGGCTGAAACCACTGGGCTAGATCACAGTGATAAGTTACTTGTCCTCTTAAAGTCTTTATCTAAACATCATTTTAGAGAATGTCTAATTTGACATTCCCTTGCAGGGCCAAAGCCAATAGCTCTGAGATAGGAAGCTAATCAGAAGATAATTCAAAACCATATTTCCCCTTAATTAAAAGTATCTAAAATCTCTTGGGACTTCATGATAGCTTATACTCAATCTGTAAATAGACAAAGTAGGTAGGAAACAGTACACTGCTTCTTAGAAGGCTTACATTTCCTTTACCATTCCCATTGGTGAGAACCATGATGTGGCTGGAAATTGGAAGAGAAAGAATATAGCCCAGCTATACAGCAAATGTGTAGCAACTACTGCACAACAAAAGTAGAGCTAAAAGCCTGATGAACAGTAGAGTCCAGGTGTTCAATGGCTCTTACCTATCCTCGTACAGCATTTTCTGCCTTAGTTGATGAACCATGGACCTTTGTATGAACAGCAACCATAGGAAAGGAGATATGATGTCCAGACTCTGAGACTATTAGGCATGGAGAAAAAGCATATACAAAGTAAGACCAGATTAACAATGGTGTAGTAAGGTTAGTACTTAAACTTCTTGTGCCAGGAAAGCCTAGGCAAAGTTTACTCCAAACCTTGCTTGTTGTGATTGTCTGGTACTTACCCTGACATGGCAGGCACCTACTTTGCCTTAAAATATTAACTTTAGCATACCTGCATACTAGATTTCATTATAATGTTTTTCTAGTTATCATATACACTTGCCTACATCGTATGCAAGGTATATTAAGAACACATGGTTTATACTATAGCTAGTAGTCAAGAAAATCATAGCATATTTACAACAAAGTTTCTCCTTCACTTTAACTGCCAGACTGTTTATTCTTGTTTGGATACCATTATTTCTGCACATCAGTATTCTATACATTTTTAAGTAATTACTCTAAGGAAAAGTTTTTCAAGTGTTAGAACAAGATTGTTCATACACTGATAAATGTGAAGCAGTGCCAGTATTCGCAGGTTCAGGTCTCTAGAGAATATTCAAATCAGTCACCAAAGCTCCTGAGCTAAAGAGCTGAATGTCTGTGAATGTACAAAACCTCAAGACTATTGGTAAAATTCTAGGTAAATTAAAAGTCATTTGAGGCAGAAACTAAACAGATCTTTAAACCAATGGTTCTTCCCTGGAGCACCTCTAATCATTTTAGGAGAAAATATAGTTTTATTTTTAAAGTTATAAAATTTGGAATCATATTGAGAGTTGAGGTGAAATGTAGACAAAGTTATCTACACAGAGAACATCTTAGCTACAAGTGACTGACTCAGGCAGATTTACCAGAAAGCTTTGAAATCTATACACTGGCAATGATGTAATGGCACACACCCAACACACAACACTGTAGTAAATACCAGTTTCCTATCATTACTCTTGACCAGATCTGGACATGTCTGATTTAAGTACTTATGAAGTTCAGGAACTTCACTGAGACTACTCTTAGTCCAGATATATTATAATACAAAAATTCACTCCAAATACCCACACAAATACTAAAGGAATTTATTTTCAAAATGTAAAAGTCTTATTCTAAAGTTTATATGGAAAATAAACAAGAGTATCCAGGAAGACTCTGGATAAGAGTAATATAGGGAAACAGTCTAAACAGCTGTTAAGACATACTACACACATATGGATGATTTAAGCAGATTGAACTGAGTATAAATAATGGGGTAAGCCAAACAAAATAGAAATTCCAGAAATAGACTCAAACACAAAATGGGATAATGTGATAAAATTTGGCTTTTCATATCAATAAACTACGAATGGACTTTTTTACAATTAACTGGGCTAACTAGACAGTCATTTGGGGGGAAAACCCCTTCCAAGAAAAACTCCACATTAGAAAAATGCATGTTAGAATAAACCTAGGTAAGAAAATAGGAAACATGAGTAAATTTATTTATTATTTTTAATTAGGGAAATTGTTTCTAAATATGGTGTGAAATTCAAGATCAATATAAGGGAAAATGACAAAGCACATGAAATTATATATGGAGAGAGAGACAGACAGACACAGAGAGAGATAGAGACAGACAGAGAGATAAAGAGAGAGACAGAGAGGCAGAGAGAGAAAGAGAGAGAGACACAGAGAGAGAATAAGCAATAAGAAAAATATAAAGCTGGTGGGTAATATCCATTATACAGAAAGATAAAATTTCCTAATATGTAAAAAGGTATTTAATATAAATCAAGAAAAGTCCCAAAATATGACAGAACCATGAAGAACAGATATGAAGAGCGAATTCACAAACAAATGGCCAATAAACAAATAGTTGTCAATCACACTCATAGTAAGATAACTAAAATGTATAACTACAGAGTTGCTTTTTTTTTTTTACTTTCTACCTTACAAAACTCTGAAAGTTACCTTGCATATAGAAAACAAAATGGGAATTCCCCAATGCAGGGAAATTTGGCAGATGAACAAAATTCAAGTATGCATTTGATTCAGATGTTCCATTTCCAATAATCTGTCTTACTGATCCACTGATATGTGCACAGGATTTTTTTTCTGCATTTGCTGTTTTTAGCATCAGTGAAATACCAGACAGTCCCTCGCCCAATATCCAGCAATAATTAGCTAAGAAAAAAAGAACCAAACAGCCAATCAGTAAAACGTATGTAGATTTTAAACTGTGCTGGGAGAGGAGAGCTTGCCTGCCTGTGTTGGAAAATTAATTCTTGTGCAGTGAAGTACTCATATTCTGTAAAAGGTACAGGGAGAATGTGTGTGTTTATAAAGCAAAACAATAGAAGCACAAATCAACTGATATAATTAATTTATCAAGAGAATTGCAGAGGAGGTGGAGAGCTAAGTATGGAATAATCCAGTGGATGGGCAGAAGTAGAGGACCAGGAACAAAAGTAAAACAGTGTATGTGTTCAGATGGTTACCAAGTTACAACAGCTCAAGCTACATTGTCATCTTCATGATGATGGGAAATCAGTATGTACACAATA
Organism: Apodemus agrarius; assembly: GCA_964023405.1. Classification (NCBI taxonomy): domain Eukaryota; kingdom Metazoa; phylum Chordata; class Mammalia; order Rodentia; family Muridae; genus Apodemus; species Apodemus agrarius. The sequence goes on along the minus strand of OZ030021.1, from coordinate 48,281,003 downwards.
GAGATAGAGCCTCAATGCCAGGACATAAGTGGCAAAGATGGCAGAACTATCTTAAGTCTAAACCCTGGATCACCACCTGGAATGCCAGCCTACATTCAACCACTTATTCACAAGGCTGAACAGCCAATGCTTTACAGTGACTATATTGCAAAGCATGGTGTTTAGTAAGCTAGACATGTATTTTTTTTCACTTACAACATTTTCATCTTACAAAGAATTTATGAAATATCCTTGTAAATTGAGAAGTATCAGCTAATGTATTTTGTGGAATATAAGCTTTTTGATCAAATGAACAACAAAGGATTACTATAGGATAGGTCATAAGATAACTCAAGTCCTCATATAAAAGTAGACTTTAGGGTCAGCAACTGCAACTGAGATTTAGATATGAATAGCTGAAGCACAATATTCTAAGCCCAGAGGTATAACAATAGACAAAAATAAAAAATAAAAATAAGAGCATGTTTGGACAAGAGTGAGTCTTTGAAGTTTCTTGAATCAAGCAGTAAAGTAGCCATGGCATTCAGTTCAGAGTAAGTCTCGTTGATCAGCAGAGTGGACACGTGATAAAGGATGCTGGAGGCATCTCACCCTGCTCTATGGAGAATGACATCGGTACTTGCTGGCAGCTGCTTCTGGGACACAAGCTCTAGTGGGCTGGGGGTGGGGGGAATAGGGTGAAAGTTCATATTTACTTTTATTGGATGAATTTAGCTAATATTTCAGGAAAAAATTCAGATAAGAACTGGCTACTTGGAAGCAGCAATAAAATGCAGCCAAGAGAAGGAATGATTGTGGGAATTATAGAATGCTTGGAAAGTCCCTTGTTATCTACTCTAAATGCAGGGAGAAAGAATGAGAAAGCTGGCCACAGTACTCCAGACCCAAATACCTCTAGGAGAGAGCTGGTCTCCCAGGAGTGCAGACATGCCTATGAGCACAGGTAAGGCTACCACTTCTGCTCAAATTCCTGGCCCAAGAGGGACCTGCCCAGAGCCATCAGGACACAAGAAACAAGGAACAGCCTGGAAAAGGATCCTTCTGCTTTCCACCTCTACCCTGGAGCTGACTCTGTGTCACAGTTCTCTATACTCAAATTCTGCCCTGAGAAAGCTGGTCTCCCAGGAGTGCTGACACAGGAACAAGCTACAGTCAGAGACAGCAAGACCAGCTAATACTAGAGATAACCAGATGGTGAGAGCCAAGGGCAAGAACATAAGCAACAGAAACCAAGGCTACTTGACATTATCAGAAACCAGTTCTCCCACTACAGAGAGCCCAGGATACCTCAACAAACTGGAAAAGAAGACTCTGGTTTAAAAATCACATCCCATGATGCTTATAGAGGACTTCAAGAAGGACATAAATAACTCCCTTAAAGAAACACAGGAGAACACAGTTAAATAGGAAACACAAAAATCCCTTAAAGAATTACAGGAAAACACAACCAAACAGGTGAAGGAATTGAACAAAACCATCCAGGATCTAAAAATGGAAATAGAAACAATAAAGAAATCACAAAGGGAGACAACCCTGGTGTTATGGTTTGTATATGCTTTTCCCAGGAAGTGGCACTATTAGGAGGGGTGTGGTCTTGTTGGAGTAGGTGTGTCACTATGGGTGTGGCCTTAAAACCTTCACCCTAGTTGCCTGGAAGTCAGTCTTCTACTAGCAGCCTTCAGATGAAGATGTAGAACTCTCAGCTCTTCCTGTACCATGCCTGCCTGGATGCTGCCATGTTTCTGCCTTGATGACAATGGACTGAACCTTTGAGCCTGTAAGCCAACCTCAATTAAATGTTGTTTTTTATAAAACTTGCATTAGTCATGGTGTCTGTTCACAGCAGTAAAACCCTAACTAAGACATCTGGAGATAAAAAACAAAAAAAACAAAAAAACAAAAAAAAAAACTAGGAAAAAGATCAAGAGTCATAGATGCAAGCATCACCAACAAAATACAAGAGAGAAGAGACAATCTCAGGTGCAGAAGATACCATAGAAAACATTGACACGACAGTCAAAGAAATGCAAAGTGCAAAAAGCCCCTAACCCAAAGCATCCAGGCAATCCAGAACACAATGAGAAGGCCAAAACTTAGGATAATAGGTATAGAGTAGAGTGAAGATTCCCACCTTAAATGGTCAGTAAATAACTTCAACAAAATTATAGAAGAAAACTTCCCTAACCAAAAGAAAGAGATGCCCATAAACATACAAGAAGCCTACAGAACTCCAAGTAGATTGGACCAAAAAAGAAATTCCTCCCATGACATAATAGTCAAAACATCAAATGTACAAAACAAAGAAAAAATATTAAAAGCAATAAGGGAAAAGGTCAAATAACACATAAAAGCAGACCTATCAAAATTACACCAGACTATGAAAGCTCGGAGATCCTAGGCAGATGTTTTACAGACTCTAAGAGAACACAACTGCTAGTCCAGGCTGCTATACCCAGCAAAACTCTAAATTACCACAGATGGAGAAACCAAGATATTCCATGAAAAAAAAATTTACACAATATCTTTCTACAAATCCAGCCATACAAAGGTTGATAGATGAAAAATGCCAACACAAGGAGGGAAACTATATCATAGAAAAAGCAAGAAAGCAATCTTCCTTCAACAAACCCAAAAGAAGATAGTCACACAAACATAAAAAGTAACATAAAAAAAAACAAGCAGCAATCAATAGCTCTTAACATCAGTGGACTCAATTTCCCAATAAAAAGACATAGAATAACAGACTGGATATATAAACAGGACCCAGCATTTTCTGCATACAGGAAACATACCTCTGGGGGAATAAGTATTCTGGAACTCAAGCAGTACTACAGAGCAATATTGATAAAAACTGCATAGTACTGGTACAATGATAGTAGAGCAATGGAATAGAATTGAAGACCCAGAAATGAACGCACATACCGTCACTTGATCTTTGACAAAGGAGTTAAAACCATACAGTGGAATAACCTTTTCAACAAATGGTGCTGGTTCAACTGGAGGTCATCATGTAGAAGAATACAAATCTATCCATTCTTATCTCCTTGTACTAAGTTCAAGTCTAAGTAGATCAAGGACTTCCACATAAAACCAGACACACTGAAACTAATAGAAAAGAAACTGGGGAAGAGCCTTGAGTACATGGGCACAGGGGATAATTTTCTGAACAGAACACCAGTAGCTTATGCGCTAAGATCAAGAATTGACAAATGGGACCTCATAAAATTACAAAGTTTCTGTAAGGCAAAGGACACTGTCAATAGGACAAAATGGCAACCAATAAATTGGAAAAAAAGCTTTACCAACCCTACATCTGACAGAGGGCTAATATTCAATACATACAAAAACCTCAAGAAATTAGACTCCAGAGAACCAAATAACATTATTAAAAAAAATGTGGTACAGAACTAAACAAAGAATTTTCACCTGAGGGATATTGAATGGCTGAGAAGCACCTAAAGAAATGTTCAACATCCTTAGTTATCAGAGAAATGCAAATCAAAACAACCCTGAGATTTCACCTCATACCAGTCAGAATGGCTAGGATCAAAAACTCAGGAGACAGCAGGTATTGGTGAGGATGTGGAAAAAGAGGAACACTCCACAGTCGGTGGGATTGCAAGCTGGTAAAACCACTCTGGAAATCAGTTTGTTGTTTCCTCAGAAAATTGGGCATAATACTACTGGAGGACCCTGCTATACCAATCCTCAGAATATACTCAGAAGATTCCCCAGTATGTAATAAGAACATATGCTCCATTATGTTCATAACAGTCTTATTTATAATAACCAGAAGCTGGAAAGAACCCAGATGTCCCTCAATGGGGGAATGGATACAGAAAATGTAGTATATTTACACAATGGAATACTTCTCAGCTATTAAAAACAATGAATTCATGAAATTCTTAAGCGAATGGATGGAACTAGAAGATGTCATCCTGAGTGAGGTAACCCAATCACAAAAGAGCACACATGGTATGCACTCATTGATAAGTGGATATCAGCCCAGAAGCTTGGAATATCCAAGACACAATTCACAGATCAAATGAATCTCAAGAAGAAAGGTCCTTCTTAAAAGGGGGAACAAAATACACATGAGAGGAGATACAGAGACAAAGTGTAGAGCAGAGACTGAGGGAAAGGTCACCAAGAGACTTCCTCTCCTAGGGATCCATCCCATATACAGTTACAAAACCCAGACACTATTGTGGATGCCAAAAAGTGCTTGCTGGCATGAGTGCATTACAGCTGTCACCTGGGAGGCTATGCCAGTGCATGACAAATACAGAAGAGACACTTTCAGCCAACCAGTGAACTGAGCACAGGGTCCCAGTGGAGGAACTAGAGAAAGGACCCAAGGAGCTGAAGAGGTTTGCAGCACTGCCATAGGAGGAACAATAATTTGAACCACCCAGTATCCCCAGAGCTCCCAGTGACTAAACCACCAACGAAAGAGTATACATGGAGGGACCCATGGTAGCAGAAGATGGCCTTGTTGGACATCAAAGGGAGAAGAGGCCCTTGGTCCTGAAAAGTCTAGATGCCCCAGTATAAGGGAATGCCAAGACTGGGTGGATTGGTGAGCAAGGGGAGGGGGATGGGTTAGGGAATTTTCAGGAGGTGGGGACCAGGAACCGGGACAACATTTGAAATGTAAATAAAGAATATATCTAATTTAAAAAAAGAGCTGTATTCTCATGCCTTTCAAATATATAGATTAGATATAGATTTCAGAAGCTATGCTTAGAGCTGATGAATAGTGTCCTGATATTCAAATAGATGCAGTGAATAAACTGGTTGTTGACTATGTCTTCTAAGGACCATCTAACAAATAATGAATCATAGAATTGGCCAGACTAGGGCAACTATTTGCCTCCTAATTGCCTTCCTTCAAGAAGCTCTCATCCAGATTGACTTTCTTAGTCTTCCTTTCCTGTCTCAGAAAAGGTGTTTCTGATAGTATATACTCCATCTTCATCTTTCTTCAGGATAATCTTAGAAGCCATATATAAAACACTTCAGAACCTTCATCCACCTAAATCCCTGAATGCTCACATGGTTTGAGTCCATCCCTTCTTTACCTCCTCAAATCAACTCTAAGTGAAAATATGTACTGGTTTATGAAGCCACTGAGATTTGAGCTTGACATTATGGGAGCCAACAGACATTCATCCTGGAGCAGCTGACAGCTTCCAGAAATGAAAGTGACATACTCCAGGGGAAAGGACTTTAGATGACTATTCTTGGCCTCATAGCAGATAGTTTTTGTGTTATAGATTTGTGGATGAAGGAGAAAGAGCAGTCTAGAAGTATGAAAGATAATTAAGAAAATAGGCCAGGAGCCCTCAAAGACCTGCTAATATGAAGAGTGTGGAAAATAAAATATCTACCTTTTATGACGGAGGAAGGCGTAGCCAGGCTACCAAAGAATAGCCACATTCTAAGTAAGAAAGAATGGGACGAGAACATTGATATACTGAATGAGAAAGCAACATGGAAAAGCCATAGGGAATTAAAATCTGGTGGAGGAAGACAGCCTTGAAATTCTTTCCTCTTCAGAGTGGTGAGTGACATGGACAGAGGTGAAAAGCTCTGTGGCTCCCGATGCTGGGAGACTGACATTGTTACCTGTTGAGGGGTCAGGGACGGGTCAGATCCTGCCCATGACGACTACTGCTGATTGAGGATCAGAGTCCTGCAAAGTATGGTTTTAGTTGAAAATACAAGCAGTGTTCTGCCCTATAGCGTGACACCTGGAGAGGAGTGGTTTTATTCTGACTCTTGCCAAAAGTTAGTTTCGTTCCAGGCAACCAGTCCTGCCCACCCCACCCCACCCCCAGCTCTTCCTATGTTCTCTAGGCTTCCTTAGAAATATTTTCTTGTGCATTGAACTTGTGTGGTTATTGTACACTTTCTAAAGACAGGCCATGCTTTCCCCTCCCTTTGAAAGCACAGCCATCACAGAGGGTGTCCGTTCAAATAGCCTTATTTCTAGTACGAGCTACTGTAACCCAGTGCACCCACACTAACTAAGGAATGGTTTTCATTTTTGTAAACAGTCACAGGGATTAGATCCACCCATCTGTGCAGCATTTCCTATTTAGTGTTGCTTTCTAAGTATTAGACTGTTGCAAGTGCTCTGCCCATCTCCTTCAAGCACATTCTTTAGGACTCTCAGGTTTGATTTGTTTGTTTATTGTGTAAGTGTCTTACAAAATAATCATAACTTATGATTATTTCTGAAGGTTTGTTTCTGGGTTCTTAAATACAGACCGTACAAGTTTATAAAATTTGAAAAAAAATTATTGTTATCCCCTGTTGTTGCTATTGAGGACTCAGCTATCTGTTATTACACTACATTGTAACATTTTATTCCTATCTTTAACACTGAGCCGGTATTTGCCATGTGCTATTCTGTTTTGAGCTCTTACTGGATGTGAGCTTATTTGATTCTATCTTACCCCTTGAGTTTAAGGCTTGCTGCTTTCCTTTCCACATTACAAATGAAGCAAGTTTGCCATGTCACCCAATTAAATATCTGAGTAGTCTCTGGTCCCAGGCTGTCTGTCTGCATTAAATTCCTGCTCTCTCTCTCTCTCTCTCTCTCTCTCTCTCTCTCTCTCTCTCTCTCTCTCTCCATTTCATTGAGACATATATTTTCTTTTCTTCCCTTATTTATTTTCATTGAAGAAAGAAATATTTTCATCTGTTTCTGAAAAAGTTGTCTTCTCTTTTAAAATATTCTTTCAAATGATGGGTGAGAGAGAGCTTGCTCTGCAAGCCTGAAGACTTTAGTTCGAATGTCCAGCACCAGATGTGGTGAATTATGTGTAACACGTGTACTGGGGCTGGGTTGAGACAGGAAGATGGAGGTAGATCACTGGCCAGTCAGTACAGTTGAAAAGGCAAGCTTCTGGTCCAGTGAGAAAGTCTGTCTCACGGGAATAAGAAAGAGAGGAACCAAGAAAGAGCCTCTACATCCTCCTCTGGCCCTCACAGGCACACACACCCATATGCCCAGATACATGCAACATATGCATGCGTGTACACACACACACACACACACACACACACACACACACACAAGATACATATCATATACACATAAAACATTTTAATAGTATTGATTTTCTGGGAACTTCATGCCTTTGCTCTGTCTCACGTCTCTCCACAGCCCAAGGCTCTTCTCTCTGTACTGTAATCAGGATCTTCTCTTGGGATTGGTCTTCTATTTGATTATTTGAGTCTGTGAAAAATCTGTTGTTTAGTCATTCCAATTTGTGTCTAAATGATTTCTTTTTTTCACACTTGGAAGTTCTATCTAACTCATTTTAAGTAAAAGTCCACACATCTTGATTGCTGCTTTTTTTCACAGTTCCCTTAGTTTCTCCCCTGTTCTGTTTAGACCCTGCGGACTTTTCATTTGGCTGCTTTATCTCTCACATCTGTAAACTGGATTCTTTGCTTTATTGTTTCCATGAGTCTCACTCTCAAGTCTGTGTTTTCTTTTGTCTCTATGATATTTTTAAAGTGATGAGATCATGTACATTTGAATTATAATCTAGAAGAATCTTCAAAAACTGTATTTCTTTTGAAAGTACATATACTTCATTGAAAATAACTTTATATAATATATTCTGATCATAGTTTGATGGTTTGTTTTCCCCAACTCAACCTCAACATCCTCTCTATCATTGTTCTCTCTCTCTCTCTCTCTCTCTCTCTCTCTCTCTCTCTCTCTCTCTCTCTCTCTCTCACACACACACACACACACACACACACACACACACACACACAGGCAAACAAAAACCTAACCAAATAAAAGCAAAAAATTACAAACAAAACCCACAACCCCCCCACACACACACAGCATACACAGAGAAAACTGCTAATATACAGGCCAAAGACCAGTAAGATAAAATAATGCCCAAAGTGATAGGAGACAGAAAGTCTATAAAACCATCATTGAGTTCATTTCATGTTGGCGATCTACTTCTGGGAATCGGACCTATCCTTCAGTGGTTAATATTCTGATGAGACTCCATTGGAGAAAACTGAGTTTTCCTTTGCAAGCAGCTGTAGCTTCTAGGTTAGGGATGGGAGCCCATGCCCACCTTCTCCTCCCAGTGGCAGGACCCCATCTGGCTTGAACCTGTGTCAGCATGCACAGGGCCAGCATAGGTTTCCAATTTATAAACCCTCAAGAGGCTCAGTGTTTTTCTCCAGCAGGCACCAGGGAGCTTGTCTGTGTAGGAACACTTTAAATAATGTTTTCACCTTCAATAATTGGAATTTTCCTTTTCTCCTGTCACATGGACCTGTGACTCCTGACCTCCAAACTATAGAAATTAGAATCATAACTTGTGAGGGAAACACATTCCCTTTTGCTCTACACAAAGCCAAGTGTGTATCTTTGCTTTGCATTGCCAGGGCTATGGTTGCTTTAGGTTCTGTGTTGTGAGAAAGAGACACCAACTCTTGAAAACCCTGGTTTTTGAAGGCCCTACTTTTGTCCTGGGAAATCTCTTATTCAGTGAGAAATCCTGGAAAGAAGAAATACCTGCGAAGTCTGATTGTCTGAAGAGAACCACAAGGATGTGTAGAGGTTCATACGAGCCGATCCAGAGGCTAATTACACTTTTTCTTGTGTTGCTTTAGCTCCTAGGCCTGTAGGAGAGATTCCTACTTCGTGCTATACCAAGCCTCCCTCGTATATTTCCACCCATGCATTTTTAAAATGTCTTGACTTATAAATTTCTTTGTTCTTTTACTATTAAAACTTTGCAAAATTGCTTCAACATTGCAACACAGAACCTGTGGTGGTTTAATTCTAAGATCATCCCAGGCCATGATCACTCAAATTTGGCTCCAGCATAAATTAATTTTTATTAACTATGATGTGATAGCTAACTGTTTTTTTCTTTTTTTCTTTTCTTTTCTTTTCATTTTTACATTGACAGTGTGGTGGTTTGAATAGGTTTGGCCCCATAGACTCATGTGTTTGAATGCTTGGCCCATGGAGAGCAGCACTATCAGAAGTTATGGCCTTGTTGGAGTAGGTGCGGGCTTGTTGGAGGAAATGTTTCACTTTGGGGGTGGGATCTGGACTTTTAGGTCTTTTCCTATGCTCAGGCTCTGCCCAATGCAAAAGAGACTCTTTATCTGTGTGCCTGTGGGTGGTAGTTTCCTCTTGGCTTTCAGATCAAGATGTAGACCTTTCAGCTCCCTCTCCATGTCTGCCTGGACACTATCTTGCTTCCCACCATGATGATAATAGATTGGACCTCAAAAGTCAGTCCCAATTAAATATTGTCCTTTATTAAAGGTGCCTTGGTCATAGTGGTGTCTCTTCACAGCAATGGAAACCCTAAGTCAGAGAGTTCCTTCTAGTAATTGTCTTAGAGACAATTGTTAAATGAAACTCATTTTTGTTTGTTTTGTTTTGTTTTTAACATTTTTATTAGATATTGGGTTTGTTTACATTTCAAATGTTATCCCTTTTCCTCTTTTCCCCTCTGAAGATTTACAATCCCTTCCCCCCCCTTCCCCTGCTCACCAACCTACCCACTCCCATTTTCCTGTCATGGCATTCCTCTACACTGGGTCACGGAGACTTCACAGGACCAAGGGCCTTTCCTCCCATTGATTTCTGACCAGGCCATCCTCTGCTACAATCAGCTGGAGCCATGTGTACTCTTTGGTTGGTGGTTTAGTCCCTGGGAGCTCTGGGGGTACTGGTTGGTTCATATTGTTGTTCTTCCTATGGAGCTGCAAACCCCTTCAGCTCCTTGGGTCCTTTCTCTAGCTCCTCCATTGGCAATCCTGTGCTCAATCCAATGGTTGGCTAAGAGCCTCCCCTCTGTATTTGTCAGGCACTGGCAGAGCCTCTCAGGAGACAGCCATATCAGGCTCCTGTCAGTGAGCACTTGTTGGCATCCACAATAGTATCTGGAGTTTGGTAACATATATAGGATGGATCCCCTGGTGGGGCAGTCTCTAAATGGCCTTCCCTTCAGTCTCTGCCCCCACACTTTGTCTCTGTATCTCCTCCCATGGGTATTTTGATGCCCTCCTAAGAAGGACTGACTTATCCACACTTAATACAGATACAGAAACTCTCGTCTTCAACTGCTGATATATCATTTGAGGATAAACATCCCTATACATTCTATTTCTTTCTTTTTAGCTCTACTATACATAAAGATCTTTTTAAAAATAATCTACCAATCTTCTCATCTTTGTTATACACATATTTTAATAATATTGACAACTACTGGTTATTATTGGACTATTTACATCCACCAACACTCGATGACTTAGTTAGGGTTTCTATTGCTGTTGATAACTGAAGATGTCAGGACAGAAATTCAAACACAGCAGGATCCAGGAGGCAGAGGCTGATGTAGAGGCCATGGAGGAAAGATGCTTATTGGTCTGGTTCACATGGCTTGCTCAACCTGCTCTCTCTCTCTCTCTCTCTCTCTCTCTCTCTCTCTCTCTTTGGTTTTTTGGATTTGGTTTTTTTGAGACAGGGTTTCTCTGTATAGCCCTGGCTATCCTGGAACTCACTCTGTAGACCAGGCTTACCTCGAACTCAGAAATCTGCCTCCCAGAGTGATGGGATTACAGGCATGTACCACCACCACCCGGCCCAGCCTGCTCTCTTACCTTTCCTGGATCCTTCCTCATTGATCACTTATTGAGAAAAGGCCTTATATCAGAATGTCATGAAAGCATTTTCTCAACTGAGGTTTCTTCCTCTCTGATCACTCTACCTGTGGCCAGTACAACTCTTCCCTTGTCACCTTGGCACACAAGAGATCACTATTAAGCTCCACCCCTTCGTCTTCCAAGATCCATAACTTTAAAAGTTCCATGGTCTTTACAAATTAAAACACATAAAATAGCCAATCTCTTAAAATCCAGAGACATTTAAAATTCAAAGTCTCTTAACTGCAAGCTCCACTAAAATACTAATACTTCAAGAGGGAAAAACCAGGACACAGTGACAATCAAATCAAGGCGAACTCAAACTCCAACTATCCCTATACCTGGGATCTACTCACAATTTTCTGGACTCCTCCAAAGGCCTTGGATTACTTCACCAGCTCTGTCCTCTGTAGCACACTCAACTTGTCTTTAAGGCTCTGACTGGCTCCACCCCACTACTGCTGCTGTTCTTGGTGGCCATTCTATGCTACTGATATCTCCAGAAAGCTGATGTCTTCTGCTGCAACTGGACTTCATCTTCACCGATATCTTCTCACCAATAGGCTCTCTTCTGATGCCAAGCCTCAACATCTTTGTATGACCCCCTTCAGTCCTGGGCCTTCAACTACCACTGAGGCTGCACCTCCACCAATGGCCTCTCCTAGCCTCTTGTAATGCCAGGACTCAGATGCTCTCCATGACCCATTCATGCCTTCAAAACCAATACCACCTGGGTAACTCTTACAAATGAGGTACAAGCTTGGCCACCTCTGGAACACAGATGCTCTGGACTCACTGAAAACACTTTCCAGAAGATTTTACCTCAGTGATGCTGGTCTCTTCTTAATTGCCACTAATTTCTTAGCTCCAACTCACCAGCATCAACTGTTCCAACAATGCCACATTTTTGCTTCCATAGTTCTTGTCTCTCTGTTAATCACGGCTAATTCCTCAACCCCAGCTAACCAGAACCACAGAATCTTACATCAAAATAACGAAGGGCCCTGATAGAGTCTTTATTCTTCCCTCTGATGTTTCACAAGCCAGGCCCCCATCCTTAGGCTCTCAACATTCTTTTCTTCCAAGCTCTTCCAGAACATCCCACTGGGGTCTCAATGGGCTGAAGTTCCAAAATCCTCCCACAATCATCTCAAAATCATGGTCAGGTCTGTCACAGCAATATCCCACTGTTGGTATATACTTGCCTTTGCTAGGGTTTCTGTTGCTGTTCATCACTGAAGGAAATCAGGACAGAAACTCAAACACAGCAGGGTACTGGAGGCAGGAGCTGATGCCAAGGCTTTGGAGGGGTACTGCTTACTGGCTTGCTTCACATGGCTTGCTCAGCCTGCTTTCTTATGGAACCCAAGACCATCAGACCAGTACACTATGTAGTCAGAAGCCAATGAGTTTTTTATTTCAAATGAGACCATCTGCTTGTCACTGGAGGATAGAAAAATAAGCCAAAACAAGCCAAAACAAAACAAAACACCAGAAACAGCATTCTGACATTATAGACATTATGGTTTGGCTAAGAAAACAGCCTGAAATAATACAAAGTCTGATCAATAGCTTGAACATTTTCATTTCTGTAGTATGTGCTACCTGTGCCCTGAACTACTCACTGACTGACCCTAAATGCCCTGAGGGTTGAAAGTGAGGCGGCATGGAATTAATGACACAGACTCTGGGAGCAAAAGAGAAAAGCCACAGCAAGCTCTTCTGAACACTGCTGTAAGCTCCTTTAATACCCTCCACCCGCACCCCATTGGTCCCAAGGAAGCATCTCTTCTAAACAGTACTTTCTTTCTGTGTCAGCAATCCTTGGTCTCTCAGGCAGTGTTCAATGAAGTCCTCCTGCAGGAGATGCCTTTGTGGCTGCATGGCCCCTGGTGTTTATGAAGAAGCAGCTCACCATTCCTCCTATAAGTATGAATGAAATTAAGTGACCAGATCACACAACTGATCTAAAGTCCTATAGGGTATATTTACTAACTCTTTCCATACAATACTCAAGAAGTTACTTAGTCCTATGCAGATGGTAAGTAATGGTGACATATTAGAATGGCTGAAGAGAAAGAGAAAGGAAAGGGGAGGAGGAAAAAGAAGAGGAGGAGAAAAAAGAGGAGAGGAGAAGAGAGGCATCTAATGGAAAGTAAGAGCATCAGAAAGAAGACATAAATTGTTTTTGATGGAGCTATTTGGGATGGTTTAATCTGAGATGTTTAAGAGGCATACTAACAGTATTGTAACAATGTTGATTTTTTTCTTTTTTTATTGGATAAATTCTATATTTACATTTCATTTCCCTTTTTCTGGTTCCCTGCCCCCCAAAGGTCCCACATGCCCTTTTCCCTCCCCCTGTTCCCCCATCCAACCCTTCCCACTTCCCTGTTCTAGTACCCCTACACTGATGCTTTGGTCCTTTCCAGCACCAGTGTCCACTCCTTTCTTCTTGTCGGACATCATTTCGTATGTGGATTGTGTCTTTGGTGTCCCAAGATGCTAGGCTAATATCCACTTATTAGTGCATATCATGGGTATTCTTTTGAGACTGGGTTACCTCACTTATGTTCTCCAGCTCCATCCATTTCTCTAAGAATTTCAGGAATTTATTGGTTCTAATGGCTGAATAGTACTCCATTGTGTATATATACCACATTTTTTGTATCCATTCCTCCGTTGAGGGACATCTGGGTTCTTTCCAGCTTCTAGCTATTATAAATAAGGCTGCTATAAACATAGTGGAGCATGTATCCTTATTGCATGCTGGGGAATCTTCTGGGTATATGCCCAGGAGTGGTATGGCTGGGTCCTCCAGAAATATCGTGACGAGTTTTCTGAGGAACCACCAGACTGATTTCCAGAGTGGTTGTACCAGCTTGCAGTCCCACCAGCAGTGGAGGAGTGTTCCTCTTTCTCCACATCCTCGCCAACACGTGATGTCTCCTGAGTTTTTAATCTTAGCCATTCTGACTGGTATGAGGTGAAATCTCAGTGTTGTTTTGATTTGCATTTCTCTAATGACTAATGATGTTGAACATTTTTTAAGGTGTTTCTCAGCCATCCAAATTTCTTCAGGTGAAAAGTCTTTGTTTAGCTCTGTACCCCATTTTTGAATGGGGTTATTTGGTTTTCTGGGGTCTAACTTCTTGAGTTCTTTGTATACATTGGATATTAGCCCTCTGTCAGATGTAGGGTTGGTGAAGATCTTTTCCCAATTTGTTGGTTGCCGATTTGTCCGTTTGACAGTGTCTTTTGCCTTACAGAAACTTTGTAGTTTTATGAGGTCCCATTTGTTTATTCTTGATCTTAGAGCATAAGAAATTGGTATTCTGTTCAGGAACTTTCCCCCTGAGCCAATGTCCTCAAGGATCTTCCCCAGTTTCTTTTCCATTAATTTTAGTGTGTCTGGTTTTATGTGGAGGTCCTTGATCCACTTGGAGTTGAGCTTAGTACAAGCAGATAAGAGTGAATCAATTCTCATTCCTCTGCATGTTGACCTCCAGTTGAGCCAGCACTATTTGTTGAAAAGGCTATCTTTTTTTCCACTGAATGTTTTCAGCTCCTTTGTCAAAGATCAATTGGCCATAGATGTGTGGGTTCAATTCTGGGTCTTCAATTCTATTCCATTGATCCAGCTCCCTGTCACTGTACCAATACCATGCAGTTTTTAACACTACTGCTCTGTAGTATTGCTTGAGGTCTGGGATACTGATTCCCCCAGAAGTCCTTTTACTGTTGATGATAGTTTTAACTATCCTGGGTTTTTTGTATTTCCAGATGAATTTGAGAATTGCTCTTTCTAACTCTATGAAGAACTGAGCTGGGATTTTGATGGGGATTGCATTGAATCTGTATATTGCTTTTGGCAAGATGGCCATTTTAACTATATTAATCCTGCCAACCCATGAGCATGGAAGATTTTTCCATTTTCTGAGGTCTTCTTCCATTTCCTTCTTCAGAGACCTGAAGTTTTTGTCATATAAATCTTTCACTTGTTTGGTTAGAGTCACACCAAGATACTTTATATTGTTTGTGGCTATTGTGAAGTGAAGTGTGTCATGTCCCTAATTTCTTTCTCAGCCTGCTTATACTTTGAGTATAGGAGGGCTATTGATTTGCTTGAGTTGATTTTATATCCAGCCACTTTGCTGAAGTTGTTTAACAGTTGTAGGAGTTCTCTGGTGGAGTTTTTTTGGGTCACTTAAGTATACTATCATATCATCTGTGAATAGTGATAGTTTGACTTCTTCCTTTCCAATTTGTATCCCTTTGACTTTCTTAGCCAACCCGTCCCTTTCACATTCCTGGTCCCTGCTTCAAGGAAATAGTTTTCCAATGGTCTTAGCTAGTTTGCAGATCTTTGTTATGAAGCCTTAGTAAACAGATATGCCAAATAGAGAGACACTCAGATACAGTGTAACATACATAAATGCAACCAAATAAAGGGAAACATTCAAATTCAATGTAACTTGTTTGTACATCCAAGACCTCTCTTACTGTAAGAATCCTTTCTTTAACAACATTAAGTTTTGCCTGAAAATTTTAAAGTGTTTCTAAAATACAATAGATGAAAGAAAGCTGTGGAGACCAGCACTATTCAGTTTGCTTTCACAAACAACAACAGAGTTATTAGAAAACTCTGGAGCTCTCACCCAGTTCTTTCCATTCTTCCTCACTCTGCTCAGTGGAAACACATTTGTCCTCCCTGACTCTCTCACTGTGATGACAGTTTAGGCCTATAAACACACAGCCCTAAGGACTAGAACGAAATCTACTAGCCCATCAAGTGATTGATGGGACCACCACCACGTGAAATAGAGCACTCTGCTGGCTACAAGTTGACCACATGGTTGGGAATCTGAGTCCAGGTGCCTACTTGTTTCCATGGAGTTGACCACAATGTCAATAGCACAAAGGATGTATCAGAAAAAGGTCTCAACAACACCTCATCTGTGCCACTTTTAAGGGGTGGACCCATTTATAAATCCTACTCCTGCTTCCTTCTGCTTGGCTCAGAACTCACAACTTGCCAGAACATGCTGATGTGACTCAGGCACAAATCCCATAGGATGGCAGTCACAAATGCCACCTTCTTACTTCTATTTACGTACCGGAACTTAGGTCTCTATAATCAATTCACTCAGAGAAAAATAAAAATATTTCTTCTTTTAGTTTTCTTATATTGCATTTAATCTTTTAAAAAACGTGTGTGTTTGAATTGCTTTCCAGAATATTATGACCACCTTATATTCTTCCATGTGCTGTGTGCTTGTCTTAATGAAAGTAAATGTGTTTTATATTAGACATAAATACAAGATATATACAACATACTAGCATTCTTCACTTATTCTTCAGGTAATTCTGCAATCTCTTATAATGGAATTATCCTCAGTCACACACATCTCCTCCTTTGCACTTTAAAAAAATCTAAGCATTTCTTTATTTGACATTTAGAACTTACAAGTTTCAATAGGATTTTAAAACATTTAAACCATGGCTGTTGACTGGAAAGTACTTCTCCAGCGAACTCATAAGTACATTTGAGCAGCTCTTCCCAAGCAGGCAAAGAGAGCCCAAAAGATGCATAAAAAGTTAAAAATGTAGCTTGTCATATTTAATGTGCATCTGGATGGTTTTGGTTTTCTTTTTTTGGCCCTGGTCACCAAATCACAAAAGAAAGAAAAAGCCATGATTCTGTCTCCCTGATGGTCTCTCTCATGAGCTGCCTTCTGACACAGGTATAGGAGAGATGCATTTTGGAGAATGGATGTCATTTGGTGCAATCTGTACACTTCTCTGAATGTTGTAGTCACAAATTCCTGTGACATTTGTGTCAGTAAGCACCCATTTAACTGTCACACTGACATACTGTCTTTTATGACAAGCCAGGCAATATTGGTAGAGTAGATTCCACAGATGTCTTTGTGTAGAGAGATGGATTTTAAAGTAAGAAAGAAAGAAGGAAAATATTGAATTCCAAGATAGAGACCATGGATGGAGGATTTCATTTTCCTTTTTAAATCTTGGAAGGCATGCTGAGAGTAGATGACCCTTAGGTGAGAATCTAGAGGAGAGGTGAACTTAGTTATTTTAAAACAAAACAAACAGAAACGGGGCAGACAGTAACAGAATTCAGTAATTGAAGACAACACTACTAATTACAGTGGGAGCTAAGGTTTTATAAATATCTATCTTATACTATATTATAGCCACAACATATATTATCTAATTTAATCCTCTCTGTAGTTTTCCAGGAGAACTACCTCAATTTTTTAGTAAATTTATTTTGGTTACTCAAATCCTCTGAGATTCTAAAGTCCTGATACCATATTGTGAGCTCAGATCTCTTTCCAGGATTTCTCCAGAAACGGTAGGATTCTAATTTCTCATAAACCTTCCTCTTATCTACTCTTTAAACACAATCCTTGTTACCATTTCTGGAATGGCCCATTTCTCTTCCATGCTCACTCCTTACTGGGCATCCGTGAGCTTAGCTTACCACCCTTGCCCTCCGCTGAGCTGTTTGCACAGGTTTCCTGAGAGCAGAACATCCCAGAGCTTAGCTTGATTTCTGTTTTCCTGCCCGGTGTGGTGTGGTGTGGTGTGGTAGGGACTTTCCAGGTGACTAACCTATGGCTATGATTGTTTTTCACTATTGTTTTTCACTGGCCCTCAAGTATAAATTGCTGGTCCTCAGTAAAGCTTCGGCATTCTTCTTACTGAATGACCCAAGTCTGTGTCTTCTGTCAATCCCCCAGGCCTACACCGGATACTGGATACTTGGTACCGCTGGTGCTGTCAACTCAATCTTCCCGACTCACTACAGGATCAACTCTCTTCTCTATTATTCAATAATTATAAATAATATATTTACTGCAATTTCTGGACCCCATTATTATATACCCTCAATCCTTAGCCCTCTGAACTCCACTTAACAGGGATCTTAAGTCACTGATTAGGTTACGATTCTCTCTCTGCGCTTACATCAGTACCGGTTAGAGACTGAGTTGGAATGAAAGTATTATCCCTGTCTCCAAGGCACATGACTCAGAAGTCTTAGAGCAAGGCATGACTGCTATGAGGCTGTTGGTGCTAGCCTGGAACACCACATTTTAACATACTGTTTGGTTAACTTACTTGCCCAAATATACTCAACTCTCACATAGCTTGTTCAGCTGGGCTTTGTACTCAAGGACATAACTGGAGCCCGGTTAGAGATTTACCATTAAAATATTCTTTCCAGACTAGGCACTTAGTGATGGTCAAGCAATTGACAGCTAATGTAACTTGGGTTATTTATTATTCTGTGTCTTTCCAGCGAGAGCACATTTGTAACAAAACTCTTGGCAGGTGCATAGCGTAGCGCTCTGTCTAATCACGATGCTTAGGAAAGCTTGGCCGGTTGATGGACACGAATCTCTGCTAGATTCAGACTATTTTGACTGAAAAGAGCTGGGATTCCCTTAGGCTAGTTCTTGGCATGGAGGTTGATTGTAAAAATATGTGTGATGGTTAAGAGAAAGAATTAGGGCAGGGATCTTAGTCTAGTCTCATTGACATGGGATGCAGGCCATCTGGTTAGTCTCATTATCATTCCATAGTAATTCTTTGATTTCCTCTCTACCCATCTACCTATTCTCATTGCTCTCTACTAGATTCTTTGCATAGTTAGGTGAGTCTGATTAGTGAGCATAATGACTTCTATCTTTACTTGGGCAAGGATTTTCATACTAAGTGAAGTAATGAACCTGTTCCATTGGTAGATTGAAGGGACATGGGTCATGGGACCATCCTGGTCCTCATCTGGGAATGATGTCATGGTCCAGGATGTAGCTGATCAGGTCATGGTTATATTATTATCAAGCCTATGAACAGGAAAGTCCCTCTGATTGACAGGTCAAGAACAAAAAAACAACTTTCCACCAAGTTTCCTTGTGTAATTTCTGATTATAACAGGCATTTGAAACATGCCTTTGAAATATATTCTGCAACTCTCAAGGTTTCTTCTCTTACATATTTCTCTTCATCAATTCTTTGATGCGATTTCCCCCATAGTTTTACATGTAATATTATATTCTCAATGGAGCCTTGTAATGGAGCCATAAAAAATGAAGGATAAGAGTGGAGGGCTATTAATCTCCTACCCAAGAATGTGAGAATAACATCTTAATCCCACAGCGCAGAGGGTGGGAATAGATACGGGAAGGAAGTTCTCTCTTAGGTGAAACAGCACTGAGAGTCTAATAAATTCAGATGTCTGCAAGTGCTTGCCCACTTGGCTGGGACAGAATGTCGCAACTGATACCTTTTATTCTTTGAATACAACCTATATTTTCAGAAAATCTTGGGCAGAGATTGTGTTTTACCTTGGATAGGTTACACATTCTTTTAATTTTTGTCTTCTTTTTTTTAATCCACAAATGGGATATTGTATGTTAAATTTCCAAAGGCAAACAAACACTGCTTGCACTGATCTGACCAAAAGATTGTCTCTAAAATATTTGTCTTCTAAAATGCTTTTGTTTTAAAAAACTGCTATCAGTTCTAATATAATTTTTAAAGCCAGAGTTTCTTCATTTCAAAGCAGAGGTCTCATTTGTACTTTAGCTTTTTGCTAGTGATCACCTAGAACTTCTGAAGTCCTGTCTCAAATTTTAGAATTTTATTCATCCATAAACCATTTTCCAGAAAGACTTCTGTCTTGGATAGGTTACTAAATCAATATATTGTATTGACCTTCCTACTTGGATTCCTCTTACAAACAGGCCTGTTCTGCCTTGGGAGTTAGTTTTCTCTTCTATTTTTATTATTCCTGGAATGCACTGGCGCATCCTTATCCTTCTTTTTATTTATTGGAGTTGATGCACACAAATGACATATGCTCAAAAGATTATCATAAGAACTTAATTGTTTCAAAGTCCTTTGTTATTTTATAGATTCAAAGTAATATCTACTATTTATGTAATTATTTTCCAATGGAGTGGGACCATCAGAGATAACAGTTCATTATTCTAGTGAATTGTTGTATGTAAGCATTTACCAATACTATTATTATTGTCAAAAATAATGTATAAGTAATTATAAATGATTCAAATGATTAAAAAGATGCTAATTTGGTTTACTACCAGTCTGACATGATTTTCTAAAATGAACTGAAACATTACCATTTTTTATATTTAAATCCTCTCAAATGACACAACTATTTACTGCTTTATGCTAGTAGCTGTGTCCATGCCTACCTTCCTTTATAAGGGAGGGCAGCCAGGAAGAGTAATATGCCCTTGCATTTAGCCAGAGTCAAACCTGTCTCAAGCTGACCTTTGTTCTAGTTAATTTTTATTGTAACTTGACATAATATAGAGTCATCCTGGAAGAGGGACACCACTAATGAATTGTCTAGATCAAATTGGCCTCTGGTCAGATCAGTCTTAATTGATGATTGATGTGGGAAGGTCCAGCTCACCACCAGCAGCACCGTTCTGCATAAATGAAAGTCAGCTGAGCACAAGACAGTGAACAGACCAGTAAGCACCCTTCTTTGATGGTTTCTGCTTCAAGCTTCTGCCCTAATTTCCTTCAGTGGTAGAATGTGAACTGGAATTGTAAGCACAATAATACTCTCCTTCTCTTAAGTTGCTTTAGGCCTTGGTGTTTATCACAGCAACAAAAAGCAAATGAGGATAACCTTAGACTCAAGACTTTCTTAAATGACACCATGAGATCATACATTTACAACAATGTGCAAAATCTTATCACTAAATGTGAAACTCCAACACTAACAGACAGCCTTTTTATGAGCTCTTTGCAACAAAAAAAAGGTTGAAATCTAATTTAATATTACCTGTAAAACTGCAGGAAGAAACTCTCTTTAGGAGAAGTAATATGACCTGCAATGAGTTCTATGAAAGCCATTATAGGAGCTGGGGGCAGGGTGAACATCTGGATTCCCTCTATATCATCAAAAGCCTCTGGTTTTGCCCCTTAGGAATTTATTTATTCGTTTTTCCAGTCAACCATAAGATTAGAAAGAGGAAGGTGAAGAGGGGGTGAGAAAACAACTTTTATTTGATTAAACTTTTCTTCTAGTAAAAAAATGAATATATTATGGTCACACAGAAATGCACTATTATTGATGCCCACAAGTGCTTGCTGACTAGAGCCAGGACATAGCTGTCACCTGGGAGGCTCTGCTAGTATATGACAAATACAGAGGGGGACACTCTCAGTCAGCCATTGAACTGAGCATAGGGTTCCCAATGGGGGAGCTAGAGAAAGGACCCAAGGAGCTGAAGCGGTTTGCAGTGCCATAGGAGGAACAACAATAGGAGCCACCCAGTACTCCCAGAGCTCCCAGGGACAAAACCATCAACCAGAGAGTGAACATGGAGTGACCCATGGCTCCAGATGCATAGGCAGCAGAGGATGGCCTTGTTGGACATCAAAGGGAGCAGAGGCCCCTGGTCCTGGAAAGGCTCCATGTTGCAGTGTAGGGGAATACCAGGACAGGGTAAGGGGAGGGGGTTGTTTGGGGAACGGGGGAGGGAAAATGGCTTATGGGACTTTTGGTGGGGGGAACCAGGAAAGGGGAAGTCATTTGAAATGTAAATAAAGAATATATCTAATAAAAAAGTAAATAAATAAATAAAAAGAAATGAAGATGAGAATAAGGAAGCAAATATTTCAGTGCCCAAAAATAACCGCTAATGAGCTGTGTTTGTGTTCCCAGCCATTGAAATGATTTCTTGTCTTTTCTGTCCTTTTTCTTTTTGACACATACCACAGCACGGTACATTTAAAAGGAATTATTTTATTTATAAAGAGTCAGGATCTAATTCTCCCATTTTTTCCCCCAGTCTGTTCCTACATACTTCTCCTTGGGAGTTTAAAATGGCAAAGAATGGCTAGTATCATCCTACCTTATGTATGACCCAATTGGACGTCACTCACTTCTGTGGGTCTCAAAGATGGAATGTAGAATAATGTGTTAAAGAACACCAGTGAGAATCATTTCTTAGGAACCTTCTGTGTAGGTTTGCACTGTATAATTTAGCTTCAATTAACTTCAGGGGGTAAACAGCCTAGAAGAAGCATGCTCTATAATTTCTAGTAGAGTTTCAGAATAAAGATCACATATGGAACACTATTGTTCTAATAGTTTTACCTGTTTCTCAACTTTCCCAAGAATATGAATATAAATATATATGTGTATATATGTGTACATATACATATATGTATATATATATACATATACATATATACCTTGTTTGTTTTAATTGATATTAAATTAATATATATACACATATACATATATATCTTGTTTGTTTTAATTGTCTCCAAAACAGTATCATAAATCTCTGAGACTGAAAAGTAGATATAGAGCTAAAACAGCACTAATAACTTCAACGAGGGCAATTTAGAACTGTGTGGATTTCATAGAGGAGATGAGTTAAACCTTCCATGGATTTGTCCTACAGAAGTGCATCTGCCATTGTATAGATTCACAGCAGCACATTTGCATTGTTTTTTAAATCAGAGCCCGTAATCCAGATACACACAGCAGAAAACTGTGAATGGGATGTGAGATATCGCTTCCTTTCTCCTCTAAGCTACAGGTCCTGTACTAGGCAGCTCCTGGCCTTGCTCCCGATCTGTAGCACGTGTGTCATCGCCTGTGTGTGCAGAGGCAGTTGAAGCTGAGGACTCTAGAACCTCTCCTTGAGCAGCAAGTTTGCAACTGAAGAGGCAAGGTCTACTTAACCACAAAACAGAACTTGATTGTCTCAGAACTCTGCTTCAAACAATGTTCACATGTGACATCAACAATCAAATAAGAGTCATTTACACTGGCAGTTAAGTCCATCTTGATGGAACTAGGGTTAGAATTTCCATTCATTTTCAAATCATGTGGAATAACACTGCCTTTATTTTCCAATATAGCCCTTGCAGATTTGTTTATATCATCATTATTGCAGAATAAACCTGCCTTGGGGTAGATGCAATTCACTCTCTAAGACATAGCAGGGGAATTTAAGCTTCATTTGCAAAGGTCCATTAAACTATGTATACACAATTTAAGGAACACTCCTCCACTGCTGGTGGGGTTGCAAGCTGGTACAACCACTCTGGAAATCAGTCTGGCGGTTCTTCAGAAAACTGGGCATGACACTTCTGGAAGACCCTGCTATACCACTCCTGGGCATATATCCAGAGGATTCCCCAGCATGTAATAAGGATACATGCTCCACTGTGTTCATAGCAGTCATATTTATAATAACCAGAAGCTGGAAAGAACCCAGATGTCCCTCAATGGAGGAATGGATACAAAAAAATGTGGTATATATACACAATGGAGTACTATTCAGCCATTAGAAACAATGAATTCATGAAATTCTTAGACAAATGGATGGAGCTGGACAATATCATCCTAAGTAAGGTAACCCATTCTCAAAAGAACACTCATGGTATGCACTCACTGAAAAGCAGATATTAGCCTAGAAACTTGGAATACCCAAGACACGAGCCACATATCAAATGATGTCCAAGAAGAAGGAAGGAGTGGCCTCTGGATCTGGAAAGGCTCAGTGTAGCTGTGTAGGGGAATACCAGAACAGGGAAGTGGGAACGGGTGGATGGGGGAACAGGGGGAGGGAAGAGGGCTTATGGGACTTTGGGGAAGTGGGGAGCCAGGAAAGGGGAAATCATTTGAAATATAAATAAAGAATATATCGAATAAAAAAATTTTTAAAAGATTAAATAGTTCACATTTTCTCTCTAACTTATCCCCCAAGCTCTTTCTTACCTCAGTTTCCCTACATTATCTCCCCATATTGTAGAGACAACTTATACTTTTTGGCAAATTTAATTTTCTTTAGACTGTGCAAGGCATTCGCTATTTTACCAAGACCATATTCTGGCCAGGAGAAGACTAAAACAGCAGGAATCTACTTCCCGCTCATCAGCACATCTCCAGGTTGCCTGATCACTCACTTTCATTGTTGTTGAATGCATTAGACTCTCCTAGAATGAAACAGGGTGAGGCACCATCATGTCCAAGGACAAACAGCTGCTGAGATATATGAAAATCCAAATTGTTTGAAAAAGGAAGTAGAAATATTTTATGATAAAATCGAAGATTTATATGGAAAAAAATTCTGATAAAATAGAAGAGATATATAGAAAAACACATTAATATTGACAACTTTCATGGTAAATTGAAAAGTGGTAGACATAAAAAACATTGCTAAATGAATTGAAAAAGGAAATATGGTAGATCTGAAGATTTACATGGAAAATATTTCTGATAAAATTGTAGAAAAATGTAGAAAAACATGTTAAAATTGAAGATTGTCATGGAAAATTTTATATAGATACAATAATGGTAGGCATAAAAGTAGTACTAAGTTGACTGAAAGTGGAATTATAAACATTGTCAGGTAAAATTGAAGATTCACATGGAAAATATTTCTGATAAAATTCAAGAAATATATAGAAAAATGTTAAAATTGACTATTTCATGGAAAATTATAGATAAAATGGTAGACATTTAAAAAACCTTTCTAAATTAATTGAAGTTGGAATTAAAAACATTTTGTAATAAAATCAGAGATTTACATGGAAACATTTCTGATAAAATAGAATAAATAAATAAAAAACATGTTAAATTGAAGATTATCATGAAAACTAATGTAGATAAAATGGTAGAAAAATTACTAAATTAATTGAAAAAGGAATTACAAATATTTTCTGATAAAATTGAAGATTGACATGAAAAATATTTCTGTTAGTCTGTCTTTTTATTGGGGAATTGAGTCCATTGATGTTAAGAGATATTAAGGAATAGTGAATAGTGATTGTTGCTTCCTGTTATTTTTTATTTTTTTTAATGTTTGTGTGGTTATCTTCTTTTGGGTTTGTTGGAAGAAGAGTACTTTCTTGCTTTTTCTAGGGTGTAGTTTCCCTTGTTGTGTTGGGGCTGAATTTGAGGGAAGATATTATATAAATTTTGTTTTATTATGGAATTTCTTGGTTTCTCCATCTATGGTGATTGAAACTTTTGCTGGGTATAGTAATCAGGGCTGGCATTTGTGTTCTCTTAGAGTCTGCATAAGATCTGCCCAGTATCTTCTAGCTTTCATAGTCTCTGGTGAGTAGTCTGGTGTAATTCTGATAGGTCTGCCTTTATAAGTTACTTGCCCTTTCCCCCTTACTGCTTTTAATATTTTTTCTTTGTTTAGTGCATTTGGTGTTTTGATTATTATATGCCAGAAGGACTTTCTGTTCTGGTCCAGTCTGTTTGAAGTTCTGTAGGTTTCTTGTATGTTCATGGGCATCTCTTTCTTTAGGTTAGGGAAGTTTTCTTCTATAATTTTGTTGAAGATATTTACTGGCCCTTTGAATTGGAGATCGTTGCTCTATTCTATACCTATAATCCTTAGGTTTGGTCTTCTCATTGTGTCCTGGATTTCCTAGATGTTTTGGGTTACAAGCTTTATGCATTTTGCATTTTCTTTGAATGTTGTGTCAGTGTTTTCTATGGTATCTTCAGTACCTGAAGCTCTTTCTTCTATCTCTTGTATTCTGTTGTTAAAACTTGCATCTATGACTCCTGAATTGTTTCCAAGTTTTTCTATCTCCAGAGATGTCTTACTTTGTGATTTCTTTATTGTTTCTACTTCCACTTTCAGATCCTGGGTGGTTTTGTTCAGTTTCTTCACTTGATTGTTTGTGTTTTCCTATAATTCTTTAAGGGATTTTTGTGTTTCTTCTTTAAGGGCTTCTGCCTGTTGACCCATGATCTCCTGTATTTCTTTAAGGAATTTTTGTGTTTCCTCTTTAAGGGCTTCTACCTGTTGACTCTTGATCTCCTGTATTTCTTTAAGGGAGTTATTTAAGTTCTTCTTGAAGCCCTCTATCAGCATCATGAGACATAGTTTTGAATTCAATTCTTGCTTTTCTGGTGTGTTTGGTTATCTGGGACTTGCTGTGGTGGGAGAACTGGGTTCTAATGATGCCAAGTAGCCTTGGTTTCTGTTGGTAAGGTTCTTGCACTTGCCTTTTGCCATCTGGTTATCTCTGGTGCTGGTTGGTCTTGCTGTCTCTGGCTGGAGCTTGTCCCTCCTGTGGACCTGTAAGTCTATGTCTGTACCCCTGGGAAACCAACTCTCCCCTGGCCAGGGTCTGTGCACAGAAGGCTGTGGAGCTACTCAGCTCCCTAGTGCAAATGGTGGAGGGAAGACTTCTGTCCCAGCTGCTTCACTGATTGTATGCTCTTTGTGCCCCTAGCTGTTCCCCTCAGAGAGAAGGTGGAGATCTCACCTCTGAGCTCAGAAGTAAAGCACTATTGAGAGATCACTCTCCTGGCAGGCCTTGCACCGAAGGCTGTGGCGCTTCCCGGCTCCCGGGTACAAATGGCTTAAAACCCTATTTCTAATCATTCATAATAAATTTGTAAAAGAACAATGACAAACCCGGGGGTCCCTGGGTCAATCCTGAAGTTCAACAATATCAGAATTCAGCAGTGTCCTAACAGTTTTCATGGCATATGTGCCTGCAAAGTAAAGCCTACTAATAAATTATGGTCTCTGCTAGCCCATGTTAAACCTCATTCATAATTTGTAGATCTACAGATGCTTTGGGTATTTTTTATTGCTTAAGAAAGTACCTACAGGAATGGTATAACAGGGTCCTCCTGTAGATTCATGCCCAGTTTTTTGAGGAACCCCCAGAATGATTTCCAGAGTGTTTGTACCAGCTTGCAACCCCACCAGCAGTGGAGGAGTGTTCTTCTTTCTCCACATCCTTGCCAGCACCCATTATACCACTCCTGGGCATATACCCAGAGGATTCTCCAGCAGGTAATAAGGACACATGCTCCACTATGTTCATAGCAACCCTATTTATAATAGCCAGAAGCTGGAAAGAACCCAGATGTCCCTCAACAGAGGAATGGATACAAAAATTGTGGTATATTTACACTATGGAATACTACTCAGCTATTAAAAACAATGAATTCATGAAATTCTTAGGCAAGTGGGTGGAATTGGAGATTGTCATCCTCAGTGAGGTGACCCAATCACAAAAGAACACACATGGTATGCACTCACTGATAAGCGAATATTGGCCCAGAAGCTCGAAATACTCAAGAAACAATTCACATACAAATGATACCCAAGAAGAAAGAAGGAGAGTTCCCTGATCCTGGAAAGGCTCAATGCAGCCTTTAGGGGAATACTAGGACAGGGAAGCGGGAAAGTTGGATTGGGGAGCAGGAGGAGGGAAGAGGCTTATGGGACATTCGGAGAGGGGGAATCCAAGAAAGGGGAATTAATTTGAAATGTAAATAAAGAATATATCAAATAAAAAAAGAAAATACCTACAAGTACAGAGAAAAACGCTTAATGGCTAGAGATGTAGTAAGTTTATCATCTTCACAAGCTTGTGTCATTTTTTTTTTGCTGAAGATTTAAAATAAATTTAATAATGTTAACTATTGAAAAAAATGCTAAATACTGTATTTATTTTCATTTTAATTTATCAAATTAACAAAGAATTCTTTCTTCTAACATATCACATGGTTGCCAATATACAAGTATATTGTTTTTTCCTCATTTTTGAAATAATCTTAACTGAGAATCCTACTATTTCAGTCTTACAAAGCATTGACTTTTCTTTTTTTTAATATTTGTTTGCTTGTTTGTTGTTTTTAATGTATGTGAGTACACTGTAGCTGTCTTCAGACATACTAGAAGGGGGCCTTGGATCCCATTACAGATGGTTGCGAGCCACTATGTGCTTGCTGGGAATTGAACTCAGATCCTCTGGAAGAG
This sequence comes from Apodemus agrarius, assembly GCA_964023405.1. Taxonomy (NCBI): domain Eukaryota; kingdom Metazoa; phylum Chordata; class Mammalia; order Rodentia; family Muridae; genus Apodemus; species Apodemus agrarius. The sequence continues at coordinate 48,253,461 of OZ030021.1, read as the reverse complement.
TAGTCAGTGCTCTTAACCACTGAGCCATCTCTCCAGCCCAACTTTTCTTTTTTTTTTAAAGATGAGAATTAGTCAGGTTCTAGGTATGTAGGCAGAGTCATCGACTGTTCCAAGTCTCCTGACACTTGTACATAGTTTGGAAGAGTCCTGTAGAGTCTGCTCACAAAACCTCTGAAAATTATACCTTTGATCTTCTAAACCTGTCATGTTAACTACATGATGAAAAAAAACTACATTCTAGCTCTCCTAAATAAAAGAAAAATAATGTGATTTGTTGCGTGCTGAATATTTCCTGCATTAAAATTTGGGCCTTGGCTCCTTGTCAACAAGAATGTTTATTGACATAAGTATGGAATCAATTCAGACCTCCCATCTGACAGAAAAGTTGGCTTAAAAATTAATCTACTTTCACAAATATTTGTGGTTGTCAGTTTTAAATACAAATATACAATTATCAGCCACTTTTCTGGGCACCTTTGGCTCAAAAGTAAGGGAGAGAGGACAAAATTCCTGACTAGAGTAATTTGAAACAGACAAATAAATGCCTAAGTAGAGTCTCACATGTACGATAAGTCAGTCAGAGGATAAATCATGGACTAAAAGTCATCTTTAATAACATCTTAAGGATTGCCCAGGACAATGCTTCCTATAACCCAGAATGGGAAGGAAGGGGAAGTTAGAACAGAGTGCATATGCCAGAGAATGAAAATAATTATAAACCACAGAATCTAAAGGCAGTGGGGTCAGAAGTTCATGGGCTCCTCCAGGAAGAATCTTAGAGACAGGCAGTAGAGGTAGAGTAGCTGGAAGGCAATTGCTTAAGGCCCAGGAGGAGGGTTGGGGAGGAAGGGGGTAAGTGAGGCAAGGAAGGCAGAAAGTCCAAACAGAGCCTTACAGTAGAGTTCATTCTCGCCGAGACCATATGTCTCAGAATGGGCTGCCAAAGGACAGGGAAACTAGGGAGTGATCCGTCGAGTCTGTCCCTTTTGGTTAATGTTATCCCATGGCAAAGCTATGTGTCATCTTCCTCAAACTTCTATATTGTGATGACTTGGAATCAGACTCTATAGCACAGACATAACCCTCAGAGGGAGATGGGGAGGAAACCCCAAATGATTGAGGTAGGAAACTGCTGGCACGTGGGGAGCCACATGTAAGCCCATAAACATGGTCAGGGAAACAGGCTTTGCCTTCGAATCCCTGAAGATATAAATGGTGAAGAAGGTAGATACACTGAGAGGCAAATCCTTAAACACTAATATTTTTTTATATTTATTATTTTCTATATTCTTTGTTTACATTCCAAAGGCTTTCCCCTTTCCAGTTCCCCCCTCATCATATGTCCCATAAGTTCTCTTCCCCCCACCATTCCCCAATCACCCCCCCTCCCCACCATTTCTCTGTTCTGGTACTCTCCTACAAAACTGGATTTAGTATTTTCCGGACCAGGGTCCTCGCCATCCCTTTTCTTGGGAATCTTTTGCTTAGCTAATTGTGTCATGAGTACTCAGAGCTTCTGGGCTCATTAATATCCACTAATCAGTGATTGCAATTCATGTGAATTCCTTTGTGATTGGGTTGACTCGCTTAGGATGATATTTTCCAGATCCAACCATTTGCCTACAAACTGCATGAATTCATTATTTTTAATTGCTGAGTAGTATTCCATTGTATAAATATACCACATTTTTTGTATCCATTCCTCTGTTGAGGGACATCTGGGTTCTTTCCAGCTTCTGGCTATTATAAATAAGGCTGCTACGAACATAGTGGAGCATGTGCCTTTATTGCATGCAGGGAAATCCTCTGGTCATATACCTAGGAGTGGTATGACAGAGTCCTCTGGAAGTGTCATGCCCAATTTTCTGAGGAACCACCAGACTGATTTCCAGAGCGGTTGTACCATTTTGCAATCCCACCAACAGTGGAGGAGTGATCCTCTTTCTCCACATCCTCGCCAGCACCTGTTGTCTCTTGAGTTTTCCATCCAGTGGAAAAAAGATAGCCTTTTCAATAAATGGTGCTGGTTCAACTGGAGGTCAACATGCAGAAGAATGCGAATTGACCCACTCTTATATCTTTGCACTAAGATCAACTCCAAGTAGATCAAGGACCTCCACATAAAACCAGACACACTGAAACTAATAAAAAAGAAACTGGGGAAGACCTTGGAGGACATGGGCACAGGGGGAAAGTTCCTGAACAGAACACCAATAGCTTATGCACTAAGATCAAGAATTGACAAATGGGACCTCTTAAAATTACAAAGTTTCTGTAAGGCAAAAGACACTGTCAGAAAGACAAAACAGCAACCAACAAATTGGGAAAAGATCTTCACCAACCCCACATCCGACAGAGAGCTAATATTCAATATATACAAAGAACTCAAGAAGTTAGACCCCAAAGAACCAAATAACCCTATTAAAAATGGGGTACAGAGCTAAACAAGGAATTTTCACCAGAAGAAATTTGGATGGCTGAGAAGCACCTTAAGAGATATTCAACATCATTAGTCATCAGGGAAATGCAAATGAAAACAACCCTGAGATTCCACCTCACACCAATCAGAATGGCTAAGATTAAAAACACTAATATTTTGAAGTTATATAAGTTTATACTGGCAACAAGATTAAGGGAATGGCCATGGGGACAAGTCATAAGGTATACTTACTAGATGTCCAAATACCCTTGTTTGGGTATGAAGTGTCAAAGACGAATGTATTCAAAGATTAATCGCCATAAAATAGCAGTGTTTTGGGAAGTTCTAGAAACTTTTATAAAAACCTAATTGGACATGGGGCTATGGGACAGGTCCTTAGAAGTTAGTTATTCCTGTGACTTCTGGTCATACCTTATATTTGCTTGTCAGTTATGAAGTAAATCATTCTGTTTCACCACAAGTTCCCACAGCCTGATGTTCTGCCCAAAAACATGGCCTTAGCAACCATGGCCTAAACACTCTAAAAACATGATTTAAAATAAATCCTCCATCATTTAAACTGTCTGTGTAAGGTATTTTGATTTTAGCAGTAAAAAGTAACTAATATAGACTGTGGTATAAGAAATTGTTCAAAAACCATAGAATAACCAGAGAAAATATTGATGACAGCAAGAAAGGACAATGACTGGTACTAGACATGTGATATATATGTATATATACACATATATATATATCTCACATTTGTGTATATATATATACATGTTTATATATACATATATATGCATGTATGTATTATGTATGTATATGGTTTATTAGAGTAGCTCACAAGCTGTAGTCCACCTAGCCCAACAGTGACCGTATACCAATGTAAAGTCCAATATTCCAGTAGTTTCTCAGTCCACAAGGCAAAATTGTTAATCTGGTTTTCAGTATATGCCAGAATCCCAAAGAAGTAAACTACTCTAATACCAATGAAGGAATGCACTTGCTGGCCAGAGCAAGAGCAATTAGGCAAAAAGAGAAAGAGAAAGCTCCCTTCTTCCACATCTTTTATATGGGCTGCCAACAGAAGCGTGGCCCAGATTACATGTATATCTTCCGTCTCAAAAGATCTGAATTAGTCTTTCAAATTCAAATGATTTAATTTAGAAACAAGAAAAGCTCTCACAGGTGTGCCCAGTTGCTTTGGTTTTAGTTAATTCCAGATGTAGTCAAGTTGACAACCAAGAATAACCATCACATAGAGTAAGAGGGAACACTATTCACTGAGTATAAGAACCCATTTTTCTTTCACTGGGAAGCCATATGGAATATTTACAGAAGAAGTTGAGTGTGTAGACTATTCCACTGATAACTAATAATATCAAGAAGAAACACAGGGGGTGTTCCTGAAGAGGACATGTAGTGTTGCAGCCGGCAAGGAGCCATGAGGACTCTCATAATCAGCTATACGCTGTTTCCTCTAGCACAGCCACACTGAATACAATTTGCTGTTATCTGATAGGGGTTTGAGGTTCATTTCTCATCACTGTGACAAAAATACTTGATAGAAACAACTTAAAGGGGAAGTTTATTTCATCTCAGAATTTCAGGAGATTCAGCCCATGGTCATTCCGCCAGATGTGAATGGGTACCATCATGGTACCAAAGGCGATGAGCATGCTTGCCTCATTGGGAGCACAGTAGGAAGCATAGAAGAGGTCACGTGCAAAATACCCTCAAAGGCCCTCTCTCCCTGATCTACTTCCTCCAAACAGACCTCACACCATAGTTATCCACTACCTTTGAGAATGTACCAGTAGCCAGGGCCAAGGCTTGAACACGTGAGCCTGTGAGAGGTACTCACATTGAAACCATAACACCCCCAAATTTTCTTCTAATTATCTTCCCTACAGAGACATCTACACACATGCTCTATGGTATATGTGCAAGAATACTCATCGATGAATCCATTAAGAGCTAAAAAAAAAAAAGTTTAAAAATGCCTGATCATAGTTGAATGGAAAAAAACATATATAATTATATGTAATGGGTACCGGGCAAAAGTAATACAACCACCATAGGTATTCAGAAACATGTCTCATAAAAGTAAAACTGAAAAAAAGCAAGAAATGAATTTATGCACTGTGCATTTATTCATATAAATATCAAAAGGTCATAAATATAAACTGTTTTCCTTCCATGTGTGCACAAACAGTGCAAACCCATCATAAGGAATAGCACAAAGGTTTCTAACTATGTTTGAAAATGGTTTGGGGAAGATCGGGCACACAGAAGACTTCCAAGAAACAAAACATGTTCTGTTTCAAGACTGAGAAAAGCTCTATAGTAATTTACTTAGTAATGTTTTTTTTAACTTCTATAGGTTTATAGGTTTCAGAATTTCCTGAAGGTAAAATTCCTGGTCTCTCTGCATATTCCTAATTTGTTCTCAAGAGTTAATATGGCTGCCGAGTATCCTAATCTTGGCTGTATGGCCCATACAATTTGCTAAGGCTAGACTCCAGTAACTGGAGCCAACCTCTAGCCTTTCTCCCACTAATTTTAAAGACCCTACAAGGAATTTGCTGAGCTTTTCACAGTTTCTATGGAGCCACATGCACTGAAACATCTGGAAATGAAAGTTTTTAATTAATGGTAACATTTATATTGTTATTCAAAGTGCTCTCTGTGAGCCGTTCCTTTCTGGCAATCCAAGAACATGTCTATTCTTTCTTTGGGGAATTTTGTCATCCTCTAAATATTTGCACTTGGGAAGAGCAAAGTACCTTAAGAAAGTCACTATAGCTGATTTCCATGTGTCTCTACTGTCTCTTAAGGATGACAGCAGAATTACTAATAGGAAATTGGTTTGTATGACACTCATATCAAGAGTTCCAGGAGAGCTCATCCTTTGGTGCTTTCTCAGACCACCAAGGGCACTGACATTTAATTTTCACATGTTTTCCATGAATTCTCTGTTTTTGATTGATGGGTCCTTGAAATTACCAGAAGCCAAAACAATTCAAACTCAGAAAAACAAAGATTTGAAGCCTTTTCATACCTTTATGCACTGTAGGAATCCTAAGCTAATGAATTCTCTAAGACTCTGTATGGGTAACAGTGAAAGAGAGAACTTCCTGAACACATCAACATTGTATCATTCCGTTTGCTCCAAATGTTAGCAATTACCCTTCATTGTAATCATTGGTCAATTATTAACAACACATCCTAAGGAAGAGCAAAGTAGTCTCCTTTGGAGAGACTCAGTAAGTACACCATGAATGACCTTTAAACATAAAAAACGAGCAAACATATAAACACTATCTGGACACTTGCAATGCTGTCTACCCTGTGCTTTTATTTCAGCCAATCACCTGAATGCTCTCCAAGCTATGTCTGGAATGAGTATGCTTGCCTTAAAGGATCAAGTCATTCAGGATATTCTATTCTTACAATGTAACTTGTTCCAGTAAAATAATTTACTTCAGTCTCTGGGAAAATAATGATTTGGTCTGGTAGATTCTTTTGGGTTTTTTTTTAACAGGATGGACATGTGTGTTAAGCTTTATTTACAGTAAGTGCTTAGTAACCCCAGCCACAAAATTGCAAAGACCTTGTTCCTTTATTTTCCCAGTTTTTTCTTTCTCCTTTTAGAGGTGCCAGCAACAAAAGGGCATCCAACTAGATCCCTTCTGATGGTGGATGGTTTACCTTGGAGGCTCTGGAATGACACCACCCCATAACTGCTGCTGTTTCTCATCACTCTTTCCCTTTTGTTCTATTAAGTGGACAGTGAAGGTTCCCAAAATGTATATTTAAAAAACATTCCTTTAAGCTAACAGACACGAAAAAAATAGACAAATCAAAATACACTTGGATGTGTGTTTTCTTAAAAGGGGATTTGGATTTATTCCTCAGGAATGGGCCCACCCCAATCGTTCCAGGTTTTACTTTTGGATGGTCGTTCTATAAATAAAAAAAAAAAATCAGTTTACCCTTTGAAAAGTATCAGGGCTTTGCTAATTGGTTGCTATCACATATGTCAATTACATATTTTATTTGACACAGTCTGGGTGTGAGCAGAGACTTTGGACAGTGGAGCTAGGTAGAAACAGCAAACATCCCTGGTATGAGGAGAGGCAGAGAATACTGACATACAGGATCTAATAAGAGACCTCAATCCAAACCCAATATCAAAAGTTGGGTTTCCACACCTCTTTTGATAGATAATAAGTCCATGCCTTTTCTCCTCTCCTTTGTCTCAGTGTTAAGGAAACCAATGAAAAGCATTTTCTCCCAGTAATCAGAACTGACTTACCTCTGATCATGGGGAAAAAGGAAAATATCACTATATTATTAGAAACAATCACCATTGTTAGCAGTTGCTTAAATTGAAAGTGGCTGGTCCCTTTTTCAGAAAATAGGAATGTCTAAATTTTGTGCATAATTTTCAAAGTGTAACTAATAATGGTTTTCTCCACTTGGTTACATTACAACTATGATGTGGCATTATGGATTAGCAAAGAACACTGACATTGTAGGAATAAGGTTAGTAAAACATAGAGCAGATATTGCCCTGCGTGCTCTATGCATAGCACTTCTGCTTGTAAAATTTTCTTCCACATTTTTCAAGATTTATTTAACTTATTTTCAATCTATGACAAGAGATATAGGGTCATAAATTATTCTTATAGTCTAAATGTGGCCGATGAATTTCTACAGTCACTCATTTCATTGTCTGGGAGACAATTCTGATATCTCATATGAGCTATAACTATTTCAAGACAGTTGAAAATAATAAAAAACTCAGGGCTGATGAGAACATAATTTTAATAGGTAAAATTTACAAATACTCTTCCAACAAGTTCTAATCCCCCTGGATGCACTGATATGTGGCTCAGATTTCTCTGCTGACACCCCAAGAGTCAGTCAATCTAGTGCTCAGTTTTGGAGTACTTTGCCTGCACCATGACATGATCAAAGCTCCAAAAGGGAATGTACCCCAGACTAGCTGTGCTATTTTTTCCATTAACCCAGTGGCTCACTAGGTTTTTGAGCATATGTGACATTGTTAGACTGTGATCCATGAGAAGATCACAGAATTTACTTTCCAATGAATCTGGAAAAAATAAAAAAAGTTCGGGTCCTCGGAAATCTGTGCTTCCTGACAACACTTTAAAAATTTTTTTCAAAACAGAAGCTTGCAACAACCTATACTCATGTTCTCAGTTGTTCTTTTGGTAACTTTTTTTCCCAGATGAAGAGACCAAGGATCACATGGACCATATAAGAACCAAGAATAAACTGAGAAGAAAAAGAAAAAGAGAGGCAAAGAAAAAGAGAGAAGGGTTATATTTGTTAAGTAGGAAAAAGCCGATTATCCCATAATGCAGCTAAAGCCAGTTTGCTCACAGGTGAAACCAGGGGGAACTGACCTCATTGTGAGGCCACATTCTCATAGTTCTTCTGTGAAGCTCTTTCTTCTCACTTTGCCTAGACAACAAAACATGCTTTGAGTCAGAGATCTGATAGAACCGGCATTTCGGTGTGACTAAGTCAGCGTGCTCTTTCAAAGGCTAGAGTTGTGTCTTAATCCCCATTTCTCTTATCTTTCAAGGGTGGAATTTAAATCTAGGCTCTTTATGAAGAGAATTCCAAGTACTAGAGAACAGGCAGGTGGAATTTAGGTGAACTTGGCAGGAAAGGGGCCCAGTTGAACATGAGAGACAATGCTAGACTCCTTCCTGCCTTTACCTTGGAGTTGAAACTGAAATGTCGTCGTCCCTGGACTATAGACTAGAAAGATGGTGACTATTTCTAGGTGTCCACCAAGCCAAAGCTCCCTTGTATCTGAAATATGATTGAAGAATATATGCTTGTATTTATCTCTAAAGACAGCAATCTTACAGTTTTGGCTGAGCATCCATTGCTAAAATCTGCAAACTAGAAAATGAAGGCCTAACTCTAGCTCAGAACACCTCAGAGGTGCTAAGTCTAGACTTTAAAGAAGCTTCTGCTCTCATGTGTGCCTGAGAAAGTTTATACTGGAAGCTCACTGAAAAATCTCATATGTAATTTTTATCATAATTCATATCTAATAAATACAATTATCTACAGTACAACAAAATTCCACCTTCGGTCTTTCTTTTTTTTGGGGGGGGGGCTTAAAACTATATTTTTCTTTTTTTTAATTTTTTTTAATTTTCTATATTCTATGTTTACATTCCAAAGGCTTTCCCCTTTCCCAGTTCCCCCCCTCCCTATGTCCCATAGTTCCTCTCCCCCCCAACTATTCCCCAATCATTCCCCCTCCCCCCACAGTTTCTCTACAAAACTGGATCCAATTTTTCCAGGCCCAGGGTCCTCTCCTTTCTTCTTCGGAATCATTTGACTTGCTAATTTAATTGGGCCTTGAGTATTTAGGGCTTCTGGGCTCATTAATATCCACTTATCAGTGATTGCATTTCATGTGCATTCTTTTGTGATTGGGTTAATTCACTCAGGATGATATTTTCCAGGTCTAACCATTTACCTACAAATTGCATGAATTCATTATTTTTAATTGCTGAGTAGTATTCCATTGTATAAATATACCACATTTTCTGTATCCATTCCTCCTTTGAGGGATATTTGGGCTCCTTCCAATTTCTGGCTATTATAAACAAGGCTGCTATAAACATAGTGGAGCATGTGTCTTTATTGTATGCAGGGGAATCCTCTGGGTATATGCCCAGGAGTGGTATGCCAGGGTCCTCTGGAAGGGACATGCCCAATTTTCTGAGGAACCGCCACACTGATTTCCAGAGCGGTTTTACCATTTTGCAATCCCACCAACAGTGGAGGAGTGTTCCTCTTTCTCCACATCCTCGCCAGCATTTGTCATCTCTTGAGTTTTTAATCTTAGCCATTCTGACTGGTGTGAGATGGAATCTCAGGGTTGTTTTGATTTGCATTTCTCTGATGACTAACGATGTTGAACATCTCTTAAGGTGTTTCTCAGCCACCCGAATTTCTTCTAATGAAAATTCATTGTTTAGCTCTGTGCCCCATTTTTTGATAGGGTTATTTGGTTCTTTGGGGTCTAACTTCTTGAGTTCTTTGTATATATTGGATATTAGCCCTCTGTCGGATGTGGGGTTGCTAAAGATCTTTTCCCACTTTGTTGGTTGTCGTTTTGTCCTTCTGACAGTGTCCTTTGCCTTGCAGAAACTTTGTAATTTTATGAGGTCCCATTTGTCAATTCTTGATCTTAGTGCATAAGCTATTGGTGTTCTGTTCAGGAATTTTCCCCCTGTGCCTATGTCCTCCAGGGTCTTCCCAAGTTTCTTTCCTAATAATTTCAGTGTGTCTGGTTTTATGTGGAGGTCCTTGATCCACTTGGAGTTGATCTTAGTGCAAGGACATAAGAGTAGGTCAATTCGCATTCTTCTGATGTTGACCTCCAGTTGAACCAGCACCATTTGTTGAAAAGACTATCTTTTCTCCACTGGATGGTTGTGGCTCCTTTATCAAAGATCAAGTGACCATAAGTCTGTGGGTTCATTTCTGGGTCTTCAATCCTATTCCATTGATCCACTTGCCTGTTGCTGTACCAATACCATGCAGTTTTTAACACAATTGCTCTGTAGTACTGTTTAAGGTCAGGGATATTTATTCCCCCAGAAGTCCTTTTATTGTTGAGAATAGTTTTAGCTATCCTGGGTTTTTTGTTGCTTCAGATGAATATGAGAATTGCTCTTTCTAGATCTATAAAGAATTTAGTTGGGATTTTGATGGGGATCGCATTGAATCTGTATATTGCTTTTGGTAAGATGGCCATTTTTACTATATTGATCCTGCCAATCCAGGAGCAAGAAATATTTTTCCATCTTCTGAGGTCTTCTTCGATTTCTTTCTTCAAGGACTTGAAGTTTCTGTCATACAGATCTTTTGCTTGTTTGGTTAGAGTTACGCCAAGGTACTTTATGTTGTTTGTGGCTATTGTGAAGGGTGTTATTTCCCTAACTTCTTTCTCAGCCTGCTTGTCCTTTGAGTACAAGAAGGCTACTGATTTGCTTGAGTTAATTTTATAACCAGCCACTTTGCTGAAGTTGTTTATCAGCTGTAGAAGTTCTCTGGTGGAGTTTTTTGGGTCACTTAAGTAAACTATCATATCATCTGCAAATAATGATAGTTTGACTTCTTCCTTTCCAATTTGTATCCCTTTGACTTCCTTATGTTGTCTAATTGCTCTCGCTAGAACTTCAAGTACTATATTGAAAAGATATGGAGAGAGAGGGCAGCCTTGTCTAGTCCCTGATTTTAGTGGGATTGCTTCAAGTTTCTCTCCATTTATTTTGATGTTGGCTACTGGTTTGCTGTAGATTGCTTTTACTATGTTTAGGTATGGGCCTTGAATTCCTGCTCTTTCCATGACTTTTAGCATGAAAGGATGCTGAATTTTGTCGAATGCTTTTTCAGCATCTAATGAGATGACCATGTGGTTTTTTTCTTTTAGTTTGTTTATGTAGTGGATTACATTGATGGATTTCCGTATGTTGAACCATCCCTGCATCCCTGGGATGAAGCTTACTTGATCATGGTGAATGATTGTTTTGATGTGCTCTTGGATTTGGTTTTCAAAAATTTTATTTAGTATTTTTGCATCGATATTCATAAGAGAAATTGGCCTGTAGTTCTCTTTCTTTGTTGGATCTTTTTGTGGTTTAGGTATTAGCGTAATTGTGGCTTCAAAGAATGAGTTGGGCAGTATCCCTTCTGTCTCTATTTTGTGGAATAGTTTGAAAAGTATTGGTGTTAGGTCTTCTTTGAAGGTCTGGTATAATTCTGCACTAAAACCATCTGGTCCCGTACTTTTCTTGGTTGAGAGGCTTTCTCTAACCCCTTCTATTTCTTTAGGGGTTATGGGACTATTTAGCTGCTCTATTTGATTCTGATTTAATTTTGGTATTTGGTATCTGTCTAGGAAATTGTCCATTTCCTCTAGATTCTCCAGTTGTTTTGAGTATAGACCTTTGTAGTAGGATCTGATGATCTTTTGAATTTCCTCAGTTTCTGTTGTTATGTCTCCCTTTTCATTTCTAATTTTGTTAATTTGGATGCTGTCTCTGTGTCCTTTGGTTAGTCTGGCTAGGGGTTTATCTATCTTGTTGATTTTCTCAAAGAACCAACTCCTGGTCTTGTTGATTCTTTGTATGGTTCTCTTTGTTTCTATTTGATTGATTTCAGCCCTGAGTTTGATGATTTCTTGACTTCTACTCCTGCTGGGTGAATTAACTTTTTTTTCTTCCAGGGCTTTAAGGTGTGCCGTTAAGCTGCTAGTGTATGCTCTCTCCAGTTTCTTTTTTGATACACTTAGAGCTATGAGTTTTCCTCTTAGCACTGCTTTCATTGTGTCCCATAGATTTGGGTAGGTTGTAACTTCATTTTCATTGAATTCTAAAAAGTCTTTGATTTCTTTTTTTATTTCTTCCTTGACCAAGGTGTCATTGAGTAGAGTATTGTTCAGTTTCGATGTGTATGTGGGCTTTCTGTTGTTTTTGTTGCTATTGAAGACCACTCTTACTCCATGGTGATCTGACAGGAGGCATGGGATTAGCTCGATCTTCTTGTATTTGTTGACATCTGTCTTGTGACCAATTATATGGTCTATTTTGGAGAAGGTACCATGTGGAGCTGAGAAAAAGGTATATTCTTTAGCTTTAGGATGAAATGTTCTCTATATATATATATCTGTTAAATCCAATTGGTCCAGAGTTTCAGTTAGTTTCACTGTGTCCCTGTTTAGTTTCTGCTTTCCTGACCGGTCCATTGAGGAGAGTGGAGTGTTGAAGTCACCCACAATTATTGTGTTCGGTGTAATGTGTGCTTTAAGCTTTAGTAAGGTTTCTTTTACGAATGAAGGTGCCCTTGCATTTGGAGCATAGATGTTCAGTATTGAGAGCTCTTCTTGGTGGATTTTCCCTTTGGCCAGCAAGAAGTGACCTTCTGAGTCTCTTTTGATGATTTTAGGTTGGAAGTCAATTTTATCTGATATTAGAATGGCTACTCCAGCTTGTTTCCTGAGACCATTTGCTTGTAAAATTGTCTTCCAGCCTTTTACTCTAAGGCAGTGTTTGTCTTTAGCACTGAGATGTGTTTCCTGTATGCAGCAAAATGTAGGGTCCTGTTTCCGTATCCAGTCTGTTAATCTATGTCTTTTTATTGGGGAATTGAGTCCATTGATGTTAAGAGATATTAAGGAATAGTAATTATTACCTCCAGACATTTTTGAAATTATATTTATTTATTTTATTTATTTTTTATATTCGAGAGGTTACCTTCTTTTGGGTTTGATGAGAGGAGGTTTCTATCTTGCTTCTTCCTGGGTGTAGTTTCCGTCCTTGTCTTGGTGTTTTCCCCCTATTATCCTTTGTAGGGCTGGATTTGTGGAAAGATATCGTGCAAATTTGGTTTTGTCATGGAATACCTTGATGTCTCCATCTATGGCGATTGAGAGCTTTGCTGGGTAAAGTAATTTTGGCTGAAGTTTGTGTTCTCTTAGAGTTTACATTATATCTGCCCAGGATCTTCTAGCTTTCATGGTCTCAGGTGAGAAGTCTGGTGTTATTCTGATAGGTCTTCCTTTATAAGTTACTTGGCCTTTTTCTCTTGCTGCCTTTAATATTCTTTCTTTGTTTAGTACATTTGGAGTTTTGATTATTATGTGACGGGATGTATTTCTGTTCTGATCCAGTCTGTTTGGGGTTCTATATGCTTCTTGTATATTCATGGGCATCTCTCTCTTTAGGTTGGGGAAGTTTTCTTCCATAATTTTGTAGAAGATATTTGCTGGCCCTTTAACTTGTAAATCTTCATTCTCGTCTATACCTATAATCCTTAGGTTTGGTCTTCTCATTGTGTCCTGGATTTCGTGGATGTTTTGGGTTACAGCCTTTTTGCATTTAGTATTTTCTTTGACTGTTGAATCAATGGTTCCTATGGTATCTTTGGCTTCTGATATTCTGTCTTCTATCTCTTGTATTCTATTGTTGATATTTGCATCTATGGCCCCTGATTTCTTCCCAAGGTTTTCTATCTCCAATGTTGTCTCCCTCTGCGATTTCTTAGTTGTTTCTACTTCTGTTTTTAGTACCTGGATGGATATGCTCAGATCTTTCGCTTGCTTGATTGTGTTTTCATGTATTTCTTTAATAGATTTTTGTGTTTCCTCTTTCATAGCTTCTACTTGTTGGCCCACGTTCTTCTGTATTTCTTTAAGTGATTTTTGTCTTTCTTCCTTATTGTCTTCTTCTTTTTGATCATTCTTCTCCTGCATTTCTTGAAGTGATTTTTGTATTTGCCTTGTAAATGCTTCTAACTTTTGATCCATTTCCTCCTCTATTTCTTTACGAGATTTTTCTATGTGTTCAGCTACCAGCATCCTGACCAGTGATTTTATATCCAAGTCTTGTTTTTCTGGTGTTTTGGGGTATCCAGGGCTTCCTGTTGTTGGCGAACTGGGTTCAGATGCTGTCATGTTGCCTTGATTTCTGTTAGTGACATTCCTTCGTTTACCTTTTGCCATCTGGTTATTTCTGGTGTTAGTTGACCTTGTTGTCACTGGCTGGTCTTTGAATCTCCTGTGAGGTTGGGTTTACCTGTTGTTTCTCTACTGGTGGTTATGCGTGATTCCTGCTCAACGGGATCACCAGCTGGCTGCTACCCGCTGACTTTGTGCACGGCCTGAGGTCTCCAGGAAGTGTGGGGGAATGCAGCAGAGCCTCGGCAGGCGCCGCTGGGCCTGCCTAGTAGCGAGAGCCTAGCAGATCCCCCCACGCGGTAGCCCCTGATGGAATCTGTCTACCTGTGCCTTTCCAGCTGTGTTCTGGTTGCAATATGGGGGCCTGCCGCTATTGCTGGTCCGGGATCCTGGGGAGCTGGGTGGCTCCGGCTGCCTCGGTGCAAGGCCTAAGCTCACAGGGACGTGCAGCAGAGCCTAGGCTCCTGGACCCGCCTGGGGACGAGAGCTTAGCAGATCCCACCTTCCGTCTTTCAATTCATAGCTCTTGGGTCTTTTATTCCTGGTAGCCTGCCACATTTTTTTCAGTCAATTCTTATGCATAACTTTTAGGTGAAAACATTTTATTCTAATGTCATTTTACAGTGAATTAGACTATATGATATAATGGCGGACCATGGCATTTTTGTTTAGGTCCAAAAATAATTGAGGGAAAAGTGTGTGTGTGTGTGTGTGTGTGTGTGTGTGTGTGTGTATCTAGGAGAATAAGTCAATCTTTGAGCAATAAGATATTCTGAGTAAATCATGATGACAAAAAGATAGTGTTGAACATTAAACATGGATCTAAACATTCACTTCTCAGATCTGAGTGATGATCTCATTTGCAACTCCAGAGAGCTGGTTTCTGTGTCATTGTTCCCTTTTTTGTTACATCAAATATTTTTGAATTTGGAGAAGCCTCTGAGAAAGGATAGAAAATGAATCATGTATTTGTACACTCTTGGCACCTCAGAAAACAGTCTTGAATAATTATTACCTATCCAGGCTGTAAATTCATTGCATTTGGATACAACTGCCTTAGGTGTGATGGAGTCATGCACTGTGAACAGATGCTACCCTGATTATCCTATGGCAAATAGCAATCACCACCACCACCACCACCATTGCCACAGGCTGGGTGATGTTGGCACATACCTTCAATACCAGAGTTCAGAGGAATGTGGAACTCTGGGTTCAAGGCCAACCTGGTCTACAGAGTTCCAGAGCAACCACGGTGAAAAATCCTGAATTAATCAACTAGAATGTTGTTTGGGAAATATATAACAGAAGACACATAGTCTGGGTCTTGAGCTTCTAAGCTTGTCACTATTCTTTGTACTTGGAGAAGAAATAATTAAAGAGATCATCCATATATCATATTAATTTATAACATTATATATCTTTTACTGAAGGTGTAGGGTAGGAAAGAAAGGTTTTGAAGTATGGTGGAAATAATTACTTAAGCAAAAAATTTACATTAAAGGCCTCCCAGTACATTTTTTGAAAAATAAAATCAATCTGAAGATATACCTGTTCTTATGGCTATAAATAAGAAAACTGAGGCTGAGGCACATCCAGTAGCTACTCCTCTTTACTCAGGTGGTACTAAAATCACCGCTGTCAACTCTAAAACTGTGCATGTAGCAAGAGGAAGAGGAAGGGATATGATAAACTGTAAGTGGCCCACTTGGGAAGTTTTATGAAATAGTGTAAGAAATCTGTAGGATCATTGTTCTGTGGATATGAAGAATTAAGAACTTCAGCCACAAGATGATGTTTGTTATTTAAAAATGGAGGAAGTTGATTTGATAATGGGCTTAAAGGATTATGAAGAACTATAAGCATATCTCTTACTAGAGTTCTAAAGATATCTGTGAAAATACAGAAGGCAAATGTCTACTAACAAACTCTTTAAGATTTATTTTTCAATTCATGTATGATACGTAAGCATGGGTCAATGTGCATTTATGCCGTGTATGTGCAAGTTCCTCCAGAGGCCATAAAAACATGTAGGACCCCCATGAACTGAAGCTTACAGTGGTTGTGAACTGACTGGGAGCTGAACTTGAATTTCTTAGAAGAGTAGAACATACTCTCAACCACCAAGCCATCTCTCTAGTCCCCAAGAATGCCCATTAAATGATGGATTTAAGACATTCTACAGAATCCTCATCTATCATCATTTCCCGACATTATCCAGTTACCAAACTGATCAAGGTATTGAATCCAGAGCTCACAATTTTAACCATTGCATCTAAGTTCTATTACTTAGGGAGTATAATACATTTGAACAATGGTCACATTATAGATATTAAAGCTGGAAGATCGTAAGTTATCCAACCATGAAAATAGCAAATAATATAAAATGGAAAGGAAACAAAAGAGCAAAACAGTAGAGATAATTCCAAAAGGTCACTAACACCAGTGTGGAAAATCACTCAAAAGGGGAACTAGACAATATAGACAATAACTTAAGTGCATTGTATTGGGAGTAACAAAAATAATCATAAATATCTTAAGATTTGTTTTAAGCTTTATTGTAAAAAAAAATCTTGTGAATAAATAAAAATATTGCACTCCAAAATTAAGCCCACCTCAAATCTGTATAACTCAATAACTTCTATACAGTTAGAATAGACATTGGGAATGGAAGCTGTGGAACTTCACATTAAATTCCACAGCCTGAGTGTTGAATACTTTATGCACTCATCTATCACCCAGAACAACAACAAAATCCAGTACAGAATTAGAACTGGAAAAACAATCATCTTCATATCCTTTCATAAGGATTTATTAACAGAAACAATGGCATGGTTATAAAAGCCAATGAGAATGGTGTGAACAGAGTATGAAGTCCATCTGCAGGAACAATAGAAGGGAAAAAACAGCGTACAAATATGGCTAAACCATAGAGGATGGCAGCACATACCTGGTGCTCATATGTATTTGACCACGAATTGTGGAGTGATTTGCCACTGGATTTCAATGCATAGAGTTTTGTCCACAATTTATATGCTTTTGTGTAAAAAGTCTTGTTGAAGTCAGAAATGGTCTTCAGGCCTGGATTTATCACCATCTATGTAACCTTGGGTGATGACAGCCTCCACTCTGTCCACTCACATGAAGAGAAGGCACTGGGAGGCTGTCTTAGGTGACATGTGGGTGTGCCAATTGTTATGCTTTACCTCATGACTTCTACTATTTTAATACAGCTCCAGGGAAAATATGAAAAGAACGAGTTACAATATCATTTCTGGCGGTGGCCTAAATGCAGTAACTATGCAGCGCTAACTAGGAAAGACTATGAGCCTCCCAAGTGTTCACCAAGCTCTTCTTACTGGTGCAGATTGTCCAAATAGACTCAGCAATACACATTTGAACCTCAAGGGCCCTGCAGGGCAGTAAGGGCTTCAGGGCCAGGTAGAGTGATCTTGCTACATATATTCTTCATTATTGGAGCCTCAGTCCTAACTTTGAATTCATATCATCAATTTTAAGGATTATGATGAACAACAATGGAATGGGATAAAGTGGCCCAGAGACCTGGAAGGGATTTTAACAAATGACAATTATCACCAAGGTACTACACAGAATCCAGCTAAAGACTTAAAGATTGAGGAAAAGGCCCAGCTGGCGGTGGGGAAGCCGGAGGGTCACCCAGCGTGCCAGGTGCTCAGAACCATCCGGCGGCGGCAGCAGAACCAGGTACCCGAGACAGCCCAAGCTTAAGACCTTCGGGGACTCAGGCCTGGAGTGGGAGTTGGGCACAGAATAGCGGGTGCACTCTGCACTCGCGGGGCGGACCCCGAGCTCCCTGCAGGCAGCTGCCATATTGCCTGCAGCTTCCCGCCCAGCTGGTGGTGGGGAAGCCGGAGGGTCACCCAGCGTGCCAGGTGCTCAGAACCATCCGGCGGCGGCGGCAGAACCAGGTACCCGAGACAGCCCGAGCTTAAGACCTTCGGGGACTCAGGCCTGGAGTGGGAATTGGGCACAGAATAGCGGGTGCACTCTGCACTCGCGCGCGGGGCGGACCCCGAGCTCCCTGCAGGCACCTGCCATATTGCCTGCAGCTTCCCGTCCAGCTGGTGGTGAGGAAGCCAGAGTCAGCCAGTGTGCCAGGTACCCAGACCCAGCCGGAGGCCGAACCAGCCTCCCATCCAGCCAGTGGCAGGGAAGCTGGAAACCGGACCCAGCCAGCTTCCCAGCAGCTTGGGACCAGCAGGCGGAACCAGATAACTGAGATATCCCAACTTTAAGACCCCTGGGGAAACAGGATATCAGACAGCGAACCCTGAGCAGGAGCAGTGCAGAGCAGCCGCCCAACAGGCGGAACCAAATACCTGGGATATCCTGAGGTTAAGACCTCGGGGGACTCAGGCCACCTGTCAGCAATCTGTGAGCAAGACCCCCGCAGGACAGTGATTCAGGTATCCCAGTCGCTGGGAAATAGCCTTACAACCCCACAGGAGGGTCAAGCACCAGCTAGTATCTACAGGACCAACTAACATCAGAGTTAACCAGATGGCAAAAGGCAAACGTAAGATCGCTACTAACAAAAATCAAGGCAATATGGCGGCATCCGAACCCAGTTCCCCAACAGCAATAAATATTGGATACCCCGAAACACCAGAAAAACAAGACTCAGATCTAAAATCACTGGTCAGGATGCTGATAGAGGAACACTTAGATAAATCTCTTAAAGTAATACATGAGAAAATAGATCAAAAGCTAGAAGCCATTGCAAGACAAACACAATTAAATCCCAGATATCTCAACACACCAGAAAAACAAGACTCAGATCTAAAATCACTGGTAAAGATGCAGATTGAGGATCACTTAGATAAATTTCTTAAAGTAATAGAGGAGAAAATAGATCAAAAACTAGAAGCCCATACAAGGCAGACACAAAAATCACTTAAAGAAATCCAGGAGAATATAGAGCAAAAAGTGAATCCCAATAAGGGGGAGAAACAAAAATCACCCAAAGAAATACAAGAGAACATGGGTCAACGAGTAGAAGTCATAAAGGAGGAAACACAAAAATCCCTTAAAGAATTACAGGAAAACACAAACAAGCAACTGAAAGATCTGAGCAAAACCATACAAAATCTAAAAACAGAAGTAGAAACAACTAAGCAATCGCAAAGGGAGACAATGTTGGAGATAGAAAACCTTGGGAAGAAATCAGGAGTCATAGATGCAAATATCAACAATAGAATACAAGAGATAGAAGACAGAATCTCAGATGCTGAAGATACCATAGGAACCATGGATTCAACAATTAAAGAAAATGCAAAATGCAAAAAGCTGGTAACCCAAAACATTCAGGAAATCCAGGACACAATGAGAAGACCAAACCTAAGGATTATAGGGATAGATGAGAATGAAGATCTACAACTTAAAGGGCCAGCAAATATCTTCTACAAAATTATGGAAGAAAATTTCCCCAACCTAAAGAGAGAGATGCCCATGAATATACAAGAAGCCTATAGAACCCCAAATAGACTGGACCAGAACAGAAATACTTCCCGTCACATAATAGTCAAAACCCCAAATGTACTAAACAAAGAAAGAATATTAAAGGCAGTAAGAGAAAAAGGACAAGTAACATATAAAGGAAGACCTATCAGAATTACACCAGACTTCTCACCTGAGACCATGAAAGCTAGAAGATCCTGGGCAGACCTCATGCAGACCCTAAGAGAACACAAACTTCAGCCAAGACTACTATACCCAGCAAAACTCTCAATTGCCATAGATGGGGAAACCAAGATATTCCACAACAAAACCAAATTTGCAAGATACTTATCTACAAACCCAGCCCTACAAAGGATAATAGGGGAAAAATACCAACACAAGGGGGGAAACAACACCCCAGAAGAAACAAGATAGAAACCCCATCTCATCCAACCCAAAAGAAGAGAACCACTCAAATACAAATAATAATAACAATTCCCAAAATGTCAGGAAGTAATAATTACTATTCCTTAATATCTCTTAATATCAATGGACTCAATTCCCCAATCAAAAGACACAGACTAACAGACTGGATACGGAAACAGGACCCTACATTTTGCTGCATACAGGAAACACATCTCAGTATCAAAGACAAACACCACCTTAGAGTAAAAGGCTGGAAGACAGTTCTACAAGCAAATGGTCCCAGGAAACAAGCTGGAGTAGCCATTCTAATATCAGATAAAATCGACTTTCAACCTAAAGTCATCAAAAGAGACACAGAAGGTCACTTCCTGCTTGTCAAAGGGAAAATCCACCAAGAAGAATTCTCAATACTGAACATCTATGCACCAAATGCAAGGGCACCCTCATTCGTAAAAGAAACTTTACTAAAGCTTAAAGCACACATCGCACCTAACATAATGATTGTAGGTGACTTCAACACTCCACTCTCCTCAATGGACCGATCAGGAAAGCAGAAACTAAACAGGGACACAGTAAAACTAATTGAAGCTTTGGACCAATTGGATTTAACAGATATATATAGAACATTCCATCCTAAAACAAAAGAGTATACCTTTTTCTCAGCACCGCATGGTACCTTCTCAAAAATTGATCATATAATTGGTCACAAGACAGACCTCAACAAATACAAGAAGACCGAACTAATCCCATGTCTCCTATCGGATCACTATGGAGTAAAAGTGGTCTTCAATAGCAAGAAGAACTGCAGAAAGCCCACATACACATGGAAACTGAACAATACTCTACTCAATGACACCCTGGTCAAGGAAGAAATAAAGAAAGAAATCAAAGACTTTTTAGACTTCAATGAAAATGAAGGTACGACCTACCCAAATCTCTGGGATACAATGAAAGCAGTGCTAAGAGGAAAACTCATAGCCCTGAGTGCCTCCAAAAAGAAACTGGAAAGAGCATACACTAGCAACTTAACAGCACACCTGAAGGCGCTGGAACAAAAAGAAGCTAACTCACCCAGAAGGAGTAGAAGAGAGGAAATCATCAAACTAAAGGCTGAAATCAATCAAGCAGAAACAAAGAGAACCATACAAAGAATCAACAAAACCAAGAGCTGGTTCTTCGAGAAAATCAACAAGATAGATAAACCCTTAGCTAGACTAACCAAAGGGCACAGAGATAGTATCCAAATTAACAAAATTAAAAATGAAAAGGGGGATATAACAACAGAAACAGAGGAAATTCAAAAGATCATCAGATCCTACTACAAAGGCCTATACTCAAAACAACTGGAGAATCTGGAGGAAATGGACAATTTCCTAGACAGATACCAAATACCAAAATTAAATCAGCATCAAGTAGACCAGCTAAACAGTCCCATAACCCTTAAAGAAATAGAAGGGGTTATAGAAAGCCTCCCAACCAAAAAAAGTACGGGACCAGATGGTTTTAGTGCAGAATTCTACCAGACCTTCAAAGAAGACTTAACACCAATACTCTTCAAACTATTCCACAAAATAGAGACAGAAGGGACACTGCCCAACTCGTTCTTCGAAACCACAATTACGCTGATACCTAAACCACAAAAAGATCCAACAAAGAAAGAGAACTACAGGCCAATTTCTCTTATGAATATAGATGCAAAAATACTAAATAAAATTCTTGCCAACCGAATCCAAGAGCATATCAAAACGATCATTCACCATGATCAAGTAGGCTTCATTCCAGGAATGCAGGGATGGTTCAATATACGGAAATCCATCAATGTAATCCACTACATAAACAAACTAAAAGAAAAAAACCACATGGTCATCTCATTAGATGCTGAAAAAGCATTTGACAAAA
This sequence comes from Apodemus agrarius, assembly GCA_964023405.1. Taxonomy (NCBI): domain Eukaryota; kingdom Metazoa; phylum Chordata; class Mammalia; order Rodentia; family Muridae; genus Apodemus; species Apodemus agrarius. The sequence goes on along the minus strand of OZ030021.1, from coordinate 48,231,718 downwards.
TTCAGCATCCTTTCATGCTAAAAGTCTTGGAAAGAGCAGGAATTCAAGGCCCATACCTAAACATAGTAAAAGCAATCTACAGCAAACCAGTAGCCAACATCAAAATAAATGGAGAGAAACTTGAAGCAATCCCACTAAAATCAGGGACTAGACAAGGCTGTCCTCTCTCTCCATATCTTTTCAATATAGTACTTGAAGTTCTAGCGAGAGCAATCAGACAACATAAGGAAGTCAAAGGGATACAAATTGGAAAGGAAGAAGTCAAAGTATCATTATTTGCAGATGATATGATAGTCTACTTAAGCGATCCAAAAAACTCCACCAGAGAACTTCTACAGCTGATAAACAACTTCAGCAACGTGGCTGGTTATAAAATTAACTCAAGCAAATCAGTAGCCTTCTTGTACTCAAAGGACAAGCAGGCTGAGAAAGAAGTTAGGGAAATAACACCCTTCACAATAGCCACAAACAACATAAAGTACCTTGGCGTAACTCTAACCAAACAAGTGAAAGATCTGTATGACAGGAACTTCAAGTCCCTGAAGAAAGAAATCGAAGAAGACCTCAGGAGATGGAAAAATATTTCTTGCTCCTGGATTGGCAGGATCAATATAGTAAAAATGGCCATCTTGCCAAAAGCAATCTACAGATTCAATGCAATCCCCATCAAAATCCCAAATCAATTCTTCATAGATCTAGAAAGAGCAATTCTCAAATTCATCTGGAGCAACAAAAAACCCAGGATAGCTAAAACTATTCTCAACAATAAAAGGACTACTGGGGGAATCAATATCCCTGACCTCAAGCAGTACTACAGAGCAATTGTGTTAAAAACTGCATGGTATTGGTACAGCAACAGGCAGGTAGATCAGTGGAATAGGATTGAAGACCCAGAAATTAACCCACAGACTTATGGTCACTTGATCTTTGATAAAGGAGCCACAACCATCCGGTGGAAAAAAGATAGCCTTTTCAACAAATGGTGCTGGTTCAACTGGAGGTCAACATGCAGAAGAATGCGAATTGACCCACTCTTATCTCCTTGTACTAAGATCAACTCCAAGTGGATCAAGGACCTCCACATAAAACCAGACACACTGAAACTATTAGAAAAGAAACTTGGGAAGACCCTGGAGGACATGGGCACAGGGGTAAAGTTCCTGAACAGAACACCAATAGCTTATGCTCTAAGATCAAGAATTGACAAATGGGACCTCATAAAATTACAAAGTTTCTGTAAGGCAAAGGACACTGTCAGAAAGACAAAACGGCAACCAACAACATGGGAAATGATCTTCACCAACCCCACATCCGACAGAGAGCTAATATCCAATATATACAAAGAACTCAAGAAGTTAGACCCCAAAGAACCAAATAACCCTATCAAAAAATGGGGCACAGAGCTAAACAAAGAATTTTCACCAGAAGAAATTCGGATGGCCGAGAAACACCTTAAGAGATGTTCAACATCATTAGTCATCAGGGAAATGCAAATCAAAACAACCCTGAGATTCCACCTCACTCCAGTCAGAATGGCTAAGATTAAAAACTCGAGAGACAACAAGTGCTGGCGAGGATGTGGAGAAAGAGGAACACTCCTCCACTGTTGGTGGGATTGCAAAATGGTAAAACCACTCTGGAAATCAGTGTGGCGGTTCCTCAGAAAATTGGGCATGTCACTCCCAGAGGACCCTGGCATACCACTCCTGGGCATATACCCAGAGGATTCCCCTGCATACAACAAAGACACATGCTCCACTATGTTTATAGCAGCCTTGTTTATAATAGCCAGAAATTGGAAGGAGCCCAGATATCCCTCAAAGGAGGAATGGATACAGAAAATGTGGTATATTTATACAATGGAGTACTACTCAGCAATTAAAAATAATGAATTCATGCAATTTGTAGGTAAATGGTTAGATCTGGAAACTATCATCCTAAGTGAGCTAACCCAATCACAAAAGAATACACACGAAATGCAATCACTGATAAGTGGATATTAATGAGCCCAGAAGCCCTAAATACTCAAGGCACAATTAGCAAGTCAAATGACTCTCAAGAAGAAAAAAAGGAGAGGACCCTGGGCCTGTAAAGATTGGATCCAGTATTGTAGACCCAGAACAGAGAAATCGTGTGGGGGGGGAAGAGTGGGGAATAGCATGGGGGGGAGAGGAATTATGGGACATATGGTGGGGGGTACCTGGGAAAGGGGAAAGCCTTTGGAATGTAAACAAAGAATATAGAAAATAAAAAAAATGATAAAAAAAACATATACATTTATATACATAAAATGTATATATAATTTACATATATAAATGTACATATAAAACTACATTTATATTTTACTTTCAAAAAAAAAAAGATTGAGGAAAACAAGCTGGGCAAAGATCTATCTTACTGTATTTATAGAGACAGATCCCAAAAGTATGTATGCTAAACCTGTATAAGCATGTGCACATACACATGTGTATGCATATTAATGTGTGTGTGAAGAATATGCATGCAATGTATATATCTAGGAAGAAGTATGTGGCAAACACCACAAAAAAATTTCAACTCAGGAAAACAAAGATAAATGTTGGTGAAAAAGCTAAAGCAAGAGGAAAAGTATTTTGATCTAGAGTCAAGTATGTGACTGTTAAGTTCTGACCCTTCCCAGGCATGGCAGATGGTGGTCGAAGGTTTCAGATGTGATCCCAAGAACATGCTGACCTACATTCTGGCTTAGTGACTGTCTATGGAAAAACGATGGTAATTTTCAAGCATGATAAGACTTGAGCTTCAAAGCAAATGACTTTGCTCATTTTCCATAAGAAATGAGTTCCATGGCTCTGTCTGCCTCTAAGTGAAGCAGACCCCAAAGAGGCGGAGAGCATGTGACTCTTGGTGTCCTCACACACATGGCTCAGAGTGGCTGGTTCATGCATGGGGTCACGGGTGGCACAGCATGTAGAAAGATGCATCTCTGTTCTTTGACTTTATGGTATTGACAAACCCACATGGGAAGTGCATCCCACAGAGACATGCTACCTGTGCAGAGCCTGCCTCGGTTCTGCACTCATTCATCGCTCAGCTCTTTGTCTTGCTCTTCCTGGCCTGAGGCTACTTCTTCAGAATGCATACACTTTCCAACTTTCTGTTCAAGAACAACATCTTCGTGGAATTCAGTATTTTGTTGTTTTTATACAGATTCAGAAACTGTTTTTTTTTCCACCTCTGGAGCCTCCCATCCTACCTGTCATCCTTCCCCTAGCTCATATTTTGTTTTATACCATAATACTATGTTGTTATACTGCTCTCTCTCTCTCTCTCTCTCTCTCTCTCTCTCTCTCTCTCTCTCTCTCTCTCTGTGTGTGTGTGTGTGTGTGTTTCTCTCTCTCTCTCTCTGTCTCTGTCTCTGTCTCTGTCTCTCTCTCTCTCTCTCTCTCTCTCTCTCTCTCTCTCTCTCTCCTTCTCCCTCTTTCCTACCTTAGGCTACATGCTCTTCTGCTTGTAACATAGACTTTGATTAATTTTTCTCACTACCATTGCCAAGTAAATATGTCCCCATGTTGTAGATACCAAATATTCATTGAGCAAATGTCCCACTACAGTAATTGATCAACAGAGCCCTAAAGTTTTGTATGCCAAAAAAGGTAACAAAAATATATTAGCAGTGATGACTCCTATAGCCTCACTCTAGAACAAGCCTAGGAGCAGAAACCACTCCAAGACCACAGCAGTTAAGGCCAGGAGAAAAGAGTGCTCCATGTGGTCCTAGTTTTGCCAGCTTCTTTCAGACCACATGAACAAATTCTGGTATTTGTTATGATTTCACTTGATCAGTTTTAAAGAGCCTGTCACTGTCAGAGTGACAAAAGTCAACAACACACTTGAGGTTATATTCACCTTTTCATCAATTTATTTATTTATTTAACAAATGCAAGCGATAATTGTTGAGTAAAGCATGTTAAATGGAGTAGGGACAAGAGCGAACTGCTGACTGGACAGCATGCGAGACAGGAAAATAAATGTAGACTGGAAAATCTAAAGACTACTTGCCCAAAAAATAAACAGAGGAGGGGGAAGAGAAGGAAGAAGAGGAGGAGGAAGGGAAGGAAGAGGAGGAAAAGGAGGAGGAGGAGAAAGAAGAGGCTATCTATGTAACCAAGTCTTTTTATGTGGTTTTAGCAAAGATCATAAGGTAGGTGTCAGACACCATCACGGTCCAAATTAAGGTTTAAACCACTTATACAGGACTCACCAAAAGAGATTTTAAAATCCTCACTCATTATGGACCTCAAGGTTTTACAAAAGTTTGCAGGGGTGGTAGGGGTGAGAGGTTGGATATTGTCACAATATGAGAGAATTGTAGGGGTTGGGGGTTTTTCCCTTACTATTTCACATGAAAGAGACAAGTCGAGCCATCTGAGAGGGCTACAGGAGATCCATGCAGACCCTTTGAAGAAAGGAGCCAGGTTCTGATAGATAAAGATATGACTGGCTGGGGGCAGCAGGCAGAAAAAGACAGGAGTGAATCAGTATTTTTGCAAAGAGAGAGGAGTGTACTCTCTAGCTAGAGCGCACCATGGGAACAAAAAAACAGTACCCCAAAATAAGTTCGGTCAGAAAGGAAATCAATATAAACTGATCAAAGTAAAGGTAGACTTACAAGCACAGTTGAAGTTTCTATAAGAGAAGAGGCATTGATGCTCCCCAAGGTATAAATGTATACTGAGAAAACCCCAGTGAGTACCACTAAATCTCAGCAGTGTCAACCAGACCCCCTTCCAATAGTATCCTCTCTATCCTTAGTCCTGACAAGGTCAGAGCCTCAGCCAGCAAGAAGTGAAGAAATGCAAAGTAAGTTCAGAAGGGTTTAGTGGGTCTTCAGTGTTTTAATCAGTACCAAGGCAAGGCAGATAGAAGCTTTGGGTTACAAAGAAACTTGTAGATTTGGTTGCTACACTAGCCTGAATTCTTACACAAATAGTAACTGCAGTTTGTAAGAAGAAACTTTACTTGAATATAAGGTGAGGATGGGGGGAGGGAGGGGACTGCTGCTAGGGGATGCTCTGACCACAGAGCTACAACACCTGGAGAATTTAGTGAAGAGAGCTTCTATTGTAGGAAGATGAAATGAGGCTATGGGAGACCTGATGTTGCTAAGTGAGATTTAAAAAAAAAATGTTGTGTTTTAACTTGACACAAGCTAGAAGAAGCTTCAACAGAGAAGAAGCTTCAGTTGAGGAAATGTCCCCATAACATACATCTGTAAGGCATTTTCTCAATTAGAAACCAATGGCGAAGAGCTCAGCTCATTGTGGGTAATGCCATCCCTGGGCTGGTCGTCCTGGGTTCTATGAGAGAGCAGGCTGAGTAAGTCATGTGAAGCAAGCCTGTAAGTAGTGCCCCTGCTCCCCATGTCCTCTACACCAGCTTCAGCCTCCAGCTTCCAGCTCTGCTTGAATTTTTGTCCTGCCTTACCCTGATGATGGACTATGATCTGGAAGTATAAGACAAATAAAATCCTTTTCCCCACAACTTGATTTTTCATCATGGTGTTTGTCACAGTCATAGAAACCTTAATGAAGATACATGCAATCTTGTCTCAAAAGAAATGACTGGTATAATATAAGACTACATTAAGGAATGGCTTGCCCAGAAATCTGCCTACTCTCAGAAAGATTTTCATGTGGTCCAGGCTAAAGACAGGTCAAAAGTCAAGTCAGGAAGGAAAAAAGAAGGAAATGTGGTTACACAGTTTGATTGATAGGAATTTTGTTCCTATTAGAAGCTGGGCTATTCACTTATGGAGCATAGACTGAGATTTTACTGCTATACCAGGCCTTATAGAGGTCACCACAGGACAACTGTGAATCTTGTCTGTTCTTCAAAGGGTAGTCATTTGTGGGACCTAATATCTAGGAGCACAAAGGAGTAAAGGGATTTCTGGGTGCTTTTGTTTTCCAGTAGTAGGAGGCTTTGGTAGAAGGTCACACAGTCAGGATGTTGTAATTCCCAGAGGAAGGCCATAGCTGTGCTTGTAAAGGATCAGAAATTCTACACAAGTAGCTAAAATAGAGTCCACAAGTAAGAAAAACTAGCTCCATGGATATACTTCAAAGAATGATGGCTCATTAAATCCCTGAAAGTCCAACTCATTTAATATAACAGCTATATATATAAACATATTAATTGTACAATGTCAGAGCATCAGAGCCCAGACAAAGTGAGGATTCCCTAAGTAAAGTTTCTAGGGAAGTGTGTCAAGACTAGAGAGAAGTCTCTAAATATTCTTGCTGATCCTCTGAACCACACAACTAAGATGGCTTCCATCTGAACTCCAAAAAGGAGAAAAGTGTACCTATATGTACATGCCTGTGTTTGTGGGTGGTGTGTGTATGCATAAGTGTGCATGTGTTCATATGTACATGCACATGCATGAATGTGTAGTGTATGTATGTGTATCTGATTGTGTATGTATGTATGTGTATGTATGTGTGAGTGTGTAGGAGCACATATGCATGTGTGTGCAGTATGTGCAAATGCATGTGCATATGTATACATGTGTAGATATGCATTGTGTGTATGTGCATATGTATGCATGTATGTATGTGGGACTGTGTATATGTGTGTAAGCATTAAAGAAATGAGAGATGTAAAATACACTGAGAGCTAAAGGGATCTATCAGAAGAAAGGGGAAATCTTAATTGCTCAAAGGGCTATAACAAAGCAGAGGAAATAGCTTAATATTTTCCCTGGGAGCATCCGTGGGGGCTTGCTATATGGACAACATAGAGCTGGCTTGATGTTGGGAACAGGCAAGCTTAGCTCAAAGCTCCCAGCTGAGCTCTTTGCACAGGTTTCCTGAGAGCAAAACATCTCGTGGCTTAGCTTGATTCCTGCCTTACTGCCCAGTGTGATAGGGACTTCCCAGGTGCCTGACCTATGGCTATAATTGTTTTTTCCTGTTCTCTTCCCTGGCCTCTAGTATATATATTGCTGGTCTCTCAGTAAAGCTTTGACATTCTTACAGAATGACCCTTGTCTGTGTTTTCTGTTAATCTCCCAAGCCTACTCTACTGTAGGATTAGAAAAGAGTCAGGAGTGTATACCAAAAGGAGCATGCCATGGTTGTCTCCGGAGGGGCCCTGCCAGAGCCTTACAAATACAGAGGCAGATGCTAACAACCAACTATTGGACTGGGCATGGGGTCCCCAATGGAGGAGCTGGAGGATGGTCCAGAGGAGCTGGAGGGGTTTACAGCCCCATGGGAAGAACAATGATTTCGGCCATCCAGGTGCCCCAAGACTCCCAGGGACTGAACCATCAACCAAGAGGTACACATGGTTCCAGCCAAAAATGTGGCAGAGGAAGGCCTTGTTGGGCATCAGTGGGAGGAATGGTCCTTGGTCAGGTAAAGGCTCAACAAAGGCCCAAATAAAGGGAAACCGAGGGGGAGAGGGAGTGTGTTGGGTGGAGAGACATATCCATGGAGGCAAGAGGAAGGAGGAAGGGGGGTTGGGGGTCTTAGGGGAGGGTGGATATCAGGAAAGGTTTTACCATTGGCAATGTAAATGAAGACGATATTCAATTAAAAAATAAATTTAAAAAAAGAGTCAGAGGAATTCCAATGATGGAAACAACAGACACAGTGAGCAGATATGATTCAATGACCTACGTGAGTCATGCAAGTATCTGCGGCAGTGAACACAAGAGAAGATGGGGACATAAGAAGGCGCCTGACACCAGAAGGGTTTAATGTAGCAATGGACGAAAGGAAAGAACCCAGAAAATGCTCTCACAGGCAAATGACAGTGTCAAGTTTGTGCTTTAAGAAGTAGAACTGACATCAATTTATCATGAGAACTGAAGTGAGCAGACTGGGCTGAGATAGTTGCTACCATATATGACTTTTTAGTGACCAACTCTATTTCATAAATAAATTTATAATAATAACCATTATACAAAGGTCTCAAAGGAAATACAGTAAATATATTTCTTTTTATGACACTGTAGTAAAAATGTGCCATTAAAATATGTCACTAAAAGGTAAATGAAATATAGTAGGGCGTTTACTACTCTACCATTGAGTGGGGACTTGGTAGAGTTGCTATACTGCAGGTCCTCAAAAAAAATCACATTAATATTCATTCCTGTCTTTTGGCAGAATGTATATGTATAGTTTTTCTTTTAAAATACCCTTTTAGATATAGTATACATTAATCACAATGAAATACAATTTAAGATGAGACAAGCTCTTTAGATGTCTGGAACCCTATATATTACAGGTTGGCCTTGAGCTCACAACCACACTGCAAAATTTCTCCAGCTGAGTGTTCAGAGTAAAGCCATATGCTGACATGCCCAACAAGACCACATACATGTTTCTAATGTCTTTGAAATTTATTCTAATGCAAGACTTCTTAGAGAACTGTTTTAGCACTGACAACACTCAAAGTAATATTTGGGAATATGATAAGGAGAAATGGATCTTTTATTTTTTGTTATTGCTACCTATATAAATTCCCTATAATCTAAAATTTTTACCTGTAACCTGAGTAACATAGTCTACTATCTTGCCTGTGCATTTTCCAGAGAGAGAAAGAAAGATGGGATGTGCCAAACAGAATGTCAGAATTAAGTAATGATAAGTCTTTGAAGAAACAATTATTCTACTAATTCTAGATGAACAATATTAAGATCAATGGCAGAAGATTCCATGACAAAATAACTGCAAAATTAAAATTCAGACAGAGTGTTCTCTCTAACATGTGAACTATCTTTATACCAACATGAAGGCTTCTGCATGAGGGTGGGAGGAGGCTGAAAAAACTTAGGTGACATATAATTGGGCTTAGGTTCTGACAGCCCTAGAATAATGGTGAGAAAAAGCAGGGTTGGGAGGGTAGTATTCCAAAGCCAAAAATTGACCCAATCTAACAACAGATTGAACAGGAATAGGGGGGATAATGAAATCCAAGTTTAAAAGCCTGGGAGAAACAGAGCCAGTGGTATTTAAGAAACCAGTAACTAGCAGTTGCCAAAACCTGCCTGAAATTATGAGCCTGAGAAGCCTCTGCCTCCCGAGACCCCTATTAGAGCAAGATCTGCACATGCAGAGTGAATGTGTTGGAAACTCGTGGTAAGGTGCACTCTCTAGAGACAACAGATGTTCATACACTGCCTTCTAGAACAGAGCTCCTGGCCATACATAGAACATTTGCTTTTCTGAGTATAAGATGCAAGTTTGGAGACACAGATGAATAGCTCAGGGAGGCTGAAAAGAGAGATAGGTACCTATGGTAGCATGAGGGGTGTACAGGCATGTGTGTGTGTGTGTGTGTGTGTGAGAGAGAGAGAGAGAGAGAGAGAGAGAGAGAGAGAGAGATCAGTCTGTCTGTCTGTCTGTATATCATCTGCCCTACTCCATCACAATCAGTTTTAATCCCCTGAGACAAGGTCTTCACTGAATCTGATACAAGGTAGATGGCCTGAAAATCCCAGAGCTCTTCCTGTCTCTGTTCCCTGGCCCTAGTAATGGAGTTGCAGGAATATGCATGAATACTTCTGGCGTATTGAATGGGTTCTGGAGCTATTCCCTAATAGCAGCATACCAAGCACTGTTCCCCAATAAGCAACCTCCCCAGCCTATAATTTTTCCCCTGTAATCACCCATTATGTAATGTTTTTCTAAAAAAAGTCTCTTCTAAATAAAGAATAAAATTAATAAAAATTATATTTTCAATGTAATGACTGTCAGTTAATTGCTTAATTAATTTTTTAAAGCACAATGTAGGGTAGTATTCCTTAAAAATAAATTTGAAGATTTATTGATTCACTGGTGGAGGATAGAAGATAGATGAATAGATTAATGGATATATAAATGGACAGATGGGTAGACAGATAAACAGACTGATGGACAGATAGTTTAGATGATAAGTAAAATGAAAGAGGTTTGCCAAGTTCAAGCTGCTCACTCTTGCGTGAGACTCTTGGGCAGTTCAAGGCCAGTCTCCTAGCATGTGGATCAACAGCATCCTCCCAAGCAACACATTCCTGTTCTTCCTGGCATTTGGACTCTTTCCTTATTGTTCCTCTCTTGCCCATTGATGTCACTGATCTTTGTTGGCAGAAACAGAGCATGGTATGTTTGTTTTAACAGTGAAATCCTCACAATCTTCTCATGAAACCCTTTTGGCCATCTATAAGAAGAGGAATGTGGTGAGGTCAGAAGCCACTATGGGGCAGGAGGATCCTATACTCTTGAGCCTCTGAATACCACTGGGTTCACAATCCTAGAACTGATCTGCATCCAATATTAAAAAACAGCCTTTTGTGTGGCCAATTCTTCAGTGAAAAATCATCTTGGGGCCTCTTAAATTTATATGAAACATATTTTCCATATCTACCATACAGATAAGGAGTTTAAATGGTTCATGCCTTGGTCCTACATTATATACTAATATAGCTAGTTTTCTGCCAATAATAGGTAGATTCTCAGAATAACTTAAATTCAGAACAGTTAAGCCTTTCCCACAGTTTAGCAGACACTGTATCACTTGCTTGTCTTGTTGCTATACCATAGTAACTGACTATAGCAACTTTAGGAAGAAATGGTTTATTTTGGCTCTCAGGCTAAGTCGCAGGGACCATAGCCGGTGGAATGATAATATTCAATCTAGAAACGTCTTAGTAGACATGCCCAGAGGTTTGCCATATGGGGATTCTAGGTCCTCTCAAGTTAGGAGTCAGTAATAGGCACTGTCATTACTAACAGCTAACATTTGCTGAGGTCCTGTGCTTGCACACCATGCAGTTTGGGGTATCTTACATACGTTGGGACTCTTCATACTTTCTGAGGTAGTTTTGATTATTCTGCGCCTGCTTTCAGATAAGAGAACTAATTAGAGTAGATAGACTATTTCAAAAGGCATACAGATCCCACACTCCTCCCTGGACCATCACTCTTGTTCACAAAATCAGAGATGCTTTCCCAACCATAAGATCCCACTGTAAGAGTTGAAACATAATCAACTCCTCTGCTGCACCAGGAAAGTCCATGTGGGGCGCTTACAGAAATCACCAGGTCAGAGAACCATAGAGGGATGGCGACAGAGCAGAATAAAAGTACTTTGAAAGGGTTAAGGATCCCAGAAGGCTATAATACCAGGTTTGCAATCAAGGGCCACTCTAAAGAAACAGCAGGGGTGGAGGGGAGATAATCTCAGTCATGCTATGAGCGCAGTCTACATTAGAACTATGTCAAGCCACCCAGAAGGCCCTGTTTAAACTATACCTCATTTCAGAATGAACAAGGAATTTTTTTCCTCAAGCCAGGAAGTTCGAGCATCTATTGAAGCAATTGATTCAACAGTATCCATATGAAAAGTTGGACTGAGTTTTTGCTAAGACTATTTTTCAATCATAAAATAAAATAAAAATTAAGCATCAAGAAGCGTTTGAACTCACCTCCCCAGTAAAAACCACAACATTCTTCAATTTTATTTTCTGGCAGGTCAATAAATCTGGCCTTAAAAAGGAAAAGAGATTGAAAAGGGGGAATAAATATCCCTGTTGGACTGTTGTTGCTCCAGGGCCTCCCCCGACCTGACTTTTCTTGTCCATGTGGAAGGGAGATCCACTTAGGCCAGCAGGCCTTTCTTGCCATTTCTGTGGGTATAACTTGGTCTCTTAAGGTGCAGAACATGCTTGGGCAAATGGTGTCTGCCATATTTTTCCAAGGGGTGAAGCCAAAATTTGAGGTTTGGAAGAACTAAATGAAACAGTGCTGGCAAGAGTTTCCAGGGCAAGTTGCTGCAGTGTGGAAATGGGGAGTTTATTTTTGCTTGTGCTTTCTCCTTTAGCCACTCACTGCGAACCCTAATTGATTAATTAAAATCAATGAAAGGCCAGGCTTTGGGTATCAAAGAACAAGAAATTCTACTGGAGTGTTTAACCTGGAAAGAAAGACACACTGGTTTCTTTTTTTAATTCACTTCTGGTGAAGTGTGACTTCCTTTCTGTAAGAAAAACCTGCAAACGGGGGGAAAATGTAAAGGTTTCCCTATTTATCTAAGAATACCAGAGATGAAGGATGGCTCTCATGGAGAATAAGCTGACCAATCACCTCAGAAGACAGCTGAGTGTGTGTGTGTGTGTGTGTGTGTGTGTGTGTGTGTGTGTGTGCCCTTCAAGAGAATCAATATTCTTTTGCTTTTAAACATGTGTTTACTTCAAGAATAGCAGATAATAATCACAATATGGGCATTTCCCATTAACTGCCAAGACATCTGGGAAGCAGTTTTCGAAAAAAGGAAGTGAAGAAAGAAAGACAGAAAGAAAGAAAGAAAGAAAGAAGGAAGGAAGGAAGGAAGGAAGGAAGGAAGGAAGGAAGGAAGGAAGGAAGGAAGGGGTGGTAATAGTCATGACTAGGAGATATTTCTATACACTGAGTCCCGTCCCTTTCACTTCATTGTCATCTTCTGATACAAGTATTGAATATAAGTATTAATCTTTCTTGATTTCAATGAAGAAGGGGGAGAAAAGGAATTGCAGGGTCACTGGCCTCTCCTAAATCAAACCCAGTCACACAGTGTCTAGAATGTTCCTCTCCCCTTCACTTGTTTGTGAAAAGGAAATCATGGCATGCTTGCTATCTTCTCTTCCAGCTTGTCTTGAACTCTTAATTTAGGCAAAAGATAGTTAGTGTATGACTGGGAGTGTAAAGTCACAAGTCCTGACTCTTTCTGATGTCAGTCATTTAAGATCTCAGGATAAGTTTGTCCATAGTAAAAATTCATATTAAATACTTATTAAAGTGAAACTCCAAGATTTGTTCTCATTTGAGCAAAAATAAAATCAAAACCTAGATCCCTTGGGAATAAAAATATCACTTTTGTGTGTACGCTAATTGCAAGCACACTATGATTTAAAAATGAATCAGCAACACTTTAACGAAAAAAAAATGAACAAATAAAAGTAGACAGGAAAAAAGCCGAAGAATTTAATGATTCCTGTAAAAAGTCCACGTAAAAATATTACCACCCACCATCTTCTTTGTATTTCTCATTTTCTTTTTTTCTTCTACTAACCAGAGTCCAGATTTTTTTAAAGAATTTTTGGCATCTCTAGATGATGAATTGTGTAAATTATTGTTGGATCAAAATTCCTTTGAAATAACTGCAGGTGTTCAAGATCCTGTCAAAATGAGTATATTTTAAGTGCTGGGAAGATGCTGACACCCAGCTTTTTCCCAGGCTTCTCTGAGGTAGAGCTCCTGTTGGGAGTGGCTCTGTTTAAAATTGGAGACATATGGAACATTCTCCAGTCAAGAGTGGAACAAGCCTTTCCAGTTGGCAAAGTTACACTCTGACTGCTTCTGATTCAAGTCCATATTAGGGTCTTTTTTTCCTGATGTGTATTTTCTCCTTCATTTCCTCCTCACCCACTGCTAAATGTGGCAAGAGAGTATTTCATTGCTAGGTTAGTAACTGAAGCTTCTGAGAAATGTGATCTAGTTACGACGTGACTATACTGGGCAAAGCATTTGTATCCATAATTCATTTCCTTCATGAGTCTACGAAAGAAAATCAGTTCAGAGATTATATTTCTTTATTGGTATGAAAAATAAAACCAGGCAGGCAACTTTGCCTATTGCAAGTATGGATGAACGCATAAGCCGCATCTTATATTTTAAGAAAAATGAAGTTTAAACATCATAAATTATGTGGCACATGTTTGAAATGTATTACATGTATCACTGAGTTATATTTTTTACAGACAGGGCTTTTCTATGTAGTCCCAGCTGTTCTCAAACTCATAGACTAAGGGGGAACTTCCGCCCTGGCCTTTCAACCATCTGGGACCCCAGGCACCTGCTACCAAGCGCACGTTCGTTAAACTCTTCCACAGTAGAAGACTATTATTACTGTTGCATTATCATTCACACAAATCATTAGGAAAGTGAACATGAAAAAAATTGACTTTATTGTTCAATACCAATGCAAATAATAAGTGGAAATACAATATGATTCCAGTTTACTCCTGCCAGTGAATGTTTGGTTTAATTTTTCCATTTTATTCAAATTTTCATATGACCTCTGTTGGGCATTGATAATTGTCTCTGTTGTGGATAAATTGAACACTGTTGATATTATCAGCTATTCTTTTTAACAATGTGCTTATTATTTGTAGAGTAGGGATGAGTGGTGCACATGTATGGCTTACGGCACAACATGCAGTGCCTTAAGCCGCTGAGCCGTTTAACTAGCCCAATATCCAACTACTATCAACCAATAATTTTGTAACACCAAATAAGTTTAATTTCTATATCACTTTTTACCGTCACTATTTATTTGTAAAATTATTTTTATTTGTTTTCATGCACACTTACAGCTCTCTTGGTTGTACCTTCCTAATTTTCGTGAATACTATATTTATTTACTTTTTTTTTGCATTCCACACATTTTCTATTCTCGATCCCTTTACTCACAATTATAAGAAGAAATTCACAAATAATAAAAAAAATGAGAATGCAGTTTAAAAGAAACTATGGGAGGAACTGAAGGAACAATCTCTCTATTTTTCTTCAAGAGAAAGACTAATTTTAATTGATAAAATCTTTTTTAGTGTACATCTGAAATTACACTGTGGTTTAAGAAAAGGACTTTTTTTGATTTTTGGTTTTTTCAAGACAGGGTTTCTCTGTATAGCCCTGGTTGTCCTGGAACTCACTCTGTAGACGAGGCTGGCCTTGAACTCAGAAATCTGCCTGCCTCTGCCTCCCAAGTGCTGGGATTAAAGGCGTGAGCCACCACTGCCTGGCAGAAAAGGACATTTTTAAGACACAAGTGCATTAATGTATGAGATTTGCCTTATTAAACCTAATACTGAGCTCATTTTTATAAACATCTTATTTATACTCATAAAAAAGTATAAATTATAATTAATAGGTATAAGCTCAAAAATACAAATTATTATTGTTTGATATTTAAGATGCCAAGAGGCAAGTTTGTTTGTTTATGTATTTATTTATTTCCAAGCCATAGTATAACTAGCTTTTTAAAGATTTTTTATAAACAAGCTAGTATTCCAGACAGGACATGGCAGACAACCCTGAACAGAGTAAGGAACTTTCAAACTCCTTTAATGTGTGGACTAACAAAATCAGGGAGATCTTATAGAATCCAGCTACACAGCAATGCACACTAAACAAGTATAGTAGAACTAATCACTCTAATTTTCAGCCACTCCATTGGCCAACACTTCAAAAACAGCTGGAGGTAGTCCAGAAAGATGTGGCAAGAGATGCTAACAGGAGCTAATATGTCTCACATGAAGGAACTTGAATCTCACATTCTTCCTTATGGAATTTCTGGTGTATGTCTTCCATTTGCCATACACAAGGGATCTCACAGAGTATGTGAATAACAACATTTAAGGCACCAGTCACAATGGAGAAAGAGGAACCATGTCTTTGGAAGACAGAGTTAAGGACTTTGATGGTTGTGGCAGAGGGGTGGGGGCTGAGTGAGGAGTTGTTCTTAGAACAAAGCAAAATTCAGAAAATTGCTTATACTGTCTTTCTTGGCAAGGGTCCTTGATGGTGATGGGTAAATACTGTTTTATTGTTCTTATTATTATAGGGGGAGTGTTTTAGAGACAGGGTTCATGTGTCCCAGCCTGGCTTTGAACTTACTGTGTAACCAAGAACAGCCTTAAACTGCTAATCCTGTCTCCATCTCTTCCCAAGTGCTTGAATGTGCCACCATGCCGAATTTCATTGGTTGCTGGAAATTGAATGCAGGGCTCCACCCCATGCTAAGCAAGGACTCTACAAGCTCTCTCTCCATCACTGCGACTGCTGTTTGGGGTTGAAGCATAAATGTTCTTACTTGCAAGTCCGCACTTTCCCAGCCGGTGTTACCAGCTTGCGTGGATAGACCCTCAAGTTTTCGGTTTGTGAATTTTCAAGTTAGATATGAAGTAGGATTTGCAGAAGCCATTGTACCTACTCCAGCTTGACCAAACAGAGAATTTCTAGACTGTTTGACATTTGGATTGGTTCTGAAAGCTTATGCTCGTGACATTGTCTGTCTGTCTGTCTGTCTCTCTCGTGCTCGCTCTCTTTCAAGAACACACACTAAAATGAATCTTAAATTAGAAAGTTCACTGTGGATCATGATAGTATCAGAGATCAAGAGAATTATAGCCTAAGGATATATTCACAATGTTATTTTTATATAACACTCAAGATGAAGGTGGAGCATGATGGGTAGGGAGAGATGAAATTCAAATATGACTGTGCAGATGATGAATTCACAGACCATGCAAGTGAAGAACTAGCTATGCCCATTTGCCGTAGGTCTAGAAAAACAAATAAGAACTGAATGAAGAAGGCTTCACTGGTGCTAAACTTGATGCCCTATGTTCTAGCCACCCAGAAGCAGTGACAAGCATTCTCATCTTTGTATCCAATTTTCAAGGTTTCAGCCTACAAAATGTCTTTTTAAAAGACTTCTTACCTAGATATAACTGTTTCTTTGCTCTAACATTTCTGGACTCAGGTAAAACTTCATATTACCCTTCATTTCCACTCTTTTGGAGATAGTCATTTACAGTTTTCATCTTGAGGAAGAAATTTGTCTGTATCCACAGAAAGTAAACATTCTCCCATTTATTAACAGTGGACAACTTGGAATGCCTAACTGCAGGCTAACGTGAAGTAGACAGAAGCAACGACTGCTAATAATGGTAGGAACACATAATTTAAAATGCCATTAGACTTAGCCTGTCAGCACGCACAACACAGCATACTTGAGAATCGAGATATTTGGGAAACCATTTTTATATTCACACAGCCATTTTTTTTTCTCACCAGTGAATCAAAAGCTAGATAAACAGCAAGGGCAGCTCAGGCATTTGGAACTGATTTGAATTCCCAGCATAGCCTTTGTAACAGGGTTTCTCACTTCCCATCAGAAATTCTGTTGCATGGACTGTTTAAATTACTTTGTAAGTTAAGTTTATAGTACAGGGATACACTCAAGAGAGTTGGCTGTCAGAAGGGATAGAAACTCAATTCCAGGACATTTCTTGAAAAGGCACTTAAAATTTTTATTAATATGTACAAGTTCTCTGGAGAAAATAAAATACTTCTCACATTCACCCTTTCTGATTGCCCGTAGGTAATAGAGGATCTTTTATCTACATTTCAGAAAGATTTTATTATAGATACATTCATTCTATGTTATACTCTGGCAAAATGTTTATTGATGTATGTCCACGAATGTCTTCATATAAATAAGAAATTTCAAATATTATATAAACCGATAGTTCATGGAAATTCTTCTCTATAAAAATTTCCTTTAACATCTACAAAACATGTTGACATTTTGTCAAAATCATCAGTATTACAAAGGAGTGACAGTGTTGGTTGATTTTGAGGTGAATACATCAAATAAAGCAAAACACTCATGACTACTACCATTTATTTGTATTTTGCCTAAAACTCATGATATCTCCTCCCTCCTCAACAGCTGGTTAAATCAGGGCTGAAACGAAGAATGGAGTTGTAAAGTAGAACACTGCACATAATTAAAGAGTTGCTGGGTAGGATGTTTTTTTTTCTGATTTTGTTTCTTTTTGGTTTTGGTCTTGAGTTTCACAAGAGCAGATAACATGCATTTACCTAACATGATATCTACATACAGAATTATTTGTATATTTTATTCTTTGATGTTGTATGTCAGACTTATAGGGTTGCTGGTTGAATCTATCTGATTTTTATCCTCACCCATGGATACTCATTTCTTCTCCCCATTCCCATGAATACTTTTGGTTTTGTTGTTGTTGTTTGGTTTGTTCATTTATTTTTTAAATTTCTATAGTATTGAAATTTTTAAGTCTACCTGTAGGCTATGTTATGGAAGTTGCTTCTTCTGGCATAAGATTGTGGTAAATGGCAAGAGCTAATTATTCAGGGTTGATTAATATTCCATTGTCTGTATGTTCTGTGCTTTTGTCTGTTCTTTCACTCAGGCTGTGAATAATGATGCAATGAATATGGGAATGCACACATGTTCATGAGGTACTGACCTCCCTTCCTTTGGGCTATGTTCTAATTAGTTCTATTTTTAATTTCTCTAAAAACCTCTACACTGTTTGCCATAATTTTATCTGTCTTTTGAGATCAGTTCTTTTACAGCCAGGCTAAGTTGAAACTGCTATTTAGGCAAGGCTGGATTTAAATTTCTGATCCTCCTGCCTCCAGCACCTAAGTGCCAGAATATGGTCTATCACACTTGTGTCATCAAACCCGGGACTTCCTCAATGATAAACAGACATTTTACTCCCAAAGCATTCTCCCCAGTTCACATAAATGCTTTTTGTGTAGGCTAAGAAAATTAATATTTTCTGAGAAGTATTATTTTACAAGTCTCATGTAAAACTTAATACTTTAATATTATATATTATATTATATAATATTAAAGTTTTCCCCCTCTTTGTCTCATGAAATGATTGTCTCAGTTAAAAACAAAAACAAAAAAAAAAAAACAAGTTCCATGATTTCATCAAAGAAACCAAAGCATACAATCTGTGATGGTAGACAAGTTGATCACAGAATGAGAAAGACGATGGTCAAGAGCACCGAGGAACATCCAAAGATGATGATTAGTTCAAAGGAGCAAACACCAAATGAAATTATGCAAAACCAGAATGAAAGAGAGCTGGTTCTCAGAGCACTTACTTAAAAGACAGTTGGAAAACTGCCAATCAAATGGAGTCTGATGTGATAGTCAGCTTTGGTTGTCAACTTGACATAAGCTAGAATCACTTGTGAAGAGAGCCTCAAGGAGTGATTACCTACATTGGATTTGCCTGATAGCATGTCTATGGGAGAATGTTTTAAGTAAATTGATATGGAGAGAACAAGCCCACCAAAGGCGGCACAATTCCCTAACCATGTGGTCTGGGATCATCTAGGAGTAGAGGAAATGGCCTGAGCCCCAGCAATCAAGTAAGCATGCATTCAATTCTCCCTCTCTGCTACTGATTGTGGATGTGATGATTTAAACTCCTGTTGCTATGATTTCTCAGCTATGGTAGATCATAACTGGGAATTGTGACCTAAAATAAAACCAGAGTTGCTTTTTTCTCAGAGTCTTTTATCACAACAGAAATGAAACCAGAACACCTAACATTAACACTGTGGTAGTGAACTCATACAGATGTTAAAAGAGAAAAGAAGGAGGTCGGTGACTTAATTGATGGAGAGTTGAGTTGGAATATGGGTCCAAATTGTGGGCCAAAATAAAGTAGGAATATGTAAGTTCAGACGAAGGGAGCAACTAAAATCTCAGGGAAAAAACATGGCATCTTATAATGTAATAGAACAAGGGATGCAGCAGTGTAATGTCAATTATTAATGAACATGATTTATAAAACAGAAATTTTAATTTAAAGTGTGATCATTTCGACAAAATTTGAGACACTCATTTAATTTTCTCTCCAACTTTCTGTACGGCAGGACACACTAACTACTTTTGACATATCTGGCCTATCACAGAAGGACTCCTGGCTTGCCAGTTATTTTCCTTCGGTTTCATTGCTCGGGCCTCGGGAAGCACTCTGCATCAGCACACGAGAATGCTATTTCCTCATTACGTTAGTACATATAAGACGAGGGAAATTGGTTTTCTAAGTAACATTCTGAATAGAAAACATGACAGAAGAGTTTCTTTGTAGATTCCAAGACAACACGGCTATAAATGAAAATGCAAAATACCAACATCACTTCAACAGATGATAAAACATTGTTAGTATAGATATAAATATCAAGCCATGCTTTTTTCCTGTACTTATGTCATTGTATAGTATATATACATATATGTTATAGGTTTTTCCAAAGACCTTAGTGATGGACCTGACTTGCAGAGTGGTGGTGCGTACCTCTTTCCACACACTAAAACACTTTTCCAACAGGGTTTGTCCTCACTTAAGCTACAGAAAAGTTTGATTACCTGATAGACATTCAGCACCATTGTCTGGAGAGACTCCATATACCTATACCTGTGGATATATATCCACATCTCTGTAGAGCTCTAAAAACCATCTGACTTAAAAGAATATAATCTTGTAATTTAAAGATAAAGCTGGAAGAAAAACATAGGGCAATGCCTAGGCAGTGTTGGCCCATGCTTTGAAAATATGCATTTTTGTATGATTAGGAATCAAGTCTTAACCCGAACATGTAACAGATGGATGCTCTCAGTCATGTGAATCAACAATTACTTTATTTTTTATTGCTTATTTTATTTATTTACATTTCAAATGCTATTCCCCTTTCCTGTTTCCCCTCTATAGTCCCCTACCCCACTGTCCCTGCCCCATCCACCCACTCCCCACTCTGGCCTCATGCCCTAGCATGCCCCTATGGTGGGGCATCAAGCCTTCACAGGACCAAGGGCTTGTCCCTCCTGTGAGCCTGTGGTCTTAGGTATGCCAGCACTCCTAGGAGACAAGCTCTCTCCAGGAGGGATTGGGATGCAGATACTTGTGGCACAGGGTCAACTCCAGGGTACATGTCCACAATTACTTCAAATATACACATATGTAGAATGAAGTCAGAGTAAGGGAGAAAACAGACAGAAACTAAAGTATATCATCCAAGGCATGATAATGAGTCTGTTGACTATCATTGAGGAAACTTCTATATAATGGATGTCAGAGACTTGGCAATTTTTCCACTTACATTTGTCTTTTGTGTCAAAATCTGTAAGGTTTCTATCAAAAAATATAAAGGAAAACCAATCTCCAAAGCTAACGTCTAATCACAGAATTTGATAAAACGTCATTACTGTTCAGGATATATAGTGCTCAGAGCTGACCTCTGATGAGCATGATTTTCTAGCTCTCCTGCAAAGGGCTACCAAGTGTCAGAATTCCATGTGTCAGCAGGTACAAGTCTTTTTAGGTGTTTGACATATTTCATATTAGAACACACTTCATAGGCTGTCCTAATGTCAGTGACTCAGAAAGGCATAAATGAGAATCTTAGCACTAACCTAAGGGCAGGGGAGTGTACTCCTTAAATGAGAATAATTGTGGTCATTTTGTTTGAGCTTGGTTGTGTGTGTGTGTGTGTGTGTGTGTGTGTGTGTGTGTGTGTGTGCATCTCTCTGTGTTTACATTTGTGTGTGAGTATGGGTGTGCACATGTCCCTGCATGCATGTGTATGTATGTGTATATATTCCTCTCCACATACCCATGCATGTGAAGTCCAGAAGTTGGATGTGACATGTCTTCCTTGATAGTTTTCTACTTTAATTATTGATGTAGGCTTTCATGTGAACTCTGGGCCCACATATTCTGCTGTTCCAGCTAGCCCTCAGCTGGCTGCCTTCAGCACCAGAGCACTGGGATTACAAATGGTCTACCATCTGCCTTTTACTCATGTTCTGAAGATCTCCACTGAGCCATCTCCACAGCCCTAAGTGTGATAATTTTCCACACTATAAATCTTAAATCATACTATAAGGTGACACATTTTGCCCTGGTGTTAATGATATTTATTTGGCTGATACTGGCATATTTGTCCTCTTAAGATAGTTTTTCTCCCCAAGCTCTTGTGATCTCAGGCACAGCCTCATTCAACAGGGAGAGGATTTAATGTGAATTTCTTTGTCTTTTCTCTTATTTCAACCAAAGGGAAGTATATTCAGACTTTGTGTTCAGTCTCAGACCTCAGAACGCAAGTCTAGACAACATACTAAAAAATCCCTTTAAAAGGTGCCATGAATAGAATCCAAAATATCATCCCTTGAATGGGTCAGACCTTTTATTTTGCCAAAATCTTTCTATGTATGGCCTCACCCAAAGCAGGTGCTTCTATGGAAAATATATCTAGCATGATTTGTGTCTCATTTCAACTTGAACAAAGCCAACTTTTAACTTAAGAAGTACAAACTAGATGCCTCTAAGATGTTTTACTGACATCAAGCAACTTCCTACTGAAGGTATCGTTCTCTGAGAATATCATACAATAAAAGCTTTGAAAGTGTGGGGGCTTGTTAGACTCCTCTCTAAAACTGAATTTCACTCAGGAGGTGGAGACTTTTATTCCACTGCCAATTTTATTGTACCACTAGCTTTTATTTAAATTATAGATTCCGTTTTGTCCTTTTCTTGCAGAAAGCTGGCACCAATCACCTTCTGAGGAGAGCAGACATTCCAAGGAGGGATGTCTTGCCAACAATAATGGAAAGCTGGATATAACCAAGTCAGAAAAGGCGCCTTGGATGTTGAGCAAATGGCAAAACTAGATGCTGCACCCCCACAGCCGAGAGCCATGACTGCACCTGTTAGCTTTGTATGACCAGCATGTGTTTATGATGGGCTGTCTGTGGGCACACTCTTTTTAGGTCATGTCTTTTGTTTAGATTTAATACATGAAACATACAGACATCTGTCTTCTAAAATATATCCTTCCTATGGTCAACAATTTCTGTCTAATGAGATGGACCAAAAAGATATTTAATCATTCCCAGACTGGGAGGAAAATAATGTGTTCCAAATAAAAGATTTAGCAGGAATTATTTCTAAATGTCTTAAATGTTCTCCCAAAAAAACATTTGCCAAACATAATTTTCAATACTGACTGAACCTTTCTTCCCCTTAGGAGTCCTATACTCATTTTAAAAGAATAGTATGTTATTGATACCCTTTGAAATCTCAAAGTGTAGATTTACCCTTTCAAAATCCTAAAAGTTATATGTAGAAAATCTATTAATGACCCATTCTTTGAGTTTAAACAAATTCATGATGAAAGCAGAAAACACTGTCACTACACACATACCATCAAGGATATAAAGGCACAGGAGTTGTACATTCCTACTGTCTCAAAAACCTGTTGTACAAGGGAGGACATGTGACCTCTCAGCCTGACATATTACACCTTTTAAAATTTAGACTTTTTTACTTGATATAAATTATAGGACTGTGGTAAAGCCTGACTTTGGAAATGAAAAAAATTTTTAAATTCTTAAAATGAACATTAAGATGAATACATGTCATATCACTTCATCAGAAAAGAATAAAATATATGACACTCTAAGAAAAAAATTCTTTTAAAGAAAAAAATGGCATAAATTGATTCCACTGTAGGAAAGCAATTCCTCTTAAGTAGGACTTTCATTTGGGAACAAAGTCCTCGAAGCTGCAGGACCTTCTATAGTGTGGCTGATTTAAAGCACCAGGGGTTTAAACAGTCACAATCTATTATTTTCGGTAAGTAGACTTCTGGAATGTTTCAGTTTGGATTATGCATCCTGGAAACATGGATTTAATTAAAGGAGCTCTTCAGATAATTATGGGACTGATTTTCAAAGCGTGCTAGATGGTTCGGATTCCTGGTCACATTCTGAGTTGCACTGTTGGACGCCTGCTCTGGAAGGGCTATCCTTTGAGAATTTACCGTTTTCCAGGAACTAAAGAAAAAATTTGGCAGAACATTCAGAAGTCAAAAACTGAGATCTGGAGCATCTTTATCTAAAATACTATCAACTGTGAGTAACTTTCAGAGGCCTGTGAGGGGCTCAAAGGATCTGCCTGGGGTTCATCAGGACAAGTCAACACAAAATGTCTAAAGTCTAGGTGATCAATCTGGTGGATCCCATCTAAAACTGCTGGCCAGTGAAAAAGACTCAACACACTTCAGTCCACTTACTAGAGATATAATATGTGACCTTGGAGTTCCGCCAGGAGTTAGGAAAGCAAACCATTGAAGTCTAGAAAGAAAATATTATTACAATTTCTAACTAGTTTTATTTTGTAACTAATTAACAGCAATTTTGTAACTAACAAATATAATGTGCATATTTAGAATGTACCTAGTCTCACAGAACAGAGGCACATATTTAATATGGAATCAACAGGCAAATGTAAATACGATGCACAATCAACAGCATTCATCTAAAGAAATATCCCAGATGATAAGTGCTAAGGTTTCAAGATGAGTGCCCCCATATACTCATGTGTTTGAGTGTTTAGTCCACAGGGAGTAGCACTATTAGGAATAGGTATGACCTTGATGGAGGATGTGTGTCACTGTGGGAGCTGGCTTTGAGGTCTCAGATGCCCACAGTCAAAAGCTCACAGTTCACTTTTGCTGCCTGGAGATCAAGATGCAGAATTCTCAGTTACCTATCCAGCATCAGCTGCCTGCCTGCCGCCATGGTTCCCACCCTGACGACCATGGATTAAACCTCTGAACTGTAAGCCAGGCCAAATTTAGTGTTTTCCTGTATAAAAGTCGTCATGGTCATGTTGTCTCTTCACAGCAATAGAAACCCTAACTAAGACACCAAGGAAGGTTAAATTTCTAGGATTCTCCACCTTCTCTGAGTAGAATGAAGACTCAGTAAAGCAGCTATGCAAAGCAGCCTGGCAACAGACTGTAAAGGTAACTATTCTACCTTATTCCAGTCAATTCCAGCTAACACTGGATTCGTTCAGCAATTCAGAAGTTGTCAAATCTGTGAATCTTGGGGTTGAGTGAACAAAGAAGTCTGACCTTTCATTCCAACAGAGAAAGACGAGGAAGTGAGGAAGAGGGAAGCCAGATACCATCATGGTCTGATGTGAGGAGAACGTCTTACCTATGGGATTTTCCTATGCAAAAAAATGTCCAACTGAACTCTAATCATAAGAGAATAATTAAAAACACTAAATGCTATATTAATCCTGCCAACCCACGAGCATGAAAGATTTTCCCATTTTCTGATGTCTTCTTCAATTTCCCTCTTCAGAGACCTGAAGTTTTTGTCATATAAATCTTTCACATGTTTGGTTAGAGTCACTCCAAGATACTTTATATCATTTGTGGCTATTGTGAATGGTGTCATTTCCCTAATTTCTTTCTCAGCCTGCTTATCCTTCGCGTATAGGAAGGCTACTGATTTGCTTGAGTTGATTTTATAGCCAGCCACTTTGCTGAAGTTGTATATCAGTTGCAGGAGTTCTCTGGTGGAGTTTTTTGGGTCACTTAAGTATACTATCATATCATCTGTGAATAGTGATAGTTTGACTTCTTCCTTTCCAATTTGTATCCCTTTGACTTCCCTCTGTTGTCGAATTGCTCTAGCTAGTACCTCAAGTACTATATTGAAGAGATATGGTGAGAGGGGACAGGCTTGTCTAGTCCCTGATTTTAGTGGGATTGCTCAAGTTTTTCTCCGTTTACCTTGATGTTGGCTACTGGTCTGCTGTATATTGCTTTTACTATGTTTAGGTATGGGCCTTGAATTCCTGCTCTTTCCAAGACCTTTAGAATGAAAGGATGGCAATCTTGCCCAAAGCAATATACAAATTCAACGCAATCCCCATCAAAAACCCAACTCAGCTCTTCATAGAGTTAGAAAGAGCAATTCTCAAATTCATCTAGAATAACAAAAAACCCAGGATAGCTAAAACTATCATCAACAGCAAAAGAACTTCTAGGGAAATCAATATCCCGGACCTCAAGCAATACTACAGAGCAGTAGTGTTAAAAACTGCATGGTATTGGTTCAGTGACAGGGAGGCATATCAATGGAATAGGATTGAAGACCCAGAATTGAACCCACATATCTATGGCCAATTGATCTTCGACAAAGGAGCTGAAAACATCCAGTGGAAAAAAGATAGCCTTTTCAACAGATGGTGCTGGCTCAACTGGAGGTCAACATGCAGAAGAATGAGAATTGATCCACTCTTATCTCCTTGCACTAAGCTCAACTCCAAGTGGATCAAGGACCTCCACATAAAACCAGACACACTAAAACTAATAGAAAAGAAACTGGGGAAGACCGTTGAGGACACTGGCTCAGGGGGAAAATTCCTGAACAGAACACCAATTGCTTATGCTCTAAGAGCAAGAATAGACAAATGGGACCTCATAAAATTACAAAGTTTCTGTAAGGCAAAAGACACTGTCAAAAGGATAAATCGGCAACCAACAAATTGGGAAAAGATCTTCACCAATCCCACATCCGACAGAGGGCTAATATCCAATATATTCAAAGAACTCAAGAAGTTAGAACCCAGAAAAACCAAATAACCATATCCAAAAGTGGGGTACAGAACTAAACAAAGACTTTTCACCTGAAGAAATTTGGATGGCTGAGAAACACCTTAAAAAATGTTCGACATCACTAGTCATAATGAAATGCAAATCAAAACAACCCTGAGGTTTCACCTCACACCAGTCAGAATGGCTAAGATTAAAAACTCAGAAGACATCAGGTGTTGGCGAGGATGTGGAGAAAGAGGAATACTCTTCCACTACTGGTGGGAATGCAAGCTGGTACAACCACTCTGGAAATCAGTATGGCGGTTCCTCAGAAAACTGGACATGATACTTCCGGAGGACCCAGCCATACCACTCCTGGGAATATACCCTAAAGATTCCCCAGCATGCAATAAAGATACATGCTCCACTATGTTAATAGCAGCCTTATATATAATAGCCAGAAGCTGGAAAGAACCCAGATGTCCCTCAACGGAGGAATGGATACAAAAAATGTGGTATATATACACAATGGAGTACTATTCAGCCATTAGAAACAATGAATTCATGAAATTCTTAGAGAAATGGATGGATCTGGAGAACATCATATTAAGTGAGGTAACCCAGTCTCAAAAGAATACCCATGGTATGCAGTCACTGATAAGTGGATATTGGTCTAGAATCTTGGAACACCAAAGACACAAATCACATACCAAGTGATGTCTGACAAGAAGAAAGGAGTGGACACTGGTGCGAGAATGGACCAAAGCATCATTGTTGGGGAGTACAATAACAGGGAGGTGGGAGGGGGGATGAGGGAGCAGGGGGAGGGAAAAGGGCATGTGGGACCTTTGGGGGTAGGGAACCAGTAAAAGGGAAATGAATTGTAAATATAGAATATATCCAATAAAAAACACTAAATGCTAAAAATATATTAAAAAATGTTATCAACATAAAAGACAAAAATAAGCTAGGAACGAATATGGAAGAAAGGTCGCTAGAAAGATTAACGGTGTGCCATGAGTGACTGCTGACAGGAATCTGGATAGGGAAACACAACTATAAAATAGATTGGAATAATTAAATAATTCAAGTCTGAACTAAAGATTAGATAATAGAATGGAATCAATACAACATTTCCCAAAGTGAGCATTTGGTTGTGATTATTTACAAATGGCTATGTTCTTGGCAAATATAAACCAAAGTAGGTAACTGCAGGCAAAGGGTAGAAGACGTCCATGAAAAGTTGTAGAGCCATAAAAGGGGTGTGTGTGTGTGTGTGTGTGTGTGTGTGTGTTTGAATGTGTGAATGTAAAGAGAAAACAACAAGGCTGAAAGAACATGATGTTATTTTGGAGAGAGAGGACCTCTTTCAGTGCATGCTATTGACAGTTGAGCGAGGAAGCAGAGAGTGGGCTACAGCCCACACTGCAGCCCTCCAGGATTAGGGTTTCAAGAGTGTACCTGCCAAGGCTGAGGAACAGAAGATGCCAGTAAGCCTGAAGCAAGGAAAACAGGAGAGTTTATGGAAGGAGGGGAGGACAGATAGATATCTTGGTAGCATGAGCTCATTGGAATGTCTCATTGGGTAAAAGTTAGCTCACTGGGGACATTCTCAAGTAAAATTTGTTATGATCTAGGAAGAGAGTACAATAATTGTATTGTTTTTCTACTTTTGTTTTAGGATTATTGCTTCTGGTATATAAAAGTATGATTGGTTTTTGATCCCTGGGGTTATAGCATGAAATGTCCTTTCTCTTGAGTAATGAGTAATATGTCATTGTGTGCATATGTCACTATTCATGTATCTTCTCACCTCTGAATCCCTTGGTTGTTTCCAGGACCTGGCATTATCAACAAAGCTTGTGTTATTACCGTTTGTATGTATGTGTGTGTATGTATGTGTGTTTATGTGTGTTGGGAGGGGTCTTCAGAGTACCAGATCGCTTGAGTAAACACCTTTAGAGTACTCTGACACCCTACTAAAGTCATGGCAATAAAATAAACACAACAAAGCAGTGTTATGTGGGTCTAATGTATGTAATAGGAAGGAAGAGCTTATTGGTGGGTTCACCATTAAACTCTCACCTGAGATCCTCAACACTCCTCTATTCTGTAATTCACTCCCAGATACAAGTGGTGATGTGTGCTACAGCACATCAGAGCTAGACCGGCCAGAACAGGAGCGTTTCAGCTTTCATGAATTATCATTTATCCTGGACTGTGACTTGGGTGGTATAACTATCCTGAATCACCCATATTCATGTATGTAACTCCTCATTCAGTCTCCTGTATGGTGCTCCAATGAACTTATTGAGTCAAGTGGATTTATTGATTCAGTGAACTTATTGATTCAAACCTGGGTCAAATGGAAACTTTTATTATTCCTGTTGATGTTCTCTATCTGGCGTAGATGAACATTTTTTTAAGTCAATCTACTTATTAAACTTTAAAAAAACGCAGGTTTTTATTCATTTCCTTTAACTTTTGAAATCGGTACTCAGCGCAAGCATCCCTCAGATTCCCCACCTTTCTTTCTACTCTCATCTGCTTTTCGTACAAGCCATGCTTCTTTTTTTCTGAACTCCCATTCTCGCTCCATGTCTTTCTTGTAGGACAGGGGTGGGAGGGTTGGGGAGATTATGTCTCTAGAGGACTCTTCTTTTGATGAAATCTCACTCTTAGGAGTCTATCAAGTGTCCACCACTGATGTTACTATTCTTTGGGAAACTTACATTTCCTCCATGTAAATCCTGAGATTCTAATCTTTTTGGAGAAAATAATTCACAGATGATGTTCTTTCAAGGCAGTTAAAAAATAATAGGGAATCGTATCAGCAACATAAGTTGTTTCTTTTTTTTCTGAATTAAGCAAATATTATCTGAATAAACATCAGATATACACTGTGATAAGTAGTCTATTAATCAAAGATGCAATTAATGTCCACAAATGAGAGGCTGCTGAAGAATTAGGCTTTATCATTAGAAAAACAAAAGGAACTGCCCTGATATTCTCTGTGAAAATTCAAAATGATAAATCATCAAGGAGCCAGCAAGTAACTATAAATGAGAAAATGCAGCTGCTTACCAGAAGGAAATCCTTGCTTCGATGTCACAATCACTGTTTAAATAGAAAAAGTACACAAGACAGACAGGCTGGGCACTTATGGAAATGAGGTTATCCCTGTAAAATAGTCACACTGGCCAAGGTCCCTCTCAGCCTCTAATTGAAATCTTTATCCCCGGCCTCTCAGATTTATTTGATGAGTATGTGTGCTTTCCCATCGCTGGGACCGAACACCTGAAACAAACAACTTAAAAGGAGAGAAGGGGACTGATTCTTGGGCTCACTGTTTCAGAGGTTGTGACCCACTGCTGTGAGCATGTGGAGCAGCTGCTCTCCTCCTGGCAGAGGGGAAGAGGAAACAAAGCAAAGGGCTCTGGACTACAATCTGCACTACAACTATCCAAACGAGGATCTCTTCTTGGGACCAGCATTGGGCACTGAGCCTAGCCTGGCTCCTAAGTGCCCTGACCACGGCACTGCATCTGCCTTATCTCTCAAAGGGCTTGATACGGAGTGAACCATCCAGAACCATGCAATGAACATCATCCCCAGTTGAGATGACTCCCTCCCCACGATGAAGCTCCTCTACTCACCTTCTGAGGAGAGCAGACATTCCAAGGAGGGATGTTTTGCCAACAATAATGGAAAGCTGGATATAACCAAGTCAGGAAAAGAAACATAATGGGTGGCTTCTATCCCCACTTCATGCCTCGGTTGAACCATCCCTCTTAGCCATGAATCCCCCAAGTCTACTCACAGGCAAAACATTTATGTATCACCCAACCCCAATCAAATATGAACTCTTGCATCCTAGGGATAGTTCAGAGGGGCATTGCGTTCCTTAAGTGCTCTCATTTTAAAAGCCATTTCTATACACTAG
Organism: Apodemus agrarius; assembly: GCA_964023405.1. NCBI lineage: Eukaryota > Metazoa > Chordata > Mammalia > Rodentia > Muridae > Apodemus > Apodemus agrarius. The sequence continues at coordinate 48,201,742 of OZ030021.1, read as the reverse complement.
AATAAGAAGTAATCCAACCTAATCCTAGATCTTTGAGGGGAGAGATGGCTGTTCCTAGGTACATTTTACCCCTAGGATTCTCCTTGATTTCCCTTGCTTAATAGTAGGAGAAATCACCTTCTCATTAGCAGACTTTTCCAAGATTGTTCTCCAGATCTTCTTTCTAGATCCTCTCCGTGGCCTACACACACCTATGGCACATCTCTATGCAATAACACCTATCTCCCTATGCTGTGGAGTTAGAAGCACCTGAGAATACTGTGGCAAGTTTTGTTCTTCTCCTTCAGTGCTTAATGTAGTCCTTCCATCGCCTCTTGGTGCCTCCTTGCAAACTACCAACTTACCTGTTGGTAGTGTCCACTATCAATATTTTATGTGCTAACAATAAACAGTCAAAGTGCAAAAAGGAATGACGGCACAAATGGCTCAAGAACTACCTGCAATTCTTAGAAGTTGCTTTAAAAGTCACTCAAGGTGGGAGTATGAACCACGGAATGGGGAAAATGTTGCTTACTTGTTTGCATTGCATTCAGGTTTGCTCTTGGCTACTTTTCTTTTTGCATAGTTTTTGTTTTATTATTATTAAACTGTTTTTAACTGAATACAATTATACCATGCCCCCCTTCATTTTCATCTCCAAACTTCTTCCATGCAAACCCTGTATTCCCTCTGAAATTGATAGCCTCTTTTTAGTTAATAATTATTTCGGGTGAGAGAGAGAGAGAGAGAGAGAGAGAGAGAGAGAGAGAGAGAGAGAGATTGTTGATTCCAGGGCTAACCACTTTGCATTAGACAAAACCAGCTACATTTCTTATTCATCTAAATCTATCTGCCCAGGGGTGGCACTGTCCGCAGTGAGCTGGGCCCTCCTACATTAACTAGCAATCAAGAAACTATTCCACAGGCATTTCCACAGACCAACCTGATCAAGATAATTGAGGCTGCCTCAGATAACTCTGGGCGTTGTCAAACTGAAAGCTGAAGCCGCCTTGAAGACTGAGTCGCGCTCGTGGTCTCATTTGTCAGGCTAAGATTTCATGCACCTTTCCAACCAAAAGCAGATAGTGCCAAGAATGTTTACACAAGCAGGCAGGCTTGCAAACGTTTACCCAAGTTACACTGGGAAGGGTGGTAATTGCGAAGATTGGTATTTAGTTGGAATACTTTGGGGAAGGCAGCCAAGAATGTGTGGCATCATCACTTGTCTCTTGTTTCATTGTAAGAGAATTGACTTAAGGGTTTTTTTTTTCATTTCCTGATAAATAACATTATGCTAAGTGACAGTTTAGTGTAACAACAGAATAGCTAAATTACAAAAACAAATATGAGTTCTGTAGACACATTCTCCATGGAAGAGACAGCCATGATTCACATTCTAAAGAGAATAAAATATTGTAAAGATGTGATGTATCATTTGGGGTGGTCCAACAGATGGGGTAGAGAGATAACATCAATTTTACTTTGTTTACGTTTTCTTTGGGATGGTAATAAAACCCTGATAATCTTTACTGAACAGATACCAAATGATGGCTGGAAGAAGTCAACTGAATTCTGACTAAGAAGCTAGAAGGCAGCCTGAACCAAGATATGGATCAATAGTATCTACATTATCAGAAACACAGTGACAATGATCAGTACCTATATAACCCTGTGACCTCAGCAGAAAGAAAGTTCAATAACCAAATATATAGGATGACATGTTCTGTGGCTAACCATTAGCTGTTTTCCTGTCCATCCCTGTCATTGCCCAGTGATCCCATGTGCAAAGTAGGCTTGGTGACAGAGATGGAGGTCATCTAAAAACACAACAGCCTGGACTTCCGCTCAAAATGGGTGACCTGACAACAGCTGCTGCTGAGTGACAGATCTGATAGCAACAGGGATTAACACTGAGCCACAGATATGGCACCATTCCTCGATGGCAACTTGCCCACATTGAACAAGTTCCATCATAGAAAAGGTACTGCTTTCTTTTTATTTGAATAAATACTTAGTCCTGTTATGGACTTGCCTTTCCTGCCTGTAAAGTTTCTGCCAAAACTGCAACCTGTGGACTTCAGAACACTCTTATCATGGTATTTCACACAGTGTTGCTTCTGACCAAGGAACTCACTCCACAGTTGAAGCACAGCCATGAGCATCTTCTCAATAAATTCTCTCATTTACCACATTTCACCCAGAAGCAGCCAACCTGGCAGAACAGTGGTCTTGTCTTTTAAGTTGTTTAAACCTTTTAAATGTCTTCTAAACCTTTAAATGGTTTGAGTATAAATCAGGTAGCAATAACCTGGAACAATGGAATAGGGAATCCAGAAGGCTGTAGGAGCACTGAGCCTGCATCAAGTGTGACTGAACCAGCATTAGCTATATGGCCGCTTCTCCTATATCTGGAAGACACTCATCCAGAAATCAAGGCTTAGAAATGGGGAATCATTCCCAATGACCCACTACCAACTGATTAACTCTATGATCCTGCAACCTTGTGCTCTGCTTATTAGAAGATTTTGTTTCAGAGTGGGCATGCTTCTGCCAAGAGCAACTACCAGCAAGAGTTGTGTTAATAGGGGAAATTGAGCCAGACTTAGGGGAAACAGGCCACTTCACCACAATGATGTAAAGAAGCATGTTGAGAACGCAGAGGATCCTTATGATAGTGGTTCACAACCTTCAAATTCTACAACCCTTTAATACAGCTCCTCACACTGTGGTGACCCCCCCAAAACATATTTTGTTGCTACTTCATAACTGTGACTTTCTTACTGCTATGACTCATAATGGAAAATCTGATATGTAGTATACTTGATGGGCAACCCCTAAGAAAGGGGCAAGTCCCAAAATGGCCATGATCTACAGGTTGAGAACCACTGCTTCAGTGCAGCTCTTCAAGTTACCATGGCCTTTGATTAAGGTCAGTGAAAAACAAGGACAACATCAATCCAGGAGGGTGGTGAATAGTTCAGACCCTTTAGAAATGAGGGGGTATCTCTCTCTCTCTCTCTCTCTCTCTCTCTCTCTCTCTCTCTCTCTCTCTCTCACACACACACACACACACACCACAGAAAGAAAGACAGACAGACAGACAGGCAGGCAGGCAGAGAACAAGTTTCTACAGGTGTTTGCTGAGGGTAAGGAATTACAGAGTAAGAGATCAAAGAAAATACTCCTCAATGACAACTTAGGTCATGTTGTAGTGAAAATAAGTGTTTGTTGCATATTTTGTCAAAAATATGTTTATACAGGTTGGGGATTTAGCTCAGTGGTAGAGTGCTTGCCTAGCAAGCCCAAGGCCCTGGGTTTGGTCCTCAGCTCTGAAAAAAATATGTTTGTACAAACACACACATATTAAAAAGATATATTTGTAGTTTCCTCTATTTGTTTACCACATAATGCTGTTGAGATAGTATCAATAACTAAGTATTGTGAATTTCCATTGTTAAACTTAAACTATAGCAGTTTAAGATACTAAGCCCTCCTCAAAAAAACTTTGTCACCTATTGCTTTTCACTGTTACTGGGACTTGCATATCTGTAATTATTAGACTAGAATAACAAGGAAGTACTGGTAATACAGTCTGGAACCTAGAGATTCCAATCTGCATGGAGAATTCTTCATAACCCTCAGCCTTTCCCTTTTTCTACACTTTGGATGACAACTCCTTATACTGTGTGGGGTGATCTTTCTTCAAAGTTCATTACTGTAATATTAGTCACCTTTGAAAATAAAGTACCTTCAAAGTGACGTCTTGTTCCTGTAGCCTTGCCAAATTAACTTCACAAGATTCATCTTCACACATGAGACAGCCACTTCCATGTAGAAGGCTATTTATAAGCTACAGAGACTGAGTACAGAAGCAATGAGACCACATAAAGAACAGAGCAAGTTACAACAGCTCTGATGACTTTATCAAGGCACTAGTCATGTAAGTGACACCACATTGGATCCTAGTATTCAACTAAATACCACCAAGTCAACCAAGATCATACCATGCAAAGAAATAAAATATTGCTCACCTGATCCCTTCCTGTGATCTCTGAGACACAAAATCATGACACAATGAAAGTGTTGACATTTGAGCCACTAAATTTGGGGTAAATCTTTAGATAAAAAATAAAGTAATTGGCACTCTATTTACTTAGAAAAATATCTCAGGATATAGTTATGATAGAGTTAGATTTATATTTAGGTTTACATACCTCATCATGAATGTAAATTTGCTTTTTTCTGAAAGCAGACAAATCTGCTTAAGTACATCTTCATTAAAAGCTGAGGACATTTCTGAAAAATAACTGTAATCAAAGCCTGAAGCATTTAAATGTCCACAAGATGTAGATCATAAGCATCCTGTGAATAACATTTGCTGCAGAGCATAGCATTGACACCTCCAAGATCTCAGCCCATGTGGGAGATCATGAGTGCATTCCAGATAAAGGAGCAGCTGCGTCTCTCAGGAGTGGAGGCCATAACAGATGCTGCATCAGCTGTGCAACTGTGGTTGGCTGAAGACTCAGCACGAAGAAGAGAAATCAGGACAGGAGATCCGCAAGATCATTATGTGGGAGTGAATGGAGTGACCTCTCAGGAACACTGAGCATTAGAGGAAATACATCCACAGCTGAGATTATGCAAGTGTGGTGGCATCTGTCAAAACTGAGTTAGATTTCTTTTTCTTAGACCAGCTTCTCTTCATTCGTGAACGTTTAGGATTCTTCGATAGAACAACTTCAAAATTCCTGTTGCATACTGAACACCCTTTTAAACACAACCAGTTTTGCGATGACCACACAACCCAGCCATTACCACATAGTGACTCACAATCAACCACATTATTCCAACAAATGCAACAGTGTATCAATTACTGCAAACCCAAGATTCTGTTAAATAATTACAAAACAGTAAATATATGCGGCAAAATATTTTTTTTCTGAAAACTAGTTATCTTTTGACGAAGACAAGGCAGTCTAAAAACTGATAGCCAGATGAGAAAGTGCTAATAGTCTGGAGCAGGAACGTAGAAAGATTCTGCAGTTAGTCCTTCAAAAGTCTCTTAAAGTTCCTGTTCTTTAAAGAAACCCTCATGGATCTTACATTGCAGGGGGAAATGTCTGGTATATTTACGGAATGGACACCCAAGACAAGCTTCCCTCCCCTGGTCTTGTTCTGGGAGCCTTTGAAAGGCCAGTGCTGCTGACTCTTTTGCAGACAGGCTCTGATTCTGGTAGATAAGTACCATACTTATACAGAAATTTTATACGCTGATAGTGGTACTGAGAAAATGAGACTCACAGCTTCAAAGATGCTGGCTTCTCTTCTGACTCCTGGCTTCAATTCTGTCTGTTGGCATATGTAACCTGCTTCCTCACAAGTGAACTTGTAAGTGTCAGGGTGTATACAACATAGCCTCATCTCTCATTCACCTGAAGCTGAAGTCTGAGTTCCTGCTAAGGATCATTCAGAAACCAAAATCTCTCTAGGGATATGTTTCAACTGTCCCTGAGTCTTGTTGGAATTTCACCAGGAACCAAGCAAATCAATGTGGAGACAGGATGTAGGACGTGGAGTAGAAAGTTTTAAAGACTAGGCCTGACAGAGCGATACATTGATCTTTGCCCATAATGCATGAGGCAAACCAAAGTACAATGAACACTGGGATACATGCTCTTACCGGTTCCTGCAGGAAGGAAGAGTGAGTGAGCACCAACTGTCTCATCCACACTAGGCCTTACTGCATGTCTTCCTTGCAACACAAACCAATACATTTATCTTGGATTCTAAAAGGACATTCAAGAGTGAACATGGAAAGAGTTAGTATAAGGAACCAGAACTGAATTAAGCTTATTCCTTCATGGACTCTCATAGCCTGAATCACTGTTAGCAAGTAACAAGATACATCACTGACGTATGTGGAAGAAGTTGCTCTACCTGGTATGGTATAAATGAGAACTATTATATTATGTATTATATATGTATTAACTGTATAATAAAGAAAAAATATGTAAATGAAGTCCAACTTTTTAGGAACTGAAGTGATTGAAAAGTAAATTTTATTATTAATGATTGATACTCAACTGAAGATGTGTCATTGTTTGACTTCTGTTTTTAAATGTTTATGTTGAGTGTGTTGCACTTGTGTGGGGGCATGCATGCACTTTTGTGCTTTGGTACAGGGATAGAGTTCAGAAGGACCTACAGGAACCAATTTTTCCTTCTCCTTGTTCTGGAGATTAAACTTGGAGCATCAGACATGGCAGAAAGTGCCTTAACCATTGAACCATCCCACAGTCCCTTTCCTGATATTTTAAAATGATGGCCAAAAAGTTTTACTAATGCCAATATAGGTACTGATTACAGAAACTTAATCCATAGTCACTATGTGCTCCAGGGTACTGTACAAAAACCAAATGTGACATGAGTGTAATAGAATGATAATTCATTAAAATCTGGAGAATATATTCCATGAATGTTTATTTTATGGAAAACCAACCCCCCAAAGCATAGATTGTCCCTCTTAAAACATTCTCCTTAATTTAAAAGTCAAAATGACCAAATCCAATTTATAAAACGTATTCAGAAAAGTTAATTTGAAATGTTGAACTAAAAAATTCTTTAGCTGTTCCAAAGGAACATAATGTTCTTCGACTGTAATCCAGAAAACATTGAACTGTGACAGAAATATCTTGGTTAGCTTTTCTGGTGTTTTAGATTAATATCCAGAATTAAGGGATTATATGTCATAGCTTTAATGGATTAGTTTATAAAACACTCCTTCTGTGGTCACTTTAGGAGAAACATAATCTGCCTGTCTTTCTGTTTTCTTTGAATGATCTCGTGGGATAAAAAGAAAATGATGTCTCCTTAGCCATGTTTAAAAACTCATTTTCCAGTCCTCTGGACCTAACGCTCCTTTCCATTTCTTCATCTGATCATGGGCCAAGACTATCCAGGCATGTTTTAGAGACGAAGGACTCAATGGGTGGTTTTTGGAACAGTTAGCATGGCTGGTGGGATAATAATTTATTTAACCGGGAGTGTCCGAGGAGTGAATTGGAAAGACCTGGAAAGCAGAGCTGTGTGTAAGACCAGGTAGAGGTGAGGTTTACATTCAGCATTCCTAAGCACTTTGCTCTCACCAGTTTCTCAAGTCCATGGTACAAGGCTCCTCTTGTGTGCGCTGCACACCAGGCTTCCCTTCCCCTAATACTTTCATCTAGGCTCTCTTTTCCATCATCCTATCTTCATCTCAAATGACATAGAGTTAATGATCATCAGTGATATGTTACATACATCAAAGCTCTTTAACAGTCTTAGCAATTTTAAAGCAATTTTAACATACCTAAGAGACATGAAAAGCTTTCATTTCTCTTTGGGAGGACAAAAGGCCTCTTAATGCAAAGGATTGCTCTATAGCTTTCAAAAATGATCTGAATACAACAGTGATTTATAGGTTTCATTTCCTCCTTAATGTTAAATGAGATGTGCTTGCAGTGTGGGCCTTACAGAGAAAAAGACACACATCTGTGGCAAGAGACAGGAGTCCTAAAAGGAAAAGAATAAATAAATGTAGGCTTTGGGCTTTCACTTTGGATGCATGACTGATTTCCCTGACAGAGGTAAAGGCAGTCCTACTCATCCAGGTCTTGATATGGTAGAAAGAACAAATAATTGTCCATAATTAAGATAGCAGGACTGGACCTTATGTAATATGCCATATTTAAGCTGCAGACCTGCATAGGTGGCTCATAAGTTAAGAAAACTTGTTGCTCTTCCAGAGGACCTAATTTGGTTCCCAACACCTGTGACAAAAGGCTCACAAACACCTGTAACCCCAGCCCTGGGAAATACAAAACCTACTTCGGTCATTCACAGACAGTGGTACACATATAACACACATACATGCAGAAAGACACACACACACACACACACACACACACACACACACACATCTACACACACCATTAAAAATAATTATTTAAAGTAATAGAACCATGTATAAAGTAAATAGGTCATGAAATCATAAAATTTTAATCATCTTCCTTACTGTTTAATCATGTTAATTTTGCTATTAAATAAATACTGTTCCTAGTATCAAGAAATAACCTTTTCAGCACAACTAGTATATTTCTAAGACAACAAATATAGCAATATGCTGACAAGACCATTTCCAAGTGACAAATATTGCTATTTACAGCCATGGTTGTTATTAAGCAGATTTCTTAGAGTGGCTTACAAAGTATGGTCCACGTAGTCCAACAAAGGCTGTCTCACCATGGCTTTTCAGGCTACGATGGTGTATTTCTCAGCTAACCTAATATGGTCTGAAGTCCTAGCGAGGTCTGTGAGAGCTAATGGTCTTCAGCTATAATGGAATCCTGAAGAAGTAGGCTCTTATACTAGTGAAGGAATGACTCCAGTGCAAGAGAGAGGAACTTGCTAGTGAGATTGAGGGGAATCAGGCAAAGACCAAAATCTTCCTTTTCCATGTGCTTTTATGTGAGCTGCTATAAAAGCTGTGGTATGGATTTAAGGTGGGTCTTCTGCCATCAACTAATCCAATTTTTTAAAAAAAATCCTTCAAAGAAGTGCCTAATTGCTTGTGTTTTATTTGACTGCAGATGTCTTTGAGTTAGCTTGACTTGGGACATGCCTCTGAATAGTGTTTCTTCACCTAGTATTTCTCTGTTCCTTGGCTACCATGCCATAAGCAGCCTCAATCTTCTGCTCCCACCACTGTGATATTCTGAATCATCTCAGGCTCCAGGAAATGGATAAAGATGATGTTGGGCAGGAAGCTACAAAAATTTGAGCCAAAACAACTGTTTCTTCCTTTTAAGTTATTTCCCTCATGTATTGATCACAGAGACAAAATGTGCTACCAAAGTAATATTTTATGCAATTCCCTTTCTCTGTGGGACCTATTTAATGGTAGATTCCTAGAGCATTATGACTGTGTTGTGTCTTCGAGTTACAGTGACACTTAGAATGCCATTCTTTAAAGAATAGTGCTACATCAAGTAAACCATTTTGCTTGTACTGGCTCACAAACTGTATTTTGCAAGTTTATCATGAGGAAGGTCCAGAAATTGACTGCTAGTTAGATAACTTTTATTGCAACTCTCTGGCATTATTGTATGACAAAAACACATGATAATTCTACAAATATTTCCATTATATTTAATTTTTCAGTGACAAGTTAGATTTTTTAAAAGAATTTCTTTGTCCCAAATCATTTAGGACACTTTATTATAGAACATGTCAAGACTATATAAATATACTTTCAGTGGCTACATATTGGATCATGTTTCCTTTGCTTAGACAAATTCTTCTTTAAAAGAATACAGCAATTATGTTACAATTTGGATTAATTTTTATGTGTCTCAGTTCAATTGTCCCCAGAAAACAGTAACAGGAGTAATAGGACAATAGTAATAGGATGACATCTTCAATAAGGCAATAAATGTGCTCCCTCCCTCCTTTGAACTTATGCATCCAAGGAACCAAATCATCTTTAATAGGGGAGTCCTTTGGGGATTTCAATAATATGACTCACAAGCAGAAGGTGCCACAGATCTCCTCTGACTAAGCAAGTTAGAAACAAGATTCTGAGGGCCTGAAGTTTCCTTCAGGGCATGCTTCTGATAACAGGTATCTTTACTATTCTCTTCTCATTTCAGCCACAAATTGGGATCAATCACTGGGTTAGGCAGAGTCCTTTAGTCAAATTGAACATTATTACTTGTTTGTTTGAGAAATATTCATTGCAAGCCTACAACCTACAAAGTGTTCTTCTCTGAAACACGCCAAACAAATGCAAACCCCTGGCCTTATGGAAATTACAATCTCCTTGCCAGCCTTCATCCTAGACAAGTTGCTTGGTCAGGGCAGCACACAGTTTCTGTTGCATATCCCCTTCTGAACTCTCCTGTTTCACAGTCTCTTTTGGCTCTCAACCTGACCCAATGTCTTGCTTTCTTCTCTGTTGTGATAAAACACTGACAAAGTCACTTAAGGGAGAAAGAAATTTTTTCTAGCTTCCAGGTGAAGACTAGAGTTAGCTCTTCATATGGTAGGGATGCCAAGGCTACAGCATCTGTCATGTTCTGTCCACAGTCACAAACAGAGAGCAGCGAATACTCAATGCAGCCTAGCTCCTGTGCTCTACTTAGATAATTCAGCAAGAAATAATGCCACTCAACCATAGTGGGCAGGTCTTTCCACCTCACTTCATCCAATCAAGATAACCCCTTACCAGGCATGGCCATCACCAGAGATCTGTTGTCCAAGTGATTCTAGATGTCTGTTTGACAGTTCACACAAACCACCATACCAATCAACCCACTTATCCAAAAACACAGCTTGTCCAGCATTAGGCATACTAGGAACAAAAAAAGGAGCATCCTAGTGTCAGAAATCAGTAGCACAAAGAGAAGGCAGCTCATGTCTAATATGAGAAACTTTGCAAGATGCACAAAGATGCTAAGCTGTGATTTGAGATTCAGCACTAGGAAATTGACAACTCTAAGTTAACAAGTGTGGGGACTGACATCTTAGTGACTATGCCTCAAGTCTAGGTAACGTCCTGGTTTACATTTAATGTCCCAATCTATTTTTCTATCATAATTTTCTTCATGTAAAGATCCATAGTATCAATGAATAGGCAATATTAATAATTAGATGCAATACTGTAATTGTAAACTTCCTCTTCTGGACATCAGCTGGCATAAATGATATCTGGAGGAAAGCCATTAAAAACTATGGTATGGCCAGCCAAGATGGCACGTATATTTAATCCTAGCACTTGGAGGCAGACAAAGGCAGATTTCTATGAGTTCAAGGTTAGCTTGGTCTACATAGTAAGATTCAGGCCAGCTAGGGCTACATATTACAACTTTGTCTTTAAAAAGAAAACAAGACAATGAAAACAAAAGCATCTTCAAGTGGGAGGGTCAGTCAGTCACATTCCTTAATACCCAGGTAAAGAATTTCAAGTAGAACATGATTTTTGGTTACTACAAAATGAAAAGTTTTCAGGATTATCATTGAATAATAAACCTGTTTGAACTAATTGTGAAGTCACTCAGTGTCCGATTAGTTTCTGGCTAATATTTTTGATTCAGTCTGAGTCTGATAGTGTCCATTCACAGCCCATACATAGTGGGGCTTTGCCATTGTGGAGCTCCTTCCCTGGACAGACTGTGTGCACAGAATGCAGACCCAAGCTCCTTTGTTTGCCAATTTTTCATAGACTGCAAATATGCTTTTCAGAATTCCTTCTCATGGATAAGTACTTACTAAGCATATTTACTCCATCTGGAATTATCTGTGACAACAATTCTTTACACATTTACACAGACATAGATTAAACCATAGTTTTGAGAAACACAACCAGAGAGTTTCAAGAAGGTAGCTCATTCAAACATACATAATACCCCCTTCTTTGACCACAAAGGCTATCAATAAGATAAGAACAAGGAGATGAAATGTTACAAGGAATATGACATCTGATACAAGGTAGAAAGACTTTTTCCATAGCCTCAGAACTTCCCCCTAACTTTATTTACAGTTCTCCGCCTTCATGTACAATTTACTGTCATTTACAAGTAATCCTAAAGCTGATGGAGAAAGAATTTGAGTCAACTCTTCTTTCTTTATCTCTAAGCATAGTGACTTGTCCAAAGTCAAAAGGCTAACATATGCTGCAGTTCTCAGTCTCTGAAGCTTTCTGCAGAATTGCTAGTGAGTTATATAATGAGTTTCAAGAGTTTTCTTCATCATTGAATCCCTTGCTATCAATTGCATTTATGTGTACTAGATACTATCACTTAAAAGAAACATTAAATTCTTTTTTATTTTATTAGATATTTGCTTTATTTACATTTCAAATGGTATCCCCTTTCCTCATTATCCCTCCGAAAACCCCCCTATCCCATCACCCTCCCGCTATTACCACCCCCCAACTTTCCTGACCTGGCATTCTCCTACTCTGGGGTATCGAGCCTAAACAGGACCAATGGCCTCTCCTCTCATTGATGTCTGAAAAGGCCATCCTCTGCTACATATGTGGGTGAAGCCATGGATCCCTCTAAAAACATTAAATTCTTACCTTCAGGGGATAAGCAACTTAAAATTGCTTATGGAGCCCTCATGAATTCCTTGGGGAGGTCTTCTGAGATATCTTTTGTTTGATAGCCTCACAGTGCAGTGATGCTGGTGCCTTGTACGTAGCCATCTAGGAAAGTGCTGAATGCCACAAACTAGATCCTGGGCATTGATTATCTGCTCACTTGTTTGGCATGTCTACTAAGTGCCTCCTAGCCCTTGTTTCTTCATAACAACATCCCATTGATCTATAGCTTATAAGTAATACTATTTAGTTCTCATAGAACTGGAGAGTAGATATCCAAGACCAAGGTATTTTGGGGGGATATCTGGGGCTGGAATGGAATGACAGGCATCTAGATTTGTAGAGGTAACTTTCCCATGCTGTCTTTCCTTGACAGAAAGAGCAATACAGTGGCTGGGCTAGAGCTCAGCTGGAGAGCATTTACCTAACATGTATAATGCCATTGTGTTGAAGAGGGAGAGAGGGGGAGGGAAGATAGATACACAGAGACAGAGAGATAGAGAAGACAGAGAGGAGAGAGTGAAGGCAGACACACACATACAGAGAGAGATAAAGGGGAAAGAGAGACACATGAACAAAGGTATGGAAGACTGGAATGAGGAAGTGATCTAGGGAAAGGAGGATAGAGTAGGAGGGAAGAATGACAAGGAAAGACCAGGCAGAAGGAAGCTCTTTGCAGCCTCTTTTATACATATTCTTGTTCCATTTATTAGGGCTCTGCCTTCATAATCCAACCACCTCCCAAGGCTCTCCTCCCATCTAGCCCCAAATAACATTCACATCGATCCTCAAGTTTAAGCACAGGTCTTTGGTGCAGTGTTAGTCGGCAGATGTTCCCTTTAGCCACATACCTTGACCTACAATAGCAGAAAAGATGGTTTTTATGGAACAGGCCACCTGATGGAGATGTTAGGATAAACGTCAAGTGTGTAACATTAGTATGGGCAGTAAGGAATCCGAAGGGAAAATGAAAGAGGCTATAAAGGGAACAGGAATGCTGCCTCAGGGGACAATACTGAAGTGAAGGGCAAGTGGTGGCTTCTGGCAGTGACATTCCCTCGGAAACCTTAAAGACAGATGCTTTGCAGAAATAGACACAGATAAGAATGATTCAGGCAGGAGTGCTGTTAGGGGCGGGGGAAGGGTGACAATGGGAAGTGAGGCTAGAGGAAGAGGTCACTGGGCCTTAAGAGGACATGAGAAGGATGCTGAATTTTTCCTAACTACCGATATTGACAGTGTTCAGTAAAGTGCAGCAGAGTACTCTTCTAACACTGGGCTTAGTGATTTCCATTAAACAGTTGTGTCAAACATTTGCTTTTCTTTGGATATAAAATATTGCAGGGAGAGAATTAAAATACAGGCCCATGTGCTCTGTGTTCCATGGCTCATAGTGTACCCATGACTCAAATATCATATCTAACATGCCTGCCCTACTAATCTGGACAAAGTGATAAGGAAAGTTTCTCTTTGTCTCTTTTTATATGATGCTTTTCATGATACCACATGGCATCTATTAACACCATTTGTATAAACTATCATTTTTTCTTTAAAAAACAAAAAATAGTTCAATAGACAAATATCCCAAGTTTTCATAATTGTATGGTCAAGTTTTCCAAAGGACACCTTTACCTATTTTCTATTCAAACACATGGGTGTAAACAATAATAAAAGTTGTCAAGTAACCATGACCACCGCAATTCTTAAAAAGCAGAAATCCCCAGAGAACATTCTTACGACCTGGCCCCACACCCCCACTGTGCTCACTGCAGCGTCAGTAAGACAGAAGTGATAAATGAGTTAGCATGACCCAATACCAATAAAACTCTGTCCCCGTGGGTTTTGTCCAACGCAGTTAAAAACTCCGAGGAGGAAAAAATAGACCAGTGGCAGAGATCCTAGAAAACTCAAATATTTGGGGAAAGTTTTGGAAGACCTATAATCAGAATAACATCTAAAAAGAATAAAGTAGGTTGGACGAGAGAGAGTGAAGTAAAACATGTGAAGAAAGTCAGTGTGATTGGCATACCAGAATGAATAAAATAAAAAATAAAAAGCTGGAGCAATTGTTGCAGTGACTGAACAGTGGGGCTGATTCACAAGAAACAAGAATGATACAGTTGTGACTAACTAGTCTGAGCTGGCAGGTCAGTTCTCCTACTCTAGACTCTTCGCTTCACTCTCCCAGTACACCTCCCTTTGCTCTGTTCACTACCGGGGCTGCTGACTTGGCTGGACAACATCAATGGGCTTCTGTGTGCTCTGACATCCAGTGTGTTCGGCTAGCCGGAAGTGAGTGGGCAGACAAAGAACGCAGACGAGCATCCTGTGTCCCTTAACAGATGGTCCGTTTTTCACGCTGGGGGATACTTTTTGAGACATTCCTTCCTTCTAGGCTCCAGGATTAGCTTCTTCGTAGAGCTCATTCAACTTGTAGATTGTTGAGAGATGGTTTCTGCCAGCTCCGATTTTCTGAATTATCTCTGGGTCTCATTAACAACCAACCACTCCTTTCACACACTTCTGTAACTAATCCCTGTACTAAATAAATATCCTTAAATTAGTCCCAGTGTGTTCCCTTTGAGGCTTTACCTGCTTGCCATAAATAATCTTTCATTTGACAGATTGTTTCTGTCAAATCCGTTTCTGAACTTTCAGTTATTTATATGTGGACCCTGTAGCCAAAGCAATATGAGAATCTACTACCCGTTCTCATGTTCTCGAGCCACAACACTGTTCGGAAATGTCTTTGGAACAGATTACATGAACTGACAAATGTCTCCTTGACTTGAATGTCCTATTCTAAACTGTACTCTGGTTATACGGTATAACTAAGGCAGCTGTGGTACACCTGGCTAGATGAAGCTATCTCCAGTGCACAGACAAACTGATGTCCCTACCAGAAGCTTCAGCCTTGTGGGTTTATCATGAAGTTGAAGGGACCATTGACCTTCCACTGTCATGCAGGTTGGTGGCGCCTTTTATCATCTGTCATGCATGGCCCCCAGTGAATCTTTTGAAGTCTAGAAATTTGTGTTACTGTCTGTTCTGAAAAACAATGTTGCTCTTACAATGGTTAGATGTGGATATTCTGGTCTCATTCTACAACTTCTAATCTGTCTTTCTCTGTCTGTCTGCCTCTTCTTTCCTGGCCCCATCTAGTGTGTGTGAGTGTGTGTGTGTGTGTGTGTGTGTGTGTGTGTAGTATATGCACAGGGAATCACACATGTGGAAATCAGACATCCTCTCTTATTTGTCCTTACCTTCCTCTTTGTTTGAGAAAAGGGTCTCCTTTTCACTGAATGACTATGTGCGGCAAGCTGACACACAAGTATCTAGGGATTGTCCTTTCTCCACATTCTATTTAGCCTTTGGAGTGATGATATCACACACACACACACACACACACACACACACACACACACACGCATACACACACACACATGCACACTACATGGATTCTGGCGATCTGAAGTAAAATCCTCATGCTTTCATAGCAAATGGTTTACTCTCTGAACCATATTGCCAATTCTCATTCATTATGTTATTTTAACAAATGGTTGGAGAATTTCACACATGAATTCATAGTGCATGCTGGTCCCGTTCACCACCCCCATTATACCTTCTAACTCCTCCCAGTTCCATACACCTCCCACTTCCCTTCCCAGCTTCATGATATCATTTAAGACTGTTTTATTAACGGCAGAGTCCAGTTTGTTCTGCCTATATACATATAGGTTTGGGGTTATTCACTGGATCAGGGTTGGCCTCCTAGGGACTACACCCTTAAAGAAAAATGAAATGGACTCTCCACTCTCCAGAAGCCATGAATTCTCAATAGCTCCCCAGCAAGGGGTGGGGTTACTTGTGAGCCCCTCTCCACTCCGTGCTGGAATGTCAATTGCCCTGATTTTGTGCAGATCTTCTGTAGGCAAGCACAGCTGCTGAGATTTTTCAAGAGTGTTCGTCTAAAAGACACTGTGTTTGCTCTAATTCACCTTAACTTCAGGCTCTTAAGATTTTCCTTCTGTATTGATCCCTGCAGGTTGGGGAGAAGGGGGTTGTAATATTGGTGTCTCATTTGTGCTTAACTTGATTCTTTGAAAAGATTAACAAATCTGACAAACCTTTAGCCAAATTAACAGAGAGAGAGAGAGAGAGAGAGAGAGAGAGAGAGAGAGAGAGAGAGAGAGTCCAAATTAGTAAACTCAGAGACAAAAAACAATATATTGTGACAGACGGGCACAATGCAGAATATTACCAGAACTTCAAAGAAGAACTAACACCAATATTCCTCAAATTATTTCACAAAGTAGAAGAAGAAAGAGTACTTTTATATTCTTTTGATCAAATCAGACAAGGATCAAATGGAAAAAAAATGTATAGCCAATCTCTATGTTGAACATAGATGCAGACATTCTCAATAAAATACTTGCAAACCAAATTTGAAAACACATCAGAAAGAGTACGTGCAATGATGAAATCAGTTTCATCCCAGAGATACAAGGATGTATTCATTGTATATAAATCAGTAAATGTAATCAACACATAAACAGAAACTACCTGATATCATTAGATGCAGAACATGCTCCAGTGAATGGCCCCATACCTATATGTGTATAGGCAGAATAAACTGGACTCTGTAGTTGTGGTTGTTTGTATATGTTTGGCCCAGGGAGTGGCACTATTAGGAGGCGCGGCCCTATTGGAGTAGGTACAGCCTTGTTGGAATAGGTGTGTGACTGTGGGCTTGGGCTTTAGGACCCTCATTCTAGCTACCTGGAAGCCAGCCTTCTAGTGGCCTTCAGATGAAGAAGTAGAACTCTCAGCACCTCCTGTCTCATGCCTGCCTGGATGCCACCATGATCCCCACCTTAATGATAATGGACCAAATCTCTGAACCTGTAAACCAGTCCCAATTAAATGTCCTTTATAAGAGTTACCTTGATCATGGTGTCTGTTCACAGCAGTAAAATCCTAATTAAAACTGTGGTTAATAAAACAATTTTAAGAGACCATGAAGTTGAGAAGGGGAGTGGGGGTGTATGGGAATGGGGGAGAATTAGATCAACATTCTACAGATGCCTGGAGAATCTAAAGAGTATGAAGGACATAGCTCAACATAATAAAGGCAATTTAAAATAAGCCACAGCCAAGATCATCTAAACAGAACTCAAAGCATTCCAACTAAAATCAGGAATAATGATTCGGTGATGTGCACACTCTCAATTTCTGTTCAATATTGTGTTGGAATTTTTAGCTAAAGTAATAAGACACGTGAAAGAGGTCCAGAAGATACAAACATTCCACTTGGACATGACAGAGTTACAGAGAGACGCAGAGGCAGAGAGGGAAAATGACAAGTTGCTTGGGTAGAAAGATGGAGGTGGGGTGCTGAAAAGAGCTAAGATCTGGAGGTAAATATGATCAAAATATGCTGTATAAAATTATCAAAGAATAAAGAAGTTATTTTTAAACTCTAACAAATACCAAGCAAGGAAAATAAATAGATATTTGCATCTAGACTTATCACAATGAAACTTTAAACATCAAATGGGAGATTACTTACTTAATTACTTACTTAATTAATCTGGTTCTTTATTGTTTTGTTTTCTAGACAGGGTCTCACTATATAGCTCTGTCTGTCCTGTAACTCACAGAGATTTGCTTGCCTCTGCCTCCCAAATTCTGGGATTAAAGGCATGAACCACCACTATACCTGAATAGGTTTTTTGTTTTGTTTTATTTTGTTTGCTTTGAATCTGTTTTCAAATGGAGATTCTTAAAAAAAAAAAAAAAGAAACCAATAAAATAAAAAAATATTATATTCAGGAGAGTAAATTTGCATTAATACCATACCAGATTGGGGGAAATAAATAAGTACAAGTCTGGAATCACTAAGCCAGTCAATTGTCTTTAAATTAAGTGAAAGATGTATACACACAAGTTAACACTGAAAGCATTGACTGCCAAAAGATCTAAAACACAGCATAGCAGCACAATACCAAACTCAGATACACAGAAGTTCTAGACCAACCCTTAATGCAGAGTGAGTTTAAGGCCATCTTAGAATACATAGGGACCTATTTCTGCTTATGAGATAAATAAAAAGAAACAACAGAAAGAACACATCTAAAAGAGAAAAAAGCCCCATTCGTCTTAATAACTTATAGAGAAATAACCATTGATGGTTGCCAAGTAAACTGAAATCCTCAAACCAGGGTTAAGATGGAGAACAGCTAAAAAGGGGGACTTTAAAAAGTAAGTGACCAGAGGATGGAGAGATGTCTCAGTGTTTTAAGAGCACTGGTTGCTCCTGCAGAGGATGCTGGCTTAGTTCCCAGGGCCCAAATGACAGTTCATAACTATCCTTAACATGAGTTTCAGGAAATCTGATGCCCTTTTCTGACCTCTGTCCACACCAGGTACATGCACGCAGGCAAAATACTCATAGACAAAATAAACAGTAAATAAAATCTTTATAAAACAGACAACAGCCAGGCATGGTGGCTCATGCCTTTAATCCCAGCACTTGAGAGGCAGAGACAGGCGGGTTTCTGAGTTCGAGGCCAGCCTGGTCTACAGTGTGAGTTCCAGGACAGTCAGGACTATACAGAGAAACCCTGTCTCGAAACAAAACAAAACAAAACAAAAAACAAAACAAAACAAAAAACAAAACAAAACAAAAAAACAAAAAAAGACAACAAAGGCAAACAATGAGTCACTCAAATGGTTTATATTGAAAAAAAAAAAGAACAACTGAATAACTGTGATTTCCTGGGTTGGGCTTCAATCATTAAATAAATAAAATTTGCAGTCTAAAATCTTTCAAAATTTAAAAGAGGAATCTTCACTAGGACCAGGTGGAGAGGCACATTCTAACTCATATTCAAGAAAAGGTAATTCCTTTCTTATAGTTACTGTTTCAGAAAACTAAAACACGGTAAAGTGCTCTCAAAATTATTTATGAAATGAATACAAACATACATAATCAAACCTGACAAAGACAGAAAAAGAAAAAAATAAGTGCCTAAATATAAACATATATATATATATATATATATATGTATATATAAAGCATAATTAAGCATATAGATGGACAAAGCCCTAGCAAAACATTAGAAAATTAAATCCAACAAAGTATACCAAATTATGTATTGCAACCAAGTAAGGTTCATGAACTGTAATGTAAACCTGATTTGATATTATAAAGTTTACTATTCTACTTCACTGCTACAATAACTAGGCCACATATTCATTCTAGCACACACAGAAACAGTATTTATTAATAAAATGCAGTCTTTATTCAAAGTAATACCCATGCCCAACTATAAGCAAGAGAGAAATTCTTCAGCTTATTAGTGCTTTGACACTGAAAGCACAGCGACAGACAATGGTATGTTCTAGTTCATCCGTCCCTCGCAGCAGCTCTAAGCTGCAGGTAGCACCTCTGATCTTAACAGATGAACCACAGAAGCATACCACCCTGTGGGTAAAGCCATATATGGTCAGTAATGGCAGAGATGTGGCTTGAACCCATGAGGTTGTTTAGAGTTCACTCTCAGAACCACGGCGATAAGTTTCAAGAAATAACACAGTTTCTTTGTTTTCTTTAAATAAATTCCAATTGCTCCCTAAGCCCACAGACGGAAAGAAATTCCATCTCCCTGGTTATTGGGGCACCAAATCAAATAGTTGCAGTTCTTTGGGTTAGAAACCAACTGGAATGCAGTCATAGGTGAGAGCTTACTTGCTCTTGAGTTCTACCCTAAAATATCATGTTAACATGTGTCTCTTAAACATCACGTTTCTCCAGAGACCACCTACTTGAACATAGAAAATTCATTTTAGTCCAGTTTGTAGGGCTTTCTTCTACAAATTTATAGGAAGCCCAGAGAAACTAGTGTTGAGTAGGAAACTTTTCCTGGGGAGCTTTCAATATATACAAAGACAACCCTACCCACAGAATACACACCATACATGCATATCATCCCACAGACAGAGAGACAAAGAGACAGACAGACAGACAGACAAAAACACACCCCACTAAACACACACACACACACACACACACACACACACACACACACAGTCTACTGACCCCAAAAACAAAACACAAGACAGACTAAAGCAATGATTCCATCAAAGATCAATGTGGTGGTGAATCTCTATGGTTTTACCGGAGTTAGCAACAGGAGTACAGATGCGTAATTATTTACAAAATCAGGGATGACCCAAAAGCTTTATCACTCTAAAGCCCACCTGAGCACAGGTGAGAACTCATGGGAGCTGCACCCTTGGTACTTTCTGCACAATTTGCATACAGCTCAACAGCTCTGAGGAGTTACTGTATGAGCCTCCTCCTCCAGCAAGGGTTTTGGTTTTTTCTTTTAATCTTATAGTGAAGTGTTCACTCTGAGAAATTTTGTAAGCTAATCTCAAAATTATTTTCTTTCTAACAACACCAAGAAGCCCTTGCAGTTGGAAACCAGTGGCACACATCCCTGTCCTATAAAGCAGTACATGATTTCACACTGATGACTACATATACCAGCTCTGTTTTAACATTAAAAATTCCTTCAGAAGACAAGCTAAAGGTATAGTGTTTTAATTATACTTTCTATTACTGCAAGGAAGCACCATGACCAAAAACTGAGTTTTTGAGGAGAGGAATGAGTTTATTTGGCTTACATTTCCATACAGCTGTTCATCATCAAAGGAAATCAGGGCAGCAAGCTAGATGTAGGAACTGATGCAGAGGCTATGAAGGATGCTACCTACTGACTTGCTCCCCATGGCTTGCTCAGTCTGCTTTTGCATAGAACCCAGGACCAACAGCCCCAGGATGGCACCACCACAATGGGCTGGGTCCTTCCCCAACAGTCACTGTTTAAGAAAACACCTTACAGCTGGATCTTATGAAGGTGTTTTCTCAACTGGGGTTTCCTCCTTTTAGGTAACTCTTGCTTGTGTCAAATTGACATAGAATTTGGGTCACCAGGGAAAGAAAGATAGGGAAATGACCAGCTACTCATGAGGAAAACTTAAAAGACACAAGTCTCATCTGCCTGGACTCCAGTCAAATAGTCACAACTCTACTGCTCAACCAGCTTGAAGGTGAAGGACTTTTCTTTTATCAGAATCCAAAGATAGCGGAATTCAGGAAAAAAAAATCAACATGGTTTTGTGGTAGCTCTATTACACTGTATCACTTCCAAGGATACCATTGACAAGCCATGGTTTGACTCTTAAGATTAAAATTTATCTTGCGGCTATTAGACGCTAGCACACTTGGGGTTTTAGATGTAGTTTCCTGATGTAGGCCAACCCTCCTGACACGGAAGGTTAACCAGTTCTGAAAGTGCTTATATTTTTGCAGAAAAGGAAACCCGACCACCCTGGGAGTTAGGATATTTCTAATATGTATTTTGGGCACAGGTAGTTTCTCCAAAAGTTGGAGGATAAAAATTGTAATAGTAAGGGCTAAAATTGTCCATATTCTAATGGTTTTCCAAAAATAACAGAAAAACAAGGTTTGTAAGAATTATGTTGCATTCCTAAGAAAGTATTGAATCAGCTGGCTTCCATATGCCACTGAGCAATGAAACACTAATTAAAATACTCACACACAGAGAAGGATGGTTTAACAGGATGATTTGTTAACAGTACATTCTTGATACTGGCTTTAGGTTAGCCAGAGTAAACAACCGCATCTACCCTGGATTTCCAACTATAACTTACTGATAATTTTCACACTATCTAATTAGTTTCTTAAAGACTGGTGATTCATGTTTAAGTCCATTTTCTTTTGAGGTTGAAACTTGTAGCTAGCTGAGAGGTTGTGCTCACGGCACGCATGCTTGTGATCTTTAGAGTACGAATATGTGACTTTTATGTGCTAAAAATTCCCAGAGAAATATTCGAGTTGATACTAACATGGTTGTGAAATAAATACTTTGTTTTCACCCCAAATGTATATGTTAACAACTAATTCCCAGTAGGTGGTAGGACCTTTGACAAGAAATCAGGTCATAATGGTGGTGCCTAGTAAGCAGGATTAGTGATTAGAGGGAAGGGAGATTTCAGAGAGTCCTCCGGCTCATTTCTTCTGTGCAACTACAAGTCATTTGCTCTCAGCCTGGAGAAAGACCTTCACCAGGACATAAAAACACCAGCACCCTGCTTCAGCTGTGTAGCATTAGAAGCAGAAGCAAACTAATCATTTACAAGTCACATACTGGGTACGTCAATCACAACTGACCCAATGACAAAATTTTAAATATGGAGAAATCTCATTTATTTAAGGAGCAGAAAAGGGCATTATTATCCCAAAATAAAATCTTCCAGGTATTTTAAGTGTTTTAGAAGTAAAAATATTAAATTCTAAAAGAAAAAGAAACATTGGTTTTTAATCTGAAGGAAGTAGTAAGCCAAAAGAGAATCAAGATAAATAATTCTGACCTCTGACCTTTAGGTTTGTGTCATTTCTCTTCTCATTGAAATATTATTTGCTTAAAATGTATGTAATATCCTTGTATGTTTTAGGAAACTCTCTTCCAAAGTTAAAAACCAAAAATTAAGAAGACTGACATAGCCCTGGACCAGCAGTAGCGGCGGGCCTCCATATTGCAACCAGGACATAGCTGGAAAGGCCCAGGTAAACACCCCTTCCAGGGCTGCCCTCACGGGGGGATCTGCTAGGGTCTCGGACCCAAGCAGGCTGAGTTCCGCCTAGCCTCTGTGGGACATCCCCGCGCCCTCTGGCAAGCACCGAGGCTGCTTTCTGCAACCAGCTCGCAGGCCCCTGGACCAGAGGTAGCGGCGGGCCTCCATATTGCAACCAGGACACAGCTGGAAAGGCCCAGGCTCTGTGGGACATCCCCGCACCCTCTGGCGAGCACCTAGGCTGCGTTCTGCAACCAGCTCGCCGGCCCCTAGACCAGCGGTAGCGGCGGGCCTCCATATTGCAACCAGGACACAGCTGGAAAGGCCCAGGCTCTGTGGGACATCCCCGCGCCCTCTGGCGAGCACCGAGGCTGCATTCTGCAACCAGCTCGCCGGCCCCTGGACCAGCAGAAGCGGAGGGCCTCCATATTGCAACCAGGACATAGCTGGAAAGGCCCAGGTAAACACCCCTTCCAGGGCTACCCTCACAGGGGGGATCTGCTAGGGTCTCGGAGCCAAGCAGGCCGAGTTCCTTGCAACCAGGACACAGCTGGAGAAGCCCAGGTAGACAGACTCCAACAGGGGCTACAATCGCATGGGTGGCAGCCAGCTTATGATCCCTTAAAGCAGCAGTCACACATATTCACCAGTAGAGAAACAACAGGTGAGCCCAGCCTCACAGGAGATTCAAACACCAGCCACTGCCAACAAGGCCAACTAAAACCAGAAATAACCAGATGGCAAAAGGAAAACGAAGGAACGTTACTAACAAAAATCAAGGCAACATGACAGCATCTGAACCCAGTTCACCAACAACAGGAATCCCTGGATACCCTAAAACACCGGAAAAACAAGACTTGGATATAAAATCACTGGTCAGGATGCTGGTAGCTGAACACATAGAAAAATCTCGTAAAGAAATAGAGGAGAAAATGGATCAAAAGTTAGAAGCCTTTAAGAGGCAAATACAAAAATCACTTCAAGAAATTCAGGAGAAGATGGATCAAAGAGAAGAAGACAATAAGGAAGAAAGACAAAAGTCACTTAAAGAACTACAGAAGAACGTGGGCCAACAAGTAGAAGCTATGAAAGAGGAAGCACAAAAATCTATTAAAGAAATACATGAAAACACAATCAAGCAAGCGAAAGATCTGAGCACATCCATCCAGATACTAAAAACAGATGTAGAAACAACTAAGAAATCACAGAGGGAGACAACATTGGAGATAGAAAACCTGGGGAAGAAATCAGGGGCCTTAGACGCAAGTATCAACAATAGAATACAAGAGATAGAAGACAGAATCTCAGAAGCCAAAGATACCATAGGAACCATTGATTCAACAGTCAAAGAAAATACTAAATGCAAAAAAGGTGGTAACCCAAAACATCCAGGAAATCCAAGACACTATGAGAAGACCAAACCTAAGAATTATAGGTATAGACGAGAGTGAAGATTTACAAGTTAAAGGGCCAGCTAATATCTTCTATAAAATTATGGAAGAAAACTTCCCCAACCTAAGGAGAGAGATGCCCATGAATATACAAGAAGCCTATAGAACCCCAAACAGACTGGACCAGAACAGAAATACATCCCGTCACATAATAATCAAAACTCCAAATGTAATAAACAAAGAAAGAATACTAAAGGCAGCAAGAGAAAAAGGCCAAGTAACATATAAAGGAAAACCTATCAGAATAACACCAGACTTCTCACCTGAGACCATGAAAGCTAGAAGATCCTGGGCAGATATCATGCAAACTCTAAGAGAACACAAACTTCAGCCAAAACTACTTTACCCAGCAAAACTCTCAATTGCCATTGATGGAGACATCAAGGTATTCCATGACAAAACCAAATTTGCAAGATATCTCTCCACAAATCCAGCCCTACAAAGGATAATAGGGGGAAAACACCAAGACAAGGACGGAAACTACACCCGGGAAGAAGCAAGATAGAAACCTCCTCTCATCAAACCCAAAAGAAGATAACCTCTCGAATATAAAAAATAAATAAGATAAATAAATATAATTTCAAAAATGTCTGGAGGTAATAATTACTATTCCTTAATATCTCTTAACATCAATGGACTCAATTCCCCAATAAAAAGACATAGATTAACAGACTGGATACGGAAACAGGACCCTACATTTTGCTGCATACAGGAAACACATCTCAGTGTTAAAGACAAACACTGCCTTAGAGTAAAAGGCTGGAGGACAATTTTACAAGCAAATGGTCTCAGGAAAACAAGCTGGAGTAGCCATTCTAATATCAGATAAAATTGACTTTCAACCTAAAATCATCAAAAGAGACTCAGAAGGTCACTTCTTGCTGGCCAAAGGGAAAATCCACCAGGAAGAGCTCTCAATACTGAACATCTATGCTCCAAATGCAAGGGCACCCTCATTCGTAAAAGAAACCTTACTAAAGCTTAAAGCACACATTACACCTAACACAATAATTGTGGGTGACTTCAACACCCCACTCTCCTCAATGGACCGATCAGGAAAGTAGAAACTAAACAGGGACACAGTGAAACTAATTGAAACTCTGGACCAATTGGATTTAACAGATATATATAGAACATTTCATCCTAAAGCTAAAGAATATACCTTTTTCTCAGCACCGCATGGTACCTTCTCCAAAATAGACCATATAATCGGTCACAAGACAGATGTCAACAAATACAAGAAGATCGAGCTAATCCCATGCCTCCTATCAGATCACCATGGAGTAAGAGTGGTCTTCAATAGCAACAAAAACAACAGAAAGCCCACATACACATGGAAACTGAACAATACTCTACTCAATGACACCTTGGTCAAGGAAGAAAAAAAGAAATCAAAGACTTTTTAGAATTCAATGAAAAAGAAGGTACAACCTACCCAAATCTATGGGACACAAAGAAAGCAGTGCTAAGAGGAAAACTCATAGCTCTAAGTGCATCCAAAAAGAAACTGGAGAGAGCATACACTAGCAGCTTAACAGCACACCTTAAAGGCCTGGAAGAAAAACAAGTTAACTCACCCAGGAGGAGTAGAAGACAAGAAATCATCAAACTCAGGGCTGAAATCAATCAAATAGAAACAAAGAAACCATACAAAGAATCAACAAGACCAGGAGCTGGTTCTTTGAGAAAATCAACAAGATAGATAAACCCATAGCCAGACTAACCAAAGGACACAGAGACAGTATACAAATTAACAAAATTAGAAATGAAAAGGGAGACATAACAACAGAAACTGAGGAAATTCAAAAGATCATCAGATCCTACTACAAAGGTCTATACTTAAAACAACTGGAGAATCTGGAGGAAATGGACGATTTCCTAGACAGATATCAAATACCAAAATTAAATCAGCATCAAGTAGACCAGCTAAATAGTCCCATAACCCCTAAAGAAATAGAAGGGGTTATAGAAAGCCTCCCAACCAAAAAAAGTACGGGACCAGATGGTTTTAGTGCAGAATTCTACCAGACCTTCAAAGAAGACTTAACACCAACACTCTTCAAACTATTCCACAAAATAGAGACAGAAGGGACACTGCCCAACTCATTCTTCGAAGCCACAATTATGCTAATACCTAAACCACAAAAAGATCCAACAAAGAAAGAGAACTTCAGGCCAATTTCTCTTATGAATATAGATGCAAAAATACTAAATAAAATTCTTGCTAACCGAATCCAAGAGCACATCAAAACGATCATCCACCATGATCAAGTAGGCTTCATCCCAGGGATGCAGGGATGGTTCAATATATGGAAATCCATCAATGTAATCCACTACATAAACAAACTGAAAGAAAAAACCACATGGTCATCTCATTAGATGCTGAAAAAGCATTTGACAAAATTCAGCATCCTTTCATGCTAAAAGTCTTGGAAAGAGCAGGAATTCAAGGCCCATACCTAAACATAGTAAAAGCAATCTACAGCAAACCAGTAGCCAACATCAAAATAAATGGAGAGAAACTTGAAGCATTCCCACTAAAATCAGGGACTAGACAAGGCTGCCCTCTCTCTCCATATCTTTTCAATATAGTACTTGAAGTTCTAGCGAGAGCAATTAGACAACATAAGGAAGTCAAAGGGATACAAATTGGAAAGGAAGAAGTGAAACTATCATTATTTGCAGACGATATGATAGTTTACCTAAGCGACCCAAAAAACTCCACCAGAGAACTTCTACAGCTGATAAACAACTTCAGCAAAGTGGCAGGTTATAAAATTAACTCAAGCAAGTCAGTGGCCTTCTTGTACTCAAAGGACAAGCAGGCTGAGAAAGAAATTAGGGAAATAACACCCTTCACAATAGCCACAAACAACATAAAGTATCTTGGCGTAACTCTAACCAAACAAGCGAAAGATCTGTACAACAGGAACTTCAAGTCCTTGAAGAAAGAAATCGAAGAAGACCTCAGAAGATGGAAAAATATTTCTTGCTCCTGGATTGGCAGGATCAATATAGTAAAAATGGCCATCTTGCCAAAAGCAATATACAGATTCAATGCAATCCCCATCAAAATCCCAACTCAATTCTTCATAGATCTAGGAAGAGCAATTCTCAAATTCATCTGGAGCAACAAAAAACCCAGGATAGCTAAAACTATTCTCAACAATAAAAGGACTTCTGGAGGAATCAATATCCCTGACCTCAAGCAGTACTACAGACCAATTGTGTTAAAAACTGCATGGTATTGGTATAGCAACAGGCAAGCAGATCAATGAAACAGGATTGAAGACCCAGAAATTAACCCACAGACTTATGGTCACTTGATCTTTGATAAAGGAGCCACAACCATCCGATGGAATAAAGATAGCCTTTTCAACAAATGGTGCTGGTTCAACTGGAGGTCAACATGCAGAAGAATGCGAATTGACCCACTCTTATCTCTTTGCACTAAGATCAACTCCAAGTGGATCAAGGACCTCCACATAAAACCAGACACACTGAAACTATTAGAAAAGAAACTTGGGAAGACCCTGGAGGACTTGGGCACAGGGGAAAAGTTCCTGAACAGAACACCAATAGCGTACGCACTACGATCAAGAATCGACAAATGGGACCTCATAAAATTACAAAGTTTCTGCAAAGCAAAGGACATACCCTGGCATACCACTCCTGGGCATATACCCAGAGGATTCCCCTGCATGCAATAAAGACACATGCTCCACTATGTTTATAGCAGCCTTGTTTATAATAGCCAGAAATTGGAAGGAGCCCAAATATCCCTCAAAGGAGGAATGGATACAGAAAATGTGGTATATTTATACAATGGAATACTACTCAGCAATTAAAAATAATGAATTCATGCAATTTGTAGGTATATGGTTAGACCTGGAAAATATCATCCTGAGTGAGCTAACCCAATCACAAAAGAATGCACATGAAATGCAATCACTGATAAGTGGATATTAATGAGCCCAGAAGCACTAAATACTCAAGATACAAATAGCAAGTCAAATGATTCCGAAGAAGAAGAAAGGAGAGGACCCTGGGCATGTAAACATTGCATCCAGTTTAGTAAAGAAACTGAGGGGGGAGGGAGAATGATTGGGGAATAGTTGGGGGGGGAGAGAAACTATGGGAACTATGGTGGGTGAGAACTGGGAAAGGGGAAAGCCTTTGGAATGTAAACATAGAATATAGAAAATAAAAAAAAAATGCAATCCAAAAAAAAAAAAAAAGAAGACTGACGTAGACATTAAGGAGTAGTTTTTGTTGTTGTTGCTGTTGTTATTGTTTATGAAAAAAAGAAATGGAGTGTGCTTTCTATTGCTGTGATAACCATCATGTCTAAAAGAACGTTAGAGAGGACAGGGTTTGTTTGGCTTTCATGTCCTGTATCATAGCCCATAACTGAGAATTCAGAGAAAGAACTCAATCAGGAGCAGAGGCAGGAGGCCTATCAGAAGGCTTCTTACTGGCTCACTCCTCATGGCTTGCTCATATTGAATTCTTCTTCCACTATGGATTGCCTATTCAGGTGTGGCCCCACCCACCTGAGCTTGGCACTCCCACATAAGTCACTAGTCAAAAAAAATAATCTCACAGAGGCTTACCCACAGGATAATCTGATGTAGGCAGTTCAGGTTCTCTTTCTGAGTGACTCTAGCTTGTGTCGACTGACAAAACTGCAGAAGCACTAAAGGGCCCACTGGCTAACAAGACAAGAACATTCCTCCAGCATACTAAAATTAAAAAACATTTAAGGAAAATTGTGATAAATGTCAAAGTATTCCTCCCCAAACTAACCTTCCCAATGTAAATATGTACACACACACACACACACACACACACACACACACACACACATGCGCATGTAGCATGTATACAATATATCACTAGTACTGACCATATAACAAGCCTTGGCCAAAGGGACACTGACATCCATTCCATCTAGAGAGGCTTGGGAAGGGCTTGCCCCATAGGACTTACCCTTTTGGAATGCTCCTTCTTGAAAATCAACTCTGGTTGCCTAAGAGACCATGAAGGGAGGCAGATATGGAGAACCACTGGAGAAGGATCTCTGCTAAGCCTCTCTTAGCCAGGACAGCACCAACTACCAGTCAGATGGATAGGACCACTGTAGATCTTTTTCCTTTGTCAGTGTCCCCAGTTGACTGTATAAGAAGCAAAGATACCTCCTGACCACTATAAAATTATGAAACACAAAAATTGTGATTGTAATAGAGATTTTGAAGTAGGATTTCAGGGAGAGTCCTCATACAGAGTGATTGGTCTATGGAAGGTCTGTTCTATGGTGGGCTAAGAAATGAATTATCTTCAGGCAAGAAAAATAAACATCAGAGGAATGCAAATTGTAATGATACATATACTACAAAACTTTCAGAATGATTAGAATTAAAAATAATAAATGTTAGTCAATATGTGGAGTGACTGAAGTTTCTTCACATTACTGACAGAAGAAAAATATACAACCATGGTGAGAAAAAAATATGTAAACATCTTATAAGAACAAAAATTCCTAGTACTACCATTCTGGATCCACAATATACTCTGTGGCCTTCTCTTCATGGGTCATTCAAAATGACAACTCTTGCTGAGGACTCCATGTTGGTCTGCCTAAGAGTTTCTCAGCCAATGTGTGGAGTACTGGGCTCCTCAGACTCAGTCCTCTTTCCCTTCATAAGTACTATTAGCCTTAAGAGTCTCCCTATAGAGTATGCAAACATCTAAGCCCCAGAATAATGCCATGGAATGGTAAAGACTTTGAAAGTCAATTAAGCCCCGAAGGTGGAGCCTTCTGAACAGGATTAATGCCCCGACAAGGAAGGGACATCCCAAGTAGTTCTCAAAAGTCTGGCCTTTCTCTGAACAAACATCTCCCTTCAAAAATTCTTTAAACATTTAATCTTGCCTTTACATCTACTTCACAAAGGACCTGGACTGAGATAATCATGGATGAAGCTCAAAAGTATTGTGTAGCTTGAAAAACATAGTCTCAAAGGAATAAATATTATACAACTCTATTTATGCAGAGTATATGAGAAGAAAACAACCAGAACTCCAAAGTTCAGGGATCTTTTGCCATTGACTTGAAAGAGATATAACAGAACTATCAGGATGATAATACCCTATGTTTCTATAGAGTTTAATTGAACAAAATTCACTGATAGGCTAAAAAGTAAGTAAAATTCAAGGATTATAAATAAATATTCAGTTGTAGGTATATGCATGTTATAAATCTAGATATTGCATTAATTTCCTTGTCATGCTATGATCAAATACCTGAGAAAATTAAAATCTTTCCAATAAGCTTTTCTGTTTCCCTATTCACTGGATAAAATTAATTACAATGCACATCCATACAAACAACTGATTGTTTGGCTTTCTTGAAATTTCTTCTATGAGGATAATTAGTTCAGAGTCTTTAAGCAAATGGCATAAGTGTTATGTGTGTAAGCTATTTGTCAGAATGTAATGTGAATAACCTGGAGTTCAAATCCTCGTAAAATCTTTGCCTCTGACCAGAACCCTTATGAGTGTATTGAGTCTGTCCTGCCACAGCAGCCATTTTAATCTCAAGTTTAACAGAGTTGCTCATCAAGCTCTGCTTATACCATTGGGGGATTTCTAGTCTTTATCTCCAAATTCCTCCAAATTTCTCCTAGAAGCCCATTCCAAAAGCTTAAGAAACACATAATATTTTGTTCCCCTTTTTACAAAGGACCCGAGTATCCAAACTTTGTTCTTCCTTCTTCTTGGGCATCATTTGATATGTGAAATGTGTCTGGGGTTTTCCAAGCTTCTGGGCTAATATCCACTTATAAGTGAATGCATACCATGTGTGTTCTTTTGTGATTGGGTTACCTCACTCAGGATGCTATTTTTCAGTTCCATCCATTTGTCTAAGAATTTCATGAACTAATTGGTTTTAATAGCTGATAAATACTCCATTGTGTAGATATACCACATTTCTTGTATCCATTCCTCCATTGAGGGACACCTGGGTTCTTTCCAGCTTTTGGCTATGGTAATAAATAGGGCTGCAATGAACATAGTGGAGCATTTGTCCTTATTACATGCTGGAGAATCCTCTGGGTATATGAACAGGAGTAGTATAGCAGGGTCATCTGGTAGTATTATGCCTAGTTTTCTGAGGAACCACCAAACTGATTTCCAGAGTGGTTGTACCAGCTTGCAATCCCACCAGCAGTGGAGGAGTGTTCCTTTTTCTCTACATTCTCACCAGCACTTGCTGTCTCCTGAGTTTTTGATCCTAGCCATTCTGAATAATATAAAGTGAAATCTCAGGGTTGTTTTGATTTGCATTTCCCTGATGATGAAGGATGTTGAACATTTCCTTAGGTGCTTCTCAGCCATTCAATATTACTTAGGTGAAAATTCTTTATCTCTGTACCCCATTTTTAATAGGGTTATTTGGCTCTCTGGAGTCTAACTTCTTGAGTTCTTTGTATATATTGGATATTAGCCCCTCTATCAGATGTAGGGTTGGTAAAGATCTTTTCCCAATCTGTTGGTTGCTGTTTTGTCCTATTTACAGTGTCCTTTGCCTTACAGAAACTTTGTAATTTTATGAGGTCCCACTTGTCAATTCTTGATCTTACAGCATAGGCTATTGGTGTTCAGTTCAGGAAATTTCCCCCTGTGCCCATGTGTTCAAGGCTCTTCCCCACTTTCTTTTCCATTAGTTTCAGTGTGTCTGGTTACCCACAGAAGGAGATACAGAGACAAAAAGGGTGCAGCAGAGTCTGAGGGAAAAACCATCCAGAAGCTACTCCACCCAGGGATCCATCCCATAAACAGTTACAAAACCCAGACACTATTATTGATGCCCACAAGTGCTTGCTGACTGGAGCCGAATATAGCTGTCACCTGGGAGGCTCTGCTAGTGCATGACAAATACAGAGGGGGACACTCTCAGCCAACCACTGAACTGAGCACAGGGTCCCCAATGGAGGAGCTAGAGAAAGGACCCAAGGAGCTGAAGGGGTTTACAGTGCCACAGGAGGAACAATATGAGTCACCTAGTACTCCCAGAGCTCCCAGAGACAAGACCATCAACTAAAGAGTACACATGGAGTTACCCATGGCTCCAGATGCATAGGCAGCAGGGGATGGTCTCATTAGACACCAAAGGGAGGAGAGGCCCTTGGTCCTGCAAAGGCTTGATGCTATAATGTAGAGGAATACCAGGACAGGGAATCAAGGGAGGGTTGATTGGGGAAGGGGAGATGGCTTATGGGATTTTTGCGGGAGGGGTGGAACCAGGAAATGGGACAACATTTGAAATGTAAATAAGGAATATATCTAATAAAAAATAAATTGACTTTCTCCCTTAAGAAAAGAAAAGAAAAGAAAAGAAAAGAAAAGAAAAGAAAAGAAAAGAAAAGAAACATATAATAGAGAATATTCACAACAGCTCCTCCTGGAACTGATAAGTTATTCTATGTTATTTAGCCTAACATCATTTCCACCTCTTTCCAAAATAGTACCAAAAAGCCGTACAACAAGCATTCAGCATAGGAGCACATGAGGGGACTATTTCAAATTCAAACCATAGTAGAAATGCTAGTAGGAGAACAGAGTAAAGGATTGGCTTCTGTGTTGCAGTAATGTGTCTGTGATGTAGCATTGTATCTACAAAGCAAGAGAAGGTTTGGTAGATTCAGTTGTTAGAACATTCTAACCCATGTGTTTTATAGTTATATTTATTATTATCAGCATGAATGGGTTCACGTTGGAATGTTGAATATGCCATAGGACATGTCTGGAAGTCAGAGGACAACTTTAGAGAACCTGTTCTCCCCTTCTACATTTATGTGGTTCCAGAGGTTAGACTTGGACACAGGTCATAGGCTTGTACAAGCGCCTTTAGCTTTCAGACATCTCTTAAGTTTCCAACCTATATACTTTTAAAAATGGCTCATCAACTATAGTCTGTGTGATTAAAATAGATGAGCAACCCACCAAAGTTGTGCTTGCAAAAGAAAAAAACAACAACATGTATCTAGTGAAAAATATCATCGATATAGAAATTGAAATTTTATCCAGTTTCTAGAATAAGGTCATTTAAAAAGATCCAAGAAAGTCCCTCATCTTAGAAGACCCGACTGGCCAAAAAAGGGGGCAATAACATCACAAATGTCAAGTATAGGTAGAGAAAGATTACGTGGTGGAGGCAAGCTTGTATTCTAAAATGACCAAAACAAATTTAGGAAGTATAGGATTTGTTTTAGCTTGTAGCTTGTAATCCACCATCCAGGGGCATCAGGGCGGGAGCTCAAGGCAGAAGCCTGGAGGCAGGAATTGATACAAATCTATGGAGGGGTTGCTGCTTATGGGCTTGTTCCTCATGGCTTTCTCAGCCTGCTTTCTTGGTACCCAAGACCACCAATTCAGGGATGAATTGCCCACAAGAGCCGAATCTATTTGCATTAGTCATTAATCAAGAAAATACATCACAGGCTTGTCCAATCTGAGAAGTACATATTCTCAACTGAGATTCCCTTTTCCAAAATATCTCTTCCTTGTATGAAGTTAACACAAAACTAGTCAGCACAGCAACTAACTGACTTGGTAACTTTGTGTATTTACCAAGTTAATTGTATTTTAATGAATAATTTAAAAAGCCAAATATTTAGAGAATTATGAAGCAATGTCTAGGAGTCAATTCTAATTCTTTAAAACGTAGGCTGCCAGTACTGAATATATAACAAAATCTATAAATTGCATATTTCCTATTCCAAAGTGAGTCTAGTCATGAAATTCTGCACATTAGTGCCCCTACCAAAACATTTACACTAGACATTTCCAGTGAATACAATGGTTTTATCATGTGCGCATGGTCTAGAGTCTACTGACTCTAGAGAGAGAGAGAGAAAGAGAAAGAGAGAGCAAATGAATGTACATTAAAGCCATCATGTTCAGGGAATAACTTCCAACATTAATGGTAAGTTCTGTGATACACTAACTGTTCTGAACAAGCAAATGGTACATGATCCTGGGTTTCTCCCAACTAAATTATATCAATATAAAAATGAAGGACTGGGAAGATGGTACCATCCACCTGGTTACCCATACCGTGTTAGTAATAGGAAAAAAAATCAATATTTCCAGCATCAAAAGGAAATGAAACCTGAGGTAGGTCGCTTCAACAGTTCAGAACTCTGAAAATGCAAGCAGAATGGAGGGCTATTGGCTGGCTCGGCTGACTTTTATTCTCAAGGAAAGACCAAATTGTCAAGATAGGGCTAAGAACAGGGCAAACAGCACACTTTCTCACATGTCTGTTGTCCACTGGTAAAAATTAGGCAAAGGCTCTGGCAACCGTGCAGGCAGAACCAGTAAAACCTTAGCTCTCCGGGGAAAAGAAGGCTGCAGTGATCCCACTGGACAGAGGATCCCAGCCAGCTAAGATGCTGGCAGAGAACAAAGTGGCTGGAAAGACACAGGGAGGGAGAAAGTCTCCAGGGCCAGTGGCAGCCTCCAGGCCAGATAGAGACCAAACTGAAGATTCTACCTGGTTCTAATGCTTTGGTAAGTCAGGGAGATGTTTACACATTTCTAATAGCATTTCCTTTTCTGCAAGGGATTGCTGATTGTGATGATGATGCAATGCATGCTGAATGAAAAAGTTCTGAAGTGGCATTGAGCAGAAGTCAAGTGATAAACAGAACCAGAAATGTTGGATTGGGCTCCCCTATGTGTTTCTAAGTCTGGGCAAGGAAGAAACAAAAGGCTCCACTCTCCACCTGGGAGGGGAGTAGAACAGGAACCCTGCCAGGCCTAGAGAAGCTGGAGATCTTGATGGCCTACAGAGCCCTGTTCTAGTCTAATTTGTAAGACTCCATCTTTTCTGGCCTGGATTTTAATACAAGGGAGGGAGGACAGAAGGACAAAGGAACTGCTTCTGTAACAGAATAGAGGGAACCTGGAGTCCAGGTTTCCTACTCTACTAATCAAGGTGTCCTGTTTCATAGTTAAATTTATGAGTTCTGTTCTGTTTTGTGACTTTCTGTGAATTTTTAAGATGCCATAGATATCGTGTTGGGGTGATTAAAGTCTTATTTCTCATCAATTTGGCCATGCTGAAAATAAATTTGTTTTCCATGATTAATTCATCTTTCCTGGTTTCCTTTAAAATACAGAAAAGCAGAGGTGGCTGGCTTAAAGACCTAAGGACCCACTGGGCATTTAGCGTTCCAGAGTCATCAATGGAGGTCAGTCCAGGGACCCTGTGTAGAGCAGAGCAGGTGTGAGTGTAGACCCGGGCTGTGTTCCCAGAGCCTCTCTGTTCTCAGTTCCCATCCTTACAGCAGAGGCAATTTCCATTGTTTGTCATGCAAAGCCAACTAAAGTAGAACAGTTTTCAGTCCTGTAGAAGAGACAGCCACTCTGTGGGAGACAGCTCATGGGAAGGAACATGAGGAAAGCAAACAGGTAGCTCTGTGAGCCCTTCCTGCCTGGAGCCAGGAGTCAGTTAAGTCAAAAAGCCAGACATCCATTCACCTTAAGGGCATCCCCTGAGTGGGAGCAGAACCTGAAAAAGTGTTCTGATTGCTTTGGTAAATATGGGGGGAATCCACCATACTGAGGAGGGCACTGTCTGGTAGCAGTCCAGATAGGATCACCTACACCCCTTTTGCTAGCTTGGCCCTCTCTTTGCTGCCATGTTAATCTGTTAATCTGTTCTTGCTGCTGCTCCTCCTTCCCTAACAACAGGAACCAGAAACCATGTCACCAAGCTTTCATCACAGCCTAGGGACAAGCAACTATCTAGGAAACATCAGGGCTTCCAGCATCACACTTGAACCACTAAGGCACAAGCCTCAGGGACTTGAGCAATGAACTGCTTGTTGCTGGCCTCTTCCCTGGTGAGAGACAGCTATCTGGAACTATTGGAACTGATGAGGACCTTAAGTACTAACTTAATTGCTCTCAGGTCTGATTCTGCTGTTGTTACTTTTTAAAATCTCACTTAAGAAAGCCAACATATTATATGTATACATTCAACTCATTAGTTCCTATAGCGGGCTGTGACTAAAACAGATGTCAAGGAAGTTTCCAACTACAAGCTGTCTTAAGTGAGAGAAAAGAATGGGGAAAAACATCAAGGAATATATGACTGAGCCCCCACCCCCACCAAGAACCATGGCCCAGGGACAAAGCTCGGGTTGACAAAGGTATCGGCTTTGCATTCGATTTCAGGGGTCCATGAAACCCCAAAGTCTTTTCCTGCTTTAGGTGTCTCTGAATAACCGTTCAAAGGGAATGATCAGTATGGAGCCCGGCCTCTGAAATCTCAGACAAACCTAACTCCCTTCTGCACCCAGCAGATTACAGGGGCCTCTAATAGAAATCTCAAATTACCTGCTTCAGAGGAAACTTCCTTAAATTTTGTGAAGAACACAGAAACAAGCCTTCCATTCAGTAAGACAATGGAGAAAAATATCCACAGAGTGCACTTTGTGAAGCAAGGCCCGAAGTCAAGAACTATACAAACGTTCCACACAAACACTCTTTCTCTAGTATTCAGTCCACGGTACATAAAGGGATTTTGTCCTTCTGTGGAGTGTTAAGTCCTCTTTATGTAGTCAGGTTGAAAATACCCCCCATTTTCCTTTCACAATAGCCAAATTAACTTTTTGTCTTTTCTTACTTCAGCCTTTTTCGGTTCCAAATGGACTCAAGGCCAACATTGCTGAAGGGAACGTTTCTCCTCAGCAGTCAGCGGTTTCCACAGAGCTGATAAGGCAAGCTCCGTTTGGCTAGCTAAATCTAACACCGGAAATGGAGCTTTGTCCCTGGCCAGCCATTCCCTCTAAGTCAGATGAAATTGAGTTTATTTGAAGTTGCATTGTTAAAATAAGGTAACACATTACCTAAAAGGACTCTCGGTCTCGGGCACCCTTCCTGAAGCCCTAACTTCCTTCTCCTATGCTTCCTCCCTCAGTAAGATGCCGCGTAACGATCCAAGTTCCCACGTGAAACATATGAAGCGCTCAGCAGTCTGTGCCTGCGGTTGTCGGGTACCCTCATCTGTGCCTCTGGATAGACCTTATCCCAGAGATTATAACAGTATCTTGCAACCACTCCTCCCCGAAATTTGACCTTCCATTCGTGCCTCTAGCAGATTTTAAGTCACCAAATGACCTTTCAAACACAAGACATTCTGTTTACTGATTCAGTGCCTACCCACTGTCCAGACACCACACACCTATAAGACCAGACCATGGGCAGTCTAATCCCCTCCAGTCAAAAGAGTCTACTATTAGGCTTTTCTTGCCATTCAGTTCTTCTTATGTTTTCTCAAATACTTGGTGTTTTCTTCTCCTAAGGCTCTACAAGGGACTGCCTTGAATGCTGCTTTCCCCAGTCATTCTTTCCCCAGGGAAATTTGCCTCCTTCCTCCAGAACCCCTCAGAGGGCACAGATCATAGCCCTGTTGTGCCGCTTGGTAAAACCCATTACGTTCTACATTCCTTAAGCCAGTCTCCCCAACACCAACATCTGTGTTCTACAAGGTCATGACTAGCACCCTGAAAGCAATTAAAAGCCACTTAATAAGTGGTTTTAAATGTCTGTGTCTCCTCCATGCACATACTCCTTTGTGGGTGGCAGATGCCCATCTGTCTCGTATCTAAAGCACCTCCTCGGGGCCACAGTGTTTTTATTTTTTATGTTTAGTTTTTGTGGTAAAACAGTACTGACAACACTTTTTAAACACAAAACAGAAATAAATAGCCAAGCAAACTGGCAAGGATAAAATGTTATGAGAGATGGACAAGATTATACTTTGAAGCTGCACTTTGTCACCTGATACTAAGAAACAAAATAATTATTGTCTTTAGAAAATCATGAAGGTTTTTTTTGTGTGTGTGAGATTTCTGACATTCTGCCATGCTAGGGAGTTAAATGGAGGAGAGTTTTTTTTTCCATTTCTTTGAACTAAGACATAACATTATGCATTTCCATATAATAATTCGATACCTTGTAGTGTTTTATACATATATTTATGACATGTTTAAATCAATTTAAACATTTATCTTCTGAAAGGTTTGCCATTTCTTTATTGTAAAATTTTTCAAAATCTTTTTAAAAATTTGTGAGTGTATGTACATTATTGGCACCTACTGTCAAAGATCAGCTGCCTATCAGTTTTCGGTCCCGTTATATTCATCCACATCTCTGGTTTTTTGTTATTGACTCTTGTCCATCTTGTCAGTATGACACTGTTTCCATAACTACAGATTCACAGCATTTGTTAACAATAAGCAATGAACCTCAAGCTTCTCTCGATCTTCAAAGATGGCTTTGGCCATTTGCTCTCATTTATGGTTCTATTAAAATTTCAGAAATAGATTTCATTTCCTCTGTTTCCTTCATAGTTCTGTGAAGATGGTCATTAGTACGATAATAGTGATTGCACTGAATCTGTAAGTAACCTTGGTGAGTGTGGATGCTTTTATGAGATGTGCTCTTCCAGTCTATGAAATGGATTATTCCTTCTTTGCTTTCTTCTACAAATATTTTATAGTTTCCACTGTATAGTGCCTTTGTGTTTCTGATTCAATTTGTTCCTGTGTTTTAATTTTATTTTTATAATTCCTATAACTGGAATTTTCATTCCTGACTTTTCTTTTACATAAGTCACTATTGGCATAAATCTATACCAGTGATTTTTTTATGTAGATTTTGAAATTTTGTTGGATTTATTCATTGATCCTAATAGGGTATTTTATAATATTAAAGGAGTATCTTTAAACTACATATAAGATATGGCTGGATCCTCTGGAAGTATCATGTCCAGTTTTCTGAGGAACTGCCAGACTGATTTCCAGAGTGGTTGTCCCAGCTTGCAGTCCCACCAGCAGTGGAGGAGTGTTCCTCTTTCTCCACATCCTCGCCAACACCTGATGTCTTCTGAGTTTTTAATCCTAGCCATTCTGACAGTTGTGAGGTGAAATCTCAGGGTTGTTTTGATTTGCATTTCTCTAATGACTAATGATGTTGAACTTTTTTTTTTTTTTTTTTTTTTTTTTTTTTTTTTTTTTTGGTCCTCTGGAAGTGACATGCCCAATTTTCTGAGGAACCACAAAACTGATTTCCAGAGGGGTTTTACCATTTTGCAATCCCACCAACAGTGGAGGAGCATTCCTCTTTCTCCACATCCTCGCCAGCACTTGTTGTCTCTTGAGTTTTTTTTTTTTTTTGTGTGTGTGTGTGTGTGTGTGTGTGTGTCACATTCTTTTTTTTTATTTTATTTTCTATATTCTCTGTTTACATTCCAAAGGCTTTCTCCTTTTCCAGTTCCCCCCAACCTTACTTCCCATAGTTCCTCTCCCCCCCCAACTATTCCCCAATCATTCCCCCTCCCCCCACGGTTTCTTTACAAAACTGGATCCAATCTTTACATGCCCAGGGTCCTCTCCTTTCTTCTTCTTGGGAATCATTTGACTTGCTAATTGTGCCTTGAGTATTTAGGGCTTCTGGGCTCATTAATATCCACTTATCAGTGATTGCGTTTCATGTGTATTCTTTTGTGATTGGGTTAACTCACTCAGGATGATATTTTCCAGGTCTAACTATTTACCTACAAATTGCATGAATTCATTATTTTTAATTGCTTTGTATAAATATACCACATTCCATTGTATAAATATACCACATTTCCTGTATCCATTCCTCCTTTGAGGGATATTTGGGCTCCTTCCAATTTCTGGCTATTATAAACAAGGCTGCTATAAACATAGTGGAGCATGTGTCTTTATTGTATGCAGGAGAATCCTCTGGGTATATGCCCAGGAGTGGTATGCCAGGGTCCTCTGGAAGTGACATGCCCAATTTTCTGAGGAACCACCAAACTGATTTCCAGAGCCGTTTTACCATTTTGCAATCCCACCAACAGTGGAGGAGTGTTCCTCTTTCTCCACATCCTTGCCAGCACTTGTTGTCTCTTGAGTTTTTAATCTTAGCCATTCTGACTGGTGTGAGGTGGAATCTCAGGGTTGTTTTGATTTGCATTTCCCTGATGACTAATGATGTTGAACATCTCTTAAGGTGTTTCTCAGCCATGCGAATTTCTTCTGGTGAAAATTCTTTGTTTAGCTCTGTACCCCATTTTTTGATAGGGTTATTTGGTTCTTTGCGATCTAACTTCTTGAGTTCTTTGTATATATTGGATATTAGCCCTCTGTCGGATGTGGGGTTGGTGAACATCTTTTCCCACTTTGTTGGTTGCCGTTTTGTCCTTCTCACAGTGTCCTTTGCCTTGCAGAAACTTTGTAATTTTATGAGGTCCCATTTGTCAATTCTTTATCTTAGTGTGTAAGCTATTGGTGTTCTGTTCAGGAACTTTTCCCCTGTGCCCATGTCCTCCAGGGTCTTCCCAAGTTTCTTTTCTAATAGTTTCAGTGTGTCTGGTTTTATGTGGAGGTCCTTGATCCACTTGGAGTTGATCTTAGTGCAAAGAGATAAGAGTGGGTCAATTTGCATTATTCTGCATGTTGACCTCCAGTTGAACCAGCACCATTTGTTGAAAAGGCTATCTTTATTCCACTGGATGGTTGTGGCTCCTTTATCAAAGATCAAGTGACCATAAGTCTGTGGGTTCATTTCTGGGTCTTCAATCCTATTCCATTGATCTACTTGCATGTTGCTGTACCAATACTATGCAGTTTTTAACACAATTGTTCTATAGTACTGCTTAAGGTCAGGGATATAGATTCCCCCAGAAGTCCCTGATTTTAGTGGGAATGCTTCAAGTTTCTCTCCATTTATTTTGATGTTGGCTACTGGTTTGCTGTAGATTGCTTTTACTATGTTTAGGTATGGGCCTTGAATTCCTGCTCTTTCCAAGACTTTCCAAGACTTTTAGCATGAAAGGATGCTGAATTTTGTCAAATGCTTTTTCAGCATCTAATGAGATGACCATGTGGTTTTTTTCTTTCAGTTTGTTTATGTAGTGGATTACATTGATGGATTTCCGTATATTGAATCATCCCTGCATCCCTGGGATGAAGCCTACTTGATCATGGTGAATGATAGTTTTGATGTGCTCTTGGATTCGGTTGGCAAGAATTTTATTTAGTATTTTTGCATCGATATTCATACATTTTTAAGGTGTTTCTCAGCCATTCGAATTTCTTCAGGTGAAAAGTCTTTGTATAAATATACCCAGAAGATTCCCCAGCATGCACTAAGGATACATGCTCCACTATGTTCATAGCAGCCTTATTTATAATAGCCAGAAGCTGGAAAGAACCCAGATGTCCCTCAACTGAGGAATGGATACAAAAAAAATGTGGTATATATACACAATGGAATACTATTCAGCCATTAGAAGCAATGAATTCATGAAATTCTTAGAGAAATGGATGGAGCTGGAGAACATCATACTAAGTGAGATAACCCAGTCTCAAAAGAATTCCCATGGTATGTAGTCACTGATAAGTGGATATTAGCCTAGAATCATGGGACACCAAAGACACAATTCACATACCAAATGATGTCTGACAAGAAGAAAGGAATGGACACTGGTGCTGGAAAGGATCAAAGCATCAGTGTAGGGGAATACAAGAACAGGGAAGTGGGAAGGGGTGGATGAGGAAGCAGGGGGAGGGAAAAGGGCATGTGGGGCCTTAGGGGGGTGGGGAAACAAAAAGGGGAAATGAAATGTAAATATAGAATATATCCAATAAAAAAATTTTTTGATCCAAAAAAAAAAACTGCATATAAGATGACACCATCTGCAAGTGCTGACAATTTGGACACCTTGACTGTCCTTCTTTTGACTGACTGGGTTTGGGGACTTAGGTCTGGAGAACTGAATTCAGAAGAAATGATGACCATACATTCCCTTGTCTCATTTCAAATTTTAACCTAGAAAGCTTTAACTTTTCCTGAATCAATAGAACATTAGCAGTTAGATTATAGTAAACAGGCTGTGTTATGATGAGGAGAGTTCTTCTATATCTAATTTGCTTATTATTGTTTATTATTAATATAAAAGAAATAGTGTATTTTTATCAGATGCCTTCCTGTATTTGTTGATGATTTTTCCCTTCATTCTATTGATGTGGTATATCATGTTTATTGATTAACATATATTGAACCATCCTTGGGTATAGTAAATATATAGTACATATTGAATTCATCTCTAGGATGAATCTCACTGGGTCATGTGAATATTTTTATATGTGGTATCCATGTTTGTGTATAGTATTTTCCTGTATATGCATGTACATGTATGTGAGTTTGGGGAGGCACAGGCATGTCCCAGTACAAGAGTAAAGGTCAGAGGATAACCTTAAGTTTTGGTGTTCACCTTCTACCTTGTTTAAGGTAGGGCCTCTTGTTCACTACTGTGTACTATAGGACAGCTGAGCCATGAGTTTCCAAAGTCTCCTATCACTACCTCCCATTACTCTGCAGAGGTTCTAAGATTATCAGCATGCACTACCATATCAGGCTTTCCATAGCTTCTATGGAACTAAACTTAGGTTCTCCTACGTGTGCAGCAGAACTTTATCCCAGCTCTAAGCAATCTACTTAAGACATCATTCTGCTAGCATCTTATTGAGGATTTTTACATCTATGCGCAGCAAGCCCATTGACCTATGGTCGGCCTCATTGAGTGCAGACTCACTCTCCCACTTTCCATTATTTCCTTACATGCTTTTGGTATCAGAGAAACACTGTTCTCTAAGAAGGTTTATAAGAAGAATCTCTGTTTCTTCCTTAGTTTGTTTGGAGTAATTTGAGGAATAATTAGAATAAATTTTAAAAAATATTCAGTAGAGTTTAACTGAATCTACCTATTTGAGATTTTCTAAGTGAGAACCTTCTAGTAATGATTCAGTCTTGCGACTTGTTATTTATTTATCTGTTCTGTCACACAGATCCTGATATATTGGGTCTCTGGTTCACTTGTTTAAAGAAATTTTAAAATGTATTTCTTGAATTTGTCTGAGATTCTCTGCCTGTTCAAGAATAAGCTGTTTAATTTCCATGTGGTCATATTGTTTCCAAAGGTTTGCTTGTTTTCTTGCTGTATTCCATTGTGGTCAAAAGGATATTCAACATGATTTCAATTATTGTTAAATTTGTTGAGACTTTCTATATGACCATCATATGGTCTGTTTTGAAGAATCTTCCATGGGCTAATGAGAAAAGGTGTGTATCCTGCAGCTGTTGGGTGGAATTTTTTCTGTAGATCTCTGCTAGTTCCATTTAGTCTAGGAGACAGAATAATTATATTTCTTTGTTAATGTTCTGTCTCAAGGATATATTCAGAGCTAAGTGTGGGTTGTTATTGTCTATTTTGCCCATTCAGTCTATTAATATTTTCTTTTTTTTCCTTTTTTATTGGATATATTCTATATTTACAATTCATTTCCCTTTTTCTGGTTCCCCACCCCCCAAAGGTCCCACATGCCCTTTTCCCTCCCCTGCTCCCTCTTCCACCCCTTCCCTCTTCCCTGTTCTTGTATTCCCCTAGACTGATGCTTTGATCCTTTCCAGCACCAGTGTCCATTCCTTTCTTCTTGTCAGACATCATTTGGTACGTTATTTGTGTCTTTGGTGTTCCAAGATTCTAGGCTAATATCCACTTATCAATGACTGCATACCATGGATATTCTTTTGAGACACGGTTACCTCACTTAGTATGATGTTCTCCAGCTCCATCCATTTCTCTAAGAATTTCATGAATTCATTGTTTCTAATGGCTGAATAGTACTCCATTGTGTATGTATACCACGTTTTTCGTATCCATTCCACCGTTGAGGGACATCTGGGTTCTTTCCAGCTTCTGGCTATTATAAATAAGGCTGCTATGAACATAGTGGAGCATGTATCCTTAGTGCATGCTGGGGAATCTTCTGGGTATATTCCCAGGAGTGGTATGGCTGGGTCCTCCAGAAGTATCACGTTCAGTTTTCTGAGGAACTGCCAGACTGATTTCCAGAGTGGTTGTACCAGCTTGCAGTCCCACCAGCAGTGGAGGAGTGTTCCTCTTTCTCCACATCCTCTCCAACACCTGATGTCTTCTGAGTTTTTGATCTTAGCCTTTCTGACTGGTGTGAGGTGAAACCTCAGGGCTGTTTTGATTTGCATTTCTCTAATGACTAATGATATTGAAAAATTTTTAAGGTGTTTCTCAGCCATCCAAATTTCTTCAGGTGAAAAGTCTTTGTTTAGCTCTGTACCCCACTTTTGGATAGGGTTAT
The DNA here is from genome assembly GCA_964023405.1 of Apodemus agrarius. Lineage (NCBI taxonomy): Eukaryota > Metazoa > Chordata > Mammalia > Rodentia > Muridae > Apodemus > Apodemus agrarius. Next base: position 48,157,241 of record OZ030021.1, on the reverse strand, counting down.
ATGGTTTTCTGGGGTCTAACCACTGGACGTTTTCAGCTCCTTTGTCGAAGATCAATTGGCCATAGATGTGCGGGTTCAATTCTGGGTCTTCAATCTTATTCCATTGATCTGCCTCCCTGTCACTGAACCAATACCATGCAGTTTTTAACACTACTGCTCTGTAGTATTGCTTGAGGTCCGGGATATTGATTCCCCCAGAAGTTCTTTTGCTGTTGATGATAGTTTTAGCTATCCTGGGTTTTTTGTTATTCCAGATGAATTTGAGAATTGCTCTTTCTAACTCTATGAAGAGCTGAGTTGGGATTTTGATGGGGATTGTGTTGAATCTGTATATTGCTTTTGGCAAGATGGCCATTTTAACTATATTAATCCTGCCAACCCACGAGCATGGAAGATTTTTCCATTTTCTGAAGTCTTCTTCTATTTCCCGCTTCAGAGACCTGAAGTTTTGTCATATAAATCTTTCACATGTCTGGTTAGAGTCACTCCAAGATACTTTATATTGTTTGTGGCTATTGTGAAGAGTGTCGTTTCCCTAATTTCTTTCTTGGCCTGTGTCCAATTATATGGTTGATTTTGGAGAAGGTACCATGAGGGCTGAGAAAAAGGTATAGTCTTTTTCTTTAGGGTGAAATGTTCTATATATATCTGTTAAATCCAATTGGTCCAAAGTTTCAATGAGTTTCTCCGTGTCCCTGTTTAGTTTCTGTTTTCCTGGTCGGTCCACTGTGGATACTGGAGTATTGAGGTCCCCCACAATCATTGTGTTAGGTGCAATGTGTGCTTTGAGCTTTAGTAAAGTTTCTTTTACGAATGAGGGTGCCCTTACATTTGGAGCATAGATGTTTAGAATTGTGAGTTCTTCTTGGTGGAATCTTCCTTTGACTAGCAAGAAGTGACCTTCTGTCTCTTTTGATGACTTTGGGTTGAACGTCAATTTTATCTGATATTAAAATGGCTATTCCGGCTTGCTTCCTGTGACCATTTGCTTGCAAAATTGTCTTCCATCCTTTTACTCTAAGGTAGTGTTTGTCTTTGACTCTGAGGTGTGTTTCCTGTAAGCAGCAAAATGTAGGGTCCTGTTTCCGTATCCAGTCTGTTAGTCTATGTCTTTTTATTGGGGAATTGAGTCCATTGATGTTAAGAGATATTAAGGAATAGTGATTATTACTTCCTGACATTTTTAATGTTATTTTTGTTTTTGAGTAGTTATCTTCCTTTGAGTTTGATGGAAGAAGGTTACTGTCTTGCTTTTTCTTGGGCGCAGTTTCCTGCCTTGTATTGGAGTCTTCCTCCTATTATCCTTTGTAGAGCTGGGTTAGTAGAAAGATATTGTGTAAATTTGGTCCTGTCATGGAATATTTTGATTTCTCCATCTATGTTGATTGAGAGTTTTGCTGTGTATAGTAGTCTTGGCTGACATTTGTGTTCTCTTAGGGTCTGTATGAGTTCTGCCCAGGATCTTCTAGCTTTCATGGTTTCTGGAGAGAAGTCTGGTGTGATTCTGATAGGTCTTTCTTTATATGTTACTTGGCTTTTTTCTCTTACTGCCTTTCATATTCTTTCTTTGTTTTACATTTGGGGTTTTGATTATTATGTGACGGGAGGTATTTCTGTTCTGGTCCAGTCTGTTTGGAGCTCTGTAGGCTTCTTGTATATTCATGGGCATCTCTCTCTTTAAGTTAGGGAAGTTTTCTTCCATAATTTTGTTAAAGATATTTGCTGGCCCTTTAAGTTGTAGATCTTCACTCTCATCTATCCCTATAATCCTTAGGTTTGGTCTTCTCATTGTATCCTGGATTTCCTGGATGTTTTGGGTTACAAGCCTTTTGGATTTTGCGTTTTCTTTGACTGTGGAGTCAATGGTTACTATGTTATCTTCAGCATCTGAGATTCTTACCTCTATCTCTTGTATTCTGTTGATGATGTTTGCATCTAAGACCCCTGATGGTGTTGTCTATGCTAAGCTAAGCTAGGTCTCTCTCTGTCCACGCACCTGACACCAGCTGCCCACCAGTTTGCGCGGTGTCCCGCGGCAAGATGGCGGCCTCCGCTGAAAGCATAGTGAGTCTGTCCCCAGAGGTCAGTAACTGCTGCTGAGCTGTAGGTGCACAGATCTGCAGATCTCCTCTGACTCTGGGCGCCTGCCAGAGCCTGGTGGTATTATTTATCCTAAGCTAAGCTAGGTCTCTGTCCACACACCTGACTCCAGCTGCTAGCATTCCGGGCGGTGTCCCGAGGCAAGATGGCACCTCGCTGCCAGCCTGGAGAGCTGGTCCGCAGCGGTCTGCCAATATTTTCTTTATTATTGGGTGCTTGTATGTTCAGAACTGTTATTTCCTCTTACCTAATAGAAAGAATTAAATAAAAAAATCTCTTTTGTCTCTGTTTGTCTTTGGATTTATAGTCTATTTTATCTAAGATCTAAGTCTATTTTATCTAAGATTTTATTTTTGATTCTATGTACATGGAATGTACTATCTCATCTTTCATTTCAGTATATACTTAGAGCTGAGTGAGTTTCTTGTAGGAATGCATAGTTGGGTCTTGCTTTATATATTGGTATATAACCAATAACATGGTGTGAAATTACCATGTTCATTTTATGCTCCAATTTTATAATTGGAACAATTTAATTTTAAATGTAAAAAAATGTTTAAAAGCTCCACTTGTCCTTCAAAGTCCCATAGTTACATAACGTTTATGAAAAGTCCCATGCATACATAACTTATGCATATCTTTTAACTTCAGAGTTTAATCTATTTTTATTCAGGGTGATTATTAGCCTGTAAGTTCTTATGGAGGCAACTATATAACTAGTTGAATAATTTTGTTAGTTCCTTCTCCTATTTTAATATTCCTTTATGGTAAAAGAATTACTCCTGAAGTTGTCCTTTCAATGATTTAATTATTGCTTTGTGGTATATGTATATATATATATATATATATATATATATATATACTTGAGTATGTGGACCTATGTGTACATGTGAGCACACACACACACACACAGACACATATTTATGTACACACATTTTAGGCCAACATCTAGTGTCTTCTATTGTTCTCCACATTAAATTGTGAGGTGGAGTCAGTAATGGTTAGTGTTTAACCTTGATAGAACCTACAATCACATAAAAGACTTACCTCCTAGTACACCTATGAGAGATTACTTAATAGGCCTCTGGGCATGCTGATGAAGAACTGTGTTGATTAGATTGATTGGGATGGAAAAACCTACCTTAGAGCAGAGCAAGAGTACTCCCCAGGCTGTTTCTGAGACTTCAAACAGAGGGAAAGGAAGTGAGCACAAATCTTCATCATTGATGCCTTCCTGACTGAGATGGCAGTCTAACATGCTGCTGCTTCATGTTCTACTGCCTTGATTGACTCACTTGGACTATAAACCCAAACATATCCTGGGTTTAATTTATCACAACAACAGGAAAAGTAACTAAGACGTGGTCTTTTGCTGAATCTGGATCTCACCAATTCATCTCCACTATTTGGCCAGCAAAGCCCAAGATTCTCCATCTCTGTTTCCATGGCATTGATAGCACAGATGTGTGCCATTGTATCTGGCTTTTAAATGTGAGGCATGTGTCCTAACTCATATCCTTATGCTTATGTAGAAATGCTCCAAATGAGCCATCTCCCTAGTGGCTGTGGCATATTTTGTCTCCTTTTCCTCCTTTCATCATTTGGAACTTGAAAATTCATATTTCTTTGCTCCTGAGTGACCAGACACTTCATCTTTGTATTCGAATTCTGTATTTTCTGTTTACAATGAAAACCTGCAAGCACACATCGTTCTTAAAAAGAAAGTACAGTTAATTTCAAAATGTGAGTCCTCTAAGTCTATCTCCTCAAGTTTTCTGCAAAACAAGTAGAAATGAAAAACTGTGGTAATTCTGTGTGTTTTCAATGGATTCTAAGTAGATAAATCATGCAATTAAAGAACATGGGATATTTGCAACTACATTACAAGATTCTCTCTTATAAGATGGCTACTTTCACTAGCATCATTGGTGTTTCTTAGGAGCAAGTGTATTTATCTATCTATCTATCTATCTATCTATCATCTAATTATTATTATTATTATTATTATTATTATTATTATAAGTGTCTATTCTTTTGACATTTATGGATGCTTAACAAGAATTTTGTATACAGACTGCTAAGATATAGATGTGAAAGAATTAACTTTATTGATGTTATTTATTATCATTGTTAATATTCCTGCTAAAAATACACATGGTAGAAGTTGTAAAGTACAACGGGACTGCTGTAATGCTGGGCTGATTTCCTTTTGTTACAGACATAAAATGGGAACAGTTCCCTCTTAGAATTGTTACGGAAGCATTGTAAGAACAGAAATTTTACAAACATGTAGACTTTATAGCAATATATGTTTCTATTCTCAAATTTTGTGAACTGGTAAGACACGAATAAGAACTCTAGGTATCCCAGAAGATTTTATATGATGTACGCCAACTAAGTCATATATTACAATTCTATAAATGTATTTGTAACACAGAATATGCTCCTAGAATAACCACATAACATTTCTTCTCAAATTTAATATAAAACATTGGTTAAAGTTAGGAAATTGTGAGTACAAGTATTTCAATTGTGATATTACCATGTTCTTTTTATGCCCCAATTTTATAATTGGAACTTTTTAATTTTAAATATAAAAAATGTTTAAAAGCTCTACTTGTCCTTCAAAGTCCCATTGTTACATAACTTTTAGTGAATATTAAGATGAGTTAAGAGAAGATTCTGGAGAGAAGTTTCCTAAGTCATTTCTATTGTTTATATTTCATGTGCAACTAGATGGAAAGTAATATTCCCCACGAGCCCCTGAGCAATGGTTTTAAAGTGCTTGATGGGAAATGGGAAATCCATTAGTTGGTATTTTAGAGCTCCAAACTCTAAGTTTGGCTTTATATCTCTGCTATGATCTTATTATTTAAACCTAGGAAGGAAACTCTGATTGAAAACCCCTTTCTGAAATCATACAGTGGGAAGCAGGATGTGAAGATATGCCATTATTTCCCTCATGCCTCCTGTGTGACTCCTCTATCCAGATACTAGGTGATTATTCAACAGGAGAGGAGGTTTCCTGTGATGTGGATGCATTTTGATATCTTTGGTGCATTAAGGGACACAGTGATTTGCCCCATGTGGGTGAAGTTAACAGTTTATATATGAATTTCTTTCTTTTTTTTCCCCAGTTAATAGTTTTTTTGAAAAGTATATTCTTTTATTGAAAAAGGAATTAAAAACATTTTATGATAAAACTAAAGATTTACATGGAAAATATTTCTGATAAAATAGAAGAGATATATAGAAAAACACATTAAAATTGACAATTTTCATAAAAAACTGGAGTAAAGTGGTAGACATAGAAAACATTGCTAAATTAATTGAAAAAGGAACTAGAAACATTTTATGATAGAATTGAAGATTTATGTGGAAAATATTTCTGATAAATTTGTAAAAAATGTAGAAAAACATGTTAAAATTGAAGATTATCATGGAAAATTTTATATAGATATAATAATGGTAGGCATAAAAGTAATACTTAGTTGATAGAAAGTGGAATTATAAATATTTTCTGATAAGGTTGAAGATTTACATGGAAAATATTTCTGATAAAATTGAAGAAATATATAGAAAAACATGTTAAAATTGACTTTCATGGAAAATTATACAGATGAAATGATAGGCATAAAAGTAATTCTAAGTTAATTCAAAATGGAATCATAATGTTAAGCATCTTAGGCTCACCTCCATCATGTGACTTGGTGAGTGCTGAAGATTTCTATAATTGCCGAGCTGCCTGAGATTAAGTATAAAAAGACTACTCAATGGCCCTTGCCATATTGACCCACTGGATAAACTTTTTTTTAAAAAAATAGCAATAATTCATTTCAATTTCACCATTCTGACCACATAAAATCATGTGTGGTTTTTGTACACTGCATGGGCGCAAGCTGTTCAGTCTGAGATTTATGTAAGACTTCTATACTTCACCTTCAATATATCAACCATTTCCTGCTACCAGCCCCCCTTTTCTCTGATTATTCTATGTATAAGAGATGTTTATTCAAATTATGACTATTGCATACCCATCTAATATCCGAAGCAAAAATCAATTTCTTTACTAAATACCTCCAGGGTGAGTTAAATTTACCCATGGCAGGTAGTGTGAGACCGCCAGAAAGAACATAAACCTCATGTTACTTTGGCTTCAATTCTGATTGAGTTTTATTAACTTCCCTTTTAAAAGGTTTTGTTTTTATTTATGTGTAGATCTGTATATGGTGTGTGTGTGTGTGTGTGTGTGTGTGTGTGTAGGTGTAGGTGTGTGTGTGTGTGTATGGTGTGTGTGTGTGTGTGTGTGTGTGTGTGTATACAGTGCCTACAGAAAACGAAAGGAACTGTCAGATGCTCTGGAGCTAGAGTACCATTCAGTTGAGTTGTGAGTCACCCCACATGGGTCACCCCACATGGGTGCTTAGAACTGATCTCAGGCCTTCTAGAAGAACAATATGTGTTCTTAACACCTGAGCTCTCTGTGCAGCCCATTTATTGCTTTGGCTCTGGGAGAAGGAAAGGTCACTCACTGCCACTCCATGGTCACTTTACCCATCCAACACATTTCCAATTCCCAAAGCAACTGTTTTAATCATTTACCATGTCTCCAAGGCCATCATTCTTTCCTTAACCTTTGACTCTCAACATATGGCAATGTCCTTACTCAGTGGAGAGGAAAATATAGACATTCAGATTTATCTCAGACTTTACTCAGGCTTCTGCAGTGCTCCCACTTTTTCTGTGTGCATCTCATGGTGGCCTACACATGAGCACAGAGGGAAGCAACAGATTGTTTTGCTCATGACTTCTTGAAATACTTACTAGTTTACTCAAATTCTTAGAGGAAATAGAATGTTCAATTTTAAAAGCTGTGCAAATCAGTCAAATGAGTCTTCGTTTTTTGTGTTTCTAGAAGCCTGCCATGTAGAACATTTCATTATACTAGTTAATTGAATGACTTTGCTTAGATCATTAATGGATTATAACTACATTTCTAATTATATTAACTAGAAATGTCTATCCTCTGAGATAGGTACCCAGTTTTCATAATGGCACTTTCTGATTGTAAGAGTTGAAAAAGGAACTCTGGGGCAGACAGGTCTAGATGATAAAAAAATATGCAAAACCCTCCTTTATTAACAAGTAGCAAAGTCAAAATAATTAATGACCAACAGAATACAGACTCTGTGGTGTGTGGTAGCACAGTAGCTGCTGCAAAGTGCTAGCATGTACTAACAGAGTAACATGGTTGCCGTGACAACCAACTGCCTGTCGTCAAAGTCAAGAAGGACATTCTCAGGAATGTCCTAGGTGTCCATCTTTGAGAAGCAGAGACCTCTAGCTAAGGTTTACTACTTATTAAAGTTTAACTAATGAGTGATAACAACTTAGTAGATATGTGTAACCTACAACACTCTGAACACATAACTTCACACATTCACAAAACACAGTCATGGCCTCTGAATCAGTTCCCCATCCTTAGAAACCTGGGAATGAAGACAAGGAAAGCACCACTGTAAGTCAACAAGAAGCTTCTCTAATGCTTCCTTCTATCCATCCTCAAAAGAACACAAGGTACAGAACACTGTGAAGACTAAGGGAATGGAATGCCAAGACCTTTTAGGTAGTTTGGGATACTGAGTTCTCAGTAATTTTAATTCCAGTAATCTACAACATCAGTTTGTCCTGATGGAATCAGATTCCTGGCATCATGATAAAAGGAAGACTATGCCCAAGGCCAATGGAACAAGTGGCCCAATTGTTATTTTTATAAAGTAGCACTGTATTCTTAAAAGGACACTGGCAGAACCTTTATAATGGCTCAGTGACCTATGATGTCAAAGCCACTATGGAAGGGAAGGCCAAATGGAAGGTCTCAGTGCTGTGTGTTCTGAAGCTCTTCCACACAACACATAAACCACCAAAGGTCTTTAACAGAATAGAAGCAGATTTTTGTTCACATGACAATACAGTATGGGGGCTCCTGGATGATGGCATTCATTCCCATAGAGCCCACAAATCTATAGTCTTTTCTCTTTGTGTGTTTTCTACCCATAGCTCATCATCATTCTTTGACTCCATGGGTAGCATTGAGGATAAAGAGGTTGAAAATGAAACAGAAATATTACTGAAATGCCCTGACCTTTGCTACTATTTCTGTTCAGTTTGTCAATACACAGTCAGAGGACCACATCTAGTTACAAAAGAATCTGGTAAACAAACTTTGAAAGTAATTTCAGATGAGTCTGCTACAAGGGGGAATGTAACTTTCCTGAGATTTTTTCCCTAGCAGCTAATGCTAATACAGACTGCTGTTGAGTCATATTCCCACTAAGATGTTGCCCTAAAAGATAGTTCTTTCAGTGGGAAGAATTGTGAGTCAGCGTTCTCTCTCCTTATCTCCTACTCTTGACAGAAAAATAAAAAGAGCCAGAGAAGAGTTTCTGCACTTCTGCCTCTGTGCTGGCTAACAGTTTTCTCAACAGATCTCTCAGAATTGATAAAGGCCAGAAACAGTTGTGTCCCATGTAAATACTCTCCAGATAAACTCTGCCTAAGAAATGTTTAGAAAAACAAGAGTGAAAACAGCAGTAGTATCTCATAAAGGGCTGCTGGAGGGAGATGCAGAAGGAGCTTCTAAAACTTGGTGATGAGCTGCAGGAACAAGGTTGATGTAGCATAGAGTTTCCCAGCTGGAAGCTAAACATGCTAAAGGGTCACTTTTATTGGTCTACTTTATGTTGCTGAGATAATTCTCATGTATGTAAGAGTCATTATGTTAGTGGAGATTATTTTTCATTTCTATGAGGTAGACACAGACACACAGACACACACACACACACACACACACACACACACAGAGAGAGAGAGAGAGAGAGAGAGAGAGAGAGAGAGAGAGAGAGAGAGAGAGAGCATGCCAGTATATTATTGATAGAATCTTGCAGGCATCTGTTGTTTTGGTTTTTTTCCACATAAAGTACTTTCCTTATCTTTATAGCAAAGAAAGATCACTATGTTTGGAGAAACTGACTCCTGTTGCTATTAGTCACTAAAGTATGAGAACAACTTAGAACATGTCTAATAGATATCTCATCTTGGAATTCAAATTAGATACAGGGATGGACAAGAACAAGGAAGATAAGAAAGTGGCAAGCTACAGACTCCAGCAACAAAACTCTGTAGCCTTTCTGCGTACCAATGCCAAGCAGGCTGAGAAAGAGATCATGGAACACTTTCAGTCCCAACCACCTCAAAAAATATCTAAGAATAAACACAAATGAGAAAGTGAAAAATATCTACAATGAAAATGTTAATATTCTGAAGAAAGATATTGAGCGAGACACTAGACTTTGGAAAGGCTTCCCATCATGCAATACCAATTAGTAAAATTGATGTTATGAAATGGCTGTTCTATCTAAATCTTTCTACAGATTCAATTCAATCACAACAGAAATCCCCATGATGTTCTTCACTATCACAGAAAATGTTCTAGAATCCACATGGAACCACTAAACACCTAGGATAACAAATCAATCTCTAAAAAAAAAAATACTGGAGAGATTCAAGCTATGTTACAGAGCCATAATATAAAAGCAACATGGCCCCAGCACACAAGAAGACATGTAGGTCAATGGAACAAAATAGAAGACCCAAAACATGAGTGTACCGAAAAATGGGCACTTGATATTTGACAAAGACACCAAAGATACACACTGGAGCAAAGATAGCATTCAACCAATGGTGTTTGGAAAATCATATGTCCATATATGTATATATATGTTATATATACATATATATCATATATATATGAAATTAGACCCACAAATATAACTCTTTATCAAAATCAATTTCAAGTGGATCAAAAATCTCAATGTGAAACCTAAAATGTTGAAAGTACTAGGTAAGCACATGGCAGTCTCCTGCAATAAATAGTCTCAGGAAAGTATTTTCTGAGTGGGAATACATTAGCTCAGGAACTAAAGACAAAACTGATAAATCAGATGTCATAAAACTTAAAAGCTTCTGAATAGTAGGAAACAAACACACAAAACAAAACAACAACAACAAAAATGAGTAAAGAGGAAGAGCATGGAGTGAGGAAGTCTACCAGCTGCGCATCTGAGAAAAGATTACTATATAAGGAAGGTGAAAAACAAAGAATCAAGAAAACAGACTATTGGTGGGACACCAGGGGATGGGTACATGAATTCTAACAGAGTTTTCAAAAGCAGAAATAAGATACAGAAGGAGGGATGAGGAACAAATAGCATCAATGCTGTTTGATAAAACCTCAAGGAATCATATCATTACACATTTATGCAAAATTACATACAATGCATATAAATATATGTGATAGATAAACACACACACACACACACACACACATACACACCCTTTTGGAAGTTAAGCCACTTGGGCTGACAATTGTCTCCACAAAAACCACAGACTAAAATTCCCCAGAATTAGACATAAGAAACCTCCTTTCCTGTGGTTGGAGCACATAGTCCAAGTAACTTCCAAAAGGATATAGCCTATTAGAGCCCTTGGTTGTCTCTCAGAGGTTGTTGAAGACATCACACACCTAGGACATAGTACTCACATGATTTAAGCTATATCTAACCTGAAAATCTCCTTCCTATGGTCTAGCTTCCATAGCACCAGAAAATACTATGCAAGCTGCCAAGGGAAGGAAGCAATTAATAGTCCTGTCCAGCTGTGACACCTATGCAAATAACAAAAATCAGCATGGCAAGATATCCACAAGGTGCTATAAGTGGTAGACACGTGATATACCACAGCTCTCTAGTTAAACTTGATGTCCACTCAACAGGAGGGAAAGCATGCCTGAGACTAGAAACCTAAACAAGACCAGAAAATGGCAATATCAAAAGACCTGTCAACATGGAAGAAAGAACTATAGACTATGAAAGACTGCTAGAAGAAGGAGAATTATCTTTTCTTAGGGATGACCTTTCCTATTGAGCATCTCACACAAAGTTGGAACTATTCAGGTCATGGGTGTTAGAAAAAAAAGAAAAACTACTACCATTTTGCTAGACCAGCATAATTCCTTACAACATTCTAAATCTTATCTTTACATTCACAGATAAGTGCAACTCCGACCATCATACAAAAGGCTTCAGATTGAGAAAACCATAATTGGACACAATGAAGAGATCAATGGACTGTGGGGAGTCCAGGCCCAATGAATACATCTGCATTATGGCTCCTGCATTTGTGACTCGAGCAACATTGTAGAAATCAGGGTAGGAAGATTGTGAGTGTCAGAATACGAGGAAGTACTCTGTAAGACATATCTTCCAGAACTTGCTGCATTAACAAGAACAGAACAATGGTAATACTAATAGATTCGCTAACATGGAAGGAAAAACTTTCATGGGGCCTCATCACCAGAGAAAGAACTATAGGCCACAACTGAAATAGAAGAATTAGCTTCTCTTCTTACTGATTATCCAACACAAAGTTGTTAGACCTGAAACCATATGTAAACAATGTAAACAGACACTGCAGGGTATATGTATGTTTTTATGGATACAAATACACACATAATAATAATAATAATAATAATAATAATAAATTATGATTTTGAAATAATCAAGTGTCATGAATTTAAGAATGGGTCACAGTTCATCACTGAGGAAGTCAAGATAGGAACTCAAGGCAAGGGCCTCTAGAAAAGAAGTGAAACAGAGACTATGGAGGAATGCTACTTAGTGGCTTGCTCTCCATGGCTAGCTCAGCTTGCTTTGGGATACAACCCAGGATCAAATACATGCCTAATGGTGGCATTGCCTACAAAGGTCTGGGCCATTCTCCATCAGTCATTAATTAATAAAATGTCCCGCAAGTTTGCCTTTGATGGGTGAATGATGCAAACATGGTACACATATACACACTGAATTATATACACCTACAAAAATGCAAGCAGCCAAAGGAAAATAGCAGCCAACAGTTCTGCCTACCTGCAAAGCCTGTCAACTACAGTCATGTACATGGCATGATATGTATGGGTCAATAGTGACACATCCTGGGCATTACAACATCTGTCTAATTGAACTTAAGGCCTACTCAGAGGAGTCAACTCATGCCTGGCTGGTACAGGCCTAGAAGAAAGCCTGCTACTGCCATCTTAGAAAATCAATATAGCTGCCAATTGTATTGCTGTTTGTCCTTGGTCTATCATGGTGGGGTAGCTAGCTCTCAGCCCTAACCTAAGAAATTTTTTTTGGTAGTAGACAGAGGCTTTTATGAAAGCCCACCAATGGTTAGAATTATGATATCATGTGACCACAAGTTTAATAGTCCTCTTGTACATCTAGATCAGTATACACAAGGCTTAGGGAATCTTGTGGAAGATGATGGTGAGGATACAGAAGAACTCTAAGAAAAGCCTGGAAGTTTTCTGCAGAGCCCATGATCTTCAGTTCATATTGGAAGTCCATGTGGAATACTCTAAAAGACCTGTCCAGAAATACATTTTAGTTGACTGTAGATCCAGTCAAATAGACAAGAAGTATAAACTATAATAAATACCTCTTACTATAGCAGTCTTTTCATCTTTGTGATAACTAATATTTTTCTGAAAAATAAAACAGAGGCCTTATACTAGTCCCACTCAGTGGTTCCAGTGGACTTTGATGATAAGTCAAACATAATGCTAAAAATACCAGGGAATGTCAGTATTTCAGTGGATATTTAACATCACTTCTATATAAATCTCATTGCCTGGTGTGTCAGGCATACCAGCCATGAAGATGTTAATAATAAAGTTTGAATGACTATAGACCTGTGGCAGCCTTCATGACTGACAGTTTTCTGGCATACTGAACAATCATGCCATAGTATGCCCTTTATAGGAATCTGCTGTTTTTATCACTAAACCGGAAGCTAATGTATGCAGAGATAAAGTCAAAGAGATAAAGTATAAAGACTTGTCATATTTTATCAAAATTAAATAAATTCAAAGTGAGTTGTAGCTATTGATATTGATCTTTATCCGGCTTAGAAGTGTTCGTGAAGTTTCTTAACTGTTAAGTTAGTTACTCCTTTTGCTCTTCAGCTTTTCCCAGTTCACTCTTCGCAAGAACATCACTTTGAGCAGCAAGCTCAAAGCCGCAGGTATTTCTCTTTTCCTTCCTTCCAGTTGGAATAACCTTGCAGTTTGCTAAAATCAAACAAACAAACAAAAATACACTTTATGCATGAAATATTACATTATCTCCTCTATTAATTTATTCTTGGAATCATGAAATCATAGGTAGTTGTTTTCTAATTTGGGCTATAAGGTAACACTATTTTATTTATTTTGTCACTCAGATTTTTTAGTTTTAGACACTGAAAGGGCTTTTAATAGGTTCTGCTTAACTTAGGATTTCTATCATTGTGATTTAAACCCTCCATTGCCCTCTCCCAAAAAAGAGTAAAATCAACTCAGATAGGAAATAACCATTTCCTGTTTCAGCTTACACTTTATAGTCCAGTATCAGGGAAGGCAAGGAGGGAACCCTAGACAGAAGCCTACAGGCAGGAACTGATGAGAGATCTGCTACTTACTGGCTTGTTCCTTGCTAGGCAGGCTTTCTGACGCCTTCCAGGACTACCTACTAAGTGTCACCTCCTCCCGAGGTATAAGCCTGAACACATTTTCTCAATTCCGGTTCTTTCTTCCCAAATGACTCTACCCGGTATAAAATTGACTTAAGAGCTAGCTATCACAGACTCCTATATCTTTTAAGAAATGCTGTCAATGGATATGAGTTTGTTTGAAAGTTATTTGTCTGAGCATGTCATTAATTTTGAGACTACAAGTTTCAGATCCATCTTGTATACCAAGCACTATCAGCTCTTTTGCAAAGATAAGAAATAGTATAATAGAAAACAGGGATATCTCCCAAAGATAAAATAATAAATGATTGATTTACTTTCTTTCCTTTCTTGCCAATTTTCATTCAATATGATCAACTTCCTTCAATAATAGACTATCCTCACAGTGATTCTCAAATTTCAAGTTCTGCTTTTTCAGTTTTATTTATTTCAAAATATTTACTTCTGCTGCACATGTTATTTAGGATTATGTCATCTAATTTCCTGGTAGCCCAACATTTTTGAGCTCTACGTTATGTACTTCTGTTTTAACTCTATTGTGATGTTGATTAGCTTTCCATGATGTCTACTATATAAATGCATGAAGTAATGACTTCTGACCCAGAATATTGTCCACACTGCTGACTGTTCCAAGTTGAATGTTCCAAGTTTAAGGGGGGGGAATAAAAGGAATTTTTTGTGTTCCTGAGTGATGTATTCTACAATTGCCCATTAGATACAGTTGATTGATGGTGCTATGATGTTCAACTATATCCTCATGGATGCTCAACATCCTGGAAGGAAAAGAAGTGTTGACATATCCAACTATATTAGCAGATTTGTCTATTTTTCTTTGTAAGCCTATCAGTTTTTACATCATATATTTTGACTCTATCAAGCCCTGATAATGTGACTGCAAGGTGTGAAAGGGGAAGTATTCTGTAATCCCATGATGGATTCTTACCGTCTGAACTGGCCTATGCCTGGAGCTGTGGACTTGGCTGACTGTCTGACACAGGTCAGATAAGGCCCCGCTGATCCCTTTCCCTGGACAGGGATCTATGGAACACTGATTCTCACTATGGTTTGTTATGCTTTAGCCACAAACACAAAAAGACTTCTCAACTCTCCATCATAAGAATCAGCTCAGCGTTGTCAGAGGAAGATTTTGCAACAGTATGGGAATGGTCCCCACTTACCCATCATCTATTCAAGATAACCCCTGCAGTGTTGTGATCGGTTTATGGCCACTGTGGCTTCTGCTCTGGGGAAGATCATCTCAGCTGTGACCCTTTGTCCTCAGCTTCATTTCACAATGACAATTTTCTCTGTAACCACAATCCTCTAGTGGGTCCAGGAAACTCCGAATTTCAATTTATCAAGGACTTTTCTTCATGTGAAGCTGGGTGACAGCTTCTAAGGCTTTATAGGTCAGAGCTGAAAGGTCCTATCTCAACTTACAATTGCTTCTTTGTTTTAGATAACACACAAAGCATCAGATCTCTTTAGGGCATTTTCTGTATTTTCTAGATTCCTCGCCATTCTTTTCCCCACCTCCCTTCCCTTCACACCTCCATTGTCTCCCTTTCCATTTCCATATTTATGTGAACTCTGTTACTACCCCCTTCCCTCTTCTTTCCCTCTCTTCTCCTGCTTCTCTGTATACATTTCTGGCCTCAACCCTACTCAGTCCCACATACATATACATACAAAAAATAGAAGCTATGAGTTACATGAGAGAGTATAACTTTAATTTTTCAAAACCTACTTTTTTTTAAAAGAAAGATTTATTTATTTTATTGTATATGAGTATACTATAGCTATCTTCAGACACACCAGAAGAAGGCATCAGATCCCATTACGGATGGTTGTGGGCCACCATGTGGTTGCTGGGAATTGAACTCAGAACCTCTAGAAGAGCAGCCAGTGCTCTTAACCACCGAACCATTTCTCCAGCCCTCAAAAATCTACTTTTAATAATGATTCTTAAATGCTTTAACCTCCTTTTAGCCCACTACCCACAAGAGGTAGTGGGAAAGAAAGGATACAGGGGAAGTGGACCTGTTTAGAAATGGTTCTTTGGAGCAGATCCCATCTGCATTGTGGGGAAATCAGCAGTTTAGTTCACAGCTCAGCAGTGGCAGCGAAGCGAAGCTCAGCACATAAGGGAGAGCAAGAAGCACTGAGCTATGCAAGCATGCCAAGCAAGTTCTTATCCCTGTTCGTTGAGTCCTTTTTATAATCTCTCCAAGCATCCTGTGATTTCCACAGGTCTTGCTTTACCATGTGTCTTGCATGTGCTTCTGTCTCAGCTGACATCATTCTGCTAGTCAGTCTGAGTGCCCAGAAGACCAATTGTGTGTTTCTATGGAGTCTGGACAAAAGGAGCTCAAATACTTAAAAGAAGGAGGACCAATACATGTGTATTGTTAGCCAAGAATCCTTCATCATGTGCCCTTTCATGTGCTTGCTTTAGCAGAACATCCTTCCACCTGCATCTTCCTTCATGAGTCTGCCTTAACCTTTCCCATGTCCACTTCAGCAAAATGTTCCTTCACGTGTCTGCTTTAGCAAAATATCCCTTCACTGTGTCCACTACGGGAAAACACCATCTGACACAATTGACTTTCCAAAGAACACTCAAGTTTCTGCTTCAAGTGAGAATATGTAGTATGTCTTTCTAGTCTTGGATTGCTTCATTCAATTTAATAACTTTCCAGTTCTATTCATTTTGGCACTTATCATAATTTTAGTTTTTTTCTCATCTGTATAAAAGTTCATCGTGTGTATTTACCACAAATTTCATTATCCAGTCATCTGTTGG
This sequence comes from Apodemus agrarius, assembly GCA_964023405.1. Classification (NCBI taxonomy): domain Eukaryota; kingdom Metazoa; phylum Chordata; class Mammalia; order Rodentia; family Muridae; genus Apodemus; species Apodemus agrarius. Next base: position 48,140,710 of record OZ030021.1, on the reverse strand, counting down.
TGGGCATCTATGTAAAGTTCATGATTGGGAACAGAGTAGGAATGAAGATGAATATACAAGAGTCTGTGATAGAATACAGTCTGTTAGACTCTAGAATGGTATAGCTAGGCCGTATGTTAGTTCTAGTTTTCATTTTTTAAGAAACCTCCAGACAGACTCCTGGTTTATATTTACCACAGTGTGAATAAATGTTTATCTTTCCCCTTATCCATTCTAGCATTCTGACTGAGATGAGTTGGAATTTCAGTGTATTTTTCATTTGCATTTTCCTGGTGGTCAATGCTATTCAACAAATTCAAAGATATTTACTGGGTGTTTGTATTTCTTCTTCTGAGCACTGCCTGTTCAGATGACTGGCCCATTTATTTGTGCGATTATTTCATTGTTGTGGTTCCTTGGTCCTTATCTGAGGGAGCTGGCAAGGATTTTTCTCTTATTCTGTGCTCTGTTTACTCTACTAATATAATAATTTATTTTGCTGTGCAAAAACCTTTTAGTTTCATGTAATCTAATTTTTCAGTTCTTGGAGTTATTTGCTGTACTGTTGGAGTTCTATTCAGAAAAGTCTTGTCCATATCTATATTCTGGAATGTTTGCATTACATTTTCTAATAGCATTTTCAGAATTTCAGGTTTTTTACATCACAACTGTTAAAAATGGACTTTAAATTGATTTTTGAGTAAGGTGGAAGATGGGATCTAATTTTATTTTTGTTCAGGTGACTACTATCCAGCTCCATTTATTAAATAAACTACTTTTCCCAGTGTATGCTTTTGACCCTGTGCTGGTTAGTTTTAAGAGCCCAACCTGACAGAACCTAAAATCACTTAGAAAGAGTCTCATAAGAAATTTTCTAGATTAGATTGGCCTATGGACATGTCTAAGGAGATTACCTTAACTGTTTGATATAAGAAGATCCAACTGAAGTGGAAACTTCTAGTTTCTCTGGAAAGTCAGTTATGTCAAATGATGTTTTGCTGGGGCACACGGGCGAATGGATGTTTTGCTAAAACAGACACAGGAAAGAATGTTTTCCTAAAGTGGAACCAGGCGAAAAGAATGTTTTGCTCTAACAGACATATAAAAGGACAAGTGAGGAAGGAGTATAAACACGACCGCACACACAGTGGGAGACGAGCACTGCGCATTGGTCTGGTCTGCTCCACCTCAGTATTCTTCACTAAAGACACGCTCACATTGGTTTGCCTCGCATAGTGTGGTTAAGCTCTGCTTGCGGTAATGCGGCCATTGAGAGACACTTGCCAAAGAACTTCTCATCAAGTTCCAGTGGCTTCTTGCTATTGTCCTGCCTTGAGCTTTTCTTCCGGATTGAACTACAACTGCTGGTTCTTGCTTAGTGCCAAGAAGACAGGACTATAGCTACTGTTTCATATTTAGTGTTTGCTAATGGAAATAAACTGCTGACAAAGAAGATTGAAATTGCCCCAAAGAACTGTTGCTAAACAAGTCCACTTCCCCCACATCCTAATAACTTTTCTCTTCACTACTTCTGGTGGGTGGTGGACAAGAGGAGAGGTTGAACATTTATTAAGATAGACTGCAAAAACAAATTATGCGTACACGCAGCCTTTTGTGATTGCTGCTACTTACTAAACAATGCAGTATATGAGAGGAGAAGAAAAGTAAGAATATTTAGTTTCTCTTGACTGTGGAAGTGATGAATTATATGCTTGAGATCTACCTGGATGTTCTTGATGTGATGGCCAAATATACACTTTGTCCCCAAAGTTGTCTTTAGAACATGGATTTTTATCACAGTAACAGAAGTAGAACTAGAATCTCACCTTTGTTTTGTACCCATGCCATGTTACCTTTTTCATGATGGCTCTGAGGTATACTTTGAGGTCAGATAATATGATACATCCAGTCGTGTTTTGGTTAAACTTTTCTTTGGCTTTCCAGGGTCGTTCATGTTTGCTCTGAATTTTCAGATTCTGTGGACTTTAAAAACTAAATTAGTTACTTTGAGGTTCAGCTACTTGTGATGTAGATCAGAAGAATTATTTGATATTTTCTGTGGATAAAATGACATTATATGTAAGGTGGGAGAAACCCAACACCGAGTCTCACTATCAGAAGGAGCTAATGATATTTTTGCTGTCAAAGAAGACATTGTTTCAAATGAAAACATAGTATAATTTGGGCAGGGAAACAAGATCACTTACAGGTAAGTCCAATAAGGTTTGTCACAAGAGTCAGCTTAATGAAATCAAAAGATAGCTATGAAAACAGAAATTTGACTTAGCTTTTGATCTAACATGAATAATGAACTTCCCCTATAGAGAGGATAAAGCCAAACACCAAAACTCAATAAAGCAATCACAAATAATAAATACATTTACAAAAATACAGTTACTAATGTCAGTTAGGAAGTCATTCCCAAGAAAAATGACTCCAAGTATATATGAAAAATTAGTCCTTAGGCTGTGATATAGGAAATCTTTTTTATTATCAGGGGAAAAAGTTAAGATGTTTTTGGATTGCATAATGAGTTCCATAGGTTGATTTATTGCTTCATAAGGCATTTGACATAAAGACAACAGGAGGATGGATTCATAAGTGTGTAGGTCAGTCTCAGACACAGCATCAAACAAATTGGCAGAAATACAGAGACAAATGTAGATGATGAAAAAGAGATGGTGAGGAAAAAACACACAGAGCGAAAGAGTGAGAAACTCTTGCCAAAGTATATTCAAAGCCTTGCTACAGTTCACAGACCATCACTTGCTATTAATAAAACATAACTTCAAAGCTATGGATGGTGGTTCTTGCCTATAATCCCAGTTTACAGAAGTGGAGGCAGGAAGATCACAAGTGCAAGGTCAGAGTGGCCTGCATGAGAGAATTAATTTAAAAAAGAGTGATGCAATCTCACCTAGCATGATACAGTAACAAAGAAGAACCAACTGCCTCCCTAGTGAGGTATAGTCTGAATTGTTCAATTTATCATATTTTTTACATAGCAGTAAAATGATGCTCTGTAACAAAATTGTCATGAAGACTTCCCTCTATAGCCTGCTCTTGTGTACACTGGAGGAGTTCTATCCTTTTCACACAGAGAGTGAGATTTCAGGGGTCCTGTTTATCAATGGGATAATAGATAATAAATGGATGGTATTTTCATTGATGTAGGAGGGATGAGACAGACTCATTTCTAAGTAGTTAGACCCATTTTCTTGGACCTCTGTAGGTATAAAAGGGAAGACCTCTCCTGCCTGCTTTTGGACAGTTATGACTATGATAGGTGTTAGCAACTGCTCAACTGCTGTGTAGATTTGGAGGATATACAGATGGTGAAAGATGCTTCCACAGAAGTGTGTGCACCCTTGGCTTCTTGTTGAAGAAGCAGGTAATGCTTTTAGTCTTCATAATCACTGATGAGTTTGGTTCAGTTTAACAGTCTATTTCCATGCTGCACAAACCTTGTTGAACGCAATACTTTGCCTTCATTTTCCTGGTGATGGAAACTGACTTTGAAAGCTTTTATCCTATTAAGCCCCAAGAATAAAACAAAATGGAGACTGGTTTCCTTTAAACTTTTAAATATGTAGTTATCGATGTTTGTGTGTGTATGTGTGTGTGTGTGTGTGTGTGTGTGTGTGTATTCATGTTCATGTGTGTGGCTTGCAGGCTTGCATGCACGCTCGCTCACACAAGCATAAATACGGGTGCCTACCATGGCAAATGCAGATTTTAGTGGGTTTGGGGAATGGAACTGAGGTTACCAAGCTTGCACAGCATGTTCTTTTTCACCTGCTGAGCCATCTCGTTGCCTCCATTTTTAAAAATTAAATAAAACACTGATGCCTAACTAATATCTTCCAAATATAGATAACTAAATCCAACTGATTTCTTTTGACTAAACATCCTGTGGTTCATGCTTTACCCTTAAGTTCATAAACACTTCATCAAACATTACACACACGCACACACACACACACACACACACACACACACATACACACATACATATTCAATGAACACTGACATGTTTGTGAGGATATAGAATAGTGGCTTGCATTCTTTCTATCTTTATTCTGCCTACAACTCAACCTGAGTCTTGTCAGGTTGGCCCATATTAACCGCCTGAATGACTTGTTTGGCACACAGTCAGTGTCAGTGGGAATGCACACCAGTGTCAGAGGATGACTTCCTTCAGCTCCCGCTCTTCACAGTGGTTCTTTATCCCACTACAAAGGTTATTATGTTTTCACAGAGAAATCCTTCCAACTAAATTTTTTTGGCTTTGGCTTTTAAAAACCAGGCCTTTCTCAAGATTTAGAGATGGGACAATGATTTTTTTCTTACTAAAGTAGGATGTGTACCTGATCCTGTATAATTTCATTATATGCCACCTATATCACAATTAATAATTTTTCTTCTGTGCATGACTGCTGTGTATGTTAGATAAGTATCTGAGTTTGTATTGTGCATGTGACAGAGGTAGACATCAAGTATCTTATTTCTTTCTACTCTATTATTTAAGATAAACCTTTTCTCACCATACCTGGAGTCTACTAATTCAGCTAAACTGCCTATCTAAGCAACCAACTGGGAGGGAGGGATCTGGCTGTCATCAGTGGCCTCAATTTTCCCAGCATTGAAGTTATAGATGTGTGTCACTACCCTTGGTTTATGTGAGCAGTATGAATCTAAACTCAGATCTACATGCTTTGCAAAGCAAGTGCTTTACTGACTGAGTCATCTCAAGACCAAGTCCTCCTATTCTTGAACTTATAAAATTACTGTCAATGTGCCAGCTGTTTCTAGCCAGAACCTCTGGTTGGTGCAATGGCTCCCAGAGCTCTGCTGCCCAAGGTGGATGCCACTTGTCCATATCTCTCAGCCATTCTGGTTCCTTCCACATATACCTTTCTCACAAGGTATTCTACGTGCTTGCTCACCAAAAGCCCAGCTAGAAGACTTAGCTGAATAAGAGCTAGTTGCCAGCTTAGGAATGAACCATTACCATTCTTTCCCCCTCAAATCTCATTCTGGAGGATTCAATAGTTTGTTTCTGTTTATGGAGACTACAGTATTTTCTTGATACCAAAGTTCTTCCCTATTGACTTGCTTGCTCACCAGTCCTCCTGATCTCAGCCATACTAGCACATATGACTATGAAATTCTCATCCCTGTTAGCCTTTAGAGATGAGAAGTTTCGATAAATATACCTGTTGCCAACAAGGAGATGACAGCATTTACAACAGTGGTTCTCAACATTCTTAATGTCGTGACCCTTTAACTCATTGCAGTGACCTCCAGCCATAAAATCATTTTTGTTGCTACTTTATAACTGTAATTTTATTACTGTTATGAATCATAATATAAATAGATAATATGCAAGATATCTGATATGTGACCCTGTGTAAGGGCTGTTTGACCCTCAAAGAGGTCATGACTTACAGGTTGAGAACAGCTGATCTGGAGGAAGAGGCAGAGTTTCATATCAGATTCTTAGTTTCAGCCTTCTTCATGACACTTTAGCAAAAGCCAACCCCTGCACTTCCAGCTCGTACCTATTCTCAGCAATAAGAAGCACCTTTCCTTTAAATTCCTGACTCCTGCTAATGTAGAATGGTGGCAGATATAAACAGACCACTGCATCCTGATATGAAATGCATTGTGTGTGCTCTTTCTACTTTCCTGACCAAACAAAGAGGAATGACAGGACATTTCAACCTTTCAAGATACACAGGAAGCCTCAATTTGATTGCACATGTGTCTTAGTCACACTGTTTCCTCTGTGTGTATTATCTTTAAGAACACCAAGGGCACAGTGATATCAAGTCAAGGGTGTGGTGAATGCCAAGGTCCCCAGGTTGGCTGCAAGGTACCAGAAATTCCAAGTCTCCTCCACCATCTTTCTTTGCAAGGAGTCCCGAAATAAGATGTTGATTCATACACTTAGGGCCTTTAGAGTCAGCCAGGGGAGCTAGTAATAACTTTGACTTCTGTTGGCAGGTCACATCTGGATGGGGTTTACAAGCCACAAATCAAGCCCATATTGACCAGCTCTAACTGATCTCAACTTCTGAAGCTATGTTCTCAGCATCTTGTAAGAAAGTTTACTGCTTGTGTTTCCCCAGTCTAAACACGTGTGCTCAACAAATCTGTTCTTCCTTTTAAGAAGCAACTATAGAAGGTCCACAACAGAAATGTGCATCTTTCCCAGCTCCTTGGCCATTGTTTTTATACATTTAGTATCTAACACAGACCACTGAGACAATCCTAAACTGGGCCTTGGAAGCTCATTGCTTATCTTTGCACACTTGTATGCTACATTTGTCCGAAAATGTTTTGCAGCACATGGTCACCTGGCCTCACTATCACTAAATGCCTTGAAAAAGCATTTCTTGGTTCTCTAAGTCCAAATTAACTGGATGCTTTTTTTCCCAGCAAGAAATGCCAAATTTCAACTGCCTTTAGATGCTAGCTGATTAACAAGTGAATATTAGGGAAATCCTACATCCTAATAACTGGGATATTACTGGCACGTAAGTCATCAGGAATAAATCTTTTGTTTACACTTTCTAGCAACGTGACTTCTGGTTAGCTCTTCAGGTTTCCTGAACCTAGACCTTTTTTTAAAAAAACGAGAAAACCAAAAGGCACAGATTGAATCTAGAAAGATGAGCATTTTTCATAACCTGGGCCATATCCATAATTCTAATAACAGTTATCCATTAGGAAAGACTTGAGAGTGAAGTTATGATTTGAGAGAAGAATGTTAAAAGAGAACATCCAATGGTTATACCACTCTGAGCGCATCCGATCTAGGAAGCTAAGTAGGTTTAGGCCTGGTTGGGACTTGAACTGGAAAAGGGAAAGATTAGCATCCATGCTATATATTCACCTCTGCCAAGAAAGAATAACAGTTTCTTCAGTATCCAACAAAAACTACTGACCTAGTGATCTATCTAAAGATGACCTGGAGAACACACTAGCCATTATGTAATTCCTTCAGATGATGATGTCTTTACTCTTCTCAGTGTTTATAAAGAACAATTGCATCCAATTGTGCTTAAAAGTAAGCACAAACACATGGCAGCCACAGTATGCAGTACGCTAGAGATAAATATAAATTTTGTCAACGCATTGTTTTCCTCATCGCCATTTGAAAGCACGAATTCACTTTTAGGCTTTGAAGTGTGGAGACTGACACAGAAAAGAGGTTGTGTGCTGCCTGCTACACACAAGTGTTGGCTTTTGCTAATAGTAAAATACTAAACTCAAAGTGACAATTACTTAGATTTTGGCTGTTTTGGCTGTTAGCAAAACACATGTAGAGTATGTGAAATATTTTCACCTAGGCTGTTAGGAGAAGGGTGTAACTAACGTTTCCTTTTCAGTCTGAAAATTTACAGGAATGCACTGAGACATCTGTATGGAATTAAGGGCGCTGGTTCTATAGATTCAAGGGACTCCCCACTTGCAGTTTTGGCACTTCTGAGACAGGCTTTTGTCTGTTTTCTTTAATAAAAATATGACTTGTCTGTATTATGGGGGACAGAATTAAAGCAGAATAACACCAACTTGTTTAAATATAAACTCCAGACCATCAAGTGGCTTCATATGTTTGCATTCACATATAAAATATGATCTACTGAGATATCTTTCATTGGGCCAAACACCAAAACAAGCAAACGGATTCAGAAAGCTCCAAAGACAGTGTAAGTGTTCTGGGTTCTTGAAGTTGATAAATTAAACTTTCCTATGTAATAAAATGACTTCATCTTGGAATCTCGTTGGCTGTTTAATTTATGGACACTACGTGATCCAAGCTTACATTTCATAAATGTGTAAATATATTTAAGACAGATCGCACCAGCCTCATTACTCATGCTGTTCACCTCTTAGCTCTCAACTGTGCCTCCTTCTCCTGCAGCTCCTCTGGGAAATCCCTCACGGTACTGGTTTGTTTGACTTCCAGGGGCTCGCACACTTCATCTTTGTTTTGTTTTGTGAATGTTGAATTTTGTTATACCAGCAAGCCACTAAATACAATGTCTGGGAGAGAGAAGAGAGAGAGAGAGAGAGAGAGAGAGAGAGAGAGAGAGAGAGACAGAGAGAGACAGAGAGAGAGACAGAGAGACAGAGAGAGACAGAGAGACAGAGAGAGACAGAGAGACAGAGAGAGAAGAATATCAAGAGACATATAATATCAAAAATTATTGATGAGAAAGACAATACCATGAGAAAGACAATAATTAATTGTCATTTTGTTCACACTGAGCCCTAGGTCCAAAGTGATAGGTGAGCCCCCCTCCCATCAACTGTGTACTGTAAGCATACATGTGAGACTCTGCAAATAAGTATAAGCAAATATAAAAGAATACCATAGCTTAGCGTTCAGAACAATTACAAAGTATCAGCCCTAAATAGTGTAGAATATTTTATATTTTAAAATATATAATATATACATATATATTATACACTATAAATATATAAAAAGTACATATAGTGTAGATATATTTTAGATCTATATTTTTCTATAGAAAAGGGGGAAATTTATCTCTAGATAAGAACATTCAGAAGTTTGAAAGAAGATGTTAATCTTGTTGATGATGAAGATATAGACTCTGGGATGTCCATGATCAAGACTCAGGATGATGCAATGAACTTCATAGACAGCAGTTCTTATAGAATCTTACCACAGCAGAAAGGACAAAAGCCACCTGCTTTCACCTGGCACAAGAACTAAAAAGAACATGGGTTTTCTGAAGCCTCTATAAAGAGAGTAAGTAGTAACTCCATTCATAAGGTTGGAGCCTTCATCATCCAATTATTCCCTGAAGGTCCCTCCTCTCAAATCAGCTATATTGGAGATTGTTTCAATGTGAATTACAGAGGGACACAACTACTCAAACCATAGGAATCAGGATGCTGCAGTTAGCAATTTGCCATGGGTCCCGAGTGTCTCATATACAGCAAGAATATAGCTCTATTTTCCTAGGCTATGTTTTACCGTTGTGTTTGCAGCAAGAAAGCAACACATAATATTTTTCCTTCCTCTCCAGAATGAGTAGACTGCTTCTGGATGCTATAAAGGCATATAATCCCTCAGCTGTGTGATACTGCTGTGATAGCAAGCTACCATCTGCACAGCATCTGTCTCCGCTGCTTTGTCTTGTCCCTGTGGGACTTCAAAGAACTCAAGCAACCCAACAGGAAATAGGCTCTTCGCTTTAAAAAAAAAAAGACTCCCCCCACCATCTACTATTTTTGAGGCAGGATCTTGCTTCATAGCTTAGGCTAGCCTGTAACTCACAGTAATTCTTCTGCCTCAGCCTCCCAAATTCTGGGATTATAGACTTTGGGCTACCATGACGATTTCTAAGTATTATTTTTGATTTTTTATATCTACATACTTTATAAAAACTCAAGATGTAATAATCCTTTTGATTTAAAAAAAAATCTTTTAAAACACAGGACCTGCCAGAAAGGATGAAATCACTCCCATTTTTCTGTGTTTTTATTCTTTAAGTGATAATACCCCTTCATCTCTACTCCCTACTACTTGTATGATACAAGTCATATGTAACATTAATGCTTTCTGGGATCTTTCTAGAGACCTGGTGTGAGACAGATCGGGGGACACACCTGATAAATGGACTCTAGCCTGTCACATCCCAGAGTCTCAACTGTTTCATCTATATTATACTAAGAAAGTCTGGGTATCTGAATTGCTTAGCAGTGAATAACGTTGGGAAGATATGACTGTGTTAGCAAGGAGAGCAAGCCAAGTGAACAGCACTTATCACCTTTGAACTGAACATTCACGTTTTTGTCTGTGGCTCATGTAACTTTTATTCTTACTTATGTGTGTGTGTGTGTGTGTGTGTGTGTGTGTGTGTGTATGCACATACATGTGTGTGCAAGAGCCTACCATGGGGATCAGAAAAGGATTTTGTATTTCCTGGAGTTGGAGTTACAGATGGTTCTGATATGGCTGCTTGATATGGAACTCGGGCCCTTGGGAAGAGCAGTAAATACTCTTAACTGCTGAGCAATCTCTCTAGCTCCACTTCACATAACTTTGAAAATCTCTGTTTAAGTGGTAAATCAAATTGATATTATGTATTAGCAACTTTAGTCATCAACCTTCAAGTTGGATCCTTGTATTGGTATCTCTGTGCTTCTAAGAGATAAGAATGAAGTTAAGAAAGTCATAAACCTTCCTTAGCTTATGTAGATTTTGTAGAGATATGCCTTCCCCCTCAAACCCCCCCTACATATCTGAGACCTTTTGAATCAGCTCACTAGTTAAAGCCTTTGAATTCCTTGTGGTTCTTGTAATGGTCACAGGCAGAGCCAATTAATAACACTAAAGCCTTGCCTTCAAAGGCAGAAAATAACAGGAATGCAGAAAACAGTCATTTGCTTTCATGTCCACGCAGGCCAAATTTTCTCTATGGATTTCTTCATGTCCATTACCTAGAATATGATCTAATTATAAAAATAAAAGAGGATTCTCAATTTTTAGTCAAAGAAATTTGAACTATCTCAATCAGAAGGAAACTCTAGGAGAAGGAAGTTAAACATCTATGTTGAAAATTACAGAGCAACACTCAAGAAGTACGTGTGTAAAATGGCCACTCTTAAAGGACAGGATTTGTCACTGCTAGAAGCTATGCACCTGTACTCTTGATTTATTCCTGATCTGACTTCCAATTCAGGGTCCCAGATAGCAATGTCTAATAGCAGAACTGAAGCATTAGTGAGGAAGGCTTCATCATTTTCCTCTCATATTTGAGGCTGTAGAACCAGGCCCCATTGGCGGTGCACAGTGAGGATGATGGGGGGGGGGGCCTTGTTCTTTGTGCACATAAGGAACTGATACAGAAGGCTCTTCCCTGCCTGAAGCTGCAGCAGTGGAGGCCCCTATCCTCTTGTTGCTACTTTCACTCTTAGCTCATATAATGCATCTCTACAGACGTTTTCCTTCCCCTCTTCCCTAGATCAACTCCTCCTCCACCCTGTGCACCCCACATCCCCTGTAAAAGGAGCAGGCTTCCCCAGGGTTAAAGTCTAGGAAGATGCAATAAAACTGAGAACAAACCCTCACATCAAGGCTGAATGAGGCAACTCAGAAGGAGGAAAAGGGGCCCAAGTACAGACAAAAGAGTCAGAGACACCCCAACTCTCATTGTTGGACGTCCCACAGGAACATGAAGGTGTAAAACCATAAAGTATATTCAGGAGACCTATGTCAGACCCGTTCAAGATTTGTGTTTGTCACTTTAATCTCTGTGAGCCCCTATGAGCCTTGCTTAGTTCATTCTGTGGGTCAGGTTCTGGCAGTGTCCTTCACCCCTTTGGCTCCTGCAATTTTTCCTTCCCCTCTTCTGTGGGGCTCCCCAGGCTCCACCTAGAGTTTGGCTGTAGGTCTCTGCATCTGCTTCTCTCAGTCGCTGGACATTTCCTCTCTGATGATAATTGAGTATAGCAAGATATCATTAAGAATCATTTCCAAAGATGGCTTCTCCAGATTAACTCACAAGCCGTACTTATTCCCACGGCGCCCCCAACTAGTGCATCTTATCCAGACTCATTCAGCCGTTTCCTCTTACTCAACGGAAGCCTTTGGAACAGCGTTCCTTGCTCTTTCTCACACAATGCTCTTGACTCTGTTCCTGAAGCACTGGAACAGGAACGTTCCTCCCACCTCAGTCCTTACTAGTTGCAACTTCTTATCATCTCCTTCTGACTGCAGCAGACCTCAAGATGGACCTGGCGACTGGGCATCTCTCCATCTCACATGGCATTCTCCCCCCAACTCGCATTTTCTGAATTTCACGGCATGTTTGATATTCGCCAGCATTAGTGCTCCTCCACCTTCATCTAGAAAGGCTGCAGGAACACAGCTCTGCCTCTTGGAGGTCTCTGAGTGGTTTGGGGGTTCCTGGCTTTCTCACTACTGCCTCATTCAGAACACAACGTCCTCCTTCTGCACTTCTGCTCCGTCCTTCTGGGTGTGCGTTGTACCACTGAAGTTCTATTTGTTTATGTTTGAGACTGCGTTACTCAAAAAAGCAAACTAATTTTGTTTCTATGTTGACTAGATTCACTGCATAGGGACTTTTCAGATTCTATAGAAGCTTAAGATACCTGAGGAGTCACAAGCGTCCAATGGCCAGTGCAGATGGGTGAAGGCACTGCTTGCCCAGGATTCACATCCTCCTTTGGTTTGCCTTGACACTGCCGTTTCCTCCTGCTTGGGTTTTCCCTTGGAGAGCATTCCTAGAAGCACACGTGTTATTTAATCGGCTTGTCAACAATTTCTCGAAATTCAATTTGGTGTCAGGCACTGCACTAGTGTCCGTGTGTACGGATGATCTCTTTCTCGGAAGCACTCACTAAAATATGTGCCCTCTGTACCAGGGAGTACCGCCTTCCCTGAAGTAATCACTGAGGTAGGCAAAAGGGAAGATCTGCTTAGTTTAAGACAATCCTTGGCCACCACTGGCCCAGGGAAAATTTTCTTGTAGAGGAGACAAAACCAGAAAAGAACCCAGAATAAATGATTCCTGGGTAATTCAAAAATAAACATTCACTGCCTTTATTCTATCCATAACACTAATTGAACTTGATAATTGCACTGATGTACTAGGCTGCTTTCTGTTACTATAATAAAATACCCAGAGCTACATATACATATACGTATACATACACATACATATACATCATATACACACACATACATACATACATACCGACTTACTTATTTTATGGTTTTAGAGATTGGCTTTAGCTAGGGTGAGAAATAATATCCAGAAAATGGAAAGCCAAACATTGGGAAGGAGAGACCTGTGACCTGCCCCTGGGCCCCCACTCCTTACGGCTCCCAGAACTCCTTGACGCTGCCACCCTTGGGATGATGCTCAAAACACATGACCTTGGGGAACATGTTAATCGTCTGTGAGCCATCTCAGCTGACAGTTACAGATTCACATTATTTGAACAAATAATTTTTGGAAGAATTAATATGCTTACAAAATTCATTCATCTGAGACAGATACAGCTGCTCTTGCTATTCACATGTCTCCCCCAAAAAGGTTTTACATGTCATTTCTATTTTGTATAGAGTAAAAATGCTTTCCTGAGCATGCTTTATGTCTGATATATGTAAATATGAATTTGTTTACTAAATCAAATAATATTTATAATCCCTATTTTTAAAAATATACTGGCACCTAGATTTTACCCTCCACCCAGCTCCTAACACTGACAAATATGACTGCTTTCAACCTTGGTCATAGAAGCTCCATTTTGTTGTGGGCAGTGGTTGGTGAGAGATGCAGTCTAGTAAAATAGGAGACAGAACGCTCAGCTTGAATCAAGACATCATATTAACTCTTCTACTGTTTTCAGGGAACACTGAAGAAGAGTGAGAAAGAATGTGTGAGAGAGGGTAGGTGGGGGGAGGGCTGCATGAGGCTCCCTCTGGGCACTCCTATCCCAATCATGAAGTCACAGTGCTGTGGGTATGTATGTAAGATCTCTGTAAGATCAAGACAGTCAAAATCCTGCCATGGATGGGGCAGATGGTCTGGAGGCCACACTCCTTACTGAGAAGCTACTGGCATTGGATAGTTGCTGGGAAAGAGAGATGCTTACTTTATTCTTACTTGTTTTTTTTTTTATGTGACTACTGGTAAGTTTTTCATGCTCCAGTATATGGTCCCACACCCATGCACATATAGAAACACTAAGTGAATTTAGTGGGCTGTAAAAATAAAAATATTAGAAAGACATGAAGAGGAAGTTATATTGGTCATATAGGGATGTATTTATAAAAGAAGGGGTATGTATGATGGTATTTTATAGAAACAGAAAATTATCTAAAGTAAAAAAAACCAAAATATATGTGCTGAAATTATGTAAGTTTTATAAACTGCTTTGCCTTTTACTTTTTAAAAGGAACTATTTGAAATCCCCATTCACATATTATTGAAATGACATTAATTTTTTGGATAATATATATCAGGCATTGCAGCTATATATTGTTATCAATTTGGTAAAAAAATTCCTAATGTAAAATAATTCTTCCATATAGTATTAAAATTTATTACATTAAGTATGGATATAATTGTTACTATTTCTTTCTGTATGGTTACCTGCAAAATTATCATATCTGTGGAAATAGATGGAACCTATGTTTCAGTATCTTCCTACATCTGGTGGAAACAAAAGTAAGATCACTTTTAAGGATAACTTTTCTCAATGTTTCAGGTCCTGAAGCTTCAAGTTCATTTTCCTAAAACCTTGACCACGAAACTGCATATTTTCCACTTCTAAATCAACTGATTTTTATTAAAGAAACCAAAACGTCTGTCTTGTTGCAAAACATTAAACTTCAGTAGTGACTTTCGCATAATTTTTATCCTTTTATTTCTTTTCCAACTCGTTTTTGGCTCTCACGTTCGCACAGTATCAGGGAATTTTATTTAATTTTTCTCTAAACCACTTAAATATAATCAATAAAAACTCCATTATTCTCATAAATTCCATTTGCTCTACTTTAAAAGATCCAGTAAGTAATCCAGGTGCTCAGCACCTTCTCCAAAGGCTCGTAGTCTGTAAAGCTCTTGATCTAGGAAACCCTACGGTATGAGCAAGTGATAGGAAGTCACCAAGACACTCATCTCGTTAGCATTTGCCTTAAACTTTTGGACTTACTAGACTTGCTTATATATCAAATTGACAAATTCCATTTTCTTTGACTGTTGTCCCCATCCTTTATCCCCTTGAAATAATTACAGGAGTCATGCAGGTTCAAATTTCACATCTTTAAACTATATTAGACAATTTATGGGGTTGATTTGTGAAGCCATCTGCAATGGTACATTTAAGAATCTCTGGTGTACCCACACTTTATACATAAGATTTGTTCGTCCCAATGTATTGGATCCCCACTTACTATGTAGGGAGATTTAAGTATTTTATTAAGTTTCTTTAAAATTCACGTCTCATAGTGCTTGAAAGAAACCTGGCAGCTCTCTGCAGTGTTTGCCATCTTTTGTTTGCTAGTTTGCTTTTACACTCACGTATTTGTTGGGGTGAGATGGATGCATAAATGTCAGAAAGAAATCAGATGCACGTAGGATGGGTATGAGTCTGGATGATGATGTGGATAAATCTACAGTGAGGATTAGACTCACACGGTAGGTAGTCTAGCATGGGTAGGCAAGTACTAAACCCATGGGGTACAGAGACAAGCTAGAGACTCAGGAGAAGGCAAGCTTCAGGAGTCAGGGAAACTTCACTTCTACTCTTAATGTCTTTTAATTGACTGAACCAAGCCCACCAAGATTAGTGAAGGCAAGCTCCTTACTGAAAGTTATTGTAGATGATAAGTCTACAAAATGTCTCCATTATAACGCCTAGACTCATGGTCAAATTAATTATAAAAGTACCCAGTGATGTGATCAAAAGCTTTCTCAGTAATTAAGAGCACATGTTTCTTGCAGAGGACCAGAGTTCGATTCCCAGCTCTCATATCAGGCAACTCACCACTGCAAGTAAATCCAGCTCCAGGTAAAACCAACAGTCTTCTCTCATCCTATGCACACATACTACTACTACTACTACTACTACTACTACTAATACTACTAATACTACTACTACTAATAATAATAATAATTTTTAAAATACCTAGAGAACACATAAAACTGGCCACCACATTGAACAGAAAAGGAAAGTAGAATTAATAATACTATTCTCCACAGCACCAAAGTATCTCAGAATACATATGATAAACTTAACAGAATATTAATGATTATATTACTGAAAGAAATTAACAAAGAGTTAATCAGAGTTGTTGTGTGCCTGATTGACTCAAATACCAAGTACCAATGAGACATTACTCTTCTAAACTCTGTCTACAAATTCATTGAAATTTCAATTGAAATCCCAGTAAGGCTTACATGTCCATCATTGAATAAATAGAGAAATTATAATATGAATAGGCACTAACTGAAATGTTCCCACAGTTTAATTACTAAACAAAACAGGAAATGGAATACTTTACAGTAATGAGGAGTAAACTGAAAATGACTACAATAAGAAAGAGTTACAAGCCGGGCAGTGGTGGCGCACGCCTGTAATCCCAGCACTTGGGAGGCAGAGGCAGGCGGATTTCTGAGTTCGAGGCCAGCCTGGTCTACAGAGTGAGCTCCAGGACAGCCAGGGCTACATAGAGAAACCCTGTCTCAAAAAAACAGAAACAAAACAAAACAAAGAAAGAGTTACAATTTCATGCTATATGAAAGAAACTAAGAGAACATACAGTATAATTCCACTCATATGTTTAAATGTCCCACCCAAGGCAAGCTAGCCTATCGTGCACCAATACATGCATAATGTGCCTCCTGGATAGGGTTGGAAAGATTAACTGAGTCATTGCACGAGCTGTCGCCATTTTAACAGAGAGAGTAACAGGACTCTGGGCCATCATCACAGTCCATCTAACTATACACTATAATAGGTACATTCACAGTACATCATTTTTCTTTCCATTTACACAGAAAAAGACAAATGCCTTTGGGGAGTGAGGTTGGGTCCAAGCACCCTGGAGCTGGGTTCAGTTGTTTCTTAACAAAATATTTTTGCATGGTTTGATTTGTAACCATTTGTTTGCATTGATTAAAGTTTACTTAACACACTCCCACAGACCTCCAGGTTAAGATGGAGGACTGAAAACAAAATAGTCTGCTATTTCCAGCTGTAATGAGAGAATGCTAAGGGGAGAAACTAGTCAAAATTCCTCAGATCCGGTCAAAAGAAAGGGCAGAATTTCATGACATACAATTAAAAACGTGCAGCCCCAATAAAAAAGGGGAGAAGAGGATGATGGAAAGAGATATGAAGGGGAGGGGGAGGGGAGAAGAAAGGTTTCTTCCTGCTCTTCTCAATTCTGTTGTAAAATAGAACTTCTAGTTCAACCCTAGAACACATTTGTGGTAAAATATATGACAGAAAGTTTAATTATGATAAGACTTTCAACCATAGAACAAGCTGAGTCAAACCACAAAAGTATCAGAAGTATGCTGGTTCTTTTCTTTTTATTTATTTATTTATTTATTTATTTATTTATTCATTCATTTATTCATTTATTTATATTTATTTATTTTTGACTTGACTTGGCACAAGGTAAGGTCATCTGGAAAGAAAGAATCTCACTTGAGAAAATTATTTTCTCAGACTTCACAGTAGACAAATCTGTGGGAGCATTTTCTTGATTAATGGTTGATCTGGAAGGGTCCAGCCCACTGTGGACGGTGCCACACCTTTGAAGGCATTCCTGGTTGTAGAAAAAAGAACCAAGCTGAGCAAGCCATGGGGAACAACCCAGGAAGTAACATTCTTCTATGGCTCCCACTTTGTTCTGGCCTCCAGGTTCTTGCCTGGAATTCTTGGCCTGACTTTCCAGGATAATGGACTATAAGCTGTAGGATGAAATAAACTCTTTTCGCCCCAAGTTACTTTTGATTGTACATAGTGTTTAACACAGCAGTAAAATCCTAGCTCAGACAGTAAGTTTAGTATTTTTTTTCTGGTAGGAAACTGAAGAGAATAGCATGAGCCACTATTACGTTCTAAGAATCTGGGCACCTTGCTTGTGCTGGGGACAATTCTGTATAGAATGACATGACTGCTGAGAACACTGTCAACAGGGTAGTGTCTTTCACACACCCAGTAAGTGATGTACTGTGTGCTGCAGATTACAGCTATTTAGAAGACAGATAAAGAAAAGGTCAGATGGAATTTCCCTACAAATTAAAACAGCATAAACCCAATAAAACAATTTTTATGATTTTTGAGAATTCACACAGCATATAGAATACATTTTGATTGGACCCAGATTCTTTCTCCTCCCTCTAGTTCCTCTCCTAACCACCACCCTTTTCCTCCAACTTCATGTGCTCCTTTTCTTTTTAACCCAGCTAGTTCACTCAGTGCTACCTGCGTGTGCAAGCAGACTTAGTTATAGGCTAGCTTAATTGTAGTAATATAGGTATAATAAGCACTGTTGTGATACATCACTAATTTGTAAGTTGACTTCTCTTGGTTACGTTTTCAAATACAAAGCTCAATATATTTGAAAAGCAAAGAGATGGTAAATGAGTGTTAAGGAAGAACTTCAGACCCAAGAAGCTAAAATATGTGCTAAGAAGCAAAACCAAATCAAACACTCACATCTTCCTGACCAAATTAAATATGTGCAGACTTGGGCTCCTAATCAGATCACCAACAAAGAAGGAAGTTTTGAGATGACAAAAGTCATGAAAACAGGTGGCATAGAAAAAGGCAGGGCAACTGAAGCCAGTGGATCAGATCACAGGCCAGGCAAACACATCATCTGTCCATTAAATAAAGAGCTCTGCACACAGTCCAAAAGATACTCAAAGTTGGAACAATAAAATTTTATTTTTTCTGAAAAACAAAACAACTGAATCTATAGATGAAGTATAATACTCTAAGTCTAGAAATAAAAACATAAATGACAACATGTACCTATATAGGGTATGTCAACTTGACATACCAACTTGAGTTATCTGAAAGGAGGGACCCTCAATTGGAAAAATGCCTTCCAAAAGATCCAGCTGTAAGGCATTTTCCTAATTAGTTATTGATGGGATGGGCCCAGTCCATTTCGGTGGTCCCACCCCTGGGCTAGTTAGTCCTGGGTTCTATAAGAAAGCTAGCTGAGCAAGCCAGGGGAAGCAACATTTCTCTCTTTAGATCCTTGTCCCTTTTGATCTTTAGAATTTTCCTTCTGTTAATGTTGGGCACATTCAGTGTAGTTACATCTAAGCAGGTTTTCTTCAGATTGACTGTTCATCAGTTAACAAGGCAACTTTAGAAGATGCTTATTAGCTCCATTTTTTTAGTACTCCCTATATATATCTGAAAACAGCTGCGGTTTTAAAGATGTTTCTAATCTGTATATTTTGACTCCATATTTTGTCTTATTGCAGTATACTATTGACTAGAAATGGTGAGAGAAGCCATCTTCGTCTTGCTCTCAATCTTGAGTCACTCATAATTTGAATGTTCCAGTGGGAAAGAATTCAGTTCTGATCATTACATATGTTAACCACAAGGGTTTTGGAAATGTCTTTTATCAGGCTGAGTAAATATCTATCTCTAGTTGGTAAGTTTTAAATGCTTTTTATTCTGTATGGTTATTGTTCTGTTATGACCATGAGTTTGCATCTTTAAAAACAACGGAGTTTTGAGTATACATAGTGTATGCACTCTTGTATAGAGGTGTACATGTTCAGGCATGTGCAGAGGCCAGAGGAGGACATAGAGTGTCCTTCTCTATTTGTTTTGACTTTATTCACTTGAGACAGGCTATTTCTCAACCTGGAGCTAGAATGGCATCAAAAAATCCCTATGTATCCTCCTGTCTTCACAATCTGGTAGTTACATATGTGCATGACTGTGCCTGGATACATGGGTACTAGAGATTTGAACTCAGGTCCTTATACTTGTACACCAAGTGCTTTTACCCATTGAGCCATCTCTCCAGTACCTGAAATTTCTTCTTGAAGTGACATATTATGATAATTCTTTTAAAATTATTTTTGAGGGGCGGAGAGATGCCTCAGCAGTTACTGACCATTTTCAATAATCAAACTTTGGTATTGTTGATTTTCTCTATCATTTCTTTTCTGTCATCAATTTTGTTTGTATTTGCTCTAATTTTTATTTTTTTATCCTATTTACTTGAAAGTTAACCCTCTCTTCTAGTTTCCTAATATGAAAGTTTGATTATCAATGTCAAATATTTCATTTCCCTTAATATATACCACAAATTCTAACATTTTCCTCTAAGTGCTGTTTTCATGATGTTTATACAGACAAACAAATTTGATTTTCATTTAATTTAGTGTAGTGTTTTTTTTTTTTTTTAAGTTTCTTGAGACTTTTTTTCCATGAGTGTTATTTGGAAGAATATATTTCTTAAAATAAATGTTTTTTATTGAATATATTCTTCATTTACATTTCAAATGCTAAAGCCTTTCACAGTTTCTCCCTCCCTGAAAACCACCAACCCCACCTCCCACCCCCTGCCTCCAAGTACATGCCCCTCCACCCAACCTACTCCCACCTACCCCCTGGATTTCCCTATGGGGCATCTGTTGAGCCTTCACCTGACCAAGGACCACTCCTACCACTGATGCCTGACAAGGCATTCCTCTGCCACATTTTTGGCTGGAACCATGTGTACCCCTTGTTTGATGATTTAGTCCCTGGGAGTTCTGGGGCATCTGGGTGGCTGACATCGTTGTTCTTCCCATGGGGCTGCAAACCCTTCAGCTCCTCCAGTCAGCTCTCCAACTCCTCCATTGGGAACCCCACACTCAGTCCAATGGCTGGCTGCTAGCATCTGCCTCTGTATGTGTATGTGTAAGGCTTTGGCAGGGCCCCTCTGGAGACAACCACGGCCTGTTCCTTTTGGTATGCACTTATCTCTAGTTGTGTTGGCATTTTGTCCCAATCTTTCTGTTCATTGTTTTCAACTTTAATTGGTAGTCTTATGGTTTACATTGATTTCGATTTTCTCAGAATTTGGCAAGGTGTGTTTTATTGCCAAGGGTGACTACCATAGTGGGTAATTTGCATGGTCATGAGAAGACTGTGTATTGTGTGACTGTTAAATGATTAAAATTTCCCGAAATGCGACAATAAATAAAACATATGTATTCTATAATGCTAGTAAATAAAAAACACAGTAAACCTAATTAAATTGACATCAAGATTCATCACAAAGGAACTGAAGTCAAACATAGGAATATCTTGAACTAAGCCCGAGATTTGACCTTACCCACTGGAGAAAAGCCATTGAGTTAGATAAACTTCTATAAAATTCAACTAGAAAAGGGTGATTGGTGGTAATGTTCAGTTCAATCTTTTTCTGTTAGGGATTTCTACCCATTGGATTCATTTCTAATAAAAGGCTACTCACAGCTCTAACAAATAGCAAGATTTTGCCATTTTATTTTATTAATAGGAAGCAATGCCTCTACTTCACATTGACAAGATAGATGAGTTTGAGTCACTAATTTTAAAGGGATTTCTCTATCTATCATGTATTATTTATTTCTTATCATGTGTGGATGGTAGTGGAGTGGGCATTTACATGGCATGATGCACCCGTAGATACCAGAGGACAACCTGCAGAAACTGATATCCTCCTTCTACAATATAAGTCCTGAGGGTCAAACTTAGCTCTTCAGACTTGGCAGCAAATACTAAACTATCTCTCTGACACCATTTTCTTTTGAGCATAAATTTATAGAAAGTTAAAAAGACAATAAAGAGAACCGATGTGCTCTTCACACAGATTTCTCCAATACCTACTTCTCAGGTACATAGAAAATCTAGGAAATTGACATGTGAAGCTTGGGTAAGCACTACCAAGGCCCTAAAGAGTGATTTCCTTGTCACAAGGCGGCTGTGTATCCACTTGGTCCTAACAGTGTACTCACAGCAAGGACCTAATATTCTGCAGCTGCCTTGATGGTCCTCTATTTATTCTATATTTCTCTTGAGTACTTCTCACACATACATCAAGAAACATAAACAATGTAGTGAAATTAGAAAAACAATAAATAGAGCTGTGTTCTCCCATCTTTGTTCATGTCTGAGAGTTCTACTGCTCATTCTTCTCAGTGTCTAGATTCACTCTCTTTTCCTTTCCTTTTTGCTAGAGAATCTTTTAACCATTATTTTACAGTAGGTTTTCTGGAGAAAAATTCTTTTTGCTCTTCATTGATGAGATGGTTTGAATATGCTTGGTCATGGTGCCTTGGTCATGGTATCTGTTATAGCAGTAAAACCCTTACTAAGACAGAAGTACCCAAACTAAGTCAATCTGAAAATGCCTTATTCATTCATAAAATGTTAGGTGACAACTTCTATCTCTTTCATTTCCAGAGAAAAGCCTGCTACCAGCTGTAACTGGATAGCTATTCTCCACTGGGTAAAGTCAAAACTCTGACTGAGGTTAAGATATGCTTCTGTTTGATTTATTTAATTACGGTTACTGTGTTTATGACTTACTAGAACTCTTGAATCAATATGTTTATGTTTATTGCCAATTTTAACTATTATCTCTTCAGGCAGTTTACCATTGTTCTTTCTTCTCCTGAGATTCTGATAATAATTTTGCATTTTTGTTTCCTGGACCACTAACACTTTTTTGATATTCTCTAAATTCTCAGATTCAGTAATTCCATCCTTCAGGCGACAAGTTTCATTGATTGCTAGTTCCTTCACAGCCTGAGCAACTTGGCAAGATTCTATCTAAAAAAGAAAAATCAAAATAATTGGAAAGAGGCTGAGGATGGCTCCGTGGCAGACGGCTTGCCCAGCTTCCGTCTCCGGTGCTGCAAATAAATAACACCACTTTATTACATTTTATCGCTGTGTTTTTAAGTTTAAAGATTTTCATTTCTCTCTTCCTGAGTATTCCTCAAATACTCACTGAGGCATTTTTATCATGTCTGCTTTGAAAACACTGTCAGGCAAATCTGGTATCTATGCCATCTTGATGTTGGTGTATATGGATTTTCATTCCTCATTTGTGTTTACGATTTCCTGAGTTTTGCAAAGTAAGGGATTCTCAGTTGAGTCTTGGACATTCTGGCCTTTATGTTATGAGATTTTTATATATTTAAAGAGTCTATTTTAACCAGCCTTCCTGGCACCAAACTGATGGGTAGCAGAGGGGGAACCACTCATTACTGTTTGGTGGTGGTGGATTTCCAATTTCCACACTCAGCTTCTGTTGACATCCTTCAAGAAGAGGAACACACCATCATTGCCAAATAAGAGTGGAACACAGGATTCTCTTTGTAGTTTTTCAATATCATCCTAGCTGGGAAAGATAGGGGCACTTTACTGTTGGCACCATGATTGAGTTATCCACATAGTCACAATCCTCTACTGAAGAGTCTCACATGTCATCTAATCAGATGGGGGCATTACATGTCTGAGGCTGAATGCATGGTGGTTTTTATAGATGTCTGAGGCATGCCTAGAAAACCAGCCGAGCATGACTTTTGTTTGTGCCTGTAAAGTGTTTGTCGAAGGGATTGCCAGTGTGGCAATCATTGGGCTGATTGAACCCATTCAATATGGCAGAGTACAATCTCATTAGCTGGAGACCCAAGGCACAAGAAAGAGGAGCCTTGCCTTCTGCCTCTTCCTTCTGAAGTAAGACAGACAATCTTTTCCACTTTGTCATGGTTACTGCTATCAACCCAACACAATCTAGAATCACCTGAGAAGGAAGGTTCTATCCGAGACCTAGTTCACCTACAGGTATATCTAATGGGAATTTTCTTAATTGGGTTAATTGGGTTAAGAATGGCCACGCTGAATGTGAGTGACAACATTTCATGGGCTGAACCTTGGATTAAATGAAATGGAGTGCAAGCTGAACATTAGCAGGCACGCATTATGCATTCATTCATTGCTCTCTGCTCTTGATCGTGGATGTGATGTGACCAGTTGCTTAAAGTTCCTGCCACCTCAAGATTAATATAGTAAAAAAGGCCATCTTGCTAAAAAACAATATATAGATTCAATGTAATCCCCATCAAAATCCCAACTCAGTTCTTCATAGAATTAGAAAGAGCAATTCTCAAATTCTTCTGGAATAACAAAGAACCCAGGATAGCTAAAATTATTCTCAACAGTAAAAGAACTTCTGAGGGAATCAGTATCCAGGACCTCAAGCAGTACTAAAGAGCAATAGTGTTAAAAACTGCATGGTGTTGGTACAGTGATAGGCAGGTAGATCAATGGAATAGGATCGAAGACCCAGAAATGAACACACACACCTATAGTCACTTGATTTTTTGACAAAGGAGCTGAAACCATCCAGTGGAAAAAAGATAGCCTCTTCAACAAATGGTGCTGGTTCAACTGGAGGTCAGCATGAAGAAGAATGAGAATTGATCCACTCTTATCTCCTTGCACTAAGCTCAACTCCAAGTGCATCAAGGACCTCCACATAAAACCAGACACACTGAAACTAATAGAAAAAACTGGGTAAGACCCTTGAGGACATGGGCACAGGAAAAAGTTCCTGAACACAACACCAATAGCTTATGCTCTAAGATCAAGAATTGACAAATGGGACCTCATAAAATTACAAAGTTTCTGTAAGGTAAAAAGGACAAAACGGCAGCCAACAAATTGGGAAAAGATCTTCGCCAACCCTACATTCAACAGAGGGCTAATATCCAATATATACAAAGAACTCAAGAAGTTAGACTCCAGAGAGCCAAATACTCCTATTAAAAAATGGGGTACAGAGCTAAACAAAGAATTTTCACCTGAAGAACTTCGAATGGCTGAGAAGCACCTTAAGAAATGTTCAGCATCATTAGTCATTAGGGAAATGCAAATCAAAATAACCCTGAGATTTCACCTCACACCAGTCAGAATGGCTAAGAGACAGCAGGTGTTGGAGAGGATGTGGAGAAAGAGGAGCACTCCTCCACTGCTGGTGGGAATGCAAGTTAGTTCAACCACTCTGGAAATCAGTCTGGCGGTTCCTCAGAAAACTGGGCATGAAACTTCCGGAGGACCCTACTATACCACTCCTGGGTGTATACCTAGAGGATTCCCAGGCATTCAATAAAGGCACATGCTCCACTATGTTCATAGCAGCCTTATTTATAATAGCCAGAAGCTGGAAAGAACCCATATGTCCCTCAATGGAGGAATGGATACAGAAAATGTATTCCATTTACACAATGGAATACTACTTAGCAATTAAAAACAATGAAATTCTTAGGCAAATGGTTGGATCTGGAAAATATCATCTTAAATGAGGTAACCCAATCACAAAAGAACACACACAGAATGCAGTCACTGATAAGTGGATATTAGCCCAGAAGTTCTAAATACTCAAGACACAATTCACATATCAAATCATTCCCAAGAAGAAGGAAGGAGAGGGCCCTGGTCCTGGAAAGGTTTGATGCAGCATTGTAGGATATTGCCAAGACAGAGAAGTAGGAGGGGGTTGATTGGAGAAAGGGCAGAGGGAAGAGGGTTTATGGGACTTATGGGGAGGGGGGAACTGGGAAAGGGAAAATCATTTGGAATTTAAACAAAGAATATAGAAAAAAAGAGAAAAAGTTCCTGCCACCTTTAAGTCTCTCCAATGATGGTCTGTAACCTGGAATGGTGATTCTAATGAATCCTTTCTCCCCTAAATTGCTTTTCTTGGGGTATTTTATTGTAGCAACATGAAACAAAGCTAAAATACGAATGCTTGGGCCTCTCTCTCTCCCTCCCTCCCTCCGTCTCTCTCCCTCTCTCTCTCCCTTTCTCTTTAACTTTTCATTCTGGTCTGCCTATAGTAGTCCTTTCAAGATCCAAAGCCTTTGACCTCAAACTGAGACTCTACTGTTGACCTCCTTTGTTCTGTGGCTTCTGGCTTCCTGGGAAGAATCAAGCTGTTGATTCTCTGGATTTTCAGATTGCAAAGAGGCTTTTTGGTCTGTGCTTTGTACATCATGCCTCTAGTAAATACATATACACATATATACTACTATTGGTTTTGTTTCTCTGGAGAACCTGTCTTAGTCAGGATTTCTATTCCTGCCCAAACATGACCAAGAAGCAAGTTGGGGAGGAAGGAGTTTATTCAGTTTACACTTCCACACAGTTGTTCATTGCCAGGAAGTCAGGACTGGAACTCAAACAGGTCAGGAAGCAGTAGCTGATGCAGAGGCCATGGGGGTATGTTACTTCCTGGCTTGCTTTTTCTGGCTTGTTCAGCTTGCTTTCTTATAGAACCCGAGACTACCAGCCCAGGGATGGCACCACCCATAAGGGGACCTCCCACCCTTGATCACTAATTGAGAAAATGCTTTACAGCTGGATCTCATGGAGGCATTTCCTCAATGGAGGCTCCTTCCTTTGTGAAAACTCCAGCCTGTGTCAAGGCTGCAAGTCTAGCTTCTCCATTGACTTGGTCAAAGGGTGGCTCCATACTACACAGGAGGATTGGCAGTCATATTACTCACTGGGTCTTCTCAGATGCTATTTAGGGTGGGAAGGTCACATTGTTACACCCCATTGTGGGTATCAGTTTTCCATCTGACCTCTGATGGGGTATGAGGTGGGAACCACAGTTGATTCTGTGATGTTTTACTCATAGAACAGCTGTTGTCTAAAGATTTCGCCCTGCTAGACTACCCTTTCCTGGAGACAGCTGGTGTCCTTAGAGGCGTTCCTTAGTCCACAATGTTGTTTCCAAGCAGCCAACTTCTCCTGCACGAGACATGCATGCGGTACTCATTCCCATGCAACTCCAGAGGTAACAAGCTCACTGCCTAGTCTGTCTTATTCTTCCCACCGTTTCCAGTCTTCCTGGGCATAATGATTCTTCTCTTTCCTTTACCTTAAGTATATTTAAGAATGGTTAGAGAGAAAATTACATCTAACCCATGTTTTCAAAACCCAGTCTTCATTTTATTTTCCCTAGTAGTTTAATTTAAAGTATCATAGCCTATGATTTAAAAAAATTATTTTAGTTGATATTTTAACAACTATATCACCTAAATATGCCAGTAATCAAATACGCCAGTAATACCCCATTCAAAATGAAACACAAATCATTAATACATAATAATTTCAGATATTCTCTTGACTATACAAAATTTAGTTTTGCAATTCTTGTGTGTGTATAGAATTCCTAGGTACTATCATATTATTTTTTAGTTGTTGAACCAAAACAGTTCCCCTCTTTCCTTCATTTCTTTACTTACTTGAAGAAACTTGGTTATCTGGTATACCTCACCTCCTAGATATAGTTATGTTTTATGACACTCTCTAGTAGTCCTGCAAACTAGAAGTTAAATAGATGTATATGAATACATTCAGGTTCAATGTTTTTGATATTTACTTAAAACACACACACAAAAAAAAACCAAAACAAAGCTATCTTTCCTACTGTATTCACATGGACAGACCCACACTGATTGGTTAAATCAGTTTTAAGACGTTTGTAGTTATTTTCCTGTAAAATATTCCCCAGTACTCTTTCCCATAGTGCTGGACTCCGAGAGGGTCATATTTTGGTATTGATACTAAAGTTGACACAGATCCCACTTTGTTATAGGACACTTTAGCTCCCACACCACTATATACTGTCTTTCTGTTACAACAAAAATCATAAGAAAAAGACCTCACAGTTTTAACACCATTCATTTGTGGATCAACATGTCAGCAAAGTTTGCCAAGGAGTGTTGCTTCTTCTCTTGTTTCCTTTCTAAGATTCCTATGTTTGTTTACTAGATATCTTTCTTTCTTTTTGGGGGGGGGGTGGGTGTTGTTTTTGTTTTTGTTTTGTTTTGTTTTTGTTTTGAGACAGGGTTTCTCTGTGTAGCCCTGGCTGTCCTGGAACTTACTCTGTAGACCAGACTGGCCTCGAACTCAGAAATCCTCCTGCCTCTTTAATCCCAAGTGCTGGGATTAAAGGCGTGCGCCACCACTGCCCAGCTTACTATTTATTTTTCTTAGAATAGACACTTTCTCTCACCCTTCCCAGTAAAGGTTGAGTAATTATTTATCTTTTCTCCCAACATTTTGAAAGTAATGACCTGTAGGGATATAGCTTCCAAATTGACTGACTAACCATTTTCAGTATCCTTTGGAGCTCTTGGATATTTTTATATTTCATACACCTAGGTTTCTTTCCTTGTAAATCTGAGTAAATTTAGTGGGCAGTAACCATGCCAAAGTTTAATGTCTTGACATTTCCTCCATCAAAACAAGTAGTCCATCACTTTAGAATTCAGCTTGACTCAGGTCTTGGGAACACGGACAGTTACTTGCCAGATAAAACCTGAATGATTCTACTGCAGTTCCCAATAAAGCCCTGCCCCTATGACATGACCTAGGCCTCTACATGTGTGAGCACATGCATGCCACAGTGTAAGTGTGGGATCAGAGAGGGGATTCTTGCCTTCCCACTTGTGAAGACAGAGCCTCTCTTCTTGTTCTGCTGCTATGCTATAGGTTGCCTGGTGTATGAGTTTCTGGGTGATTCTCATGTTTCCCCCTCTCAACTCTCCATAACAATGCTGTGGTTACAGATGTGCACCACCACACCTGGCCTTTATGTGAGTTTTGTGCTTGAGTTCAGGTTCACCCATTTATCTGCCTTTCTTCCTTTCTCTCTCCCATTATTCCCACTGAATGAAATTTTAGACTTCTTTATGTTTTTTTATCCTTAAAGTATATTTCACTGAACAGACTTACAACTCTTCCAAATATGGTTTTGACTAACTGCTTACTCTGTTCCTGTGTTATACAGGTCACCCATTTATTTCGCTTTGCTTTTAGTTCTTTTACATTTTAATTATTTCTAATTACATAGCTACGTAGATGGCCTCAAAACCTAGAGAGTAGGTGTAGCTTCCACAAGGTTTGCCCCTGTATTCTCTTTTCCTCTCACTTTTGTTAGATTTGACTTATTCGTCTATTTCAGAACAATGCATAGTGCAAACACACAGACAACAGGCAGCATGCAATGTGAAGTTACATATCTTACACTTGAAGCAATTATGGTAAAGTAGAACGTAACATCAATTTACCACTTTAATCATTTTGAGGGTACAACTCGGTGGCATTGCTTGTACCCAAACTTTTTCAAACTCTGGATCTGCAACCGTGGAGCCTTGGCTCACCGTCCCTCTCCGCCCTAGCTCGACAACCTGCATTCTACTTTGTGACTCAATAAACGGCAGATTTTGTCAACCCTTGCCGCTGATTTCCCTTGAGCCCTCTTTGTTAGACACCACTCCATAGGAACACGACACTCCTATTTTTCTCATATTTGCATGGTATTCCATAGAACGAATGAAGCTTGTGTGCAGCCAATTCTTTATGGACGAAATGTTTATGTTCCTAGTCCTTTGCTACTGCAATGGTTCTGCAATGAATAGCTTAATGGAGCCGTCCTTTTGCGTTTTTCCAAGCATTTTTTATTCAGGCTCCTAGAAGCAGTATTATGGAATGTGAGGATAAAGGCATGCGATTTTAGAACATTTGGGCTTAATGTAATAAGCAGAAATGAAACATGAAGTCATTTAAATATTAAATAAGAAATCAGTAAGATTAAAATGCTGCTTTAGCTCATGATGCCACTTATTTAGCTCTTTAATTATTTGTTCGACTCAAAATCTGGGCGGGGCGGGAGGGGGGATATGTCTACTGCTGTCACTGTCCTTCCCCGAACTGAGGTGGCTCCTACTTTTTCTTTGGCTCCTGGGATGCTGCAAGGCGGGCTCCTCACTACCTGAGAGTCTCTGTCTGCCAACCACAGCTACCCTGGGGAAATAAAGGAGGGAGCTGTGCCAATTCTCCAAGAATTTTTGGCTGTCAAATAGCACATCTGGACAATTCAGGCTAGGGGGGGAAAGCATGCACATTCATTTCTTTTAAAGTAAAGCTCTCTAGGCTGGAATGAGCCGGACACTGTTCTCAAGAACCATTTCCTAAATCGTGCCTGTGCATTCCTAGTTTTCAGAGGTGTGTGGTCCCCTGGCCCATTAATTCCAGACTAAGAGATGGCAAAGGATTCATGGAGACCTCCTGAAAGTGGGGCCACAAAACACCCCAGAATCTGGCCTAGAGACTCCCTAAATTTACAGACCATTCATTGCACCATTTGCCAGGTTTAATCATTAATCAGAAGGGGTCCAAGACAAAAACTAAAGCCACGCCCCAGTCCCATTTACCAGCTATGTTGACAAGGAACCCCCCTCCCCCAACCCAACAACAAACCATCCTGTTTAAGGACACAGGCAGAGTTCTGCCAGGGGTCACACCTGAGCACATCTCTAAGAACTCCTTGAGACTGTGGCGCCAGCGCGTGGCCAAGGCTCCTTCCCATGATAGGAATTCCTTCTGTACAGTGCAGATGCAGCTCGGTCTGGAAACATCCAGCCCCTGTTTGTTCCTGCCAATGGTGTTCCTGGTGGGGGTAGCAGGGCGATCCGACTTCTAGGAGAGAAGTTGCCATCCAGTGGGAGGGTCTGTCCCTGGCCATCTAAGAATCCCCCCACCTTGCATCAAAGTTTTGGTGCCTTCTGGAGAACTGGGTCCCTTCAACCATGCTGCCTCTGTCCTATTGGGAAGTTCAGTAGCACTCTCGGGGACCCTTGTCTCCAGTCCCCAAGACCCAGAGCTCTCAGGAGGAGAAGTAGGGGGCCTCCGCGGGGTCTTTTCTCAGTTTGGCCGCTGACTGCCCCCTCCCCCGCCGTCTGCTCGCTTTGTAAGGCAGTCAAAACAGAGCTAGCGGCCAAGAAGCGGGACGGGAAGCCGGGCCGCCTCGCCCCTCCAGCGGGCCCTGGCCCCCTCCTCTCCGCCAGGCCTGCCCTCCCCCTTTCCACTTCTCTCCTCACCCTCACCTCCCCCATCCCCCTCTCATTTCCTCTGGCACCTGGGCTCGCAAATCCCTCATCCGAAGCCCGCTTTTCAACCTAGACTGGGCATTCAAAGTCGCTTGCCGCCCCCCCCTTACTACTCCCCAATCTCAATCTCCTCCGCTCCCTTCGCCCTGCCCCCTTTCCTGCTTCCTCCCCTCCCCCATCTCTCCCCCCACACCACGCCTGAGATCGCCCCCCTAACATTGTCCCCGCCCACCCCGCGCCGCCGGCCCCTCCGTCCAGGCTGCGCTCCACGTGTGGACCGCTGGGCCCCGGCCCCCTCTGACAGCCGCCGCCCCGCCGTCCCGCCCTGCGCCCCGCCGGGCCTCTAAAACCCCGGCGCCGCGCCCTCCTCCGCGGCATCTTCCCCGGCGTCCAGCCTCCCGCCCTCCCTCCCGCCAGCCGCTCGCCCCGGCCCCCGCGCACCTCCGCCGGGCTGTGCAGCCACCGCCCGCGCCTAGCTGCCCCAAACGAGCCCCGAGGAGACCCTCGTCTTCTTTCGGGGTGGACTTTTGTTCGCTAGCCTGCTTCCTCTGGTGACTTCTGCAAGCTTTCCAGGATCTGTGCCCGGAGCGCACGGGAATCTGCTCAGCCTCTGCACACCCCCACCCCCTCCTGGGCTTTTTTTTTTTTTTCCCTTGTGAGGTCCGCTTTCTTTGTAACTTTATGCCGCGGCTGCTCGGGTTACTTTTGTAATTTCCCGCCCCCACCCGCTGGCGGTCCTGAAGTCGCTCGGGGCAGTGGCCCGGGGGTTGCAACGTGGACCGTGCGGGACTGCCGTCTGCTTCGCCGCGGCGCCTCGCTGCCCCCTGCGCTAGCTCCCGCGCCCCGCGCGCTGTCGGTCAGGAGCTGACGCCGCGTCCCGCTACACCAGGACACCGCAAGCCAAGGGAGTGCCGCGAGCAGACGAAGGGTGGTCAGACCCTGACTTTCTAATTTTTTTGTAAGCCGTGCAGATTTGTTCTCCCACAGTGCTCTCTCCGCGGGCCTCATTCTGCGCGCTCTTGGCGCCGGCGATGGGGAGACGACGGCGGTTGTGTTTCCAGCCCTACTTCGTGTGGCTGGGTTGCGTGGTGCTCTGGGCACAGGGCACAGATGGCCAGCCCCAGCCTCCACCACCAAAGACGCTCCGGTCCCAGCCGCCCCCGCAACAGGTCCGGCCCGCAGTAGCGGGCTCCGAAGGTGGCTTTGCGGGGCCTGAGTACCGGGACGAGGGCGCGGTGGCGAGCCGGGTCCGCAGGCGAGGACAGCAGGAAATACTCCGAGGGTAGGTGGGCGGCGGGGAGGCTGGCTCGTGAGGGGACCTAGGCTTCCCTGCCCTTAACTCCACGCCCTCCCTGATGGTTCTGCTGATGGGTAGAGCCGCTGTCCTCTCTATGAGGACACTTAGAGACCCCAGGAGCGCTCCTGGTTTTTCTCCCAAAAGTCCCAATTCTTCCGCGGAAAGCCCTCCCTAGCGGGGCTTCGGCTGCCTGGCGATAGGGAATTCGGCCTTTGGTTGGGGAGGGCAGAGCATATGCAGCATCTTTGGCTCTGGGAAAGTTTCTCGGTGTCAGACCAAAAGTGGACATGGCTCTGCCCTGCTCCGGGGCCCCCCTGGAGCCTGCCTGCTCCCCACCGTCGGGGGCGCAGCTCTAGAGCCTTTTGTTTGAGGAGACTTGTGCGGCTGGTTCTCTAGTCGCCAGCTCCAGCACTCCACCTTCTGAGTAGCCTTCCTTGACACTTAAGAGCCAGGGGCAAAGTTAATCAAGGAGGAATGGATTTGGGAACAAGGGCAAGGATTTTTTGAACAGAGTGTTCCTATTGTTCTCAGCATCCGGATGCTAAAATAGTAGTAAATTATGTGTTTCTCCTTTCTTTTCCCGGTTTAAAAAGGCAAACAAAAAGAGAGCAGATGAAAGGGCACATTTAGATGTCCCAGACCCTCCCCCATTCCAGCTCCCCAAACGCCAACAATGTGAAGTAGAGCTTTGATTTGTTTGTCTTCCCGAAATCTCCTCGCCCTGGCTTTGCTTACGAAGGCAGTTTTGTGTTGCTGCACCCGTCTTTACGTGTGCATTACCGTGTTTGTCCCCTGCAGGCCCAACGTGTGCGGTTCCAGATTCCACTCCTATTGCTGCCCGGGATGGAAGACGCTCCCAGGAGGAAATCAATGCATTGTCCGTGAGTGTTGGGCAGGGCACACAGTCTAGGGCAGCGAACTCAGCTCCATTTCAGGGCTGACCTTACATTCAGTGTTTGAACACTAGGCTGCCTGTTACAAAGGCATTGGTCACACAACGATGGTAATGAGAGCTCAGTGGTGGGAAGGACATTGCATCAGCTGAGACTTCATTAACAGAAACCTAGGAGACAGATATTGATAACGGTTTTATGATGCACGGTTGGGTGTTTTCTTTTACCATTTATGTGTATTGATACAAACTGGGGGCTTTGTGTTAAAACAGTTCCCTAGATAACTGAACATCACCTCTTCAATAAAATTCCAGGTAAGACCACCATGTTCCTATGGTCATGCTTGGACTCTTAGGTTGGCCATCAGAAGATCAGTCTTGAGTCTTTATACCATATTCTCATCTCTGGGTTGTTCTCAGCAGCCACATGGCAAAGATTTTAAAGGAGTCCTCTCAAAGATTTTTGAATTGACCTAAAGTTAAAAGAATTTTTTTTTTTTGGTTTTTGTTGTTGTTGTTGTTGTTGTTGTTTTCAAGAGAAAATAATCTAAGTTGTTTGACATTTGTGTGTGTGTGTGGGGGGGGACAGTGAAACTTAGAATTCCCACAGACCAAATCTTATAGTGGACAGCATGTCTTCTCAGATATGACTCTTACACCATGATAATGTCTGTGTATCAGAATTTACAGGTTGGGATTATTAGCAGTAATAGTATTTTTTTTAAGATTCCAAAGTGCATATATGCAGGTCTCCAAGTTCTAAGTGGAGAGCTCGTTAATTTCTTGTGTTATGATCAAAGACCTAGAGGAGTCTTATTTCACAGTCTTCTGAGGTGAAGTACGACAGGCCTTTCCCTGTGTGTTTATGTAGCCCAGACACATTTGTCCATTCTGGAGAACAGCCAGGTCACAGACAGCACATACATTTACAGTCCATCTGGACTTTCGACTGGCCTTGGTTCTCTAGTGGAAAGATAATTATGTCGCTGTGAACAGCAAAAGGGCAAGCTGCCCTAGCCAAGGGTACTGTGGGTATGCTGGTATCCCCAGCTCTGTATTTATTGGTTTTGTGGCTTTGAGACAGACCCTAAATGCTATTTCTGTTCTTTAAAAGGATAGAAGTCTGAAGTTTTATTGTGAAGATCCATTTTCTCTTTCCCTTCTGTTAAAAAAAAAAATCCCATAGCCTCTAATCAAGCAAATATAGGAAGCAACCACTGTATCCTTCCAGAGGATCGATTCATAAATATTTTAAATATATCTTCCACGAATGTATAGGGATTTGGCTTTATTTAAGAAAAGAAAAGAAAAGAAAAGAAAAGAAAAGAAAAGAAAAGAAAAGAAAAGAAAAAAAAGAAATGAAGGCCCCTTGTCTTCTATCCAACATTCCCAACATGGAAAGTCCTATATGAAGTACTTACAGAAGGTGCTTTACTCCTTCAGGCCACCAGGGCATTGCCGTGGCTGTCTCACACTAACCAGGTCTCCCAGACTCTGGAAATGACTCCCATCACTCACCACACACCTGCCTGCCACACTAGCTAGGAATGACTTAGGCCCTGTGGAAAGTCTGACTCACTCAACGTAATGAATGTGAGTGCCATTATTGAGTTGGAGAGCAGCCGAGGAGAAGGGATAGGTTTATGGTACGCACTGAAAAATCTGTAGAGTCAGGTTTTATTGGACCAGTAAGGAATGGGAATTCCAGAGAGCAGAGCCTTCCAGCATAGTTGTGGAGGAGTGTACCTATGGCCCAGTGAGTGTCCGCTTTAGCTGCTTTGGGTCTTTGACTATCATTGTGCCATTTCCTTCTTTAGACGGTCAACTCTGAGAACCTCACAGACAGTATTGTCACCTCCGTTTCTTCTACTTGAAATATTTGGGTGCTAATGGGTTGCATTAGGCAAACCTTGACACTATGTTATATCTCCAAGAAAATATCTATGATATTTATGTCAAGTGTAGCTAAGTAATCTTTATTATTGACACCTTTGGAAAAATAACTGACATGCTTGAGAGGATAAAAGTTAGGCACGAAATCAGCAGAGGATGTGCTTGCTGTGTGACACTGTCTCTCTTGCATGAGCCTCCCCTAACTTCAGCTACATCAAATTCAGTATTTCTGATATCTTCACATCTTTAAAAGGTCACATGTGAGGAATTAAGGAAGTTAAAACCACTGCAGATGTAAAACTAGGAAATGTTAATCACTGACTTTTTTGATAACAAGTAATTTTTTTGTTGAATTCACTTCTATTTCATTATGAAGCAAAGACAAACTCTGTAGTAGTTTATAAGTAATGATAATAATGTGAGGACCAGTGGTTAATCTCCTCATGCATCGTTATCTCTGCATTCTTTCTGTGTGGGACAAGCTTCAAGGTTTAATGTTTGGCTCTTAGCAGCCTTCACACAGGAAGACACTAAAGAAATATGTCCATTATTTTAAAAGCATGATGCCTCATGATTCTGTTCTACATTTCCTTATGACTATTTAATTAGTAGTATTTAAGGACAGGGTCTCCAGCTAGTCCCCTGGGATGGAGCTAACTGTGTCGCCCCAAGTTGGCCTTGAACTCCCAGGCTCTCTTTCTGGCATTCAAGTGCTGAGATTACAGGCTTGAGCCACCATGCCCAGCTGTTATTATTCTTAATTGTGGCTTGAGATGTCACTGAAGTACTTTCAAGTTTCCATGTTTGTTTCCAAACCGACTTTCTAGCTTTCCTTTAAAAAAAAAATCTCTTAGAACATGAAATAATGGAAGAAGAGTGCTTGTGCGTTTCCTTATGGACAAACTGTGCCATAGTGTTCTCATCATTGGTAAAATCAATGGGCTGGCATTGGCTCAGCATCCTAGCATTTGAGAGCTGAAAAGACAGCTACAGTGTACACAGGTAAATAAAATAAATAAAGAACTCTTAAAAAAAAGAACCTTTCAATATAACCCCTTTAATTTATTTTCTAATGAGGAAACTGAGTCCGTAGAAGTTTTGACTGTTTCCTGTGCTCACGATGGGTCATTGGCAGCAGGAGAACTCAACCTCACAGCACTTATGTATCACCTTTTAAATACCAACCCATTCATCTTCTCCTAACATCTTCACACTCCTAGAATGTACATCCTGTCAGCCACTCCTTCCAACATTGCTAGGCTTGATAATTTCAGTTAAAATGGAACATCTGTAATGAGGCCTGTCTTAGTTAGGGTTTTAGAGCTGTGAACAGACACCATGACCAATGCAAGTTTTATAAAAGACAACATTGAGTTGGGACTGATTTACAGGTTCAGGGGTTCAGTCCATTGGCATCAAGGCAGGAGCATGGCAGCATCCAGGCAGGCATGGTGCAGGAGGAACTGAGGGGTCTACATCTTTATCCAAAGGAAGCCAGGAGCAAAAGGGGCATGCTCAGGTATCTAGGAGGAAGATCTCAAAGCCCATCCCCACAGTGACACACCTCCTCCAACACCTAATAGTGCCACTCCCTGGGATGAGCATATACAAACCATCACAAGACCTCAGACTGAAATGAAGACAGGGAAGAAGGAGTTCATTAGTCTTGCTTCCTCCTGTCCTGGGTGCAGTACACATGAAGCCTTGACAGGCAATCAATTTTCCAAGCTCCACTCCCTTTAACCTTGTTTTGGTTTGAGACCTAAATGAGGCCACTTCATCTAAGCCTAGATTCTCCTGCCTGCTAAGAAGAGACCTTTGAAATAAAACTGTTTTAATGAGCATATTTCATTGAAAAAATTAGTAATCAGAAGCAAATACATTTTAAGTATTCTATGGTGGAAGCCATTTTCTTGCCTCCCCCATTTTAAGTCTTAAGAACATAATATTTTTGCAGTGTTTTCATTCATGAGAACTTGTTGAAACACTGTATTATACAGATGCTAAAGGGGGATCTTAGAAAAGGAAAGCAATTACTAAATTGGTTTACTCCTGGCAAGAGTGTTCCTCACATTATCAGAGGTCCCAGGTCTCTTTGAAGGTGTTGAGACCTCTCTCTAGATTCATGCGCATGTTGCTGTAAATACTTAGATGTAGTTTCAGGGCATTCCCCAGACCATTCTCCTGTTTCCTGCATCCAGAGACAGAACAAATCAGCACACAGCCTTCGTGCTCAAAGAGGGAATTCAACTGAGGATAAAAAGATAAATCTTTCAGCTCCTTAATGGCCTGGCTACATTTGGGAGACAGTTCCCATTCCAGAGCACTTGACTGCAGGTTTTGAGTATCTGTGCTATGTGCTATGTCAGTGAGCCTAATATTCTTGGCTCAGATGACCCTCTTATTCGCTAGAGGTCACAGCTGTAGGAAGCTTCCACCCCACCCCTGTCATAAGGACTTTTTGGAACAGCAGAAATGGACTAGGTTGCATTGATGATGTAGCTGAAGACTGGAGGAAGGAGAGACATTATGAACCCCCGGGATAAAGATTGACGACCCGGTAGGGCGGAAGGCGGCCTGGACGGACTGTGCAGGGACCCTGATGTTTGCCTAACTCATGAGGGCCTGGGGTCTCTTGTTTCTGCCATTAACTCCATATCTCTTGTTTCTGCCGGAACTCAGTTCTCACAAAAAATTAGGGTTAGGGTTAGGGTTAGGGTTAGGGTTAGGGTTAGGGTTAGGGTTAGGGTTAGGGTTAGGGTTCTTACATAGTGAGCTATATTTTCTAAGATGTTCAGTCTCTCTGGGTTTCCTCCCCACTGCAAGCTCCCTAAGGATCTAGACTTCCTCCTTCGGTAAATTCAGTGAATTCAACAGTTTTCAGTTTCAAATTTAAAAAAAAAAAGGAACTTTCATTGATAATCAAGTTAAAGAAATTGGCACTAATTGGTCTGATAGAATTGAAAAGAGTTACATATGTACAACATCACAAGGAAATTGTAAAACTCAATGCCATGTCATTAGTGGGTGATTTTGTTTCACGCTGCAAAGTCAGACGTTTTGCAACATTAACTCCATATCCTTGTTTCCCCGTCCTACAGCTTTAAAGTATGGCTTCTGCGCTGTGGATCGTGGTGGCGGGTGTTGACACTCATTGCTTCTTGTGTTGTGCTCTCTGCAGCCATTTGCAGGAACAGTTGTGGAGACGGATTCTGTTCCCGCCCCAACATGTGTACCTGTTCCAGTGGACAAATATCTCCTACCTGTGGAGCGAAATCAAGTACGTTCCCTCTCCGGGGCCACATTTGCCACATTTTCCTTAAACCCAGGAGACAGGGACAAGTGTCCTCTCAAAGAAGACACAGGTTAGCCGGGCATGGAGGCACACACCTGTAGTCCCAGCACTTGGGAGGCAGAGGCAGGTGGATTTCTGAGTTCGGGGCCAGCCTGGTCTACAGAGTGAGTTCCAGGACAGCCAGGGCTACACAGAGAAACCCTGTATCGAAAAACCAAAAAAAAGAAGAAGAAGAAGAAGAAGAAGAAGAAGAAGAAGAAGAAGAAGAAGAAGAAGAAGAAGAAGATACAGATGGGTGATTGTCCTCACCAACCACTAACCAGGCCTTTGTTAAGTTTTGAACTAAGACCATCTTGGTGCTTCAGTTGTTACCTAATCATCAAGAGAAAATGTGTGTAGATAGTGGGACAGTTAAGGTTCCATGAATCAATTTATCACGATAGCTATAACTTCCTGAGCCTTTGGTATGCACAAGGTTCTGTGTGTGGTGTTTGCATTATTTCACGCTTCTCCTCAATATTATTTGATACTGATATGAACCCATTTTGCAGATGAGGGAAATGAGGCACATAATATATTAAATAACTACTGTCTTACTTTGATGTCTAGTGCTATAATAAACATCATGACCAGAAAGGACTTGGGGGAGGAAAGGGTTTCTTTTATCTTGCAACTCCCAGGCAACTTTCTATCCCCAAGGGAAGTCAGAATAGGGACTGGAGGCAGGAACCTGGAGTCAGGAACTGAAGCACAGGCCATGGAGGTATGCTGCCTGCTGGCTTGTTTGCATGGCTTTCCTATCTACTGTTTTTTTTACCACCCAGAACCATCCCCCTAGGTAGTATAGCCCATAGTGGGTTGGGCCCTTCCACATCAACAATCCATGGGCAGTCAAATGGACACAATATCCCCAGATGGCTAGTTTGTATCAACTTGACAAAAAGCTAACCGGCTCACCTAACAGGTAACATAGACTTGAATCTACTAACTACAGCTGACACAGCAGATAGCCCCAAACACTAACCTGTATTTATTGCCTTTTTTGTGTACAGCCTTAATTTAGCCTTAGCTGTGAGAAGAGAGGATTAGAGCAACAGATATTTACTGAAATACTGACAAAATACTACTACATATACTAATTTTTAACAATTACATGAAGATAACTGTAACAGTAGACTAAGAGTGTATTTTTTTAATGACTCTTTCTCTTGAGGCTCCCCAGTCTAAGACTGACTTTCTGTGTAAATGTTTAAGATCACACTAGATAAGACAGAAATAACACTAGGTGAGGCAGAAGTGATATTGCTTATTTAACTGATCAATATCTACTAAATCAGGGCTTTAAATGTGCCTTTTAAGATAAGCATCTTAATAGTTCCCTCCACAAGTTTCTGCTCAGCAAGGGTGCTGTAGAGTCTGTCTGCTCCAGGGGTAAGAACACGCCAGGGTGTGCCTCCTGATGGACCGCTGACGAGAGCCTCTGGGTCCACCGTTCTTAATAGTCTGTGTTTTATCAGTGATTTGAAACTTATCGTTCAAATGCACAGAGACTTTGAGCCCCCCC
Organism: Apodemus agrarius; assembly: GCA_964023405.1. Classification (NCBI taxonomy): domain Eukaryota; kingdom Metazoa; phylum Chordata; class Mammalia; order Rodentia; family Muridae; genus Apodemus; species Apodemus agrarius. The sequence continues at coordinate 48,101,290 of OZ030021.1, read as the reverse complement.
CCCCTCGGGTGCAACTTCCAGGTTGTCTGCCAGAGAGGCCTTCCCTCCATGCTTTCCTTGTCTAATTCCTGATTTGCTCACACCCACCCTTGGCAATACAACAAAACGTGAACCAAAGCAATACTGCTTTTTTTTCTCAACATAATATTTGTATTGATTATTTGGGGGATTTTGCACAAAGCACCCTGATCATAACCACCTTGAGATCCTCTCAGTCCTCTTCCCAAAACATCCTCATCTTTCATGAGACTCCCTTGCACCTGGCATCTTTAAATTCCTTTTCTACAGAACAGTTCCTCTTTTAAAATCAAATATCTTCACTTTCATTGAAATATTTTCCTTCCATCTGCAATTGGAACATACTAAACCTTTGGTGGACAAGGAGCCCCACCCTATCTGGCTGGCCTTGCCTGCCTCTCCAAGACACAATCTACACCAGTTCTTTGAGGAGACCACAAAAGCATCCTAAGATCTTTAGAGTTTGTGTTCTTATCTCTCTGAAGTGACTCCTTGACTGGCTGATTCTCATCTTTCAAAGATCACTCCACAAGTCCAGTCAAAGTGTGGTTTTTCCGGTTACTCTATCTAAGTTCCTAACTGAATCCAGACAGTTCAACTTCTTTCTCCAGACAATTAACCACAATTTACCAAAACCTTGCATTCTAACCTTGGATTTTGTCTGTCTCCTTACTGATAAGAAGGTTCCATGACTAACCTTAAATCCATCACAGCAGAAGACCCATAGGTCCTGCCTTCTAAGTGGATATGACTGTCTCTTATATGCCCTAAACTATGCAGCTAACAGCTCCTAGTGATTTCCTTTGACACTGGGCTTGTAGTTTGTTTTAAATATATACTAAATCACATGTCATAACAGGTATATGCATACATGTTGACTTAATGACAAACAATAACTTGGTTGGATTATAATATTTATATCAGTAGAATATATTTGCCATCAGATTGGACAAGTAGTTTGTAGATGTATGTGCTCATGGATGTAATTTGGTGACTGGTGTCCGTATTTCTCTTACTGCTTTTCACAGTTCAGCAGTGTAGTGTGAGGTGTATGAACGGCGGGACCTGTGCAGACGACCACTGTCAGTGCCAGAAGGGATACATCGGGACTTACTGTGGACAACGTAAGAAACCTCAGGAACATCTATTGTAAAACTGATAGAGTGACCATTTCACATTGGTCAGAACTTCAGTTCTTACAAAGTTCATGGTTGGGCTTTGGAAGAGGTCATTTCACAGGTCACAATTTAGCTTGGTAGAATTCTTCTAACTCGTTCATTATGCTTTATAATATTAAATGCTGGACACCAGTGATGTGCTATCAAGCTTGGGACTTATCCTGGGTATTCAAGTCACGAAACACAGATATGTTCCTGAAAAAGAAAATACTAAAAGACACTGGAACTCTCTACAGCTCTCCTCCCAAACTCATTTTAATAATCATTCAAAACTCCATGAGAGTTAATGTCACAGATTGCCATTTGTTCAAAGGCATTTAATAGCAGACTACAGGACAGTGGGATTATTTGACAAGATTAGCGATTGCTAGGACAGAGGCTTTCAGCAAAGCTCATAGCTACTCTTCCACACTGGAGATGGAGACCACGGTCTTGTATTTGCCAGGCAAGCAGGTGACCACTGTGCTCCATTCCTACGCCAGTAAATAAAACTATCTTCACCGGAGAGGGTCACACACTGATCAAGAAATAGTCCTGTTGAGAGGAGGGTGTAAACCGTAGCTCCAGGGTTGTCACTCATCCCTGGGGAATACCGTTGGATAATGTTTGCCAAATCGGGACACTTTTCTGAGAGCCTGTACTGCTTTTGTTTGTTGGGTTAGTTTCGTTTGCAGTGCCTTACCTGAACCTAAGTCTTCATGAGTGATAGCCAGGCTTTCTGCAGCTGAGACAGAGCCTAGATCCTCTTTCTACTTTATCATTTGAGACAGGATCTTACTAAATTATCCAGGCTAAATGTGACCTCACCAGCTGTCCCAGGCTGGCCTAGAACGTGTGATCCTCCATCTTCAGCCTTCTTAGTAGCTGGGATGCATAGGCCTGCCCTACCTATTCATCCCAGCTAAGAGTAGCATAATTTTAAGTACATATGGAGAACATTAAAGAAGGTTGAATAACATGTAGGAAGATCATCCATGTTACTTCATTCATATTCCATGTGAGCCTAGCCTTTCCATAGCTTCCTATGAATTTCCAACCTATTTCCAACATAGGGGAACTGAAGTTAAGTGTGCATGAGTATCTAATTTTAATTACACTATTGACTTTTTGTTGCAGTTCAAAATGTTTCTTGATTGTGATAAACACCCATAACATGGCATTTATCACTTTCAACACTTTGAGCTACAGCTCGAGGCACTGATCACTGCAGGACAGGCATCACTACCCCGTCTCCAAGATGTCTGTGCTGTCAAACTAGAGAGCCACACCTATGAGATCACTGTCCTCATTTCCTTCTCTCCAAAGTCCTGGCACACGCCATCCTCCCAGCCTTTCACTTTTGATGGCTTTAGCTACTTTATGAAGTGTAATAAGAAAGAGGCACAAGCACAGTCTTTGTCCTTTTATCACTGACTTAATTTACTTAGCCTGACACATTCCTGTTTTATTCAAGTTATATCATGTATCAGAATTCCTTCCTCATAAAGGCTGCATTACTATGGAGAATTCATTCATTCTGTATGTCTGTCTGTCTATAGAACTGTTTGAGTCCTGATTTCCATTATTGGGATACATACCTAGAAATGGAATCTCTGTTTTTAGAGATGTTGAGGAAGACTTATACTGTTTTCTATTACAGCTGCATGTTATTCCTTACCTGATGTAAAAAGGCCCAGGCTACCTTACTAACACTTGTTGCTTTGTTTTTCTTTTTTAATGAAAACCACTCTAATAGGTAAGAAGCAGTGTTGCATTGTGGTGGTTCTAGTTATTTTTAATATTGTCTTCTGGGTGTAATTGTCTCTTCCTGAACAGTGCTAAGATATAAGACAATCTCAAGAAAATAAGACAGTTTATATTCTGGTAAAGGCAGGAATAGACCAACTCAAAGATTAGATAATGCAGATTCCAGTGTTTGTTTTTTCATTACAAAGACTGGACTCTGCCACTGTGTAAAGATGGTCACAGGCTTGTGGTTTCTAAAGGAGAGTTAGGGGGACATTGGTAGATGGGAAAGCCAGATCCTTGTGATGGTGGCTTCTTATTCCCAGAATACATTGCAAGCAGAACCTGCCTGGGGCCATTATCTAAACTAGAGCAATAAGGGGAAAGGAAGGAACCAGGGACCCTTCGTTAATCACCTTAAACATCCAGCCCAGAATCTGTTTAGCAGAATCCCAGTCTTAGGACTCTTTCCAAAGACTCAAAGGCAGCTCAGTGTTCTATCTTTCCTGGATGTTCAATTCTTTGTCCACTCCAGGGAATGAGCAGTTCCCATTGATGATCAATGACACCCCATTGCAGTGCATGGGAAATGTCACTTACTCAAGGTTGGACACCAAAGATCAGAGACTCAGAAGTGGCTGCTCTCTGAGGGCCTCTTCTAGGAGAGGGGAGCACCTACAGATATAACTATTGAGGAGGGAGCTTCCACTCAGTCATCTCGAAGGCTAGCACTAGGGTAAGAAGAGTAGGGGATTTTTCACTCTATGTGCTTGGGAGAAACCCATGGAGAAGGTCACTGTGCTCAATGGCTTTTTACTCCGTGCCCAGCTCTTAGGTCCCATGTGCTGTGAGTAACCCGAGGGTTGGCATCTGGTTGTAGGGGGATGGGAAGACTTGGTTGGTTCTATTTTTGAACCATTGCAGTGAAGTAATTTTGAAGTTTCTGATGTCAAGTAAAAAGGTATCACCCAGCTTGCTGTAAGTTGAGGTGGAGCATGCCTGAAATTCAAATAGAGGCTCTGAGAGAGTTGTTCCTGTCCATGTATAGTCAACCTTATCTGAGGGATGACAGCTCTTTCAATCGCCCCCTGCATGCAAACACCCTTTCTTCTGGCCAGAATCCCCCACACCCCTGTTGTATATACAAAGCTCTTTGCTGGCCTTGTAGAAAACCCTGGCTTCTGGGGGTCCCCAAGCTGATGGGAGAGTCAGGGAAAAGTAAAAACAGGCACTGGCTATGGGGATGTGGGTGCAGTCCAGAGGCAGAAGGCTTGTCTAAACAGACAGGGCCCTAGGAGGGGTCCATCCTTAGCAGCACAGCCGTCAGTTATGGAGGAAAGACGTTTGAACATAGGAGTTTTCCCCAGCTGTGTGCTTCTATCACTAACATGGCTAGGCCTGATGTGAAGCTCATGTGAATTGACAGACGCCCAGGTTCGGGTGCTAGACGAGTTACTGTCCCTGGCACCTCGAGGCAAAGAAGGAAAAGACTCCTTGGCTGGAGACAAGGACTCTGCAGGCCTTAGTGCCAGACCTTTCTGCCTGGAATCTTCAAGCCCCCCCCCCCCGATTGAGGAAGAACATTCTTTCCCTCCTGCTACTCACTCCCACTCCTGCTCAGTTGCCCCCTGTCTAGTCTCTTTCTACTTGCTGTGGCATAAACAGTCAAAGGGGAAAAAAGCATCCTGGTGTTCTCTAGAGACAGGGTATGTGTGGTAAATTACTTACCCTGAGTGCTTTTCATGCTTGCTTGTAGATTATTAAAAAAGAGGGTTAACATGAATGTTTACTCTGGATGTGTTTTCAATGGTGGATGGTCCTCAGGCTAGATAAGATTAAGGTTTTATTAAGGTCATAGGGTACCACAGAGTCATATCAGCAACGGCAAATGGGAACAGGTGCTGCCTTTTTCATGGTCACTCATGAGGAAGGTGTGCATGCCCGTGGTGGTAATGAACTGAGTTCTGACAGGCACCTGCATTTCTCATGATTGCTCAGGACAGAAGGAGCAGGCTCTGGAGAGGGAGGCCAAAGGGAACATCTGGAAGGTGTTCCAATGGATTTCCTTTTGTCTTTTGTTACCCAGTACTGACTGTCTTCGCAAGTCTAAGCAGATGAAAGACACAGGTACTTTTCCTAATTCAACTTTCTGCTCTGAAAGGGAGAACATGGCATTTTCTTTAGGACCACTGAGCAGAGCAGAGCATCAAGTGATTGTTTAGAGCACTTCTTAGGGCTGTCCTTGCCCTGGTTGTTTCCGGCCTGGATTCAGTACCCAGGTATACTTGCGATGCATAGAAAAATCAGAGGGCGTCTTGTCTGTCTCTAACACACAACGGAGCAGCTTTGGCGTGAAAAGTCCCTCCTTGCAGAAGGATGCTCCGGTCCCCAGCTGGCCAGCTCTCAGCCTCACTGAGGCTATGATCGCTAGTTGGAGGAATCTGTTAGGCCCTGAGTTCCCAGCCAGGATCCATGAGAACAGCTCTTTCCTGAGTCTCATAGGATGGAGTCTTCTGTCTGCTTTTGTCACAGGGACAGTAGAACCTATCAGACAAGCAAAGCCTTAGCTAATAAATCCAGTACTAGCACATAAGTTGAGGGTGGTAGTTGGTAGACAGGAGGCACAGGAAGAGTTTAAGATGGCATTTTCTTCTAAGTTGTCTTATACAGAAAGGGTGTTGAGAATGAAGAAGGAGATGATGAGTTGCAGGTTTAGAACCCGGAAAAGCCCTTGAAATACGATGTTTGGTGATGTGAGGGCCAGGAAAACATTTAAACTGTGTTAAAGCATTGCCTAAAATGTTAGCAGCGCTCTTTAGGAATGTCACTGTGCGTCCTTCCCTCTGCATAGCATGGCACATGTAAGGAAGAGGGCTGACAGGTAAATGAACAGGTGACAGTCTATGCTGGCTAGTTTCTGGTCAACTTGACACAGGCTGGACTCATCAGGGAAGAGGGAATCTCAACTGGGGGATTACTTCCATCCGATGCTGTAGGCAAGTCTTTGGGACATTATTGATTAGTGATTGATAGGAAGGGTTCAGCTCACTGTCGGAAGGAAGCGCCACTCCCCAGGACAGAAGGTCCTATGTTGTATAAGAAAGCGGGCTGAGCAAGCCAGTCAGCAGAACTCGCTGATGGACTCTGCTTTGGTACCTGACTCCAGGTTCCTGTCCCAGCTGTGCTTCAGCATGGACTGTGAGGGTCTATAAGCCATTTTCCCCAAGTTGGTTTTCGTCAGGGTTTTCTTATAGCAACACAAACCTAAGTTGTACTTAATCCAGTGTAAATTTAGGTAGTGAAAATGTCTAGAATGGGAAGAAGGAGAATGAGAATTTATATACAGATCACATTCTCTGCGAGTGGGAATAGTTTTCTGGACACAAGGAGGAGCAAGTTCAGAGATGCTGTGGCAGAAACAGACTCCATGGGCTGTGGAGTGACAGGACCTCTGTGGCTGGAGTGACACGGAGACAAAGGGCAATGGCAGGAGGCAGATGGGGACAGGAAGGTTTGGCTTAGTAGGCCAAGCGAAGTCCTCCAAACACGATGGGGAAGCAATGTAGTTCGAATGGTCAGGTGTCTCAGTTAGGGGTTCCATTGCTGTGATGAAACACCACAACCAATTTGTGGAAGAAAGGGTTTATTTGACTGAAGCTTCCAACTCACAATTCATCACTGAAGGAAGTCAGGACAGAACAGAAACTCAAACAGGGAAGGATCCTGGGGCCAGGAGTTGATGCAGAGACCATGGAAGGGATCTGCTTAATGACTTGCTTCTCTTCTTGCTCGCCCGGCTTTTTTATAGAACCTAGGAGCACTAGTCCAGACATAGCACTACCCACAATGGACTGGGCCCTCCCCCATCGATCACCAATCAAGAAAATATCCTGATCTCATGGAGACATTTTCTCAGTTGAGGTTCCCTCCCCTCAGATGACGTTAGCTTGGGTCAGGTTGACATAAGACTAGCCGGTGCATCAGTTCAGTTGCTGTGACCTGATTAACATTGTCTACAATGTCACCATGGACGCCATGCTGACACTGCCTGTGAGGGGGACAGGAAGGAAGCAGAGGAGGGGAGCAACACATGCCACCATGGCAGTGAAAGCACTTGGTGACATGGTGGCAGCACAGGTCACACTTGTGCTTTGGAGGTCGTTTGTGGACCAGGTGTGATGGGTTGAAAAGAAAAGGAGAAGCAAAACATTACAGATTGAAGATTGTCAGTGGAGCCTGGCTGGCTGATAATACATTTCTTTATGTGGGATCAGCTGACAGGGAGGCTAGATGGGCAGAGCCTAATAGAGATCAATTGTTGTGTTATGTCTAGAGATCCTTTGGACTTCCAAATATACCCCCCTGTGAAAAAGTTCAACGGACAGACATCAAGACAGAGACATCAATTGGATGTATTTGGGTTAAAATTTCAGCTACAATATTTTAATTATTAGTATAGACAATAATTTGCATGTTGTACACACAAAAAATATACCTGAAGCTGGAGCCTTAGTTGGCCTCACCATTTTGATATAGATAAGGGGAAAGGGGCATGAAACATGGATGAAGAGAATAGGTTGAGAACAGGCAGGCCTGATACCCTGGGGGAAAAGTCACAGTATCATCTAATGCTGTCCTCTGTCGTGGAAGTTTACTTCTTCTTTTAAACAACTTAACATGGTTGAGAATGTTATTGTTATCTGATGTGTATGTAGAAGTCACAGCCACAATTTCAGACTCAGCTGTAGTGGTACGGGAGACTGGCTCAGGAAAATAGGTGCCTGTCATGGGGCCTCACACGGAGCAGGTGCTGGGGACAGGTCTGACATGAGTCGTTCTTTAAGTATATGAGCTACTCCGGCAGGTGAGCGTGTTCTGTGCTTCAGGCTGATGCCAAGCAGTGCGCTTGTTGCAGAGGTCGCTGGCGGCTGAGACAACAGCTTCTGCTCCTGTGGCATCGGCTCTGCCCTCCCTGCCCTCCCCTCTGCTCCCGTGCTAGGTACACACTTCTTCTTCGTGGGTGGCCAGTATTTCTTACATGGGAGGGCTGTGGATGTATTCACGTGTCTTTCCAGCAATCTTTCAACTATAAAGTACTATTTCCGGATCCATTTATTACAAAAGTATTAATCTGTAGAATCATACCTCCCTCAAAAGAAAATTACCCTCTTTCACACTCCATTTGTACTTTCTGCTTCTCTTTGGTTGTTTCTCTTCAATGTGTTCTATTGCAAAATAAAATGGCAGTTAAGAATACAGAAAAATGGCCACGTGTCATGCCCTTAATCTCAGCACTTGCAAGGAGAGGTAGGCAGATCCCTGTGACTTTGAGGCTAGGTAGGACTATAAAGCAGACCCTATCTCAACAAACAAACAAACAAACAAACAGCATCCCTTAAAAAATCACCACAGGAATATAAATAAGCCATACAATACCTTTGGCCTTCCATGCAGATTTACTTAATTCTCTGGGACCACCTGCTATTATGAGCAGGCGTGCTGAGGATCAGAGAGATTAAAATGCTGGAACGGAGGACAGGACTCATCGCTCCTTACACCTTCGTATGCCTGGAGAAGTGGCAGAAAAGGTGTGAGAGGGGCTGTCACAGGGCAGGGCTGCATCCGTAACCACAGTGCAGAGCGGGATGATCTTAAGCCCAGCTAACTGTTCCTCTTATGTGGCTGACAGGCTCTGGAGCAAATGACTTGCAGTGCAGTGGGGCCAAGCCTTTCTGTACCCAGGACATTATCAATATTCACAGTGTTAGAAATTTGACATGGGAAATGTAAGAACTATTTGCTAACTCATTTTATTTGGTGTCATGTTATTCAGTGTCAACTCATGTCATGTGTCCACATAAATATTTTTATGAGCAATAATTCTACTTTCTAAACCTCCAGACATACTGTGAAGAAATAGGGACGTATTAGTCTAACCCAGACAGCTTAGGCTTGGGTTGTATGGTAAGTGGCCAGTCTCTGCAGGAGAAGCTGAACCTTCATCAGCACTATCTTCCTTTCTGGGTTTGGAGACCTCAAAGAAGCTAGCTTCCTGCTTGTTTATAGGTCCCAGTTGTGGGCAGACAGATTCTCCCCATTTGTGTCTTTGTGATTTGAGGGAAGGTTGCAGATGTGCATGCACCTGGAAGACAGAGACTGTCGAATGCCTTCCCAGATCATTTAAATTCTTTGGGTCAGTGTCTTGCTGAAGCTGGAGCCACCATTCAGCTAGGATGGCTGGTCCAGGAGCTCCCAGGATATGTCTGTCTCCATCTCCACAGTGCTAGGACCATAGAGGCACCAAACTTTATGTATGGATGCTAAAGTCAAAAGTCAGGTCCTTACACTTGCACCGCAGGTACATTCCTGGCCATCTCCCCTGCCCCGACTGTATCTTTTCCAAAGGCTGATACAGTAACAAGAGGCTATGCCTGGGAAAGTGGCTGTCTTCTAAACTTTCTTCCACTTGATACATTTAAGAAGATTCATTGTATTCTCGTTAATCACATTCAATTAGAGTTATTCTTCTGCAAAGTATGTGTTGGACAGTTGGGACATCCTCCATCCAAATCTAGTAATTGTTTACAACTGAGCCTTCAAGTACTGGCAGTTGGTTCCAAGAATTACACACTCCTTAGAGGTCTCTGGGAAGTTTCTGTTCTATTTGACATTCCTATCCACCTCCATCTGTCACCCAGCCCTCATGGCCTTCATTCCCCCCTCTTCCTGATCTTTGTTTACCCATCTAACTGTTGGCCAGCCTCGGTTTTCAATGCAATGGCGTGTCAGAAGTGCTGCATAGAAACATACCGTGCTATGGGTAAAGAAGCAGAAGGCATGATTCCTAGGGAGATACACTTCTCCAGAGCCATAGAACATCATGCCTTGCGTGAAAAGTAATAATGCAACAAGTAGCCCTTCCCAAGCGCTATGATTGGGAGGGCAGCAGGCACGCCATGTGCTGTGGGTAGTGGTGATGGGCGAGGAAGGTCGCTTCACCTTAAGCCTATGCCTGCGCTTCTCCAGCTTCTTATTTTTGATATGTTCCACACCCGAAGGGCATGGAAAATATTTTGCTCCTTATGTCCCAGTGAAGGACTCTATCACCCAGAGAAGGTGATAGACTAGCGAATAGTGATCTTCTGACTCCATGAGCATCAGACTCAGCCAGTACAGAAAAAAAAAATCTTGCTTGATGACAAGACCTATGTATTGTTAAAGCATCTCCATCTGACCCATCAGACGCATTTGCTTGTTTTAGAGAAGCGATATAAGATGTTTTCCTGGCAGTGTTGCTGCAGGAGCTGGCTGTGCTTGGACTAAAGGTGCTGTATAATAAGCTGTCTCTTGGTGACTTTTTTTGTGTCTGCTCTGCAGCTGTCTGTGAGAACGGATGTCAGAATGGTGGCCGCTGCATTGGCCCTAACCGCTGTGCTTGTGTTTACGGATTCACCGGGCCACAGTGTGAAAGAGGTAAGCGGTAAGAAGAGACCGGGTCAGGGTGTGGGGCAGAGCTTACATTTTCAAAGTTTATTCTATAACTTTTATTATTATAACAATGAATGCAGGTTTTTGCTATCCAAAGAGAACTGGTCTAGTGAAATATATATTGTTTGGTGCCAGTAGATTGAACGGTAAGCTTTGGAAGCAGCAAGGGTCTCAGTGTTTTTCATGACAGTGACCCTAAAGCAGTCGTTTCGGAGTGATGGCGGATTCTCATCATGCTCATTTATTCTCTGGACCCTGTTTGTTGTACACCCTCTGCTGTAAATAATAATAATTATAGCGGCAATATGTCCCTGTCTGAACTCCACAAAATCTGACAGAAGTTGTCCTAATAATAAGAAAACACACTGTATTTCATAATACCAGTCCAGAGCTCCAGGGCTTTATATCAAATGTGATCAAGGTTTCTGATGTCTTATTCCTCTTTCTTCTCTTGGACCTGCATTCTGTGTGCTTCTGTTTGGCCTTACTCTGGAGGATACTGGAGTGTTTTCTTATTGGTTGCTTGTTTTGTGATTTATGAGGACTGCCATTATTACTGAGGCAACCACACGCTGCTTCCTTGTTCCATCTGTAGAGAGAAACTTCTCCTCTAACTGTTTCTGGGTCAGTTAGAGTCTTCAGAGCTATTGCATGCTGGTGGGATTAAGCTTAGGCTCTGCACAATAGTCCATGATGAAGTGTTCTATGTTGGCTGTGGATTCGGCGGCCATTTCTGCAGCATGGTCTGGAATAAGCCTTCCCAAAGCCACATACAAGGAACAGCTGGGTCTGGGAACCCAGCAGAACTTCCTTTAGGTAAGACAACTAGGAAAGTATCCTGCACTGAGCACTGTGTCTCCATAAACAGTCATTCATGCTATAATTAAATCAGCTTCCGATAATTTCCATAGCGACTAAACCTGTTTCCTCTCAGCTGCTGAGAACAGCCAGCATCCATGCTCTAGCAGTGTCATCACGTAACCTGATGGCAGGTGTGATCACTGTGATCCACCGAAGAAGTTAAACCATGTAAAATGTAATAAATAATGCTTAGTGCTGAGTCGTGAGAGCAAACCTAAGTTTAGATTAAAAGTAATATTACATTATCATATTGCTAGCTACATACATCTTCAGTCATTTCCCCTGGACTGTGGTGACATCTCAAGGCACACAGAGCTTCACTGGAGATTAAAGTATATGGTATTAATGTCAATGAAATGATTACAGGTATATGTGCAGAGAATCTTTAATTGTGAATATACCTTGTACTCTTTAAAACTGATACTCATTATCCTTGGGAAAATTTCATCCTGGCATTTAGCGTAAGTTTTGAGAATAAATTGGGAAATTTGATTAATATGGTTAAGTATGAGAAGTTAGACTCATGCCAACTTTTAACATATGTCTGTGTGTATGCACATTGAGATATTTATGCTATCCCTAATGTAATTGAGATTTCTTGGGACTGAAGTACATTCCACAGATGACAGAGTTTATCATTATTCTTAGGATGAATTCTAAAGCTTTTACCAGATGTTCTTATTGGGGGAGGGAAAGTGAGTCATGACATGTTAGCACAGATTGTTCAAATGGAATGATACAGATTTCCTAAACGATGTGATTTAAAGACCATAGAATACAAGATGGTAGACTTAAAAGACAAACACAGTCCCGACCAGTGGAAACGTGGCTGGCTTTCTACAGTTCCTGCAAGCTCTACGGCTCTTTTGTCTCAAAGCAGGATTCAAAGTTATTTTCTGACTGGCACGGAGTTGGATGTGTCCTTCAACCCACGCTTCCAGGCATTACATCACCATTCTGCAACAGCTACTCGTGCGCTCCTGGCGATTTGACTCCAGTAGAGCTGTCTACATTTTACACGCACAGTAGCGTGTTGGCAGAAGGAATTATAAAATTAATCCGTTAGTGAATTGACCTTAAGGATACTTTAAAAACACTTGTTTAAAAAAATGCTTTAAATCACTGCCCTTCAATACTGAAAGTACAAAAGCTTCATTTCTTTATAAGAAGCAGTCAGGAATTTCCACTTCTAAATTGCAGCCATGAACTTTTAATCTTTCAAGGACACATTTATTTTTCCATTGATCTTTTCACATGCACATGATAGTTTTATCCAACTGGAGTTCCCATTCTCCCTTCAGAACTATCATGGCTACTATATACAAAAGGAGTGATCCATTCATGTTGAATAAATTGGTTAACTTACTTGCTTATAGTAAAGTCCATGTTCTTATTCAATTACTGATTTCAGAATACATGTTCTTTATTATATATGGAAAAAAGAGTTTTATAAAGTCAAAGAAATTTTCCATGCTTAATGTGGAATAAATATAATTTCCCTTTAAACTGGCCTCCTGGGCTCAGAGGTCTGCTTTTCCAGCTATCGGGGTTCTGGTAGACTACTCGCTAGGATCAGGCAGAGACTGCATATAGCTAATGACTGGCATTATTAAGCTATTTAACTTGAGTCTTGGAGCTGTAAGCTGAAACTCTGGAGTCTCTTGTCTTTATGATACTTACAATGACCTTTTATAGTTAGCAGAAAAAAAAGAGGGAGAGGCCTTGTGGTCACATGCTGACTGTAAAATGCAGACTGGTCAGCTGCATCCAAAGTACATAAAAAATATTCCATTATTTTTGCTTCTTTCACCAAATAGATAAAAAAGTACTTCCTATGCACCTGAGAAAAACACAAGAACAGAAATCAGCATTATAGAGCAGACTGCAATGTTCCCCAAAGCATACCTTATTTCTTAGCACCAGAAATTTCAAGGAGACAGAGAGGAAATAAAGAAGCCCACCTAAAAGATGTTTAGACACATTAAAATGATCATGTAATTCCTGCTGTGTCTGCCCACAAGTATTTTTAAAACTTCTTTGACTTCAATGAAAACTTTTTAATGATTGAATTTCCCTTTGAAATGTCCCCTGAAGAGCATCTGGTAAAAATATATGTCACACCTTCTTAGTTACATATAACCTGTGACTACAGATTATTTTTGTCATGTAAAAATGTTTTTCTTACGAAAGCATTTAATTCTATAAAACTTCAACTACCCTGATACCTAGTGACATTGTCTTTAAATTTTTAAGTTTTCCCAATGCTACCAGAAGGTACTTTTTAAAAAGCAGTCTAGAAGATTAGTTTTTAAACAACCTTTTAAGAAAATCTTTCCAAAGTGTGTATTTACAAGGGTGTGGGATTGTGAGATCACATCAGTTGTGTGGTTTGTACTAGTGAAGCTCTCATATCTTTAGGGAAGATATGTAGAAGTGGTTCCATGTTTGGGCAGCTCTCATGAAATCATACAGTTGTGTAGACTGATACATGAATGCATTGTCCAAAGGGATGCTGAGGCAGAGTCCTCTAGTATGACTTGAAGCCCTGGAGCTACTGGGCTCTCCTGTCTGCCTGTGGTGATTTCCTTGTAACCATCCTGATTGGTTGAATCTCCTACACTGTTTCTTTTCTACTTAACTGGGACATTTAAAGTGGCCACGCGTGCACACACGCGCGCGCGCACGCGCGCGCGCGCACACACACACACACACACACATCCTGTATTAACTGGTTCAATATGAATGTGACATCAGTACCTTTTCCAGTAGATTCAATGATAGTCACCACAGTCATGATTGCAACCTCAAGTCTCATTAGAAGGGTTTGAAATGTCTACATGTTTGTTCGCCCCCTCACATGTCAAGAGCTAAGGTAATTGTGATAGTCACTGAACCACTTAGACCTTTTCTATATTCTCAAAAACAAGAAGAGAGCCACCTTAGAGTTTCTTTGAATTTTGGGAATTACGTAGACAAACCCCAAGTTGTAAATAATTCATACACGTGTTATACTGTATTGATTTCCCAGACTTGGAATTTATTATAGTGGATGCACAGCGGGCTTCTATAGTATGTTAGTAACACAGAGAATGAATAATACATGCAAGAAATACAGGAATGTGTGCTGGGAGAAACAACCCAGTATCCTACAAATGTCCACAGGCAGTAGATTTGATACTACCAAGGTATGCTAATACAATACTTTTTATTTAAGCTCTACTTTATTGTACTTTTAAAATGAACAGTAATATATATTTAATGTAAGGTGATTGAGGAAAATAATACAGGATAAAAGGAAAAAATGCAGTTATCCATAATTCTCAGGCTCAAGTTAATTACTATTTATTCATTAAATAATTTTAGCCTCTCGTTCCTATTGATCATAGAGTATGTTCCTATTGATCATAGAGTATTTCAAAGAATACTCTTGCCATTCTTTCTAGAACCTGCTCCTCTGCAATTTGAAACACTCTTATGCTTCCCTTCTCCTTTGGCACTGTTAAATATACCATTGGCTTTGATGGCTGCATAATATACTCTAGGTATAAGGATGAATCTGCATTGGTACACCATGCCTCTGCTCTTTATAAGCCACTCCCCAATCTCATAGATAGGGAGGTCAGACCTGCTGCACTATAATTATGAAAGTCAGAAGACGTGCACTGCAATCCAACTCAAGACCCCGGTCTTAGTCCCTCCGTCACAGGTGCCCAGCCAAGCTGCCTTCTGTCATTTGTCATTTAAGGTCATTTCCAAGTGTATTTAACCTTGGTTTTGTTTTAGATTCAGCTCTGTGCAATAAGTGTATCTGTGGACAAATCTGTATCCTGAGCTATATTCTTAGACTATATCATATAAATGTAACAAGGAGTTTACAGGGTATTTGAGAACAATGGAGACATGATGTGTTCTGTTCATTTCCATAGAAAACCTCACTGTGGTTCACTCCATGGTCAGTGTGTTTGGAAAAACCTTTCTTATTCTAAAAAATATTATGAGTGATTATTTTTTTTTATTTTCAAGATTTTGGTATTTTATTTCTTTTGATTTTTCAGCCATAAAATAGAATATATGATGACTACTAGACTAAACTACTTTTATTTAGAATATTTAATTTTTACTCAAATATTTGTCAAGAACTTATCAAGTATTGAGCCTGAAAATATAGTTATGAAGAAACTACTTGTGTATTTAGAGACCAGGACTGGAAAACTTCAATCACAAAGATACAGTTTGCATGGTAGACACCATAATGGGAATGGAAGGAAGTAATGAGCTTAGAGACACTTCTCAACTGTGGGCAATTGGAACAGTGCTCTTGTCAGCAATGAAAATCTAGACTGAAAAACAGAATATATATTTTTCCACCACAGTAAAATGCCATTAGGCTAACACCTATACTTGATATTACAAATGGTATTATGGCTCTGTCTTATACTAATACTACTTAAGCTGCATAATTAGTTATATTACTGTAGTGTACTATTGTCAGTTTTCCCCCAGAAGTGCACTTCCCTTTTCTTTCACACTGAAGATTTAGTAGAAAAGAAATTGCAAAGAAGAGATATTAGACACACACACACACACACACACACACACACACACATTTCTGTTCCAGCAAGGCCATTAAGAAGAACATTTTATAACCTTGAACCCTTTAAGCTAAACTTAGCTCTAAATAGGCATCAGAGAAATACCAGAAGATCTGTGAGAACTTTATGCTTTGGCCCTAGCTCAGATGGCATCTTTATCTTTAATGCTATTAAGAAGACAAGGGGGCTGGGGTGGGGGTGGAGCAGAACCTAAGGAGGAGAAGCAAAGAAAGAGAAGAAAAACAAAAGATGACAGACGTGGAAGAAGCAGTGGTCATCAAGGCAAGTAATGCCGGTGTGTGTCGAGGGAGGATTCGGGATTTGGAGAAAATCAGTTCTTGAATAGGTTTATCTGAAAAAGGCCCTGACTTCCACCTCTCTGTTTATATCTGCAGAATAAGGCATTTCCCCACTTCAACATCAGATCAGATGGCATTGCATTAACACATCTGGAAACTAGGCAACGCTGCCATACCATATATAAACTCTTAAAACCTAATTGTCACAAAATATTGCTATGTAGGAGTCTTGCTGAAAGGAATTAACTACATCTGTGTAGAGTGAGCATTATGTAACAAGTACAATTTTTACCCAAAGATCCAAAACAAATAATACTTGTCTCTAGGAGTGAATATAGCTTTGTAATTTCTCCTTAGAGTTATTGGGAGGATTAAAGGTAGTGAAACCTGACACATAATTAGTGTGCCCACCACATGGCAGGCACCCACTATTATCTATTGTGTCTTAGTAACTGTGGGTGCAGGAAGACTTCAGAGGTTGGTATTACCCTGGGTGGCATTGCTTGCCTTCTCTGCCACCTGCTTCTGTACAGATAATAAGTTCTTCTGTGGGAATTAAATGTAAAGCTTGACATCCTACAGATGATGATACTGATAGTTTTCACGACTCCATAAGTTATCAAAAAAGATGGATGCGATGGATTCAAAGTTAAATCTCAAGTGGGAGAGCCAACGCAAACCACGTTATAGAGGTAAAGTTTAATGCGGCCTCTCTTAACTGGAAGGGTTTCACATAAAATAAATACATGGAAACCTTCTAGAGAATCTCATCTTCATGGAAAGGTGCTATGGCTATAAAAATCATGAAGCCAAGTCAGGGATCTGCCACGTAGACACGACGGTCTTAACAGGTGCAGCGAGGCAGGGAGGATGATTCAGGATTCTGGACTCTCCTTGCTCTGGTTCATGGTACATGAATTGTTAGCAACACCAGCTTCTGTCCATGCTGTTTTGTAACAATATAAGGTTGGCTAGCAAATACTCTTTAGCACTCACATTGTCGTGATTGTTACACAGTTGAATGATCAGACAGTGTAGTATAGCTGACATATTTAGTACATATGTAGTACTTTGACATATTTATTTTACCCTAAATGTCAGAATTACAGATAATTCTGTAAGGATAATTGGGTTTTTTGTTTGTTTGTTTATTTGGCCCCTTTAAAGTCCATCCCTGTCCACAGAATATGGTTCTTAGATTTTTCACAAAGAAGAGTCCTTGGACAGTTCAGGAGTCCTTTAATCTGCAAAACTTTCCCTTTTCTACTTATTTATCTATGACAATTAGACATACAAACCCTTTATTTTATCTGCCACTTGTCCACTTCTGTAGAGTAACTGTGTTTATCCCTGTGTTATGTGCATATTAACAGCAGAGAATTTTTCTCCTCTTGCCTTGTGACCCTCTGGCTTCACGGTATGCAGTGTAGCTAAAGCCATGGCATAGCTGCACTGCGAGCTCCAAGGATTCCAAACAGAACCAACCAGAGAAGAAATGCAGAGGAAAGGTCCTTGAGTGTTCTCGGAGGCACAGTCATAAGTGTGGCTCTAAGACACAGTTGATGAAAAAAAGGAAAGGGCTGGAAGGAAAGGCGCAGACCTCTGTGTACAGTGTCAGGGAAGCCAACATCAAAAGACTGCTCTTCATTCAGTCTGCAGTGGGGGAGGGGCTTTGAGTGACTTCTGGACTTGAAAGTAATTCCCCACAAAGGTCAGACTAGGGTGACAAGATGGAATGCAGGCTGGGAAGAGAGAGAGCTCCAAGAAGACTTTGGAGAAGTCAGGTATCTCAGAGTGTAGCCGTTGAGTATTAAGGTTATATGATACATCCACCAGAAGTGGTGTTTGTGTGCCTGAGTTAGACTATTAGCATAACTCTTGAGTAGAAAAATAGGTAATATTGAGAAATAATACTTACTGAAAATTTGCTATGATTGACACTTTAAAGTATTTAAAGTATTGTACTAACACAAAGAAAATATCTTTTAATTTAATTCTTTTTAAAAATTGCAATTATAGGGAGCTGTGGGAGTTTGTTCACCTCGGAGTGCATGTGTGGGTGCCTGAGCCTGGGCCTCTCCTTCACTCTTCCTTGGGTTTCTGAAACAGCATCTCCCACTGAACTTGGAGCTCAACTGTTGGCTAGCTGGGCTGGACCCGCTTGTTAGCACTTCGGCACTGGGGGTACATACACCACTACATCCGGCTTTTACCTGGATGATGTGGACCTGAACTCTGGTCATTACTCTTAGGTAGCAATCACTTTACCCACTGAATCATCTCCTCAGACCCAAAGATAGTATTTTTTATTTATTTTTTTTACAAAAATAAAAAAGTGGTCCACAAAAAGGTAATTTATCCAAATCGACCAAAGCGCATAGGCAGTAATAAGGAGAACTTGAGCACAGGAGCTATGACCTCAGAACCTGCACGTTTAGGCACACCTTCCGACTGGGCACATTTGCTGTCTCCTTAGACCTGCACTGTGACTACCAGTCATTATGTTTAAGAGTAATGGATGTGCTACTGAAGTCGATAAAACAGGTAACACTGGAATTTGCTTTTTTTTTTTTTTGCTATCTTCCATAAATGAATTTTATTTTTGCATATAATTTCAGATTTTTTCAGAGTTTCAGATTTCTGAACTCACATACTCAAAGTTTGGTTTTCATGCATGGCCCAAAATGATCAAAATTCCTCATCTTAAAAGAAAGTTCAGACTTTTATTTGAAACCAAGATAAACTAGCAGAGGCTATATTGACTGTCATGATCGAAAATAAAAAGTAAAATATTTGAGACAATTTTGAAAAATATTAGACACCTAGCTTTATGGATTAGATTGTAAATGTCCCTAAACCCTCATGACAGTTTGATCCTCAGTAAGACAATATTCACCAGGTGGAAGACAATAAGATGTTGACAGTCTCCAGCTTCCTCCACATGACTCCATTGATGGATTCAGGACCTTAGAGGGGTTTTAGAGGAGATGCTCTTCTTCCTAGCAGCCATAAGGTGGGCGGTCTTGTTCCTCTCCCTTCCCCGCCATGAGGTCTTGCTTTACCACAGAAACAGACAAGAGAAACCCAGTGACCACCAATTGAAACCCTGAGCCAAAAGAAGCCTTCTCTTCTTTGGCTGATTTCCTTGGATGCTTGATCGTAAGGAATGCAAAATACCAGTTGACACACTATGCACATAAAGCACAGCTATTGAGGAGAGAAAGAAATATGAACAGGCTGAGCCATCCGACTTTCCCAGTTAGCTGCTGGAGTCTCCTCCCATACTGTGTTACAGTTCAAAAGAACACAGGCCCAGACTCACAGACTCTCTAAGATGCAGCAAGGTCTGGGATTCCAGAAGACCGTGATGGCTAGAATTCTTAGGACAAAGCACTAAGGAGGAGTTGAGCATATATAAAGAACTGCACACACAGGATCATACCATTCCCCTGGGTAGAACGTGATGAGGTCATGAGGTAAGCAGTCATCCTAAAGCTGGAAAAGGAATAGAACAACCCAGGAGCCTCAAAATGAATCTAGGGATGTGCTCTTCCGTCAGACTAGGACATAAAATCATAGTTTCTAAAGTATGGATTTTAACACTCAGGAAAGTATTTAAGGCACAAACTGTTAAGGAATAAAAGGGAGTAATTAGCCATTGAAAAAATTTTATTCTGGTCCTGACTATTGACTCAGAACAAGAGGATCAAATATCCATCATCTAAATTTGGAATTATTTATGTAATTACGAAAGTTCCAAATAGTCAGAAAAGCACTGACAACATTCAGCATTGAGTAAGCTATTAGCAATCAAAAGTTCCCTGTGACAAAGCGATAGAGGTCAACCATAATGAAATCACAGTCACCCCGAACTCATGCAAACACTAGGGTTGTAGACTAGACAATGTAAGATTGCTTTAATGATATTTTGTTTGTCCATAGCACTAGAGAAAACATTAGCAGCATTGATACCAAACAGAACATTTAGACATGAGCTATTGAGTATTGTAGATGAAAATATCAGTAAAGCTAAGGACACATTAAGAGAAAATATTAAAATATATTACAGAGACAGAGGTCATCAAATGCAAGGGTACATTACTGGGGTTTGTGTCAAATTATAGCAAATTTAAGTACAAATTAATTTACAAATTATAGTAAATTTAAGTTGGAGTTATCAGAGGAATGGATGGAAAAAAATAATAGTTGAAAATACCCCTGAGCCGGGCAGTGGTGGCGCATGCCTTTAATTCCATCACTTGGGAGGCAAAGGCAGGTGGATTTCTGAGTTTGAGGCCAGCCTGGTCTACAGAGTGAGTAGACCATGGCTACACAGAGAAACTCTATCTTGAAAAACCAGAGAGAGAGAGAGAGAGAGACAGACAGACAGACAGACACATACACACACACACACACACACACACACACACACACACACACAGAGAGAGAGAGAGAGAGAGAGAGAGAGAGAGAGAGACAGAGACAGAGACAGAGACAGAGAGACAGAGAGACAGAGAGACAGAGAGACAGAGAGAAAATACCCCCGATTCTTTCATGTTGTTAGCTGACCTGACCACAAATACCATGGAAGCCCAAGGCAAGAGTCATTTAAAATATCAAGGAATGCCATAATCACATCGCTAACAGGCACGGATATTGAGAAAATCTCCCAAGCAGCCAAAAAGGAAACAGACACGTCTTTGTAAAGAGGAGCAAGGAAAGCCTGCTGATGCCAGTGAGTTGCTGACTGGGGAGAAAGCAGGCTGGAAGGTGGCGGTGACGGAGCTGCAAGCTCAGGGGGCTGCCTTGGAACACAAACCCATGCAGACTTAGTACCTTTCAAAAAGGAAAATGAAGTAAATCAGTTTTAAGATGTGAAATATGAAAACATCACCACTGTAAAGTGTTAAAGAGAGCCTTTCAGACCAAAGAAAAATATTACTGGGTAAAATGATTAATTTATATAAAAAAATGAAGAGCCTTACAGCACTTAAGGATGTGAGTAAATAACTTTTATTTTTAATTCTTGAGTCTTTTGGAGAAGAATCTGGCTGTTGAACCAAATGGTAATTACAGTGTTCCTGTCTTCACCACATGGTTGGCCAATGACATTTTATAACTGAGTAGCTTCTCAAAGATCTACCTGAGAGTATCTTCTCATTATCAAGGATGCAGAGCTATTATCTAAGGTTTGAATTACAAGTGGTATATGTTTAATTTTGGAGGGTTATACACTTTCCACTCATTTCTCTAGATATAATACAATTTATTTTTTGGCATTGAATATGCAGTGAAGACATTCATGTCTACCCTTACCTTTTTCACTTAAGTTACTGCCCATTTTTCTGCAATACCGAGTACTTTGGCTTTTTAATTATGGACAATATTTCTTCTTTATTATATAATCTTTAGAGATTGATTGATCTGGAATAATAACCTCTTGAAAACCTAATGGAACTTTTCTTCTATTACATTTATTGAGATCAAGTTTAGGTCCTCCAGTAATATTAATATTTTTTTTAATGGTTCTTTTTCTTGCTTTTTCCTTTTTTTTTTTTTTTTTCGAGACAGGGTTTCTCTGTGTAGTCCTGGCTGTCCTGGAACTCACTTTGTAGACCAGGCTGGCCTCGAACTCAGAAATCCGCCTGCCTCTGCCTCCCAAGTGCTGGGATTACAGGCGTGCGCCACCACCGCCCGGCCAGTAATATTAATATTTATCAATAAACTTTTTTCATATTTTTTATTGGATATATTCTATATTTACATTTCATTTCCCTTTTTCTGGTTCCCCATCCCCCAAAGGTCTCACATGCCCTTTTCCCTCCCCCTGTTCCCCCATCCACCCCTTCCCACTTCCCTGTTCTGGTATTCCCCTACACTGATGTTTTGATCCTTTCCAGCACCAGTGTCCACTCCTTCCTTATTGTCGGATATCATTTGATATGTAGATTGTGTCTTTGGTGTCCCAAGATTCTAGGCTAATGTCCACTTATCAGTGAGTGCATACCATGGGTATTCTTTTGAGACTGTGTTACCTCACTTAGTATGATGTTTTCCAGCTCCGTCCATTTCTCTAAGAATTTAATGAATTCATAGTTTCTAATGGCTGAATAGTACTCCATTGTGTATATATACCACATTCTTTGTATCCATTCCTCCGTTGAGGGACATCTGGGTTCTTTCCAGCTTCTGGCTATTATAAATAAGGCTGCTATGAACATAGTGGAGCATGTATCCTTATTGCATACTGGAGAATCTTCTGGGTATATGCCCAGGAGTGGTATGGCTGGGTCCTCCAGAAGTATCATGTCCAGTTTTCTGAGGAACCGCCAGACTGATTTCCAGAGTGGTTGTACTAGCTTGCATTCCCACCAGCAGTGGAGGAGTGTTCCTCTTTCTCCACATCCTCGCCAACACCTGATGTCTCCTGAGTTTTTAATCATAGCCATTCTGACTGATGTGAGGTGAAATCTCAGGGTTGTTTTGATTTGCATTTCTCTAATGACTAATGATGTTGAACACTTTTTAAGGTGTTTCTCAGCCATCCGAATTTCTTTAGGTGAAAAGTCTTTGTTTAGCTCTGTACCCCATTTTTGGATAGGGTTATTTGGTTTTCTGGGGTCTAACTTCTTGAGTTCTTTGTATACATTGGCTATTAGCCCTCTGTCCGATGTGGAGTTGGTGAAGATCTTTTTTAATTTGTTGGTTGCCAATTTGTCCTTTTGACAGTGTCTTTTGCCTTATAGAAACTTTGTAATTTTATGAGGTCCCATTTGTCTATTCTTGATCTTAGAGCATAAGCTATTGGTGTTCTGTTCAGGAATTTTCCCCCTGAGCCAATGTCCTCAAGGTTCTTCCCCAGTTTCTTTTCTATTAGTTTTAGTGTGTCTGGTTTTATGTGGAGGTCCTTGATCCACTTGGAGTTGAGCTTAGTGCAAGAAGATAAGCGTGGATCAATTCTCATTCTTCTGCATGTTGACCTCCAATTGAGCGAGCACCATTTGTTGAAAAGGCTATCTTTTTTCTACTAGATGTTTTCAGCTCCTTTGTCAAAGATCAATTGGCCATAGATGTGTGGGTTCAATTCTGGGTCTTCAATCCTA
This sequence comes from Apodemus agrarius, assembly GCA_964023405.1. Lineage (NCBI taxonomy): Eukaryota > Metazoa > Chordata > Mammalia > Rodentia > Muridae > Apodemus > Apodemus agrarius. The sequence goes on along the minus strand of OZ030021.1, from coordinate 48,078,026 downwards.
TTCCATTGATCCGTCTCCCTGTCACTGTACCAATACCATGCAGTTTTTAACACTACTGCTCTGTAGTATTGCTTGAGGTCCGGGATATTGATTCCCCCAGAAGTTTTTTTATTGTTGATAGTTTTAGCTATCCTGGGTTTTTTGTTATTCCAGATGAATTTGAGAATTGCTCTTTCTAACTCTATGAAGAGCTGAGTTGGGATTTTGATGGTGATTGCGTTGAATCTGTAGATTGCTTTTGGCAAGATGGCCATTTTACCTATATTAATCCTGCCAACCCACGAGCATGGAAGATTTTTCCATTTTCTGAGGTCTTCTTCCATTTCCTTCTTCGGAGACCTGAAGTTTTTGTCATATAAATCTTCCACTTGTTTGGTTAGAGTCACACCAAGATACTTTATATTGTTTGTGGCTATTGTGAAGGGTGTTATTTCCCTAATTTCTTTCTCAGCCTGCTTATCCTTTGTGTATAGGAAGGCTACTGATTTGCTTGAGTTGATTTTATAACCAGCCACTTTATCAATAAACTTAATCTGTTACCTGCTCTACAATTGTTTTAATCTTTATTAGTAAGTCGATTTTTAGCCACGTCTGTTCTTTTCACCAATTAACAATCTTATAATAATCTGCTTTTGTCTTCAGTTGTTTTGTTTAACTTTAAAGTTTTCCTCTTTTGTTTTTAAGTTTTATCACCTAGATGCTGATCTTTTGTTTTCGTTTCAAAGGTTTTTTTTTGTTTGTACTTTATGTGTATGAGTGTTTTACCCATATGTACATATGTGTGCCACATGCATGCCTGCTGCCATTGTAGATTAGAGGAGGACATCAGATCCCCTGGAATAGTAGCTAGAGATGTTTATGAGACACCGTTTGGGTCCTAAGAACCACACCTAGGCGCTGTGTGAGTGCTCTAAACTGCCAAGCCGTCTCTTCGTGCCTTCAGTTCATCTTCTATAGGTTTTAGCAGAGACTTCTGTAGTGCAAAGAACTCCTGTCTACTTGCTGTTGAGTTCCTAGTGACACCACTCTTCCTCAGTAAAGGAGCAGTCTGTTCTGACACATTATTTCCAGGCCACAGCTCTTGCTGGAGGCCCAGGAATTTCAGGCTGTTGGTGATCTGAGTCCCCAGGGACAGAAGACCTCAGCTGGGCATGATAGCTTGCTGGCCCCACCCTCATTTCACCCTGCTGTGAGAAGATTCTTTTTGGTTTAGCCCCACCACCACCCCTGCCCCTGTCCCTTTGCAGAGTCTACCACTTCTCCCCCTGTAGTTGTAAAGGTCTTCACCCAGTCTCTTGCCCATCCCCCACCCACCCTTCCCCTGAGTCTCTTTTTCCCTTACATTCCTCATTTATTTTCTTCTGTTTAATGCTGGAGATAATTGGCCCTATGTGGTGATGATAACCAAATCGTCCGTAACTTCCTTCCATCTGCTAGAGATCACACTGGCTGGAGCCTTCCAGGGCTTTGGCTTTCCCTTCCAGTGTGATGCTATATTGGTTCTACCCCTACACATTTTCTTTAGTTCATAATCTAAAGTCAAATACAGCTCTCTATGGAGAACTGGTGAACTTTCTCTGAGTAGCTCCCCTCAGTCCCTGTATAGTCTGTAGGGGGAAGCTTGCAGAGTCCTTCTGAGTCATCCTGGGCTATGGTTGCAATGGCTTTCTGCGACTGTTTCCTTAGTTAAGTGTTGGTAATAATCTTGTCTTGATGGTCGGTTTTGACCTCTGTTGAGCTGTTGCTGTTCATATGGACTGTGGGTCAGGGAAGAGGCTGTGATATAGTTTCAATTTGCTGTGTTTTCTAAGATGTTGACATCACACAAGAAATTTTTGACTTGGAAATTTATCTAAAGCCATACAGGAAGCCAAGTGTAGGTATTCCTCATAGGGTATAATTTGTGATTCTATATCTGGTATCTACAAGTACAATTATGGCAATGTGTCAGGTACATCTATTGGAACCAGGAACCCCCCAATTCCACGGGTGCCTTTTCTTCTGTGGACTACAGATGTTTCCCATGACCGTACTTAATGTCACAGTTTAATGCATGCAAATCCCTTCCATATGGACCAAGTTGCATGTTCGTGAGTGTTTTCATCTGATTTAGAAATAGCACACAAGGCACATTCCACTCTTGAACAAGGCCATTTTCATCTTAAAGGGAAAAGAATTAAGTTCTGAACATTACAGTAAAAGCTTTAATCAGAATTTAACACTTTACTGTGTAAGTAAAATTGCTCTGGAGAATGAAGACTTTGTGTTTGCCGTTTCTCAGTCATAGGACTGACCTGGATATGTTGGCCCAAACACGTTCTCAGGCCAGTTCCCTAGAGGTTCTGATTCAGTGCTCAGTTGCAGTGATACCAGGATGATGTACAACAGGGAGCTTTAAAGATACTGAGGCACGCCTCACCTGTGCTCAATCAACATTGAGTGAAACCCAAGCCTTAGTGGTTTGCAGACCTCCACAGTAATCCCATTACAGGGTAAAGGTTGTAAAATACTTGCTTATACATGTTCCTTTCCAAACACCTCAGCGTGCTTTCTTTGCTAGCTAAATAAGGGATTTGCAAAGTATTTCATATATATATATATATATATATATATATATATATATATATATATATATAATCATTGCAGAGAGCCCCAAACAAAGCCATTTGGGATGAAATTCACTTTTAGGATATTTTGAGCTAAGTTCTAAGTCCTCGTATTAGTAGAACAGTTGTATTCTGATATCACTTAATAAGATTTGAGAGTAGTCTACTTTTATCATAAAATTTTCCTCATATCACCTATTTTAAATCCGAATGACTTCAGTCAGAAGCATAACACCTGCTGGGGGTGCAAAACAGCCCAGAGTCTTTATGACTGCATAGGGAGTCAGTGTGCATATGGTGACATAATCTGGAAGTAAGTCAGAAAAATTTTAGAAATTATGTGTACAACCTGGAAAGCTTCCTTGGGATTTTTCAAAAGGACAGTCTCACTCATTTGAAGCAAACTTCTGACAGATCTCGTTGTAGTTGAACTGTATTTTATTCAGTAATTACATGAGCAATTTGAAGGGTTCAATAAAAGTGTTGTGTAGACTGTAGTAAGATACATGAAGGAATATCTAATTATGTTATTTTTTATGTTTATAATGCTTCCTTCTTTTAGAACACTGTCAGTTTTTAATGGTTATATATTTATTTTAAAACCATGCATTTCCTGTTGTTGATGATATAGCAAAGCTAAGTCAATACATTTGGAATAAGGCCAGAGGACCATGGTGAGTATCATTTGGTCCCACCAAGAATGTCTGTGACAGAGGAAGAAAGCAAAAGGCTGTTAACAAGACAGTGCAGGATGTGTGGCGCAGGCAACCTCTGCCAGATAAACATCAGATGGAAAACCCTCACACCAGAAAATTCTGAAGGAACGGAGGAAGTGAAGGGGCATCCTGATGAGAAGTCCAAATATCTGCTAAGTAAAACCTTAATACTCTTGTGGTATTTGGATTTTTTCCCATATTATATTTTACTCCCCTTTTTTTTTTTGGCCTATTAAGTATGACTACAAGAATATATAAGAATCTGCGCCGGGCGTGGTGGCGCACGCCTGTAATCCCAGCACTTGGGAGGCAAAGGCAGGCGGATTTCTGAGTTCGAGGCCAGCCTGGTCTACAGAGTGAGTTCCAGGACAGCCAGAACTACACAGAGAAACCCTGTCTCGAAAAACCAAAAAAAAAAAAAAAAAAAAAGAATCTGCAGCAGTCCCTAGCCGGACCCCCTGCAAAGCTATGCAGGGACTACTCTAAAGAGGTTATCTTCAGATTGGATTGGATTTGCTAAGTCCCCAGAGAAGATAAATATCCCCTGCCCTCGGTTCCTCTATCTTCCCACAACACTTCTCTGTACAATGGACCAGTGCTGTCAGAGGAGGAAGCATCGCTGTAGGAATTGGGGATTCTAGATTTGGATTTATTTCCCATAGTGCACTTTGGCAAGTAGAAAGAAGTCAGTACCTTGCACAAGACAAATACCTAATATTTTAGTTACTGACATTATGAAACACATTCATCCAGTTGTTTCATTAGAAGCTCTGTGGAGATTTTTGTGTTGTTTATTTTAAAAATCCAATTACAGTGGATCTCGGAGTTTAGATTTAACATTCTCTAGTTCAAAGTCACCATGAATTAGGGAAAAGTTCCTTCTCTTAGGGAGCACTTCAATGCCATTGATTTAACATGATAACCGGAAATCAGGTGACTCTACTGTAAGTCTCTCTTACAGGAACGGGGACTATATCTTACAAGGACTGGGACTATAGTTCTTTCTGTCTACTGCTTCTGTCTGAACCACATTACCTTAGAAGGACACAAAAGCAAACCTCGAATGTCGTTATTTGAATGCTATGCAGTAATTCTGAGTAAACTATTAGTTGTCACTGCTTTGGTCTTCTTTCATTTGTGATTGGATTTGTTGTGAATACCAGACCAAATCTAGGAAACTGCAATGGAAAGTCATAGTGGCCCAGGGGAATTGGATCCATAAATCTCTAAACATCATGGGTTTGATCATGTGCCCTATACTAAATTTCCCTAAGTCCAGCATTTGGTATTCCAGCAAGTCCTAGCACTTCTGAGTATCCATTAGCCAGACAGTATAGCTCAAAGTATCCCCTTCTTATTTGCTGAGGACGTTTTAGAAAAGATGTTTCATAGTCTTAAGTCACTGTTAGCTTGTCAAGCTAGTTCTTTGTTGCAACTTGTGGAGGAAAGGATTAATGACATCTTACAGATGAGAGTCCTTCAGCAAGAGAAACTAACACAGGAGCTAGAGTAGAGACCATGGAAAAGCACTGTTTGCTAGCTTGTTCTCTATGGCTTGCTCAGTTTGGTTTCTTATACAACCCTTGACCACCGCCCACAGTGGACTGGACTCTCTTCGTCAGTTATCAATCAAGATAATACCCTGCGGACATGCTCACAGGCTAGTCTAATGGGACTGGGGACGGTTCCTCACTTGAGGGTCTCTCTTCCCAGGTGACTAGTTGTGTCAAGATATCTGTTTAATAATAAAAAAAAGAAATCTGTTTAATTTGATCTTTGTTTCTTCCAATAAATATTTTTCTAATTTATTTTCTTTTTAAAAAATAGTGTTTAGTATATCGCAGAATATAAATGTTGACATATCTTTGATTAGAGGTTTCCCTAGGTAAATGGTACTTTCTCTCTTTTCTTTTTCTTTTTCTTTCTTTTTCTTTTTCCTTTTCCTTTTCCTTTTCTTTTTCTTTTTCTTTTTCTCTTTTCTGAGACAGGTTTCTCTGAATAGTCCTAGCTGTCCTGGAATTCATTCTGTAGACCAGGCTGGCCTTGAACTCAGAAATCCTCCTGCCTCTGCCTCCCAAGTGCTGGGATTACAGGGACTGCCCGGCTGGTAAATGGTATTCTTTTATTTTTCATCATTTATTGCTAATGCTAAGAAGAACAACTGATTTTCATTCATTGATTTTGTATCCTGAAATGTCAGAGAAGTAGTTTTTAAAACAGGTAATAGTAGATAATACAAGAACATGATCATGTCACCTAAAAACAGAAAGACCTTAATGTCCTTTACTTGCCTAATTACTCTGGTGGAAGTCTCTACTCTCAAGTTGAACAGAAGTGGTGAAGTGGTTTTCCTTGCTTTAATCTTGGCTTTAGAAAATGTGCCCATTGTCTCACCATTGTGAATTTTCTATTCTTTCTTCCTTCTTCCTTCTTTCTTTTCTCCCTTCCTTCCTTTCTTTCTTTTTATAGATATCCTTACTAGATTAAAGAAATTCTCTTCTAGTCTTATATTTTGTGTGTTTTCATCATAAAATCTACTGGATCTTCTCAAATGCTTTTCTTGAGTTAATCAGATTTTTTTTTTACTTTTATTATATTCATATTATATATTATGATTAATTTCTCTACATTGAACCAGCCTAAATATTTGCATTTCTCTTTTTAGTGATGAACATAATTCTGTTTTTAGCCCCTGCCTGTCATGGTTTTGCTGAGGATTTTGGGTCTGTTTCCATAAGGAGTATTTGCCTGTGTTTTTCTTAATTTTGATATCTTTCTCTGCTTTTGATGCTCTTTGAACTTTGACTCCACAGAATGACAACTTCAGTCTGACCTGTAGCTACTTTAGAAACAGTTTTCATATTTTGTATCATTTTACAAATTAGTGTTTATCTAGAACAAGCTTACTGATATGATTGGCCATACTCATAGTATCACTTTATGTTGTTTTGTTTCATAGAACCACTAATAACTATCATCTACTCATGATGTTAACAATTCTAGTGCCTCCTTGTTCTTTAGTTCAATCCAGCCAAAGATTTGCCAATTTTATCTATGAAATGGCAAATTTTACCTTTGTTACTGTTTTTTTTTAATCTTTCCAGTTTTAATTTCATTTGTTTCTCTGATTTTCTTCTTTTGGTTTGCTTTAATATTAGTCATTTTTTTTCTGGCAAGGAAGCCAATAATTATACTGGGGTTCTTTTGTGTGTGAGGTGTTGGGTTTTTCCAACTACTTTAACAGTTGCCCTCTTTGTCTAGGTTTCAGTTTCTGATTTTAATGAGTTGGAGCATATTGAATTTCTTTGTGATTTTCTTATCTACTATGATAAAGCAGAGAGACCAAGACAACCAAGAAGAAATTTTTCAAAGGCTTACAGTCTTAGAGGGTTAGAGTTCATGACCATTATTCTGGGGAGTATAACAGCAGGTGGGCAGGCATGGCAGTGGAGCAGTAGCTGAGAGCTTGCATCTTGAGGCACAGCAGAGAGAGAGAGAGAGAGAGAGAGAGAGAGAGAGAGAGAGAGAGAGAGAGAGAGAGAGAGAATATGAAAACGAGAATGGTAATAGTGAGAGACTTTGAAACCTCAAAACCCAGTGACATATGTCCTCCAACAAGGCCATACATCCTAATTCTTCCCAGTTTCTCCAACTGAGATCAAGCATTCAAATAGATGAGCCTATGTGGATCATTCTCATTAAACCGCCACAGAGCTGTAGATTAATGATGTGTTCAATCAGGTCAAGAGAATTTTCCGCCAGTATTTCTTCTGTTGTTGCTTTTGCTTTCCCTCTTTTTCTGGTACTAGTATTTTTCTTTTTCTTATTGCCCATATTTTATATACTTAATGGTGTTCCCACCTTTCTCTGGATCTCTCTTCATTTTATTTTTTCCCTTCTTTTATGCTCTGCCCTCAAAATGTAACCCCAACAAAAAAGCCAGTGACCTATCTTAGAAGATAATGACATTTGCCACCAAGCCTAACACTGTGATTTCGATTCCCAGAGCCCATGACAGAAGAAGAAAACTTATTCCCACAAGTTTTCCTCCACACGTGTGCACAGCACATGTGCAAGCCCCCACCCCCCACAGAACAAGCAAGTAAATCAGCTTTTTTTTTAAAGAAATACAAGCTTCTTGTGATTCTGACACTTGAAGAAATGAAACAGAAAGGATTACTTAAAGTTTGAGGCTAGCCTGTTCTCCATAGTGAATTTCAGGCTACCGGTCTGTAGTATATAGTATAAGACCGTGGCTCAAAGAAAAGGAAGAGAGATCAAAGGGAAAGAAAGTTAGGGATTGTCTGCTTTGCCCAGTCCACTCTCATGCCTGCTTCCATCTTGTTGCTTCAGACTTCCTGTTTGGTCTTTATCCCTAATTGCCTAATCGATTATGATACTCTCACCACTCCTTGCTTGTCCTGCAAGATCTCCTTTAGTCCTTGAGCAAAATTCACTATGGCTCTGAATTCCATCAGATCTGGTCCTGCGGGGCCTCTCCCAGGCTGGGTGCCTCCTCTCCCCCACTGCGAATTCTAGTTACAGTCTCCTCTTTTTTCCCCCTAGCTTTTGTTGAAAACTTTAGGAGAGGATACATTATAGCAAGTCTGTGCTTCTACAGCTCAGAAGTCTGATGCTACTGTTTGCCCTCTGAAGAGACTGAGACAGAGAACAAGTTCTGGGCATGCTCAGTCACCCTGGGGTGGGGGGAGGACTAGTGGTTTTCTCAAAGCTTTCTCTGACTCTCCCTTTCTCTGATCTCTGTTAAGCTGTCTGCTTCTGTTGATGTCACACCGGTTTGTGGGGTTCCACTAATTGCTCACTAATTACTTCATTGTTTCTCTAATGCCTTAGGGCATAAATTGTTCCACAGGCTCTTTCAATTAAATTCAGGCCCCCTTTGCAGAAGAATTCTTTGAGATCAGTCTTTGAAGTCCTTAGGGATCTTTTCCTGTGGTTTTTCTTCCAGATAACTAACTGGGCTGTGGTTTGGCTCATTGTCTCCCAGAGCTACCTGCATCCTCTTGCTTGCTCACCCCCGAAATTTCCAGCTTCAAAAGTACTCTTATGTAATGTTTTAAATATAGTAGTTCTTGAGGACTAAATCCCTGAGTGTTTGCTTGGGATTGGAGCTGGAGACAGTGGTCTGCATCTCCTCAGCTTGCCTGTCCTCACTGGAAACGTCTCCCCTTAGCAGCATGCTGTTATATTAGCTGCCCTAGTGTTCCTGGCCCAATGCACCCTGCATAGCTAGCTATCCATTCCGCCAGACCCCTCACCTGTCTGTCCCTGGAAGTGAGCCCCTGCAACGCCAAGCTAAGGACACTAGTCATAGCCCGCTTTCCCAGAAGACAAGACTCAGCCCTTAAAGGCAGAGGGAATAGGAATGTCTCTATGTTCTTGCTTGTACTGAAACTTCATGACCCCAAGCTGGCACACCAATAGGAGGAAGGAAGAGACATAGACTCTTGCTGTTTCTGAAATGTTGTAGACTTTCTTGAAGACATGCTAATTAGTCTGTTTTGTGCCAGTTGGACAATATTCACAGATATAAAATGACTGCTGCTTGAAGTCCTTTTATTCATTGTTTTGCTGGGGACTAGGTTAGCAAATCTATCCTCTTTTTATAGACATTTTTATGTGTATGTAAATGTTTCTTTAAATTCATCAACTTCCTTTCTGACAATCAAAGCATCTCTTTTTTTTTTAAGTGTCATATATTCCCCCTCTGGTTGTTCTCCTGGACCATTTCACAATCTCACGTCATCTCTGTTGTGCTTTTTGTCCACTCACTGAAATCTGTCTCTAGTGTAGACTGGGTCTCAGTCTACACTGCACCCAGGGGCCTCTCCACCTGCATCCCAGTTCCCAGTTCTTCTGTCTTCTTGAGTCTGGGTTTATTGAAGCATGAACTCCTAAGGCTTTATCCTCCCAACAGTCTCTATGTGAGAAATGAAATAGCCACAAACAGGACTGGAGGATATAGTCATTTGCAAGAAGACAAGAAGGACCCAAGTTTAGTGTCCACATTCCTTACAGCTTCTACATAATGACACATCTATAGTCTGTAACTCTTGTGACTTTCTTATTATTACATGGCTCAAATCTGCGCTGTTTATGCAGGTGACCTCTGAGGTTACCTAAGAGTCCTTTGTATAAGTCAGGAAACTTCTTTTCACAGGGTTCTTATGTGGAAGGAGCTGTGTTCCTATTGTTTAATAAGCTTATATTTTACATATATATTCAAGTTTGGGATTTTACATGTGTTTTAATTTTTTCCCTGTGTGTTTAATCTTTTACTATGCGTATTTAGTGTAATAAAGTAAGTAATATTTACTATTTGTATTTCTTTGCCTAAGAATATGCTGTATCAGAGTTTCTAAGGTACCTACATTATCTTAATAAACTGGAACATTAATTCACTGTGGAGTACTCACTAGTAAACAGCTATACACACACACAAAAGAAAGGACACATTCTCTGGTGGAAATAAAGTATTTTCTGATGAATTTGACTGGAGAAATTTCAAATAATTGCATAGAAAATTTCACTCTGAGAGTGTCATTTAGTCTGAGACCTCTGTTCATTGTGGTGGTTTAGGCCAGGGCTTCTTCTATCATTTCTACTCTGAATCTCTTTTCATTCAAGAAATGTTTCTATAACCATGGGCTCATGCATATAAACTAGGAGTACAGAGAGTTTTTAACAGATAATAAGTCATAAAGAAAAAATTTAAGACTTGTTTTTAATCTTATGTGTGTGAGTGATTTGCCTGTTTGTACTAAGTGCATCATGTGAATGCAGTTCCAATGGAGTCCAGAAGAGGGCGACAGACCCTCCCTGGAACTGGAGTTCCAGACTGTTGCCACCCACCACGTGGGTGCTGGGAACTGAGCCTGCATCCTCTGCAAGGGGAGCTCTTAACTGCCGATCCATGAATCTGGTTCCAGGAATTAAATGATTCTTGGCCATACATATAATTTTTTTTGACTTATTAAAGATGAAAATGAATTTGCATATGGAAATGGTGTACTCGTTTACCTTTACATGAATAATTGGATGTGAGCTCAATGAACATTTGATTCCATCGTACACAGAGCAGCTTCCGTGCTTTTCAGAGCTGACTGACATTTGACCACCACTGACTAGGCACTAGAAAACAGCAGAAACAAGTGTGGAGCTGTTTCAGAGATTGTCAGAAACCCTATCCTAATCCTAAACCAAAACTAATGTAATGAATTTTTGTGAACCTCAAAACCAACTACTCAGGCAGCGATTTTTAAGAACCCGACATTCTAATGTAATGCAACCCAATATTCTAATGGACGGAGGAGGCTGGGAACAGCAGTTGGGAGACCTTCCGTCTGCATTTTCTGTAAACAGGCCATTGTCACTGTACCTTGGGATGCACAGTGAGAGCTGTAGTTCACAGACATTGAGCAGGGCCAGCGTTAGCCAGGGTACTACAGGTAGCCATAGTGAGCACGACACTGAGTGTGCAAAGTGTGCAAATGTTAACAAACAGGACTGCAGGGAAGCCATGTAGGGCCACATGGGCCATTGCTGGCAGAATGACCTTAGACTCTGTACAGGTGTGATTTTGAATTCCTTTTCACCAGTGTGTGTTCAGAATCTCTTTACTATTGCCTGGTTTTCGTTTTTGTTTTTCTTTTTGGTTTGTTTGTTTTTTGTTGTTGTGGGTTTTTTTGTTGTTGTTTGAAACGCTCACATTCAATAATATGAGCCTGTGTGGAGTTTCCACCCACAGTCTGTGAGTCTGTGAGAACTGGCACACCAACCAATTGTAAGATTGCTATTCTTTACTTAGTCAGCAAAGGTTAATTTCAGTTTACCCAGCTATCCAGTGGAGGCTGCTGGGAGCTTTGATGGTCATAGCAGCTCACAGATCTGAAAATAAAAAGGCTCACACTCATGCTCACCTCTGAAGATACTGAAGCACAGAGAGGAGATGCGGTGACGTGGTAGCATCTACAGTGGTTGGTGAAGCTAGCAGGATATTTCTGTTCTTGCTTTATTGACTATAAATGTCACGTGCTATAGTTACACCTTTGGAAGGGACAGAGATTTGTTTCTTTCCATGTGTCTGAAAGGGGCAGGTTGTATTTGATAAGCAGTGTTATTAGCCAGTACAGGCCTGGGGAATAGAAGGATCTTGCTTTTTTGGGTTTGGGAGGACCTGGCCATTTTACAGACCTGGTTGTTTTAAGGTCCTGGCTATTTTAAGATTTGTAGAAAGAAGGTTCTTGATAAAGGAGACTTCACAGGAAAGGCTTTAAAACTCTGTGGAAAGAGTTGAGTGTGTGAGAGAGAGAGAGGAACCTGGGCTGGTGTGGCCGTTCTTTCACAGCTGGGAGTTTAGGTTCCTAACCGTTACCATTTCATGGTTTCCTTGTCAGCAGAAAAAGTTTTCTGTTCTGCAAATATAATGCTTGCACAGGGATGTGAAACTAGAATTTATGTTCTTTTTTGGAGGGGAGGAATCTTAATTTAATATCAAGTGTACTAGATTTTAAAACCAACTGTACTGGCTAGTTTTGTGTGTCAACTTGACACAGAGTGGGGTTATCACAGAGAAAGGAGCTTCAAATGAGGAAATGCCTCCATGAGATACAGTTGTAAAGCATTTTTTCAATTAGTGACCAAGGGTGGGTAGGTGGTGCCAATCCTGGGCTGGAAGTCTTGGATTCTATAAGAAAGCAGGCTGAGCAAGCCAGGGGAAGCAAGCCAGTAATGAACATCCCTCCATGGCCTCTGCATCAGCTCCTGCTTCCTGACCTGCTTGAGTTCCAGTCCTGACTTCCTTTGGTGATGAACAGCAATGTGGAAGTTTAAGCTGAATAAACCCTTTCCTCCCCAACTTGCTTCTTGGTCATGATGTTTGTGCAGGAATAGAAACCCTGACTAAGACACCAACCATGATTTTTTTCCCTCCAATTTGACTTGTCTGTGGCAATCCCAACAAAGAAAGAGGTCTTCAGATAAAAACCGTGGGGGTAAGGAACTATAGAGCAGACAGCATAACATTTTCATTGTAATTTTTTAAAAATACATGATCTCTGGTGATATATGATTGTTATCTTGCAATTAAACTGAGAAATGTCTCTAAATAAGTCATATATATCAATTATTACTTTGATTCAGTCCCCCAAACAAGATGATTCTCCCTAATGGAGCATTTATTTAAGACAATTGCGTTCTTGCCAAGGTAGGCTTTGTGTAAGACTTAGTAATTTTAAAACATGGTGTGTTCAGGGGGTAGGGAGATGGTTCAGTGGGTAAGAGGGCTCTCTGCATAGTCATTGAGATCTGAGCTTTATTCCTGGTATGCACTCAAAATTGGGGGGGCAGGGTATAGCCCTGGTGCCTGTAGCCTTAGGCTTGTGGAAGGCTGAGACAGGAGGACTGCTGTGACTTGCTGCCTCCACTCAATCTCCAGGTTCAGTGAGAGAATCCATATAAAGGGCTGGAGAGGGTACAGCAGGACCCCTGTCTTCCTCCTATGCATAGACACATGCATCCACTGACACACACATGCAAAGAACCACATATGCATACACACATCAATACACTCTACACACAAACACACAAAGAAAGAAAACTAAAGAGAGTGGCTCCTCTTATTTTTGCCTTCCCCCTCTCTGTCCTTTCAATGACTACAACTTTATTGGTATAATCTTTTGTATTTTCTTTTCATTTCTAACTTTCCTTCCATCCTAGATGCAGTGACTGTTATGCACGCACAGGGCATCTAAGCTTTTATTGAATCACTAGGAATCAAAGCAATGACACACAATACACTTGCCAATTTTGTTGCCACCTGATACATGTCCCCAGCCAGTGAGATGTCTAGTCGACGACATTTTGGTAGTGCTAATGTTCTTATTCACAAAATATTTCAGTTTTTATTAAGTTCCATTCTGCTTAGAAGCGAGTGATAGCCTCGTCTCCAGGTGTTCAGCTAGGCAGTGGTATACGTGAGCTTAGTCATTACAGAACAATTTCAAAACCTCCTAGTCATCAATGTTGTGACTGAGAGAGAAAATGTAGCTGAAAACAAATGGCTTTCAGGCATGAAGACGTCAGGCATGAGAAAGCGGCAATTCTACAGAAATCTAAAACAACACCACCAACAAAGTCACAAGAAACGGACTCCTCCTTGAACAGTTTTAACCCTTTGCCCTTGCCCATTTGTTGTCAGTGGTGTGCTAGGCAGCCCAGCCAGTCGCAAGCCTCCGCTGTGGACACAATTAGAATTACACAATGCTAATCTCTCCCAAATGAAAAGAAAGTTTGAACCTAGTATGAGGTAAATATATCTACATTTTTTTCCTATATAGCTCAGGATATATTTTGAATGTAAGTTTTGGGTGCTCTGTGAATTTGTATTTGTGAGAGTTCATCTTAAGGATGAAGTTGTATTGTAAAAATGAAACAATTCAGACAACCTTAGCTGTTCAATTTTTTTTTTGCTCCAAATTAGTAAGTGTTGTTTTTATGCATAACATTTGATTTTGTTTCTCAAAGGGATAATCAATTTAGGAAGCCTACCTCATAGGTCTTAACATTTCCTGTCTGTATATCAAGCAAAGTTGTCTGAGATTACCTGAGAATTTTCTTAATGACTAGAAGAAAAATAGGCACAGGTCTTATATGCCAAAATGAAAATGTGATGTGTGATTTTGAGCTCAAGAAGATATTTTTCCAATAATTATCTTGAAGTTGATGAAATTTACTAAATAAGGAGAGGTGATAAATGATTGATTGATAAGAAAGACAATAGATGGTAAGTTATGGGTTGATAATTGAAAGAAAACAGATACATAGATATATAGATGATAGGCAATACATTGGTGATATTTAGATTGACTGAATATCACCTTCAATCATCTTCTTAATTTTAAGGATAGACTCATTGAGCAATCAAAAGCTAGAACAGAAACATTACATATTGATTAAATATGAGATGATTTATATACTGGAATGTTAGTGCCACTTGAAAACATGGATACCCAAGTAGGTTTTCTTTGATGTCATCACAGGTAGGGCCAGCTTTCGGTGGCTCAAAGCCATTGAGACCCAAGAGAGGTCAGAGATGCTGCAGGGACACCATCTGAACAGATAACCTTGGGGCTAATCTGGAGCCCCAGGCTGAGCCTCTGTTCAGGTCATAGCAACATTGCTGGGAGCAAGATCAAAAGTTGGGAATCAGTGTCCTCCGTGGCAGACCAGGGACCCTGACAAGGGCTCTGCTTCTGTGTCTGCCCATTGCACTTCCAGGCGAGGTGAAAAGGGAGAGCCCCCTTTTCCCTGCAAAACTTTTTTTTATGGATCTGGTATTTCTCTCTGCAAAATAATTTATTCCTCATTGCAGAGTGCTGTTTTTCAGACTACGCATCCTGGCCTTGGTTCCAAACAGAACTTTGAAAAAGAGGGAGCTTGGATAATAGACTCAGAAGTGTATTATTTCTTGGGAAGATCCACTTATCCATTTAAGTGGTTTCCTATGGCTTTCATAAGCAAGAACACATTATCCATATGTAATTATGAGACTCAAAACCACAGTACATTTTACACAGACTTCTCTGACTCCTTCAGGCTTCATCTTACAAACTTCTCTGTTGTGACGTGAACTCAAAGACAGAACTGTTTTGCAAATAAGAGTAGCCTGAGATGTTAGATTATTAATGATCGTGGCGATATGGACAAAAACCAGGCAGTGTGTATTTATTGAAAGACAGTCCCTGGGCCCAGCCCTCAAGGTTTGTTCATACAGACACACATGTTCAGAGCATCTGATCTGTGAAGCTCGCCTGTTTTTCAAGATTCAGTTTACAAACTCATTGAATATGTGATGTTTCCGAATATCTGGACTGTTGATGACATTTGGAACCGTGGACGCCCAGCTAGATTTTCTTCTATGTTAATCGCTACTGTCCATCAGCCACTGGTGGGGCAGGCTCTTAGATCACGGGCAAGTTGTTGGTGAAAGCTTGGGCTCCTGAACTGGCAGAGGGCCCCTCCCCCACCCCAGTCATTGAGCTTGGTGCTTCTGTACAGAGTGGTAGCCTGTGATACCTTGCTTGTCGGAGTTACAGAGAAGCAACTAAACTGCTGGATGATCTCAGTACCATTTGCAATAACCATAGAAGCCTTGCCATATTGCGCTCATGAGCACTCACACCAACACGTGTGATCTCCTATGCCCAGCGTTGCTTGCTTAACAATGGAGGAATCACATTTTAGGCCTGAGATGTGAGCTTTGACAAACAGAAGAACAGCACCGGAAGACAGAAGGGCCTTGGACCATTTACAAGCTGGAGCTATGCTCGCTTACACACCCTGTCAGCACTGTTAGCTGTAGTAGTAGTGTGGGATCTACTGCAGAAAGCTTGTATATCACGGCATAATGGTGCAGGTTCTGACGTTCTCCATGACATTTAGAGCAGCAATGATGTCATCTGGAGGAGAGCCAGTCATACCAAAGGTATCTTTTCACTAAATCTGTTCCAGGCAGCCTCGTTTGAGGATGTGACAGAGGCTCGCATAGTGAAAGATAAGTGTTTGCCACAGTCGGTTTCTCCCCACACTGGACTTCAGGAATGCTTCTGTGTAAAAGTTCTTTATGAGCAAATAAATTTTGAAGACTGCCTACTATAACCTCCTCTTGGCAGTTAATATATACCTAAGTACATTAAACACTTCCAAAGGTTGTAGAGTTGTATCTACAAAGGAGCTAGTTTTCTTGAATTCTCTCTCTCTCTCTCTCTCTCTCTCTCTCTCTCTCTCTCTCTCTCTCTCTCACACACACACACACACACACACACACACACACACACACAGTTTTTTTTTTTCGAGACAGGGTTTCTCTATGTAGCCCTGGCTGTCCTGGAACTCACTCTGTAAACTAGGCTGGCCTCGAACTCAGAAATCCGCCTGCCTCTGCCTCCCAAGTGCTGGGATTAAAGGCATGTGCCACCACTGCCCAGGTCTAATATCTTTTTTGATGTTTGACCACAGAATCCTTTTTTTGACAAAACATTCCTAATGTGTTGTATAACTGGCCTGCCACTAATCATATAGTGAATTTCAACCAGGTGTGTTTGGTCATGAATGTCATGAATCACATCAAAGACAGACTTGGCACCTGAGAGTCATAGCTCGTAGGTATCTGGGTACCATTTTCTATTGAATGTGGCAGAATGAGCCAGGAGGCCCAGGTTCATCTTTATTCCTTCTGACGAGACTACTTACTCCAACTTCACAGCCTTGTTTCCCTATCTGTTGGTCCATAATCAAACCCCTTCATTTCTACCGCGTTCCATCTCTAAAGGTTGGAGAAAATGATTCAAATTTAAGTCATCTGTTACGGTGCCTAAAACGCTTTCTACATCCCATCTAGTTTGGGCTAAAACTTTTGAGGAGGCAGGCAACGGAGCCTGCTGGCGCCTGCCTAACACTTGGGATTCAGCAGAGACGTTATTGAGCTGTTCCACATTATCTTCTGTAGATAGTGCATCCGGCTGCTTGGGCGCTCCGTGAGCATTTTCTGTCATCCATCTAAGCACCGGCGCCACAGCCTCTTTCAGCACTGAAGGTAGCACTTCTTTACCCTCTGCCCATGAGGAGAACAGCAGCAAAGCTGCTGATAAGGATGTGAGCGAGCCGTGCGGTGGAGTAGCTGCTGAAAGAGAATGATGTAACAGGAACGGCAGCAGAAACAGCTCTACCAGGCAGTGGTTCAGAAGTCGAGACACCGTGGCTCCTGGGATGCAGATCAAAGTGCCCAGTGAGGCATTCAGTAAGCCAAGCTAGTTTATTGAAAGAATAAAGACCTTATAGTCTTTATTTTTTTATTTTTTATTCGATATATTCTTTTTTACATTTCAAATGATATCCCCTTTCCTGGATTCCCCCCTCCCCAAAAGTCCCATAAGCCCTCTTCCCTCCCCCTGTTCCCCAATCAACCCCTTCCCGTTTCCCTATCTTGGTATTCCCCTACACTGCTGCACTGAGCCTTTCCAGGACCAGGGGCCACTCCTTCCATCTTCCTGGGCATCATTTGATATGTGAATTGTTTCTTGGGTATACAGGATGGAATAGATGGGCACAAAAAAATGTAGTTAAAATAAAGCAAGATGTATTGATCGAGTGTGGAACGACTCTGCCGAGATAAGCAAAGATGCTGCGAAATAGAAGGAGCGTGATGACGGAGGGCATGGATCGGGATGGAGACGGCTCAGCTAGTGAGGTACTCACTGTGCAGCCCTGAGGACCGAGGCTGCACTGGCAGCACCTATATAAGAACGGCAGACACAGAGGCAGGAGGCTGTGCTCTCAGGGCTGAGGAACCGGAGGCAGGAAGTCCCTGGCCAGCCATCTAACTAGATCATAGAAGGATGTAGCTCTTTCACTGCCGCTCCGATCACGTCATTCTCCCTGGTTCAGGGAGAGACTGTCAGGGAGAGTGTTTGAGAAAGACAAACAACACTGACTTCAGGTCTCCACATGTATGCACATGAGTGAACATGCACACACGAGATTTTGGAAAGGGGGAAGAATTTGGTGTTAGATGCAATCACTGATTTAAAACCTGCTTCACTTAGGTGAAGCTTCTCTTTGGGCAATTCTGCTTAACCCAAGTAAAATCAGTAAAAGAACGAGACATGCCACCAAGTAAGACTGTTACACAGATTAAGCAGTGTTGTGCCCCTAAGTCCAGGTTGTTGTGTTTTGTTGCACTGCTGTCCGTCTGTCTGTCTATCCATCTGCCTGTCCTCTATCTATCCATCTATCTATCTATTGCTTATTCACAGCAGGGTTTCCGTCTGAATCCACACATCTTCAGACATATAGCCCTTTATAGAGCCAGTGCCTCAGTGCCGAGAGTGGATTCATTTCCGTTTCTCTGTGGTCTTGGGAGATAACCACAACAGCATGTATAGATAGAACATTCTGGGATAATGTCAATACTTGTGCGGTCGAGTGTGGTAGCCGTTAATCACGGAGCGGCCTCTGAGCCCTCGACATGTGGCGAGAGAGACTGAAGAGCTGGATGTTTGTTTTATGTCACTCGTGCTTTAAGCTGACGTTGAGGAGGCCGCATGTGGCTGCTGGTGGCTTCTTTTGGCCGCACAGCTGTGCATGCCAGCAGGCCACCGTGCCCTGCCCCTGTGAGGTTAGAGCTGGTACACTTCGCTTCCCTAAACTGATCAATTTCATGGCACTAATTCTCTCGTTGGGACAAAAAAAGTCATCCCTTTGTAAGCAGCACAGGATGCTCTTTTCCTGGGCAACCTTCAGCTCTTTCACCTAAAACTCTACACAAGGGGTATGACAGCCTGTGTGGTGAGCTTTTCCTACTCTGATGACAACTCCTTTCCCTTCAGGGAGTGACTATCTCTCTTCCTCTTATTTTGAGTGAGTGTGGAAAGGGTTTACTTTCCAGAAGCAAAGGAAGACCTTGGTCTCATTTTTACTTGTGTCTTCATGAGTTACATATCCTCACTACCAACGCTCGCCTGCCCGTCAGTTTCTATGGCTAGTATAGGTTTGCAAGTCTCTTAGGATAAGGCCCATTCAGTTTCTGATCTGGTATCATTACATTCTAATCTTTTGGTGAGTGGCCATAGAGGATGTATTTGCTCTTGAATCTTTCCTGGTGTTGATCCAAGTCCAAGAACTGGCAGGGTTCACGTCAGCAGTGCAGACCAACATATGTCCAAGCAGGACCAGGTCACACCTGCTGGGCCTCTCACAGACTTCTTCCTCCGGCAGTATTTCCCTGAAGGTCCCAATAATGAAAGCCAGAGAAAGAAAACATGGGATTCACTTTGTCTGTTCAGAGAATCTTAATGCATCTAGCATGTTGCACTGGGGCTCACGTGTCAGGCAGTCAAGCAGGTTTAGGGGAAGAGTGGGATCTTTTAGGCGTGCCTGACTTAACAGCAGTGATAGTTCATGCCACTCAGGAACCATTGATATAGCAGAGTTGAGTTACATCAACAATATACGAATGTTGTACAAGCATCCCTCAGAAAATTGTGTGGAAATTTTTATTTATTTCCACCAGAATCCAGTCTTAAGGACCTTGTTGGGTTTGAGTCGAGGGACACATAAGATCTGTGCATGTGCCATGTTTTTTATTGGTTTTAGTCTCCCTTGAATATGCATAAATATTTTGTGAGCATATATCATTTTTCCCTGAAATATATTCAGGACTACTTTGCTTTACATTTTTCTTAGACACCATAAAGAATGTCTGTTGTTAATTAGAGCTGTGAATGAGCTTCTTTTCACATTCTTCCTTTATATCTCTATTCCCCCTCATTAACTCGGGTCAAAAACCCTTTATTTCAAAAGTGGCTTTAATCTTCTGCTTAATCCTATTTAGTGTTTGATCTACATCACTTTGGGGGTTGTTCTTTAAGTGAGTTAATTGATTTTACTTAGCATACACTTCAAGTACATAGGCCATGAATCTTAGGAGCACATCTTTGAAAGCCTTCCTCCTTATGGAGAGTAACAGCAATGACAGGAGTTCTGTCTGTACCATTGGCCCACTCCTAATGACCCTTCAGCCTCCCCATCTCTAAGGCACCCTTTGATGGTAGCAGAAAAAAAAGCCGTCCGTCTTCCACGCCAAGTACACATCCCACTGACATATTAAATAATGTCTATGTTAGAGATAAAATGTGCTGCAGCTGTGCTCACTAATGCTGCTACTCATCTAGCAAAGGAACAAATCTTCAGTGTCAACCCCAGGCACCAAGGGGTCATGACCCCTGATGTCAGAGATCAAATGGAGAGTTCATCTTTGGAGAATAATCAGAATGAAAGCAAGACATCTAATTATTTGTGTAAAGGATACTTATTTTAAACTTGTGTCCATACACATACGTTTTGTGACATTATCCATTTTTAAGTTCAGGACCATGGACTGTATTCACATTGAGGCACTTGAACTCTTATGCAACCTCTCTCCCCCTCATTTGTATAACCCTTTTGGTTTTGTTAAGCTGATATCTCCTTACCACTTAGACACTAGCTCCATACCCACATCTCTTGGTTCCCAACAACCACTGTCACAATTCTCATTGTTATAAGTTTGATTATTCTGGTCGTCTCATGTGGGTGAGGTCACCTTGCTTAAGTCTTCGAGTTAAGATTACTTCTGCCCACATGCCTGCATCCCTCCACCTTCTGTGAGGGTAAATGATACTCCATTGTACGGACTTACCACATTTTACTATTCATTCATCTGTCACTGGGTGGTTCCTACCACTTGATCATTGCAAATGATGCTAGCTGGATCATTAACAGACTGAATGAAAAATATTGAGTGTTGAGACATTAACAAACAGGTTTTAGTAGCCGTTTTAAGAGCACTTCAAGTACTCTTTGGTTTTCTCTTATACTGTAGCCTGAACACTGCTCTACTCTATCGGCTGCTTGTCATATTACAAGTTTGTCACATACGCATGACTAATGCCTTCCCTAAGTGACTCAACTGTATACCTTAAAGGCCCACCTAACACTCAGGTCTTACAAGCTAATAGACTCAAAGCTATACATATTAATGTGCGAACATAAAAACTTAGAAAACCATGGAGTTCACCTACCACTTATACTCAGGACCTTGTGCAACAATGAATCTCTGTTCATCACTGTTCACTAAACAGAGAGGCTTGTCTGAGTAAACCTGAGAGTGGGCATGAGGACACATATTTACAGGGCAGCCTGATGCTATGTCAATCTAGATAAACTGCAGTATTCAGTTCCCCCTTACAGTCTATGATCGTTTTCTAGTTCAAGGTTTCTAGTGTGAGGTTTGTGTTTCCTCTTGTAGAGCAGGATTCCAATCCAAAGAGAAAGCAAATGGTTACCCCCATAACCATAGTTCCCTGAGGACACACCTCACTTACATAAGTGGTTTTTGTAAGATCATAATATTTATATATAAGTAAGACTATTGATCCCTCTTCTCCCTCAGTAGCTGCATAGCATCTTCTGAAAGCTAATAGGGAGGACATTTCCAGCTCAGTCCTAGTTGTTGTCTGTATATCACACATTCAAGATGCATAGTGTCTAGCAGTAGAGTCTTCTCATCTACCTCTGATAGGCAAGCAAAAAGAATGGCTAGAACTTGTATTGTTTTGGAGATGGGGATGGGGGGTTGAGGGGTGGGGATCCTCCGTGACTTATAACTCTGAGTACCCCACCTGTATCATTGCAGCTTTAATAACCCATAGCTTCTGGGAACAGCTTTTTCTGGCTATATAAGGTAGCTCCTGTTAAAATCCCTTTAAAAATATATATAAATTTTAAGATGTGGTCATGAGATACTAGGTATGTTTGTGGTTCTCTCATACCCACTGTGTCTGGATTAATCCCCTCCCTAATCGCCCCCCCTGCTCTCTCATGACACATGCTTCACTTCAGCATCCCCATCCCCTCCAGCATGCTCTAGAGTGCTTTTCTTCACTTTATTTTATTTTTATTCGCTATATTCTTTATTTACATTTCAAGTGATATTCCCTTTCCTGGATCCCCCCTCCCTGAAAGCCCCAAAAGCCCTCTTCCCTCCCCCTGTTCCCCCATCCTTCCCACTTCCCTATTCTGGTATTCCCCTACATTGCTGCACTGAGCCTTTCCAGGACCAGGGGCCTCTCCTTCCTTCTTCTTGGGCTTCATTTGATATGTGGATTGTGTATTGGGTATTCCAAGCTTCTAGGCTAATATCCACTTATCAGTGAGTGCATACCATGGGTATTCTTTTGAGACTGGGTTACCTCACTTAGGATGATGTTATCCAGTTCCATCCATTTGTCTAGGAATTTCATGAATTCATTGTTTCTAATGGCTGAATACTACTCCATTTTGTATATATACCACATTTTTTGTATCCATTAGTCTGTTGAGGGACATCTGTGTTCTTTCCAGCTTCTGGCTATTATAAATAAGGCTGCTATGAACATAGTGGAGCATGTATCCTTATTACATGCTGGGGAATCCTCTGGGTATATGCCCAGGAGTGGTATAGCTGAGCCCTCTGGAAGTATCATTCCCAGTCTTCTGAAGAACCACCAGACTGATTTCCAGAGTGGTTGTAGCAGCTTGCAGTCCCACCAGCAGTGGAGGAGTGTTCCTCTTTCTCCACATCCTTGCCAGCACCTGTTTTCTCCTGAGTTTTTGATCTTAGCCATTCTGACTGGTGTGAGGTGAAATCTCAGGGTTGTTTTGATTTGCATTTCCCTAATGACTAAGGATGATGAACATTTCTTTAGGTGCTTCTCAGCCATCCGATGTTCCTCAGGTGAAAATTCTTTGTTTAGCTCTGTACCCCATTTTTAAGGGGGATATTTGGTTCTCTGGGGTCTACCTTCTTGAGTTCTTTGTATATCTTAGATATAAGTCCTCTGTCAGATGTAGTGTTGGTAAAGATCTTTTCCCAATTTGTTGGTTGCCGTTTTGTCCTTTTGACAATGTCCTTTGCCTTACAGAAACTTTGTAGTTTTATGAGGTCCCATTTGTCAGTTCTTGATCTGAGAGCATAAGCTACTGGTGTTCTGTTTTCCTCGCTCTTTTGAGCATAACTCCCATATACAGGTTCAAGCCTAGGATGTCATTTATTTACATGAATTGTCCTGAAAATGCAGATTCGTAGTGACATAGTGCTCAGAGAGCAGTTGTCTAAGATTGGCCTGATAATAGTTATAAGGAGTCTTGGGGAAGTAGCAATCATGTTCCAGAGCTGAACTGTGATAACAGTTGTTTATTTCAATCAATGTACTATAAGTCATCTAATTGTGTATTTCAGGCAGATAGATTTATGGCACGCAGTCTATAGCTTAATTAAGCTATTTAGAGAGGAGAGAAATGCAAGAGTCTGCTAATTATTTTATGAGTTTGCTAATTGCCCTGATGCACAAAAGCATGAAATAAAGATCCAGGGAGATGGTTCAGCAGTAAAAGATGCTTGCTACTGCAAGCTGAAAGCCAGCTGGCTTGAGATTTATCTCTGGTACACACATCAAGTTGGGAGGAGAGAGATGACTCTACAAAGACTGCTCACCTCTCTACACATGAGCTGTGGCACGTGTGCCTCTCCTCTTCCACCCACATCATGCAATTGCACACATGCCTGCAATAAGAAATAAGGCAAATTTGAAAAATAAATATTAAATGAAATAGCATACAGTTCCCATATAGTAGCTGCTATGGACCACACTCTCTACCTGGAGTTGGGGCTGAAGGATTCTTTTTGTTTTGTTTTGTTTTTTTGTTTTTTGTTTGTTTGTTTGTTTGTTTGTTTTTGAAACAGTGTTTCTCTGTATAGCCCTGGCTGTCCTGGAACTCTGTAGATCAGGCTGGCCTTGAACTCAGAAATCTGCCTGCCTCTGCCTCCCAGAGTGCTGGGATTACAGGTGTGCACCACCACCGCCCAGCCCAATTCCCAGGATTCTTTTACGAAGCAGGAAGGCACAAGGTTTGGCGAAGTGGCAAACAGAAACCATGACACAGAAATGGTTTGGAGTTTGAGTGCATTTTGCTGCAGTCAGCCAGGGGATTTTAAACATGAGATCTTTACATATCAAAGGATGTATCCAGTACAGCAGGCACAAAAGACAATCAGCAATAACCATTTGCCATGAGGAAATGTAAAATCAGCTAGGTAAACGTTCCCATGTAAAAAGCCATAGGTAACATTCATAAAAGGGACTTCAAAGGGCATTAGGCCAGATCTCTCAGACCTTAGTGAGATTCTGTGAGTAACCTAATTATCACCTGGCCCTCTCTGAGGGAACCTGAGATCATAGTGTTAAGTTAAAGTTTTGCAAATCACAATGTCAGAGCCACTCTCATCAACATAACCATAAAAGTTTACATTTCATTGGGAGATCAATGTAATTATGTAAACTGCTAAGCAAAGCGATGCCGCCTAGAATTGAGTTTTTTTGGCCAATATTGTAGTTCAAAGAATGAACTTTTAATAACATTCTTGCCTGGTTACATATAGCTCAGGCTATCAGAACTTCTTGTGAATGAGGAAATAGATCAAAGGAAAGTCATAAAGGCAAGGCTGCCCTGAGATTAGAGCTCAGAATTCTCTCCGGCCAGGGAGCTCCACAAGCTTTTCCCTCGAGGACAGCACAAGTTTTTCTCGAGGACAGCCTCATTGTACAAGGCCTTTACCTGTGGAAATTATCACACAGTGTCCACCGAGGTCTTGTGCTTTACCTGTGGAAATTCACAGTGTCTACCAAGGTTCTTGTGGCAAGTTGCGCTTCATTTAAATATTAGAAGTTGGAAGGAGCCCAGATGTCCCTCAAAGGAGGAATGGATACAGAAAATGTGGTATATTTATACAATGGAATACTACTCAGCAATTAAAAATAATGAATTCATGCAATTTGTAGGCAAATGGTTGGATTTGGAAAATATCATCCTAAGTGAGTTAACCCAATCACAAAAGAATACACATGAAATGCAATCACTGATAAGTGGATATTAATGAGCCCAGAAGCTCTGAATACTCAAGGCACAATTAGCAAGTCAAAAGATTCCCAAGAAGAAGGAAGGAGAGGACCCTGGTCCTGAAAAGACTGGATCCAGTTTTGTAGGAGAGTACCAGAACAGAGAAATGGTGGGGGGGGTGATTGGGGAATAGGCTGGGGGGGAGGGGAAGAGGACTTATGGGACATATGGTGAGGGGGGAACTGGGAAAGGGGAAAGCCTTTGGAATGTAAACAAAGAATATAGAAAAAAAGAAAAGAAAAATAGCAAAATTTACATGCCACAGATTAATCTTTAACATTTTTAATTTAATATCATCTTCATTTACATTGCCAATGGTAAAATCTTTCCTGATTTCCCCCTCCCCAAAGAACCCCAACCCCTCTTCCCACTCCCTGCCTCCAAGTATATGCCCCTCCACCCAACACACTCCCACCTCCCCCCACTTGGTTTCCCTTTGTTGGGGACTCTATTGAGCCTTTACCTGACCAAGGACCACTCCTCCCACTGATGCCCAACAAGGCCTTCCTCTACCACATTTTTGGCTGAAACCATGTGTATCCCTTGGGTAATGGTTCAGTCCCTGGGAGTCTTGGGGCATCTGGGTGGCCGAAATCATTGTTCTTCCCACGGGGCTATAAACCCCTTCAGCTCCTCCAGACCACCCTCCAGCTCCTCCATTGGGGACCCCACGCCCAGTCCAATAGTTGGTTGTTACCTTCTGCCTCTGTATTTGCAAGGCTCTGGCAGGGCTCCTCCAGAGGCAATCATGGCATGCTCCTTTTGGTATACACTTCTTATCGTAGTGTCGGGGTTTGGTGACTGTTTATAGGATGAATCCCCAGGTAGGGCTGTCTCTGGGTAGACTTTACTTCAGTCTCTGCTCCACACTTTGTCTCCCTTATTGCTCCTGTGAGTATTTTGTTCTCTTTCTCAGAGGAACCAAAGCACCCTCACTTAAGTCCTCCTTCTTGAGCTTCCTGAGCTGGGTGAATTGTAACTTGTTTATCTTGAGCTTTTGGGCTAACATCCACTTATTGGTGAGTGCATAACATGTGCATTCTTTTGTGATTGGGTTACCTCACTCAGGATGACACTTTCTAGTTCCATCCATTTACCTAAGAATTTCATGAATTCCATAAGTACTCTTCCCCCCACCCATTCCCCAGTCAACACCCCCCCAACTTCTGGCTATTATAAATAAGGCTGCTATGAACATTATGGAGCATGTGTCTTTATTGCATGGAGGGGAATCCTCTGAGTATATGCCCAGGAGTGGTATGACAGGGTTCTCTGGAAGCACCTGTTGTCTCTTGAGTTTTTAATCTTAGCCATTCTGACGGGTGTGAGATGGAATCTCAGGGTTGTTTTGATTTGCATTTCCCTGATGACTAATGATGTTGAACATCTCCTAAGGTGCTTCTCAGTCATTCGAATTTCTTCAGGTGGAAATTCTTTGTTTAGCTCTGTACCCCATTTTTAATAGGGTTATTTAGTTCTTTGGGGTCTAACTTCTTGAGTTCTTTGTATATATTGGATATTAGCCCTCTGTCGGATGTGGGATTGGTGCAGATCTTTTCCTAATTTGTTGGTTGCCGTTTTGTCCTTCTGACAGTGGAATGTAAACAAAGAATATAGAAAATTTTTAAAAAAGAGTACAAAGTTATCCTTTGCTACATAGAAAGTTTAAGGTTAACCTGGCCCTGTCTTAAAACAACATTCCACTGTCTTTGCTATAATTCTTATAGCTTAAACATATAATCCGAATCTTCTGAGTTCTTATTTTTAAAATTTTGTTTCAGCCATTATAGGCCTTTTCATTATCCAATATAATCTTTAGAATTTGATTGTCAATCTGTTAAAAACAAAAACAAAAAAAGCCTACTATAGTCTCACTAGGATTGTACTAAACCTATAGATTAAATATGACCTAATTAGTATAATAGTAATAAGAAGGTTTCCAACCACTAAACTTAGAATACTTCTGGTTTTTCTTAGGATTATATTCTAAAATATAATATACATTTATTTTATATATTTATATTTATATAAATGTATTTATTAACATATAAATTTGCTATATGTATTTATGCAATATAAATCTGACATGTCCTGAGTTTTTTAACATGCAAGTTTTATACTTAGCTTATTCAATGGAGTGCCAAGTATTTAACACTTTTTGATGTTATTATAAATGATATTGTCTATTCATTTTAATTTTTAGGTCTTTTCTGGCATAGAAAAAATAAAATTGATTTCAAAAAAAAAGAATTTCATGAATTCATTGGTTTTTAATAGCTGAATAGTATTCCATTGTGTATACATACCACAGTTCCTGTATCCATTCCTCTATCAGTTGGATCCCAAGGAGGAAGTTACGGGTTTCTCACCTATTGGCTCCAACATACTAAGTTAATGGAACACTCCTATACTTTGCTCCCATCCTGACTCCCAGTGGATACTGGCGTGTACAATAATATTCTATTATGGTGAAACTTTCATAAAGAGAATACTTGATCAGCTAAAACATTCGTGCAGAGCAAAGATTTCAGATT
Organism: Apodemus agrarius; assembly: GCA_964023405.1. Taxonomy (NCBI): domain Eukaryota; kingdom Metazoa; phylum Chordata; class Mammalia; order Rodentia; family Muridae; genus Apodemus; species Apodemus agrarius. The sequence goes on along the minus strand of OZ030021.1, from coordinate 48,050,615 downwards.
TAAAACATAAAGCTATTTAAGTGAGAAAGAAAAGTATCATCCTAAAAGGCTCAGCACATTTGTTACAGAGGAAGGTATACACACTAGCGGCAAGAAGTAGGAACCATATTGCTGGGAAGGGAGCCTAAGGTTGCCAGTGTTCTTACATTCTACCAGAAAGACCATTTGCAAAGGACACAGGGCTGCTTGTATCCACTAACAATATGCTAAGAAGCTTACATTTTGAGAAGGGTTGGATCTCCTGGCCCATTGGTTTGCTTGAGGAAGGGGTAGAGGAAAGTCCCACGGGCCTCTTTCCTCTGAAAACCCAAAGGAATTTGGAGATATATATTTATTCATGCATCTTGAGAAGTCACAATTTTACTGCCGTTTGGTAAGAAATGGAGCTTTCCTACAAGTCCAGAACTTGATATAATTGAAAACCATAAATCCAATATTTAAAATGGCAAAATACAGGTTTTATGAAGGCTTTAAAAAGTTATGACCTGGCAAATGCTTATTCATAATGTCGATATATCTTCCCATATACATAAAAGGATTTTCTTCAAGAATGTAGTTTGCAGCCAGTTCATCTGCTGTTCTTATGAAGGAGTAAAATGAGCTATTTTTGTGGATGTTAAGCTGCAAGGGTATAAAACCCTTAATCCAGCTTGTGCCAAAATACCTGCTCAAGATTTTGTTTCATTATGTTGAATTTAATTATCTTCATGTTAGCTCTCAAAATACACCGAACTTTCAAAACATCCATTTCTTATTTACGAAGAAGCCTCATTTTTCATTAACCACCTTTGTATGTGGTTTTAAGTTTTGTTTGATCATTTTCAGCCTTTATATGCTAGGTAATGTTATACATATCATTCTGAAGGTTATTTTGTCTTGAGTTTGATTTTCACAATAGAAGTTTTCTCATAAAAACCATACCACTAATCTTCGCAATGAAATTCCGAGACATCTTGTATTCCCCAAGAATTGGTCGAGGATGAGATACAGTCTTTCTGGAAAGAGAACTCTTTTGTATGGGTTCCTCTTCTGTGTTCAGGGCCAATGGGAGTCATTGCATCATTCTGTCACTAGGAAACCGACTTCTCCCCTGTTCCGCACATCTTGCAAATGTGCATCAGTAACACTCATAGTGAATGTCACCGAGTGATACTGAATCTTGGTGATTCAGTTCTGTCTACAGGAATGTTTACTGGTTGCTTGGAATGTTTATCAAAATAAATTTACAACATGAAGAAAGTAGGCTAGAAATACCCAGAGCCAGCCTTTGAGTCGCCTGCAGTATGATTCAGCCCTCAAGCTTTGAAGACGTGCCATTCTTGAACTTTTCATGAAATATACTGAGTCTGGATCAGTGAGTCTTAAGGATGGGCTATGAAGTGACACCAAGAGAGCTTGGACTTGGACCTTACATTTTGATGTGTAGAGATGACACGGACAGACCCCATACATGTCAGGACCTCATAGGAATAGATGCAGCTATCGTTTATTCAGTCTTTGCCCATCATCTATAGTAGAGCAAGGCAATGGGCATTTGATGAGAGCAAAGAGGATATAGCATTCACTTGCCTGTAAAGAATCCATGATTGAAGGTCTTTCTTAGCACGTCTTTCTCCCTAAGTGAGTTAACCATAGAAGTGCAGACTGATGCAGAGATGGATGTCTGCTTGTTATACCTATTTATTCACAGTTTAAAAGGCTCAAATATATTTTTCATATACAAAAGACATTTTATTGTGTCACTTTAGCTTCCTAAACTCTTGATCACATGGTCTGAAAAGAAAATACTTCTAGGGTAAGTAGGTAGGGTATTAAGGTAGGGGGACCCTTAGCAGGAAAACCTTTTCATATTATTTCCATTTGGTTAGAACCTTCAATTGTTCAAGAAAAGCCCAAAATGCAAGTTTCTTGTGTGATGTCCCATTTTTACAATGCTGGCTACCAATTCCAATTCTTTAAAATGATCCAAGCCAAGACAGCACATCTGTGTGCCATGTCCATTTGCAATGCCCAATGCATAATCCACTGTGGTCTCTTAATACATGTCTCATGATTGGAAACATATAAATTTTTTAAATGAAACTCAATTGCGCTTCTGTCCTTAGATGATTTGCTTAGAAGGAAGAGTTTCAGGTTTTTGCATATGGGTCTAGGAGGGTCTTAGTGAGGTCTAAGATTTGGTGTATGATCATAAAAGCCATCTTTCTCCCTCTATTCTCATTCCAGATTACAGGACAGGCCCATGTTTCACTCAAGTCAACAATCAGATGTGCCAGGGGCAGCTGACAGGTATCGTCTGCACAAAGACACTGTGCTGTGCCACCATCGGGCGAGCCTGGGGCCATCCTTGTGAAATGTGTCCAGCCCAGCCTCAGCCCTGCCGCCGGGGCTTCATTCCCAACATCCGCACTGGAGCATGTCAAGGTGAGTTAACTGTGTTTGCTACAAGTGTCACCTCTTTGACTGGAATCAGAAATCATGTAGGAACCAGGAACACAGCACCCATTGAGGCAGCAGATCCTGCTCAGAGGTCTGATGAAAGATGGTTTATATTTATAGTTTACATTTTAGTTTCCAATGAAAAGTTTCAGCTCTTAACATTAATGAAAAGGAAGAACAAGAGGAGGAGGAAGAGGAGGAGGAAGAAGAAAAGGAGGAGGAGAAAGAGGAGGAGGAACTTCTAAAACTACTACTTAAAATATATAATGCAGTGCTCGCTTCGGCAGCACATATACTAAAATTGGAACGATACAGAGAAGATTAGCATGGCCCCTGCGCAAGGATGACACGCAAATTCGTGAAGCGTTCCATATCAATCACTGATAAGTGGATATTAATGAGCCCAGAAGCCCTAAATACTCAAGGCACAATTAGCAAGTCAAATGATTCCCAAGAAGAAAGGAGAGGACCCTGGGCCTGTAAAGATTGGATCCAGTTTTGTAGAGAAACCGTGGGGGGAGGGGGAATGATTGGGGAATAGTTGTGGGGGAGAGGAATTATGGGACATGGGAAAGGGGAAAGCCTTTGGAATGTAAACATAGAATATAGAAAATAAAAATTTAAAAATACATATATATAATGCAATGAGAGGGTAAGCTGGTCTGTGTCTGTATCCAGATGGTACAAGTGTGCCCACAACTTGCTTCACAACACACACACAGTTCTTCTGGAGAGACTGATTTCTTCTCTCTTCTCATCATCCATGATGTCTATATTCCCCAGCCTCATAAATGGCTCTCATATACCAAAGGCAGATGTGAGACCTGAGGCTCCTTCAACCACAGTGTCCATCTCAGGTGACCTAGAATGGTCCTTTTCTACTGGGTTTTAGCCAACAGAGACCTTGCCATTCATTGGCTACTTTTGTGATGTCATCTATGCTAAATCCATCCTTTGAGCTTGAAAATATTGTCTAGTAAGTTGTTGAATAGGAATTGAAATGTCTTTCGTATTGTTAATAGAAAGGGTATTGCTTTTGAGACACGGAATTAGAAGAACTTATTTGAAGTAAATCGTGTGCAAGGTTAAGCCTGTTTTCAGACTGAATTCAGCAAGTAGGGTCAGAAGTAAATTTGACATTAGCCCACTGAGTAGATGTCATGGTATGGTAAACAGACCAGTGTCCCCTGTATGAAAATTACACTTGAGTAAGTGCATGCAGCCTTAGCTCACTGAATAATAAACCATGGACAGTCTACACAGTTTGGTAAATTATCCATGACAGAAGCATCAAATGATTTTTTGTTAGTTTTGTAGTGTTGTTAAAGGATACAGAGGTAGTATCCTAAGCTGGAAAATCAAAATTTTGAAAAAGCAAAATTTCAAATGCTCCCCAAGCGGAGAGCATTTCAAGCACCTACACCATGCCATAAATGCAAAAATTCTACCATGACAACATTTGATAAGCCTTTTTATCAAAATGCACAGAAACAAGGGCTACAGAAATAGCTCATTAGTTAAGGGCATTTGGTGCCCTTGTAGAGGAACTAAATTTGGTTCCGTGAACTCACATTAGGAGGCTCATACTGCCTGTAACTTGAGTGCCAGGTAACCAAAAAGTACCTGCACCCACTTGGAAGACACACGGAAGCACACATATACAAAGAGAAAAATAAGTCTTTTTCAAAATTCACAGAATCATTAAAATACCGAGTAAGAATTACCTCTTAGCTCTTTGTGCAAGTATGAGAAACATGATGAACTTTGTGGTTAGAATTTTACCTTGTCAGTGAGACAGCCCGTGTGGATGCTGATAGCCCGATCCCTGGCAACAACTCTGTCAGGTCATTTAAGGCAACTAGTGATTAAACTGGTGTTAATTAATCATGGATTAATCTTAATAATTTTCAAAAGAGAGCTGCAGTGACCTGGAGGGGATAACAGTACAACTTTACAGATCAGAAAATGATACTTAGCAAGAATGAAGGCTTGTCAGTTGTGGATTTACTGTGGTTTTTAGTGAAAATTACAGATTAGACCTCAAGGATGAGGGCTGTGTTAAATGCTGATTTTATTATTATTATATCATACTAATTAATTATATGTATATATTTATACTTATAAACTTATATAATGATGATATATTTATATGTATTTATATATCAATAATATTTATATTATTTATATTATTTACTATGAATAATAAACTCATTATTTTTCTTATGAATACTCATTAGACTGAGGAATTAACCTACTTCCTCTTCAGATAGATATATGATGATACATTGTAGATAGTGTTTACTGTTCTCTAGAGACATCCAAAAACACCATAGACAGAGATAACTATTGAAAATAAAATAATCTATTACATAGATTTTATAATAATTCTTTGTCATTATTCTACATCTGTTTCCAAGTTCTAATACACTTCTTTTCTTCACTGACTGGGTTCCCTGCCAGTTGAATATAATGTTTATGAGGGCAGGAATCTTTGTGTGCACTAGTGTGCTTTGGACCTCTAAGACAGTGTCTTCCTAGTGTGAGTGTACACAGAAAATGCAGCAGACACCCTCTGAACTAGGAAATGGTTGCAAGAATTAAGTATTTCAAAACTTAGCATTTCAAGGAAAGAAATTCAATTTAAAAAGTCATTCAGCCAAACCTTTGAATCTCTTTATCTGTATGTACACTTTTTTCCTTCAATGTCTGTCAGAGACCTTGTATTTCAAAGCATGACTGTTAAGAAATGTGTCAACTCTGCTCAGGCACGGTAGCCAAGGGTTTGTGATGTCTCCCAAGGCTTGCTTGCTTGGGTTTGCTTGTGAAGCAGAGACAAATGCTGGTGCTTCCTTTTAGCTCAGCAATGGGAGGGAAATGAAAGTTGCTGCATGATTGAGATATCTGGAAAAGCAAGATGAAAAGTTCAGTTTCATTCTAAGGTCACCACATGCTCAGAAAGTTCTTGGGTACATGTTAGTCCTCAGTTTAGAATGCTCATAGACTACATCTTTCTATGATTTCATTTTCTCTTTAAGTTCCTATATTGTTTCCTGAATACTTATACCAAATTTGGAAGATGCCAGCACAATGAAATACCTGCTCTCGCTCATTCTCTCTCTTTCTCTCTCATGCACATATATACATATGGTAGTATTGGCCAATTGTTATGTGATTATTGAAATTGTTATAAAGTTAAAAACAAATGTCAGCTTTGTAGAAGACAACAGCAGTTGCTTAACAGAGGACAAGGAGAGGGGGCATGGGGGAAGGATTGTGGAAGCGGGCTGACCAGGAAGGGGGCAGTGAGTGGGATGTAAGGTGAATAATAATAATTTTAAAAAGTTACTTAACATAGGCTCCAAAACACTGATCCTACCACCCACGGCAGGCTGGTTCTGAAAGTCTGCTGCCCTGCAGACAATCAAGTTTTAATTTGTCCATGGCTTGAGAAGAAACAAAATATGGTTTTTGTAACAAACATAACTGTGGAAAATGAGAGACAGCAGAAAATTAAGATGATACTTTAGAGAACTTATTTGTCGGGAAAGCAGTCAGATTTTTGTTAAGCTTTAACTGCATTTGTGATAATATTCTAGATCAGGATAACATCGTGTCAGGTGTGCATGCCTTGCCTGGGTGCTTAGTGAGTGATCACTGACTTCTTTAATGCTGAGGGAAGAGTGAGCTTGCGTGCTCTCCTTCACCCTTAATCCTTCATCCACCCTTCCTAGTGTGCTGACTCCCGTCTATATTGCACTAAGTAATCAAAGTTAATTCACACAATCCTTAAATGTAAACTATCAGAAAACAAGTGAAGTCAAAATTTTGATAGTTGAATAAGGGGCTGGAGGGATGGCTCATTAGTTAAAAATGCTGACTGCTCTTCCAGAGGACATGGGTTCAATTCCCAGCACACACATTACAGCTCACAACATATAACTCCTGTTCCAGGGGCTCTGACTTCCTCACACATGAAAGAAAAACACCAATGTATATAAAATAAAAATAAACTTAAAAATAGTTTAATTAAATCATTTCATTAATATTCATGAACTTCAAGTCATATGTAAACATCTATTTGCATATATAATCCTATTTTGCATATATACCCTATTTTCTTTTTTTCTTTTTTTTTTTTTTTTTTATAGAGCTGAATCATCTTTATTCTTATCCGAGAGGAATTTCATATACATAAAAACTCAAGATGGGCTTCTCAGAACTCAGTTCTCTGGTTTTTGTTATTCATATTTTAACCCAGATATTCTGATTGACTTTCGTGTTCACCCTGTTGAATTTTTATTTATTTATTTATTTATTTTTAATTTTTTTTATTTTCTATATTCTATGTTTACATTCCAAAGGCTTTCTCCTTTCCCAGTTCCCACCCACCATAGTTCCCATAGTTCCTCTCCCCCCCCCAACTGTTCCCCAATCATTCCCCCTCCCCCCTCGGTTTCTTTACTAAACTGGATGCAATCTTTACAGGCCCAGGGTCTTCTCCTTTCTTCTTCTTGGGAATCATTTGACTTGCTATTTGTGTCTTGAGTATTTAGGGCTTCTGGGCTCGTTAATATCCACTTATCAGTGATTGCATTTCATGTGCATTCTTTTGTGATTGGGTTAATTCACTCAGGATGATATTTTCCAGGTCTAACCATTTACCTACAAATTGCATGAATTCATTATTTTTAATTGCTGAGTAGTATTCCATTGTATAAATATACCACATTTTCTGTATCCATTCCTCCTTTGAGGGATATTTGGGCTCCTTCCAGTTTCTGGCTATTATAAACAAGGCTGCTATAAACATAGTGGAGCATGTGTCCTTATTGCATGCAGGGGAATCCTCTGGGTATATGCCAAGGATTGGTATGCCAGGGTCCTCTGGCAGTGACATGCCCAATTTTCTGAGGAACCGCCAAACTGATTTCCAGAGTGGTTTTACCATTTTGCAATCCCACCAACAGTGGAGGAGTGTTCCTCTTTCTCCACATCCTTGCCAGCACTTGTTGTCTCTTGAGTTTTTAATCTTAGCCATTCTGACTGGTGTGAGGTGGAATCTCAGGGTTGTTTTGATTTGCATTTCCCTGATGACTAATGATGTTGAACATCTTTTAAGGTGTTTCTCGGCCATCCGAATTTCTTCTGGTGAAAATTCTTTGTTTAGCTCTGTGCCCCATTTTTTGATAGGGTTATTTGTTTCTTTGCGGTCTAACTTCTTGAGTTCTTTGTATATATTGGATATTAGCCCTCTGTCGGATGTGGGGTTGGTGAAGATCTTTTCCCACTTTGTTGGTTGCCGTTTTGTCCTTCTGACAGTGTCCTTTGCTTTGCAGAAACTTTGTCATTTTATGAGGTCCCATTTGTCGATTCTTGATCTTAGAGCATAAGCTATTGGTGTTCTGTTCAGGAACTTTTCCCCTGTGCCCAAGTCCTCCAGGGTCTTCCCAAGTTTCTTTTCTAATAGTTTCAGTGTGTCTGGTTTTATGTGGAGGTCCTTGATCCACTTGGAGTTGATCTTAGTGCAAAGAGATAAGAGTGGGTCAATTCGCATTCTTCTGCATGTTGACTTCCAGTTGAACCAGCACCATTTGTTGAAAAGGCTACCTTTATTCCACCTCATGGTTGTGGCTCCTTTATCAAAGATCAAGTGACCATAAGTCTGTGGGTTAATTTCTGGGTCTTCAATCCTGTTCCATTGATCTGCTTGCCTGTTGCTATACCAATACCATGCAGTTTTTAACACAATTGCTCTGTAGTACTGCTTGAGGTCAGGGATATTGATTCCCCCAGAAGTCCTTTTATTGTTGAGAATAGTTTTAGCTATCCTGGGTTTTTTGTTGCTCCAGATGAATTTGAGAATTGCTCTTTCAAGATCTATGAAGAATTGAGTTGGGATTTTGATGGGGATCGCATTGAATCTGTATATTGCTTTTGGCAAGATGGCCATTTTTACTATATTGATCCTGCCAATCCAGGAGCAAGAAATATTTTTCCATCTTCTGAGGTCTTCTTCGATTTCTTTCTTCAAGGACTTGAAGTTCCTGTTGTACAGATCTTTCGCTTGTTTGGTTAGAGTTACACCAAGATACTTTATGTTGTTTGTGGCTATTGTGAAGGGTGTTATTTCCCTAATTTCTTTCTCTGCCTGCTTGTCCTTTGAGTACAAGAAGGCCACTGACTTGCTTGAGTTAATTTTATAACCTGCCACTTTGCTGAAGTTGTTTATCAGCTGTAGGAGTTCTCTGGTGGAGTTTTTTGGGTCACTTAGGTAAACTATCATATCGTCTGCAAATAATGATAGTTTCACTTCTTCCTTTCCAATTTGTATCCCTTTGACTTCTTTATGTTGTCTAATTGCTCTTGCTAGAACTTCAAGTACTATATTGAAAAGATATGGAGAGAGAGGGCAGCCTTGTCTAGTCCCTGATTTTAGTGGGAATGCTTCAAGTTTCTCTCCATTTATTTTGATGTTGGCTACTGGTTTGCTGTAGATTGCTTTTACTATGTTTAGGTATGGGCCTTGAATTCCTGCTCTTTCCAAGACTTTTAGCATGAAAGGATGCTGAATTTTGTCAAATGCTTTTTCAGCATCTAATGAGATGACCATGTGGTTTTTTTCTTTCAGTTTGTTTATGTAGTGGATTACATTGATGGATTTCCGTATATTGAACCATCCCTGCATCCCTGGGATGAAGCCTACTTGATCATGGTGGATGATCGTTTTGATGTGCTCTTGGTTTCGGTTAGCAAGAATTTTATTTAGTATTTTTGCATCTATATTCATAAGAGAAATTGGCCTATAGTTCTCTTTCTTTGTTGGATCTTTTTGTGGTTTAGGTATTAGCGTAATTGTGGCTTCGAAGAATGAGTTGGGCAGTGTCCCTTCTGTCTCTATTTTGTGGAATAGTTTGAAAAGTATTGGTGTTAAGTCTTCTTTGAAGGTCTGGTAGAATTCTGCACTAAAACCATCTGGTCCCGTACTTTTTTTGGTTGGGAGGCTTTCTATAACCCTTTCTATTTCTTTGGGGGTTATGGGACTATTTAGCTGATCTACTTGATGCTGATTTAATTTTGGTATTTGATATCTGTCTAGGAAATTGCATATATACCCTATTTTCTTATGACTTGTATTCTTATCTACACCCATACATATATTTTAATTAGAAGGAATACTTTACTTAAGATTAATACCTGGCTTTTTATCTGTTATAGTTGTAAATAAATGTATCCATTGCAAATATTTAGTTATATTAAACTATAAGTAATAAAATTAATAATCTATGTCATTGATAGTAAAATATTGGACTTTTAAATGTCTATACCTGTTCCAAAACTTGAAAATATGGTGAAAATATTTGTTTATTAAATTTTAGTTATTTGTTGAGAGGAGATTGGTTATTTTCTTGATTACTATAAATCAGTAAAGATAGTTATAGCCAAAGCACATGTATCTTGGCTGTCTACACAGATCAAAATAATCACATAATTAACAATAAACACCTAATAAATGACAATCTTAGGTAAACATTCTGTCAACATAAATACTATATAGTCCAAGAGATGACTTCAAACTCAGACACAAAAAAACTCCGTTAAAGATAGCAGGCTAAACCCCTGCTCCAGCATGGCAGAAGGACCTAGAAGATTCTTACCTACAACAGCTCACAATTCTAAATACAATTTTGAAACGATGGTGAGGATCAAGGCTGTCACTGGGAGTTGGGGAGCCATTTGAACAGGGCTTGTAAACAACTGAAAACCGAAACTTTTTTGTTTGTTTCTTTTATTTATTTATTTATTTATTGTGGGCATCTCATGGTCCTGAAAGCTGTTCATTTTGTGTTTGTTTGAACCATCTGAGAACTAAATCCAGGGTTCCTAACATCCCACTGAAGAGGAAAACAGCTGGGCTCCTGACACTGGTGTCGAGAAATGGAAGTACTATTGAATGAAGCATAGAGACGAATGCTCTCTGCTCCTCTTTGTGCTGAGATTGGATGTGACTGGGCAGTACACTGCCGTGGTTAGCTTGTTATTACGGTCATTCAGTGCCCTCCAGAGTGGCTGCTGAGAGCCCTCATGTTTCTAAGCCTTGGGAGAGACAAAAACCAATTATTCAGTTGTTGTGGTTAAAGCCTGGCGTTGCCTTAATGGAAATAAAAGTCATTGGTATGGACGTATGCAAAACATTTTTTTAAAAAATCATTTAAAAGCAAATGTAGGGTCTTCCCCAGTTTCTTCTCTATTATTTTTTAGTGTGTGGTTTAATGTGGAGGTCCTTGATCCACTTGGAGTTGAGCTTAGTACAAGGAGATAAGAGTGGATCAATTCTTATTCTTCTGCATGTTGACCTCCAGTTGAGCCAGCACCATTTGTTTTAAAGGCTATCTTGTTTTCCACTGGATGTTTTCAGCTCCTTTGTCAAAGATCAATTGGCCATAGATGTGTGGGTTCGATTCTGGGTCTTCAATCCTATTCCATTGATCCGCCTCCCTGTCACTGTACCAACACCATGCAGTTTTTAACACTACTGCTCTGTAGTATTGCTTGAGGTCTGGGATACTGATTCCCCCAGAACTTTTGCTGTTGATGACAGTTTTAGCTATCCTGTTTTTTGTTTGTTTTTTTTCTTTGTTTGTTTGTTATTCCAAATGAATTTGAGAATTTCTCTTTCTAACTCTATGAAGAACTGAGTTAGGATTTTGATGGGGATTGCGTTGAATCTGTAGATTGCTTTTGGCAAGATTGCCATTTTAACTATATTAATCCTGCCAACCCACAAGCATGGAAGATTTTTCCATTTTCTGAGGTCTTCTTCCATTTCCTTCTTCAGAGACCTGAAGTTTTTGTCATACAAATCTTTCACTTGTTTGATTAGAGTTACCCCAAGATACTTTATATTGTTTGTGGCTATTCTGAAGGGTGTCATTTCCCTAATTTCTTTCTCAGCCTGCTTATCCTTTGAGTATAGGAAGGCTACTGATTTGCTTGAGTTGATTTTATAACCAGCCACTTTGCTGAAGTTGTTTATCAGCTGTAGGAGTTCTCTGGTGGAGTTTTTTGGATCACTTAAATATACTATCATATCATCTGCAAATAGTGATAGTTTGACTTCTTCCTTTACAATTTGTATCCCTTTGACTTCCTTATGTTGTCGAATTACTCTCTCTCTCTCTCTCTCTCTCTCTATATATATATATATATATATATATATATATATATAGTACCTCAAGTACTATATTGAAAAGATATGGTGAGAGGAGGCAGCCTTGTCTAGTCCCTGATTTTAGTGGGATTGCTTTAAGTTTCTCTCCGTTTACTTTGATGTTGGCTACTGGTCTGCTGTAAATTGCTTTTACTATGCTTAGGTATGGGCCTTGAATTCCTGTTCTTTCCAAGACCTTTAGCATGAAAGGATGCTGAATTTTGTTGAATGCTTTTTCAGCATCCAATGAGATGACCATGTGGTTTTTTCTTTGAGTTTGTTTATGTAGTGGATTACGTTGATAGATTTCCCTATATTGAACCATCCCTGCATCCCTGGGATAAAGCCAACTTGATCATGGTGAATGATTGTTTTGATGTGTTCTTGGATTCGGTTGGCAAGAATTTTATTGAGTATTTTTGCATCGATGTTCATAAGGGAGATAGGTCTGAAGTTCTCTTTCTTAGTTGGATCTTTGTGTTTTTGGTATCAGGGTAATTGTGGCTTCGTAGAATGAGTTGAGTAGTGTTCCTTCTGTTTCTATTTTGTGGAATCATTTGAAGAGTATTGGTATTAGGTCTTCTTTGGAGGTCTGATAGAATTTTGCACTAAAACCATCTGCTCCTGTGCTTTTTGTGGTTGGAAGACTTTCTATGGCCCTTCTATTTCTTTGGGGGTTATGGGACTGTTTAGATGATCTATTTGATCCTGGTTTAATTTTGGTATTTGGTATCTGTCTAGGAAATTGTCCATTTCCTCCAGATTCTCCAGTTGTATTGAGTATAGACTTTTGTAGTAGGATCTGATGATTTTTTGAATTTCCTCAGTTCCTGTTGTTATATCTCCCTTTTCATTTCTAATTTTGTTAATTTGAATACTGTCTCTTTGCTCTTTGGTAAGTCTGTCTAAGGGTTTATCTATCTTGTTTATTTTCTCAAAGAACCAGCTCCTGGTTTTGTTGATTCCTTGCATGGTTCTTTTTGTTTCAACTTGATTGATTTCAGCCCTGAGTTTGATGATTTCCTGTGTTCTACTCCTCCTGGGTGAATTAGCTTCTTTTTGTTCTAGAGCTTTCAGGTGTGCCGTTAAGTTGCTAGTATATGCTGTCTCCTGTTTCTTTTTGGAGGCACTCAGGGCTATGAGTTTTCCTCTTAGCAATGCTTTCATTGCGTCCCATAGATTTGGGTATGTTGTGCCTTCATTTTCATTAAATTCTAGAAAGCCTTTGATTTCTTCCTGAACAGAACACCAATAGCTTATGCTCTAAGATCAAGAAGAGACACATGGGAGATTATAAAATTACAGTTTCTGCAAGGCAAAAGACACTGTCAAAAGGACAAATCGGCAACCAACAAATTGGGAAAAGATCTTCACCAACCCTACATCTGACAGAGGGCTAATATCCAATGTATACAAAGAACTCAAGAACTTAGACCCCAGAAAACCAAATAACCCTGTCAAAAAATGGGGTACAGAACTAAACAAAGATTTTTCACCTGAAGAAATTCAGATGGCTGAGAAACACCTTAAAAATGTTCAACATCATTAGTCATTAGAAAAATGCAAATCAAAACAACCCTGAGATTTCACCTCACACCAATCAGAATGGCTAAGATTAAAAACTCAGAAGACATCAGGTGTTGGCGAGGATGTGGAGAAAGAGGAACACTCCTCCACTGCTGGTGGGACTGCAAGCTGGTACAACTACTCTGGAAATCAGTCTGGCAGTTCCTCAGAAAACTGGACATGATACTTCCGGTGGACCCTACCATATAACTCCTGGGCATATACCTAGAAGATTCCCCAGCATGCAATAAGGATACATGCTCCACTATGTTCATAGCAGCCTTATTTATAATAGCCAGAACCTGGAAAGAACCCAGATGTCCCTCAATGGAAGAATGGATACAAAAAATGTGGTATATATACACAATGGAGTACTATTCAGCCATTAGAAACAATGAATTCATGAAATTCTTAGAGAAATGGATGGAGCTGGAGAACATCATACTAAGTGAGGTAACCCAGTCTCAAAAGAATACCCATGGTATATACTCACTGATAAGTGGATATTAGCCTAGAATCTTGGGACACCAATGACACAATCCACATACCAAATGATGTCCGACAAGAAGGAAGGAGTGGACCCTGGTTCTGGAAAGGCTCAAAGCACAAGTCTAGGGGAATACCAGAACAGGGAAGTGGGAAAGGATAGATGGGGGAACATGGGGAAGGAAGAGGGCATGTGGGACCTTTGGGGGGCAGGAAACCAGAAAAAGGGAAATGAAATGTAAATATAGAATATATCCAATAAAAAAATTAAAAAAAAAAAAGCAAATGTAGGAGGGCAGGAGAACTTCACTGGGCAAACATGCTTTCCCATGATAGGGTTTTGGAACCAATATTGGAAAGAGAGAACTGAGTCCTGAAAGATGTCCTGACTTCCACAGCTTCACTGTGGTGTGTACACACACACACACACACACACACACACACAAACACACACACAAAGCATGATGACGAGGACCACGACAACAACAATGATGACGATGATGATATTAATAGTAACATTGGGACTGGGGCTACAGCTCAGCAAGTAGCAATACTGTCTGCTTTTGAGGACTCTGGTTCGGTTCCCAGCACCTATCTGTAACTCTAAGTTCTTGGGTAGACAGCTTAGTCTGCTGGCCTCAACAGGCACGACATGATCAAGGTGCACATTGGTGCAGGTAAAACATTCATAAAAAATAAAAATGAATTGAGCCTACTTGGTGACAGAAAAAGTTAAACATTGAATATAGTTGTTTTCTTGTCCTTGGTCCCTATGCATAGAAATGAGCCCTCTTTTATGTCTGTACTACTGACTGCATTCTTCCGTATATGGGCATGAGTTCAAAATGTGCCACAGCATGGTAGTTTTCATAATGAATTTGCTGTTTTAGGATAAGAGTCCTTGGAGAAGTTGGAGAGTACATTTTCATAAACAGCAATTAACATAGCTTTGATACATTGTTTATAGTCTTATTAGAAGGCACTGAAGTGGTTAAGTTAGGCTCATGTTTCAAACGATTTTCCTTAATTCTATATAATCTTTGCGTACAATTTGAAATCATCCAACCTTTATAGAACTGAATGGGATGAGCATGGATTGAAAGAATGATCAGAAACACTTGGCACCGTCTGGGAAGTGGACACTGAATTGTTCATTGTTGCTTGTCTGATGGTTTGAAGATGTGGTTGGGATGTTTGGGCTCGCTTCTTGCTTTTGCAGACAGAGCTGGTGTAGACTTCTAAATAGATTACTTCCAATTAGCTTCTTTATAGATCCCACTTTCCTTTAAACTGCCAGTCTCATGGGTCTAAAAGATATCATGTATCATTCTGTGAGAGTGTAGTTATTTGTGTATTTTGAAACAAGTTCTCACTTCTTAGTCTCACTTAAAGATGCTATATTACATTCTTGACTTAATGAGGCTTTTAGAATCATGAATTCGAATTAATTCTGTTATTTACTTTTCTACATCTATAGGGCGATGTTGCCTTTTCTTCTGTAATTTGTTAGTATAATGAGCTATACTAATTGCACTGGCTGGTTTTGTGTGTCAACTTGACACAAGCTGGAGTTACCACAGAGAAAGGAGCTTCAGCTGAGGAAATGCCTCCATGAGATCCAGCTGTAAGGCATTTTCTCAATTAGTGATCAAGGGTTTGAGGGCCCATTGTAGGTGGTGCCATCCCTGGGCTGGTAGTCCTGTGTTCTACAAGAAAGTAGGTTGAGCAAGCCAAGGGAAGCAAGCCAGTAAGTAACATCCCTCCATAACCTCTGTATCAGCTCCTGCTTCCTGACCTGCTTGAATTCCAGTCCTGACATCCTTTGTTGATGAACAGCAATATGGAAAGTGTAAGCTGAATAAACCCTTTCCTCCCTAACTTGCTTCTTGGTCAAGATTGTTGGTGCAGGAATAGAAACTCTGACTAAGATACTAATTAATATTTTAATCTACTTTTAGGAAAACCTTTAAATTCCTGGGATAAACTGACTCCAGTCCTGTTACATTAATTTTCTTATATATTACTAAGTTTGACTCATGAAAAGTTGGGGTGCTTATTTCAGAGAGAGATTATCTAATTCTGTTCTTTTTATTCATATATTTCTTGTGGTAATATCTTGGTCTGGCTTTGATGTCAGGGTTATATTTTCTTAGTTACATCAACAGGACAATGTCCATCTTTGTACCGTAAGAATTGGAATGAAATGTCTGTCATCTTTTTCTTTAAATCTTTAATAAGTTTCAGTGGTGCATACACTGAGGCACAAGGTGTTCTTGTGTAAATATATCAAACTGTGAATGAAATTACTTTAAAATATGTACTTTATTCTTTCTTCCTCCTCCTTCCTCTCTCTCTCTCTCTCTCTCTCTCTCTCTCTCTCTCTCTCTCTCTCTCTCTCTCTTTGTGTTTCATGCTCTATCTGCATGTACACCTGCATGCAAGAGCAGCCAGTAGTCTTAACTGCTGAGCCATCTTTCCATCTCTGTATTTTATTCTTCCTATCTCTTTGTTTTGGAGCGAGCCTAGGCATTTGTAACTTTCAGTAGACTTGTATATTTCACCTTAATTGCTGAATTTCTATCATTCACTCTTTACATCTTTTTCCATCTTAATTGACTATTTGGCGATGTGTTTATTGTCAGTACTTACATTACAAAGTTTTCCTTATATCTGAGGTTAATATTGACAAGATACATCAATTTCCAGAAGCCCAGATTTCAGAGTAATTACCTTTCTGTTGTTTTTTATTTGTTTGTTTGTTTGGTTTTGTTTGTTTGTTTTTGGTCTTGTGTTTTGTCATTTTCTCTTACTTTTATATTCAGTTCACATTTACTTAGGGCTTTTAAAATATGTGATTATAGAAATGTAGATCATTGGGTATGGAATTTACTCTTTGCAGTATAAACAGTTTACTGCTCTGCATTTACTTCTCAGTTCCAGTTTAGCTGTAGCCCGCAAGCTTTACTGGGTATATATTCATTATTTGATTAAAAATGTGTTCCAGTTTTGATTTCTGGTTTGATCCATGCATTATTACAGAATATATTATTAAATTTAACTATCCGAGCTTTGTTCTATATCTCCATTTCTGCTTTTAGATTATCTTTTGTGTTTACCTAGGTTACTTTTTATGGTTTACACACACACACACACACACACACACACACACATACACACACACACACACACACACACACACACGCACACACACGCACACGCACATACACATGCACACACACCTACCTGTGAATCTCGGGATGGAACCCACAATCTTTTGCATGAAAAGCGTTCTATCAACCAGAGCTGTGAATGCAATCTCTCCTTCACATATGTAATTCCATGTAATAAGCCTTTCTCCATGACGCCACAGTGTGTGGTTCTCTAGAGTGGGTGTTCAGTGTGCATTTGAAACAAAAGTATCTTCAGCTGAAATACGTGATAGGTGCAGATAGATGAGGTGCTTGAAAGAAAACACCAAGTCCTGTGGGGTTTTCAGTCTATTAGTTTTATTAATGACAAAGAGACACATGTGGAAGTTTCCATTAGAATTGTGGGTCTGTTGCCTTCATTTCTAATTCTATATGCTGAAGTTCTGTTTGCCCCAAGTGTTTACCGTCTCATAGGACACATATGCAATTAGAATTTTTTTCTTCTAAGTGAATTGAATCCTTGGTTATTAGAAAATGTCAGTTTTTAATCCTTGGTGTTTTTCTCATGGCAAGCACTCACATTTGCCACCGCAGACTTCCTGTGACCAAAAAATTGTTTAAATTACCTTTGATTTCTTCATTGTTAAGTTGTCAAAATGGCTTTCTTGTGAACAGCATGAAATTGGGACTTGGTGTTTCAAAATAAAATATTACAATCTCAGCCTCTTAATTTTGACTGTTGCACCCTTATTTCATCTAAATGTGAACGTTATGCTGAAATCTGCATTTCACTGTTTCCTATCTGTTTTGCTAACTTTTCATGGCTCCTGCTCCTGCTGGGTTGACTACGCTTGTATCTCATTTAACGACCTGCAGTGTGTTCTCAAATCTAAACAACCCATTTTTATAATGTGGTAATTCTATATCCTTATTCTTTATTCTTCTATTCTTTATATCATTAACTTTTTATTTATCTTATCTTTTGTTTCTTTATGTATTACAACCTACAAAATACATTTGCCTTACTATTTTTGTTTGCAGTCAGTATCTTTTTTTAGGATACAAATTGGAATACTTTTAATTATAGGTTTTTAATTTTTCTCCCACTCTATATGGATCCACAGAAATGTCTTTCCAAGTGTACAAAAATAAGAGAAAGATATTTTATATTCCTTAACAGACTTACTATTTCCAGTGCTTTTTATTTTGAGTTAAGGTTTTAAGATCCACTCACTTTTACCTGAAGAAATTCACTTGATATTTCTTTAGAAACTTTCACATCTTATCTGTTTGAAAGCTTTTATTATTACTTCATTAATGTCACTATGACAACATTAAAGATTCAACATTTGTTCCTAAACAGGTGAAAGTAATACACAGTATAAGACTGAAGAAGACCATGGCCATCTAAAGCTAAGGTTTTAAGTGAGAGGTCACTAACCCCAGTACAATACTGTTTAAGGGATATAAATCCATAACTTTCAAACAAGAAAAGTAAAACTCTAATAAACAAGTAAGCGAGGTAGTGAAAGCTAAAGTACTATATTTTTGCAACTGTTAGATCAAGGAAAGTTAGAGATTAGGTAGCAGTAAGTAGCAAAAAGTGGGAAAGTGCTAGCCAGTGTTCGTGAGTTGCAGAGGTGGGTGGGGACTGCTGAAGGCGTTCTGAAGAACATGGAGTGCTCTTTATTATTATTAGCAGGTGTATTATTACTAGCTGGCGGATGTATGCCCTGTCCAAGACTTCTGCCCTAGGCCCGTGGTAGAGAGATGGAGTGGCTTTGAGTCCTCAAGGCCCAGAGTCATTGAGCTCCTTAGGGAAGCACACTGGGGACATTTTACTTTATGCTGACAAGATAGGGATGAACTCAGTGCTAGAACCAGGAGAACACACAGTAGGAGCACACAGTAGGAAGCATTCGGTAACCAAGCAAAGCAGCAGATTGTCCACAGCACAGCACAGGTGGGTCTCCAGCAAGCATCTTTCTCCAGAGAAAAGCATCACAGTTAAGCTGGTAACAGGCATGCAGGGAGGGTCTGCATCCCTCCCCCTGTTGTCTTGAGAACAACATTTCCCCTTGTACATAGAAGAAACCAGTGGATGTAGTCTGAAAATCAATTTTGATTATGTTTAAAATGTCTTCTCCTTGCAGATGTTGACGAATGCCAGGCGATTCCAGGATTATGCCAGGGGGGAAACTGTATCAACACAGTGGGCTCTTTTGAGTGCAGATGTCCTGCTGGTCACAAGCAGAGTGAAACCACTCAGAAATGTGAAGGTGAGAGTGTGGGGGGGGGGGCGTGTGACGTGACACATAAGCCTGGCCCAGGGGTGAAAGCCTGGTGCAGGGGTGTAAGATTGGTGGGGGGGGGGGCGTAAGCCTGGCACAAGGGTGCAAACCTGGTGCTGACTTTGAATTAAAAAAAAAAAAAAGATGCATCTGGAATGGTTAAAATTAATGACCATAATCACAATTCTTTATCTTAATATGAAAATGAAGTTGTAGCCCATAGTAGTTGGTGTTAGGACCATATGTTGTGGCCTTAAAGGATTTGACCTGCACAAAGGTGGGGTCTCAATAGCTACAAGGCAGGGAGAGTCATTTTACCTCTGATAATTTCTTTCATAAAGTAGGCTTTCATTTCATCTCTGAACTTGTTTGAAGAAGAATAAATTGATTGTTCTAACTTAAGCATGAACAAAGTCTGTGTCATTTTTATAAAACTTAAATTTCTAAATGAATGCAGCTTTAAGAATTATGTATATTTAAATTACACACACATACACATACACATACACATATATATGTGGTATATAAATATATATATATATATATATATATATATATATATATATATATATACACACACACACACACACACACTCACACACCACAACAGGCTTTAGACAGACTCTGAGGATCGGAACTTAGGCCCTCATGTTGTACAACAGGCCTTTTATCCACTGAGCCACCATCTAGCCCAAAGGTAAAGACATTACCATATAAATTATTCTAGTTGGTTGTGGAAGAGCATCCTTATTTACTCTAGTTAAGATTTTTCCTGTTCTTTTATAAAATGCAGTATTTTGTTAATGTATGCTGATCAGCTATAAAGCAGCATGCCCATCTATGTAGAGAAGAAAACGGGAAAGTGAGAAATCTAGTATTTAACTGTACAAGGTCAGTGGGAGTCTAAGCACTGTTAAGAAGTAGGAGATCCTGTAAGGGCATCATGGCACACACTAGCAAAGTTTCACCACAAGCAACCACAATCGCATGAGTTGTTAGGTAACAGCAGCCTCTATTTTCCATGTTTCTCTACTTATGTATAGTCAGTCTGAACTCATCTTTACAGTCTGATGCATTTAATACCATTCCCAGATAATTTCCTATTCCTCAGAACAGGAAGGTGAGAAGGACAGATTCGTTCTTAAGGAACAAATAAGGTTTCTCTGGCACTGTTAATATCCAATGGTTTGTGCTACTTCAATACAATGTTAATCATCAGCCTACTTGCAATGAAAAGGTTGAGAAACATACTTGCACAGTGAAGGAAATGGAAGTTCGAATTAGCACAGAAAGTGAATCAAACATTTAATGGTCTGCAGAAAGGGTGCTAATTCCGAAATCCTCCTAGGTTTTTGGAAGAGTTTATACTATTGCTTTTTTTTCCATTCCCCTCTACTTTTAACTTCTGGAATAAAGTCCAAGCTCTATCCAAGCAGGAGGGAAGAAAAGCCAGTCTTTGACTGTAGGTGAGAAGGAACAGCCACCAACTGATTCTAGTGGTTGTGACATTTCCGTTACACATCAAACAATGAGTTTCTTCTTAGTCGAAAATGGAAGAAGTCTTTTCTCCATCACATTTCATCAAAAGAGCATGCAGAGCCAAGGCAGAGCTCCGGGGAAGACAGGGCCACCCTTTATTCTTGCTCTCCTAGTTCTTTGGGAATGGGAGCTATTGATATAACATAGGCACCACCCGGAGCCCTGAATCCAGTCCTGTCTTGGCTTACTTCCTGCCCAGGCAGCCAACTCCATTTAAACATTGCCCAGAGAGAATTATATGATTTAGTATTTGTGATTTGTGGGAATGGAGGAATTGGAACAAGGGCTGATTAAGGCTAGAAATCTAAAGGCTCTGTGAAAGCTTTACTTGTTTATAAGGCATATTTACTTAGATGTCTGAAAAGTAGCTATTATCAATTTTCCTTGGGTAATACTGTTCCTGTATACAAAAGAGCAAGCAGTACTTATATAGAATTATTTAATTCACTCGGTATCAAAGTGTACCTTGAAATACCAGAGCTGTGGCTATACCCAATGTCAGGTTTTGAAGCATACTTATATATAGTTTAATAATTTGATGGATGTTCTAAATAAGAATAGAACCACAGCATTTACTCTTGTCTATCAAAATGTAGGTATTTAAATTTCAGTGTTAAAAGTATAAAGTGGGGTATTAGCTGATTTATTTAGAATCGTGCCCTTCCTGTTTGTACTGTATGAAGTTCCAGGTTTTTGTTCATGTAAAAGAAACCTTTTACTTTTAAAGTTGCTCTGTCTGCTCAAAACTAAGAGGACACAGCATTCTTGGGTCTGAGTCACTGGGGACATGATATTCTTACTAAGAAACTGCAACTCCAGGCTGGTGATTTTTGCTAACTGTGATGTGACTATTGCTTTCAAATTCTTGAATAAGATTCCTAAGGGCAGAAATTCTTCCTTCTCCACTACTGCCTTCCAGATCTGAAACTTATTTCTAATATACTTAGCAGATTCCTTACCAATCAATGTTGATGAGCAGGGTCCAAAGTTTATAAAATGGTGGTCAGTTTGGTCTGAGTTCATGTCCAAAAACCAGGTGACCTGTGAAAGAAGGAAAGGCTATCTTTGGAAAGAGGAAATTCATCCAAGCAGATTATTTTCTTTATTGGACCAATTTTTATTTCCCTTTCAAAGTGCATAATTATTTGTTTGTTTGTTTATTTGGTCAAAGACTAAATTTCTGTATATAGCCCTGGGTGACTGCAACTCACTATGTAGCCCAGGCTAGCTTTAAACTTGTAGCAATCTTCCTGCCTCCTCTTTCAAGGTCTGGATTTATTACACTGCACCACCATGGCCACCTCCATTTTTTTTAATTTCATTTTTTTTTGTTCTATGTGCTACTGAGTGTCCAAGAAGGACATTAAAGGTGGTGTGCTACTTTTCACTCCTGTGTCATTGTCCCTTTTTGTTGACCTACTGTTCTGAGCTTAGGGAACCTTTGATTTCTTTGAAGTAGAAAGATGTCTGTTCACTTACCAGAACATCATCCTTCACCCTTGTAAGCCACCTGATCTGCCAAGTTACATGCGTTTACGCATGAATAGCTTATGTTATAACTCAAGGAGATGACAGAGCCCATCTCTTTAATGTTTGAAACCTGTGCCTTGGTGCCTTCATGGAGGCTGTTGTGTGTTATATAGCTGCTCTGGTCTGGTCTGCTAAAGGATAGACTTCCTCTCTCATCCTCAGTATAGACTACTGCTCAAGCCCTAAATCTCAGCCCAAATCTAGAAGTAGTAGACATCTATATTATTTCACATAGGTGTAAAGATCATTTTCCCCTTCTCTTTAGTTAGGGGCCCTGTTCCATAAAATTCCTCATGATGGCAACTGCAGCCTTGTCTTTTTTTCCCCTGAGCCTGCTTATTTCTGAAATCCAGTGTCCTAGTTCCATTGGACAGCAGCCAAATGGTTCTTCAGTGGGGGAAACGATCCCTTCACATCCAAAGAGGAGGTTGGTTCAGCCACTTATCCCACTCACATATTAATATAAAGATCCGTCTTAAAAGGAGACAAGGCACTGAGGACTGCGGATCTCTGTGCAGCATGAGGCTGCACCACTGGGCTGCCCAGCTTTCTTCTTTCTGCAAACACGTATGTCAGTTGGCCTTGGTCTGCAGGTGAATACAGATAAGTGGGTGCCAGAGGTCCTCGCCTGCCCCTCTTCCCCTCTGGACCTTCTCTGACACGCCTGAGTTCTGTCTTGGTCATTGTGCAGGCAGGAAAGCTGCATCAAAGTTTTTCCTTCTAGTGATTTTACATGTCAGATGCTTTTTTTAAACTACTCTGAAGAGTCTTTGGCCATGGTCTGTTTATACAACGTTTTGTCATTTGGGGTCTGAAGAAAACAAATGTATTTAGTTATGCTTGTGAAACCCCCAATGCATGTTGGCATAGTGTCTTTGCTGCTATTACAACTCTCAACTTTAATAAACCCGGGGAGATAAAATCTTTATAATAGGATGAAAGTTATTTGCTTTTATTCAGATTTCTAAACGTAAATTAATTTTAAAATAAATGATAAATGCCCCTGCTGTTTCTCAGAGAGAAACCCATATATGACGTGGTTAGTTAAGGAAGACAGTTGTTAGGAATAGTGGACAATGAAAACTCAGAGGTCAGCAGTGCAAAAAATAATGAAAACCAACATCTTTTAAATCCTTCAGAAAGCTTAGAACTTTGAAGTTGAAATGGATATAGCCCTCACTCTGTTGAAGAAGGAAGTTGGCACCACCATATACAAACCTATTTCTCCATCCCATAATAAATAATCCTTGATCTCTGTCACCTATTTCATTGCGTTTTAAGTGCCTTTGTTATTTTTTTATGCCTGAGTCTGCAAGCAGACCATATGTAACAATAATATTGTCTAATGTTCACCATGAACTTACTATGACCTTTGGAGATACTGAGAAAATAAGATAACCCAGTTTACAGAGGTTGTTGTACTGAATTATCACAACAGAGAAAGGGACTGACTAACACTAATCTACTTCACAGCTGCAAAGACTTCTGTAGGAGGGGCTAGGCACTCTCTCCAGATAGCATGAGTAGAAAGGGAAATTACTGAGATCCAGTTGTTTCTTGGTCAGGGCTGTCAATCAGGTAGCTGGTTGCCAGGGAGGCACAGCCCAGCAGAGGACTCTACTGAGCCAAGCGCCTCAGCCCTTTCTCGGTTTGTGCACTGCGGCAGGACTCCGGAATATCTAACGGGGTCAGAAGTAGATGCAGTTTTGTGGTCCAGTCACTGGATGTGGAACTTCAAGAATGAAAAAGGTGCCATTCCTCTGCCCTGATGTGACAAGCACAGAGAACATGGAGCTCGACCCTTCATCCTTCACGTGGCATTCGTGTTCACAAGAAGCTTTCCCATGCCATCAATGATGGCAGATGTTTGCAACCTGGAGTTCTCTGGCTCCAGATGAGTCACCGTCCCAGCTCTTTACTCAGAGCAGGCATCTGAAGCATTTCCACACAGCTTTTCAGGAAACTGGCTGACAAGACCTACTTCCCTCTGAAATGTGTTCTGCTGCCTTTCTGAATGATGCATTTGGATACTCAGCTAGTGGGTTTTGTCACATTTTGTCTAGGTTCATTATAATGTGATTTTTTTTCTGTGCCACTGCCCCAAACTAATCTGGTCACCAGGACTGTAGACTTTAGTAGATCTAGAAAAGCAAGAGTCCAGAGTAAGGGTGTAGGACTGAAATAATTCCCTTGTTCATGGAACGATTCAATAGCAGTACTCTAGAGAAGTAGTTCTAAAGTAGGTATGTGCTCAACAGATAGTTCTAAAGTAAGTTTGTGCTTAACTGTCCCTATGGAAGAATAATAAGATGACAACTTAAAAGTGGAGAGTTAATGGATATGGTGACAATGGCTTTCACCCAACACTAGGAAGACAGAGAGAAGCTTGCCCTTCTGAACACGAAAGCATGACAAAAATCTAAAATATTTACTACAGCATTTGTGTTATATGCTCTCTGGTCTAAGGAACGGATCCCAAGGATTTTTTTTTTTTTAATCAGAAAGTTTCTCTGAAAGACTCTTCCCAAAGGCAGAGAACCCTCAAGCCCTCAAAGACAGTTGTTTATGTTTGGTTGTTTTTATACATTTTTGGCTTCTTTGTTACCATATAAGGTGGCATATGTTCTGAAGAGATGTAAGGAGTGAGTAGGAGAGGGAGGAAGGAATGGGGTGCAGGAGAAATCTGGTGGAGCCACACACTACTCAAGCACACTGAATAACCGTGACTGCTTCCCGATTTCTTAATTCTTGATTGTCAGGGACCTAGCTTGCAAATAGCCTGGCCCAAAGATATTCAACAGAAAGTCCAGCAAAACAAAGCATATATAGTAAGGAAGATGATTGAATACACAATGAATGGTGTTGAGAAAACTGCATATCAAATATGAAAAAGATTGGATTAAACCACCACACCTTTTAACAGCAGTTCTCAGCCTTCTTCATGCTGTGATCCTTTAATACAGTTCCTCATGTTGTTGTGACCCCAGACTATAAAATTATTTTCACTGCTACTTCAGAGCTGTAATTATGCTACCATTATGAATTGTAACGTTAATATCTGTGTTTACTCATGGTCTTAGGCAACCCCTGTAAAAGGGTCTTTGAACGCCCCCCCCAAGGGGTCACGCCTCATAGGTTGAGAACCACTGCCTCATACCAAGATAGACCTATTAATATTAAATTAGAATCAATGAAAACACAAGATGTCCAAAGTCATCATAAAGGATTTTTGTATAGTTCTCAGCTAAAGATGACATACTCCAATGTTTTGTCAACCCTGAATCTATAGAGAAATAGATTGGTAAATTCAACTCTATAAAAAAAATTCCATGCTAATAAAAGAGGGAAAAACACAATATGAAAGAAAGAAAATATATACAGATGAAGACGAATTTTTCAAAATATGTAAAGAAATTCTATGAAATAATAAGAACACTTCTAATAAGAAATCAAATATCAAAACATATAAAGAAATTCTATGAATTAATAAGAATATATCTAATAAAAAATTAAATATTTGACTGTTGACAAAGGCATTGTTATTTGACTACTATATTTAAACATACTTTTCCTTACATAGATTAAAATGTGTAAACCAATATTAAGTTAATTTTTATCTATAATCTATGATAAAATAAAATTCTAATGAAAACTATATCACTAAAGGTGTTAGACCATGGATGGACATGATCACAATTTCCTTACAAACATAACAGGAATAATTTTGACTATCAAAATACAAACATTCATGCCATTTTACCTATTGATTTTAACCCTAAGCTGTTACCCATCTATACTCATCACTGAGATTGATGGACATAGTATGTCATTCTCTTCTGTAAGGTTAAAATACAGTACATACAGAGAGCAGTAGATTTATTTGCATAAAGCACGAAGTAGGAAATGATGACCTTCAAAAACTGTGGAGGCCTTAGGTTTATGTAAATGTATTGGAGATATTATTCCCCAAGACAAAAACAAGTTGTAAAACATATATAAAATATAAAATGTTTTATGTTGAGGGCTATACCAAACCAGGCTTTCCCTGAGACCCTGATATATAGAGAGGGAACGTAATTCCTTGTCTAAAACCAGGAATGTGTTTGGCAGAGCCAGTAAAGTAAATTCTAACCTATATCTCTATTCTGTTTACTGAACTGGTGAGGTGTCAGATGTCATGGGCGAGTTGCCCTCACTTTCCCCTTAAATAATTACAATGGACAGTTAGGAAAGGCTCTCCTGACATTGCTGGTAAGAAGGCAGGCATCTCAATCTTGGGTTTCCTCAAAATAGAAGGTGCAGTAAGCTTTGTGCCCTCCACAAAAAGAGCCACTTTTGGCCAGAATCATTAATTCAGAAGTCTAATGTTTGAGTTGGTGTTTTTCTAGCATGAACAGAGATGAAAACCAAAGATACCCAAATCCTTGCTCACATGAAGACCATGTTAGAGACAAAGAAAAGATGAGAAGCTTGTAAACATATGTAGCTTAACACAGTCAAATAAATAGGGAAAAAAAGCAGAGTTCATAAAATGATGTCATAAAATTTTATTAGTAATTAGAAAGTCACTAAGATGCTGCTATTTGAGCAAAGATCTGAGAATGTAAAGAAATCAAACATGGGTGACTGGGAAGGAAAATTCTTGTTATGCGCCATCATTGGTAGTGGCCATTGTCAAACAGAGGCCAGGGCACACCAGAAGTTTGGAGGAGACATTAGGAGATCTGTGTTCTAAGGAAAGTGAGCAAGAGAAGGAACATGGGGGCTTCATGATAAAGGTGATTCGGTCTCATAGAGCCTGTGAGGTGTTTAAGTTTCTATGAAAACTGTCCAGACACATTCCTCATGGGTTAGCAGCAGTGAATTGCTACCTACAGCATAAGGTGGGCAGTGGTGCCGAATGGTTGTGTCTGCATTAGCCTATTACAGGGATCGTCTGATGAGGTTCATCTGTGAAATTAGTAGGCTACAGAGTCGGCCATCTTGATTTTTGTTATTTTCCACAGAAAATACTAGAAAATAACTTTTTTGTGTGATTTCAGCATTTCCTTGTGAAAATATCAAAGTATGCACTTTATAGGCTGAGCCTGAAGAACAACCCTTCCATATTAATATATCCAGCTATGCAATCCACATTTATACGTACACAAATAGTGTTCATATGATATAGTATATATACAGCTACTTTTTGAAGTGCTGGAGATTGAAAACAGGGCCTTGTTCATTCTGAGCATGTGTTCTGATTTGCATGTGGATCCCCCCCAGCTGTGTACCCTACTTTAAAAATTAAAGAACATGACCTGTTATGAGAATTCTTAAAATAAAACACAACTAAGAAAATACAATTAAGAAATGTTCTTTGTAGGAATTGTATGAAGTCTGTATATTAGTGAATGAGCGTAGAGATGCCATTAAGTCCCTTTTCTTTCTAGAAAGTAAGACAAGCCCAGAGATAGATTGCCACTCCTGATATCATACTGCTGCAGAGGAATGTAGACCTAAGTGTATGTTCACTTGAGATCATTTATGTAGAAGATAAAAATAAATTCCTCTTAGAAGTGTCATGACAGCACTGAGGATGGCCCCACTTCTTTAGGTTTCTCACAGTGTTTTCCCAAAATGCTCTTTGAAATATCAAAGTTTTACATCCCACACACTAATGAGACCAGGAGTGCACCATGCTGAATTCCTGAATCATCGCCAAGTCCAAGTGGCTATAGAACATTTAACTTTGGAATTTCCTGACTTTCATGCTGGTGAAATTTAAGTCTTTATCTAACCTTAAAGGGAGACTTTCCATTCATCTTCTCTGCATTGGGATTTTCAGGAACTTGTGAAAAATGGGAGAATTGGAACAACAACAAAAAAAAAAACCCCAAGATTCTGCTGGTGTATGGTTCTGGGACTGAGTGCTTGCTAAGCGTGAGTTCGATCTCCAGAGCTGGGAGTAGCGATAAAAACCAAGGAAGATGTCAATTTAATAGGGCTCCCTACTGTTAGAGTCACTGTCTTACAGATGAGTAGCTTTCATCCTGTTGAATCTTCAGCACTTTAAAACAATAAATAATAATTGGTTCAATTTATTTAAGTACTTGTTCTAAATATAATATTTTCCCATGTGTCTTAAGTTTGTATTAACAAGGGGAAACAAAATATTTTCACCCTAAATAAAATGATTGAGGGTGTGCAGTTGTCTCTTGCTGCCAATACTTTATGCCTTAGTTACTCCAAACTAGTGTCTAGGAAGACACATCAATGACTTCAGGCCAATGGAGAACCATTGATGGTATTATTCAATAGAAGCCTTAAAAAAAAACTATTGTGAATACAAGACTGTAAAAAATTCCACTAGCATCCATTTAAGCTAATTTACAAAGAGAATTTCAAATGTACTTTCCTAGACTGACAGCAATAGAAAAGGGGGATCAAGAAATTAGATAGATAGATAGATAGATAGATAGATAGATAGATAGATATTCTTTGCTGATACACAGATACTGATTTATAGAGAATGATTAATCTATTAATAAATAGATGATAGAGATACAGACATGTAGATCCATAGATAGTGATAGGTAGATGATGATGATATAGTTGATAGATGATACATTGGATGGATAAATAGATGGATAGATGATAGAGTCCATAGATAGATAGATAGATAGATAGATAGATAGATAGATAGATAGATAGATGGATGGATGGATGGATGGATGGATGGATGGAAGGAAGGATAGGATAGGATAGGATAGGATAGGATAGGATAGGATAGGATAGGATAGGATAGGATAGATGGATAGATAGATAGATAGATAGATAGATAGTAGGCTGATAGATGATAGATTAATGAATGGATGAATCAATGATAGATGGATAGGTAAATAGGATAGGCTAGAAAGGTGATAGATAGATAGATAGATAGATAGATAGATAGATAGATAGATAGATAGATAGATCAGCATAGCCCTGAAGGGACATAGGACACTGATGTGAAGCTGTAGACTACAGCCCTTTCCACACAGCCCCTGGTGTTTGCCACCATCCTGGAAGAATGTCCTTCCCTTCCATGTTTTCCATGACTACTATCACTCTCCAGCTTGGAACTGTTGATCGTCATTCTCTAATTTCTCCCTTTTCTGCTTAACTTCCAGGCTCCTTTGTTCTCTCACACACTCATGTCAGATACGGGTACACAGTTCCTTAGATAACTCACTCTTGCCAAGTCTTGTGTGTACGCTTTTCCTCCACCTCAGTTACTGTCTGCCTGCTTATCTACATGCTCCTCTCTCAGGGTCCAACAGGGGTCTCTGTTGGTCCGTTCTCTCTGAGTTCTTCTGCCAGGCACTATTCAAGTTGTCATACTGTCACACATCTTGTCCTCGGGTCTAGGACTGTTCTTTTGGTCACCACTGAGAGCTTCCAGAGTCCTTGGTTTGGCCTCAGTTCATCACTTTGATATGCTAGTTCTGGTCAAGGGAAATGTTGAGCTTGCATTCTGAAACCAGCCAGATCCTTTCTCTCTGGCCATCAGGTCTTTTCCTGTCAGTGTTGTGCGCTTGGAGTCAAGGAAAAGGAAGCAGAACACTAGACCTCGGTGGGAGTCAGGGTGTGCGTGTGTAACTATCGGTGCAGGTGGCTTCTGAACACACTGGGGTTTTCTGACATCTCTCCTCTATGTCCTTCAACCAAGAAAATGGGAAGTATCTGGCATGAACTTTTTAAAACCTCACGTTTTCTCCACATCCTCATTCTCTGTCTCCCTTGTGTTTGGTGAAATGTCTTTCAGTTTTTCCCAAGAAAGTTATCCTCACTCCACACGTAACCCCATTTTCTGTCTGTGCAGCTTTGAACTCCTGCCTCCACTAGCCATTAATTCAAGCTGCTGATATAATGCAACAAAAGCCATCCTCAAGGCCACCAATCGTCTCCTGACTGTCTGTTACCGCTCACTGCACTGTTTCCTGTAGACTTCCTTCTGTAGATAGATTGTCCTCAAAGCTGGTGTGTAGGGCCGGGCGTGGTGGCGCACACCTTTAATCCCAGCACTTGGGAGGCAGAGGCAGGCGGATTTCTGAGTTCGAGGCCAGCCTGGTCTACAGAGTGAGTTCCAGGACAGCCAGGACTACACAGAGAAACCCTGTCTCAAAAAAAAAAAAAAAAAAAAAAAAAAAAAAAAGAAAGAAAAAAATTCAGTGGAAAAAAAAAAAAGCTGGTGTGTCACAGCTACCCCAAACTGTTCCCTACCTGTGGACCTGTGGTTGTCTTTCCTTTTGTGACATTGTGTTTGTTCTCTCCACTACCTGGTAGCATCTTCATTAGTGTGTGTGACTCAAACTCGGAGGAGCTGAACATAAAAACAGTCATCAGAAGTCAAGTCGTCAGAGACACTGTCTCGAGCTCAAACTCTTGTCTTCTGTCAGTAATGGTTAAAAACACAGACTCCAAAGGAAGCAAAGGAAAAGCTGCAGGTTTTAATTAAGGAAGCTGGAAAGATGAAGGTTACTCCTGTAGCAGCAGGGGTGTGGCTGAGCTGTTGAGCTCTCTTTACACCCTTTGGTGTAAAGCATAGGCAGAACCTCATTTTCTTCTTGCCTCTACTGAGTTCTCCTCTCTCTATCTTATAACTTGCATCCTACTGATTTTTTTCTATCCTGACAGCCTCATCCTCCTAGATTCTTGACTGACTTTTCCAAAGTTTAACTGTTTCACTATAACTCAGAGTTAATGAAGAGACCATGGGTTTTCCCTCAAATGGCATTCTGCCTTGCTTTTCCTGGCTTGCTAATTCCAACTCACTAATGAAACTTGTGCTGTCTTCCTCTTACCCTTCCTTGCTATGTTCATGGTATTCTTGAGATGAACAATTCCTTTTCTCCCTGCGTCTTGATCTCATCAGTGAGCTCTATGACCTCTACTGCCCCTGTCTGCATTATTAACTCTGCCATGTCTTATTCACTAGCACCTGCAGGTTTTCTTCATCAGCAGTGAACCTTTGGTCAGCCTCCACTTCACTTTCCAAGATCCGGTTGCCCCACCTTTGCTCTGAAACAGGGACAGCAAAGTGTTCTAGGTCTTTCTCTTCCCCTTTTGATTTTATCTTCTAAATAAATGACCTCAACTCACAGGAAAACTCACTCCTCACTCAACCGGCTCCCTTCATAGTTTGGTTCTCACTATTTCTTACGTGGGAAACACTTCTTGTTCCTCTGTACGTGAAGGTTTTGTCATAATCTTTAAGGTCCTTTAGCAGATATTATGACTTCCAAGTGTTCATTCTGAGTCTCAAAACTGACTTGAATTGGAGTTCTGCTATAACGGAGTGTGGTATTTCAGGGCGGTCAGGCACCTTGTGCTTCGTTTTATATTCATCTTCTTAGCAGATTGCAAATTCCTGGTAGTTACAGAGCATGCCTGATTAGTTCTTGGTATGTGACAAATCAAAGGCTTTTAATCAGCCGTAACTTCTTGAATTTGTAAATGAACGGCATTCATCTAATTGATACTTCATTGTTTTAAAGCCTTAGAAGGCTTTTTTTAAGTACTATTTTAATTATTATTTTTTTATTCCAAACAAATTGTTTGAAATTTTTTCTGTTTAAGGAAAATCAGAGTCAGGAAGCTAAAGAGTCTGTATTTGTTTAAACTCCCATCTCATTCAACTTTTTCCACAATACATAGATGATATCTTGAAAACTAAAATGAATATCTATGAATTATATGAAACTTCAACAAGGATCATTTAAAAATAATGTACCTGATTCTCTTGACTTTCTGTATTTTTTTCTTTTTACTGTATGGGGAAAACTCACAAGATTCTAGGGATTGTATTTTTCAAATGTCTTATATATGCACTGCGTATAAGAGAAAGTCATTTTATGCTAACCCAGTGGTTAGTCTTGAAAAATTAATGTCATCTTTTATTGTTATGGTAACAATGTAATGAATAACATTTCATCCTAAACAGGTAAATTTAGAATGATGAATTTAGTATAGAATGGCATGAGAGAAAAATGTCAAAGACTTCACAAAGACCAAGTAAGAATCTTGGTAGAATTTCTCTTACCAAGACAGGAATGTAATTGGCAAAAACATTGACTTGGAAAAACCTCATTTGTTTAAAATCTGGAAATAAGAAAGTGAGGTCCTGTGTAAGTCAGTAGCAGATCTTCTTCCACAGTTATTTTCACTGTCATTTAAACTCTGTCCTAAGAATGTAAAATTGGCTCAGCATCTTTAAATGAATCCACATAGAATATCAGGGTAGATTAAAGATCACAATCTCCACAAGAGATGCAGGAAATACATGAAAAGCAACAGTAACCATACTTTATAGTGTCACTTCCTGATCAAAAATATCTACACATTAGGAATTTCTTGTAAAGACTTTAGCCCCCTCTGTGTAAAATGACAGCCGACATCTTCCTAAATAATAAAAGAATGTTTCTCCAACAGCAGGAAAAAAACAGTGTGCTCCCACCATGTCTGCTCAGTTGTAGTGGAGGCTGTAGCCAGGGCAGTTAGGAAAGAAAAGGAATAAAGGGAATGAACTAGAATAGCAGAAGAAAACTGCAACAGTCGCTCCTTGCCTTCAGGTGATAAATCTCAGACGTCCAGTGGATGCCTGAAACTGTAGTTAGTATTTGTCTATTTCTGTCTTTCTGACTGTCTAGATAGCTGTCTCCTTACATATGCATATATAGTGCTTTTCATTCATATATGTATAAATGAAAAATGTATATATGTGCATGCATATGTATTTGTGGTAAAGTTTAACTTACACAAGAGACATGTTAACTAGGTGCAGTACTCACATCAACACAATATTAAGAAACTTAGGGGATTCTTGAAAACAGGAAGCATCAAGGAGGAAAGACAGGAGAATACATTCTCCTGTGTGGTGTGCAGTGTACGTGTGCTCAGTGAGGGAGTATTTGAGTCCTAAGACTCAAGATTTTATTCCACTACTCAAAATGAACACAGTGGTCTACTTCCATTTAATATTTTAGACAGAGCATGGCTAACTGAAATTACAGAACATCGCTCATGTATAAGAGGGTGTTGTGAGCAACCCATATCAGACACATAGATACATGTGCATATGCCTGTCCACAGTGACAGAATGTATTGAATAACAGTACATTTACAAAGTGCAGGGTTTTCAAAGCTAACATGCTGGCTAATTATCCTGTTTTCCTCAGTAATCTGGTTCCTTTATTAAGTTACATTGAGAACTTAGTCCTCAGCTGAATTCCATACCCAGAATTTGAGTTACATAGTTCATTCATAGTCTACTTCCCTCACACCAGACTACTATTCTTCATTTTGGCTCCCCCTTCCCCGTGTCCTGTTCCCTCTTCATCATCCTGCACCATCTATCTGTCAATCAGAAGATGACAATCAACTTTGTCATCTTCTCAATGACAAAGTTCTCTCATTTCATCCTGTTTCCTTCTTGACTCATTTTCTTCTTCCTCAAGCCTAGCTTCGGGACATCCTGCAATATCGTTCCTTCATGTAACACTCTTGTTTTGTCTAAACCCTTTCTTAGAAAGTAGACCAATCCTTGGGAGTAAAAGCTCTACAGCTGATGCTCCAGGGTTTGGCATGTGTCTTCCTAATTATGTAGTATACCCCAAAGCTTCCCAGTCATCCATGCTCATGCACATTCCAGTCCTCAACAGTACAGCATTTCAGTCACCCACACTCTTCTACTTCCTGTTACATATGAGTCCAAACTCAGCTGTGTTGAAGACTCCAGGCTTATGCTGGTGAAGAGACCCCTCAGACTGAGGAATTATCTCAGGTATTGCCTGTGAGACAATTCTAAATATTAGGATCAAAGAGAAGATTTATGGGGGCTTTGGGGGGTGCTTGTCTTCCTCTTAGGACAGAGAACCTGGAGAGACAACTGTGTTTTACTGGATGGCCTAGTCAAATGTCCAGCTACACTCTCTGTAGCCCTCTTGACCCCAGTAGGGAAAACGGATGGAAGATACTGTCAGAGAACAGAAAGGCTGTCACTGGATATCCCGGTCTGTAACTAACTGCCCCTGAGCTTCCCTATTCTCCAAAAACTTTTCAGGAAACAGAATTTGATAAAGGAAAATGGGGTATTACCAGTTTAGCCAAGTCAGGGGAAGAATCTAGTTTTTCTATGTACCATGCCTGTATCAATTCTTAGAACCTTAGAATTTATAGTAAATCAACACAAGGAGCAGGGTATTTAGACAGCTGGGTCTGTAACAGTTTAATCTGCATTTTTGTGAGCACAGGAGAAATATCTTCTTGACCCTATCTATTCTCAAAATGTCATCTTGATTTCTCCTATACATTTACAAGCTTAATACGATGGTAGAACATCAACCCAGGTGTCTTGTGACCACCCCCCAGCAGGAGACATTGATCTAACCAATCCTGAGGCACATGTTACCTGGACTTCTAGCACATTGCTGTTAAATCTATGGCTTGTGTTTAGATAGGTCTTTCTGAGATTTGAAAAGTAAAGCTCTCCATTTGCTGTAAAAATTCAAAATGTTCAAGATGTAGGGGGAAGCATAATAGACATGCAGAATGATTTTGCCTCTTCCCTTGAATAGACCTGCCACCTTCAAACACACTTGCTTATATAAACATCAGTGTGTGATGTTCATTGTATAGGTCTTCTTCCAAATTTGGCTATAAAATAGAGTCCCAAAGAAATGACATGTAAGAGAACTAAGTTAATGCAGCCCACTGATCATAAATGTTAATGCTAAATGTTATTAGATAAATACATACTAGGCATTTTTATACTGAAATGCACAATGTCTGGACCATTATCATGTTTCTGTGTTTGGTTGGTTGGTTGCTTGTCTTGTTTTCACCTATCTCTATAATTCTTAAAATTTGGGGAGTAATTCTCTTAGAATTAGTTTATATATATATATATTTTTTTTATTTTCTATATTCTTTGTTTACATTCCAAAGGCTTTCCTCTTTCCCAGTTCCCCCCTCACCATATGTCCCATAAGTCCTCTTCCCTCTGCCCATTCCCCAATCATCCCCCCCCCATTTCTCTGTTCTGATACTCTCCTACAAAACTGGATCCAGTTTTTTCAGGACCAGGGTCCTTTCCTTCCTTCCTTCTTGGTAATCTTTTGATTTGCTAATTGTGCCTTGAGTATTCAGAGCTTTTGGGCTCATTAATAGCCACTTATCAGTGATTGCATTTCATGTATATTCTTTTAGAATTAGTTATTTTAAAAATCATCTTTTTACAGGATCCCCCAGTCTCAAAACAGAATGTTTGTGGCATGAGTTTATTTTGAACCCTATCTTTTAAGGTTTCTGTCTCATTCTAAACACAGAGATTTTTTTATAATGAATATTTTAACAGAAAACCTCAAAATTGAATGTCATAGGATGCTGGTTAGGTTTTTTTTTTTTTAATCAAGTTAATAAAAAATTAGAGCCAACCAGGAAGACAATAATTTGTTTGAGGAATTGTCACCACCAGATTGGCCCATGGGTAAGTCTGTGGGACATTTTCTTAATTGACAGATGTGAGAGAGTCCAGCCCACTGTGAGTGGAACTATCCTTGGGCAGGTATTTTTGGTAGTAGAAAAAGTCACACTGAGCAAGCCATGAGGAGAAAACCAGTGAACAGTGTTCCTCTGCATGAACTAAGTGTATTAGTGACAAACTCTGAGTCACCAACAATGTACTAATATTACAGTAAGGATAGAAAAGTGTTGCCACCAGGAGTCATCCAACCAAGAACAAGTACAAATTCAAATCTCTATTTCACACTCCCTGAGTCTTCTTTCTCCTCTTGGTTTCTTGTATAAGTCTGAATCCTTGCCTGTATCTGTACCGCTGTCTATCCATGTGCCTGTCTATTGTTTCTGTGTGTCTGTCTCTCCCAGAGGGCTTTGTTCTGTCTTTATTGAACTGTACAGAAAGGATCATATAGGGAAGGAATAGAATACTTTACAAGGGGTTAAGTCACTGGCTCCAACTGATCCCAACTGGCCCCAAGAGCATGCATCATTGTTTATCAACCAATATCCATAAATGGTTGCTTTTCATCTTTATGCTTCATTTTAGGAAGTTATTCACAGCTTCTGTATTTGCTGATTTCAGCAAATGATGCACACACATTATTTGGGTTGGGACATGGAAGAATATATTACTCAAGATTACAGCTATTTATTAGCTTGGGTTGTAAAGGTTGTTTACATGGGAAACCCAAAGCAAGTAAGATTGACTGTTACATTGTTCTCTTGAAAGCAGGTTAAACAAGCTGTTTAAGTAGATGTAAGATAGCCATCTTAAATCTGAAGTGGCTCTAGGTCTATTATTAACTTTGGATGTGAGTTCCAGCAAAGCTTCCAGTCTCTTAGAATATAAGAGATATTTTTCTAACATTGCATTAACTCCCCTCCAACATGATGTCAGCTTCAGGTCCTGTCTCCAGTTTCCTTCCTTGAGTTCCTACTTGCCTCGGTGATTGAATGTATGTGGCTGTAAGAAGAAACAATTTCTTTCCTTGATTTTGGTCAGTGTTTTATCACAACAGAAATATTGTATAAATATCCTAGATATTTCTTCAAAAAATGCCTTCCCTCAAATGTCGAACATCTTTCACTTTTTGGTTTTGGACAAAAATCATACTTTATTAGAAAATGCTTGTACGTGAAGAAGGACATGAGCTCTTATAATTTTGTTTATCCTAAACTACACAAACTTGAATTGTTGGTATTTTTGGACAGTGAAGAGAATATGGATGCAGGGTTTGGTCTACCCCGTGGTGCCACCTGCTTTACATCATGTTACTCTTCTCAGTTTTGTCTCCCTTGGGGAGAGGTGACTTATCACAGTAGTTGTTGACTACAGTCTATCTGCCCCCTCTTCACCTCCATGCCCCTCTCCATTGTCTGAAAGCACGTAGTAGGAAGATGGCGGCACAGGATGCAGCAGGCCCTAATTTGCACACATGGTTTCATTTTGCTGGGTGAAGGCTGATGGGAGGGCTAGTACCACATTACACATTTGCTTTTCATTTGTGCAGGCAATTCGTGTTAGGATTCTGATCTCTCGGGGGATCGGTAGGTGTGGATTTGTACCCCTGTCCTTCAGCAGCGATGGGATCTCAGATGAAGATAGTATTTTAGATGACGTCTGAACATTAACCTTCTTTTTGAAGAACATACGGAGGAGAGTGCAAAATCCACAGTTGTTTTTTTTTTTTTTTGATATTTTTTTCATTTTTATTTTCTATATTCTATGTTTACATTCCAAAGCCAATTAGCCTGGTGATTTATCAGAATAAATGGGTGAAAAGTTAATGAAAGGACCCACGGAGGCAGACCAAAAGGGGACAGCTAACATTGTGTGCTATCATTTAAAACTTTGAATTGTTTGTTTCCAATACTTTCCATTTCATAGTTTTAATTACTTCCTGATCAAGGATTTCGTACTTGTATGTGATGTTTTTGTTCCAATGTTTGCATGCTCTCCCTCCAGTTCGTTCTCCTCCTCCCCGTTTCTCCCCCAACTGCTCTGTTTTCAAGCCCACTGAGTTCACATTGTAGTGCCTGTATGTGTACGGTTGTAGGGACCGTTTATTCAGGAATAGCTTCTCAGGGACCAAATCCCTAAGAAAACTGGCTCTCCCATCTCTGGCCAATAGCTCCTGACCTACTGGCAGGCTTTAAGGTCCACCTTCCTTCTCCACACAGGGATTTTGGCTAGCTTCATCTTGTGCATGTTGTCCATGGGCCCTGGCAGTTCACATCAGCTCTATTGTATACTGCATGCTCAGGACATACTGTTTCACTGTGGAAGTTCACCACCCTTTATGATCTTTCTGCTCCTGCAGTGATCCCTGAGGCTTGGGGGTTGGGGGCGGTAATTATAGAGCTTAACCATTTTCCCTTACATTTATAATTAAAATGCAATTATTTCCCCTGTCTTTTAAATTGAGACATTCTGAAAGAATGTATACAACACAAGAGGACAAGAACATAAAAGAAACAAAACGTCCCCATTTACTTTGATTTTAAGTAATTACGTTTATGACTTTTATAATTGCTTCCTCAATTTATTGGTCTTTACCATGCCAGTTTCTCTGCAAACAATGCCAACAATTGGGTATCCCTGGCTGGGTTTCTCTCAGTGGCTCATTTCCTTTTGTAAAAGGGATTAGCATTCAGCTCCCAGTGTGCCTAATTGAGGTTTTGTTTGACTTTCCACCTCTCTAGCTCATGGGATTAAAAGAGAAGTACAGGAAAGGTTATAGAAATGCGCAGGTTTCCCTGCTTTAGGGACAATTTAAGAAAAAAATAGACTTTTGTTCCTGTGAAAGGAAACAGTCCATTCCCATAATTAAGCTGTGTAGATAAGCACAGAGAAGCTCAGTAGGAAAAGTGGGCCCTTCCCAGTGCCTCCTTTGCCATAGTTCTGTATTGTTTCAAACTGAAGTTATTCCCAGAATGTCAAATATACCCACATTCACGTGCACCTACCAAAAGCACATTCTACAGCCAAATGGGGCTGGGGGGAAACCAATCCAATACTATTTGTCAGTTCCAATGATTATTGTAAAAATTAGCTATATGTTTGTATTTAATTATTCCATATTTAAAAAGTAATTGTATATGTGTTTTCTGAAGGGCCCTTGTAGGATAATTCCCTCATTGATATAGAGCAAAAACTAAAACTTTGACATCTTTACTTATTTGCAGTTTAAGTTGCATTTGAGCGGAAAGGGCTTGATAGAGTTTTGCTTTAGTTGGCCTTGTTCTGCTGCCCTGGGAGGATACACTCAACTCGGTTCCCAGAGATATGTGCGAGAAATTCCTCAGGGCCTGAAAGAAGACTATCTTCAGGGTTATATGATCCACTTAATCAGCCATGAGCGGTCTCATAGTTTGGAAATCCTTTTGTTTAATGAAGGCCTTTCTCAATTATCTTCCCTTGATTAGACATCGATGAGTGCAGCGTGGTTCCTGGGGTCTGTGAGACTGGTGACTGTTCCAACACCGTGGGAAGCTATTTTTGTCTCTGTCCCCGTGGCTTCGTAACCTCAACAGATGGCTCCCGGTGCATTGGTAAGCCTTGTGTTTAAAGGTACAATACGTGGCTTCTTTATAATGACAGAACAGCCCAAACAGGTAGGAGGATGGTAATGATTATAAAACTGTTGGGTGAATGGATGAAAGGATTGTTCTCAGGCCTTAATAGTATTTAGCATCATGGAGGGATGGATAGACCAGATACTGTTTGTGACATCTTGGCTTTCGGGAGCCATCTGGCTTAGTTTTATCTTGTCAAGATCATTTTTTTGGAAGAAAGACTTGCTCAAGATGTAATTGTTGCCCATCATTACAGTCACAGAGCACAAGAAAGATGTAAAATCTGTTGAATATAGTAATTTAAGGTTCTTCCAATGCTATAAAGCATGAACTCAGACAGCATCTATTTACTTAAAGCTTATTCTGGTAAAAATACTTATTACAAAGAAGGAATTGGCACCCGTGATTTTGTGTTTCAAGTGTATTCAAATGAAAGCCAAATATACTTACGTGGTCTGCTCTGTTTAGAGAGATGAAGCTCTGTACTATGCAGACATGATACAGGCTATTCATCAGGCAACTATCTTGCTTCTGCCTTGTGAACCCAGAGATAATGAAATGTCCTTTGATGTACAATTACACTTCTTGCCTTGAACATTCAGCTTGGTCAGTTCCAACACTGAGCTGAAAATAGCTACAACCAGATGGAGAAACATGTACATTGTCTATAGCAGCACTCAAGATGTATGTATGATGAATTAGAGAAAGTAGTCTAGTGCCTGAATAGTTTCATGATCCAGTGAAGGGAAGAAGTGGGATACAGAGCTCTCCCCCAGTCTGGGTGTATCAGTAGCTCCCTGAGGGAATTGATGTATCCTAGAGATGGAGCCAAATGAACTAGTTCATGAGCTGAAAGTACAGAATTAGGGAGATAAACTGAAACTCTCATACCAGCAGTCAAGAGCATTATCTTTGATAAATACACTTATCTACTAGGTGCTAAACTAGTCGCAGCCATCCATCAGTGAGAATGAAAGGTATATGTGCTTCCATCAGAGAGCTATGTTGTCTTCACAGATTATAAATAACAAGACAGGCATGTCAGTGACAAGAAGAATAGCAGTAGGGAGAGTGACAGTCACAGCTTTCACTTAGGGATCATTCCGATAGGCCTCAGGCAAACTACTAGTCTCTACCTCCACTATAGAAAGTATTCAGTACTACAGTCACATTATGATCTCTGTTATTAAGAGAAAAAAGAAAAGGCAGATACATAGACATTTCACCACAAGACTTATGGTCTGTAGTGATTTTCTTATTTATTTTACCACTGACTTAAATTTTTTTCTCTCCCAATGTCTTAGTTAGGGTTTTACTGCTGTGAACAGACACCGTGACCAAAGCAAGTCTTATAAAGGACAACATTTAATAGGATCTGGCTTATAGGGTCAGAAGTTCAGTCCATTTATCATCAAAGTGGGAACATGGCAGCATCCAGGCAGGCATGGTGCAGGAGGAGCTGAGAGTTTTACATCTTCATCTGAAGGCTGCTAGCAGAATACTGACTTCCAGGCAGCTAGGACAAGCCCACACCCACAGTGACACACCTACTCCAACAAGGTTACACCTTCTATTAGTGTCATTCCCTGGGGCAAGCATATACAATCCATCACACCCAAGTCTTTACTTGGTAAAGGGCCTTTAAGAATCCAGCCCAGCTTGTTTCTGAGCTCATCTGTAACTGTCTCCAACCTTACATACCTCTCGTTGCTAAATGTGATGGCACTGTCTGGATTGCCTACAAACTCCTCTGCCTGGATGATCATGGTTTCTCCTTTCTATACTCATTGAAGCTCACTCATTCTTTGAGCCTCACATTAGGAATTATTTTTAATGGCTCCCCCTACGTAATCTCAATTGTCTTCTTGGACAAAATGGTTGAGCCCCTCCTGTACTATTCACATCCACCATAGCTCAGGGTTTATTGTCCTCTCTCCAGTACTTGTGCTCTCCCAACCAATCAGACTTTGGGCTTCTGCCATAATCAGCCTCATGCATCTTAGACTTCATGTTATATGTTGTTTGCATCTTCTGCTGAGTGAATGCATTTGAATGAATGGGGAAACCACCAGAGTCATGAATGCGGAGATATTGGATACAGAAGTCTTGTTTGGTTAATGACAACTCTGTGTCCTTTGGCATCCTGATGGACAAGATGATACTGGGCTGAGTTAGGGTCCTGTGCATGCCATGCATCGACTCCTGAAGCTGAGTTCTGGGCCTCCAGCAATCCCATTCCTCTCAGAGGAAACATTCCATACCTGGGGGCAGAGAAAGGGCAGGGTGCCCTAAAATAAGAAAGTGGAAATTGACTCTGAAGAATTAGAAAACCAGTGCTAAAACTAAGTGAACAGCTTAATTTTTAAAATATCCATATTGTATTTTAAATAAGGATGTGTTTCCATGTGTGAGAAGAAAAACAAATAGAGCATTCTAATGAGTGAGAAGCTTTTGGGTTTTAAAAATCAAAGTGTTTATTTTCTTAGATTGAATTTATTTATGATCCAGTCATATGTCACGAGTATATGAATCCCCCTCTGTTGTTTGTTCTGTAAGTGCATAGTGGACATGAGATTGGCACTGAGCTGGATAACCTCAGAATCTTCTGTAGTATGAAACCACACACTATTTGAGCTCTGTTCTGAGAGTCTGTGACTCTGGCCTGCTTTCTTTTCCTGTTTCCCACAGTTCTCCCTACAGAATCATGAGAAAATCAGCAAGATAAGTACACTGAGTCTAAACCACGTCATAATACATCACCGAGCTTGATCATTTCTCTCTCGTGGACAAGAGAAGCGTTTTATGGGACAGAGGTGTTTAGCTAGTCATTTTAATCTTCAAATAGCAGAGCTTTCCCATTCCATTTAATGCTAAATTAGGAAGACAAATCCTAACTTAATTTTACCTAGTGTGTTAATCAAAAAAAATTTTTAAAAATCCAGGGGGGGGGGAAATCTTTAACTTAGAAACTAGCATATGCCACATTTAAAAGAAGTTGAAGTGTCACTAATAACTCTTTTCTTTAAAAGCATTTTATTGGCATGATTTCACGAGCCTTATGTCATTTTGGAATTCACTCCCCTTGGCCATCATTAATACCTAATTTCCACAATTTAATACAGGCCCCGAAGAATGACTGGCACAACCAGTAATGAGTAATGAATATTTAAGCCACAGAGAGCAAGCCGGACGCAGGCGGAGGGGACTGACTCTCCGTGCTCACAGAGCCAGCAGAAGCCCAGGCAGGGACAGTCTGTTGCCAGCCAGAGGCAACAAAGGTTTAGAAAAGAGATGAAACATTTAGAAATTCTTGCAGAAAGCCATGTCGTCATCACGACATTCTGATGCCTTTTTTCCGGCTTTCCACGTCTCACTGCACAGCCTCACCTGAAAAAGTCTGAGGATACAAACCTGAAAATATAGTGTGAATTGTGTGTGTGGTGGGGGTGGGGGCACACTCACACATGTGTAAGTCTGAGGGAGGAAGTAACTCACTACTAAATAATTTTCCTGTGTAATGTGTACCATTAAGCAAAGCAAAACAGAAGGCTAAGCATGGTAGGATGACCCAACTGCCAAGTACTTGTTCAACCTCGTGACTTGGGTTTGATCCCCAGATCCCACATAACAGTAGAAGAAGAGAGCCAGCTCCACACAGTTGTCTCCGACCTCCACATGTGAAGAGTAACAACAAACAAAAATGTTTTAAGCTTTCATAATTAAAGTGAAACTTTTTCAGGGGAGTGCTGGAGAGATGGCTAGATACATTAAGTACTTGCTCCCCAAACTCGAGGGCAGAGATTATCTCCCCACAGCCCACACAGAAGCCAGGCGGGTGGGGCAGCTGTTTGTAATCCCAGCAGCCAGAGGACAGAGCCAGGAGATCCCTGGGCAAGCCGGTTAGTCAGACTAGCCAGAAATAGTTATCTCCAGAGTCAGTAAGAAGCTGCCCAGTAGAGCAAGGGGGAGGGGCAACTCAGGAAGACGCCTGACATTAATCTTGGGCTCCTATTTGTAGGTCCACACTCTTGAACATGAATCCCTTTACACACATGTCTATACAGAGATACATATAAATACATGCAGAGATACACATAGATACATGCAAAACACACACACACACACACACACACACACACACACACACACACACACCACACACAGGCACAAATAAGAAACAAAAAACAAATGAACAAAAACCCTTGGAAAGAAAATTCGTAAGGAGATGAACAGTCACGAAGATCGCTATAAATGTGTAAGAGCTGGATCTGTGGGAGGAACAGGAGTTACCAAGTAAGAGAGTCCGGTGAGCAAGTAGATGCTGAGAGTGTTCCTGTGGATGCAGGAGACACTGAGCAGAGCTTGGTTGGGAAGAAGGGAGTGAGAGAATAAAAAGGCTGATGCTGGTGCTGGTACTGGTGCTGATGCTGGTACTGATGCTGGTGCTGGTGCTGGTGCTGGTGCTGGTGCTGGTGCTGGTGCTGGTGCTGATGCTGGTGCTGATGCTGATGCTGGTACTGATGCTGGTGCTGGTGCTGATGCTGGTGCTGGTGCTGATGCTGGTGCTGATGCTGATGCTGATGCTGGTACTGATGCTGATGCTGGTGCTAATGCTGATGCTGGTGCTGATGCTGGTACTGATGCTGGTGCTGATGCTGGTGCTGGTGCTGATGCTGATGCTGGCGCTGGGGTTCCCTGCAGGCTGATGCTGAGCACACAAGTGTCCACACCTGCCTTTACGGTCCTAACCCTCTGGTGCAGTCCAGCCAATTTACCTTTCCT
This sequence comes from Apodemus agrarius, assembly GCA_964023405.1. NCBI lineage: Eukaryota > Metazoa > Chordata > Mammalia > Rodentia > Muridae > Apodemus > Apodemus agrarius. The sequence continues at coordinate 48,006,510 of OZ030021.1, read as the reverse complement.
CCTCTAGATTGCCTTGGTCAGGGTATTTTACCACAGCAACAGAAAAGTAACTTGTACAACTAATTTTTGTTCCTGTTCTCTAAAAAATAACTTGAAAGTTATTGTGGAAATATAGTACAGATAGAAGAATATACTGGTACAGTTGTTTGTGAAAGATTAAAATAAATTAAAAGATAGGAACCCCTTTTTCAAAGAGAAATGGACACAAATCAATTTTGTTTGGTCATGAAGATAGGCTTACAACCACAGAACCTAGATATGCTAAATCACTGCGATCCTTTTTTCAAATCTGACTAATTGCCTTGACTAACATAAAAGCTATCATATTTTTCTAATTATTTTCATCTAAGAATGCAAACTATGTGAATGTATTCTTATTCTACAGTATTTTAAGTTACAGTATTTTAAGTTGGAGTAATTAAATAGATGTATTCTTGATAATATGCTTGTTCCTAAGCAGATAACTTCGGAGTACTTGTATAGGTAGATACACATGCATTTATGTGTAGTTTGGGAAATAATGTGGTATCTTTTTAATATATATAGCTTCAAGTTACTTAAATATAAATTGCTGGTTTTTGACATTTCATTAAAAAAAAGCCCAAAGCATCATGAGGCATGAAAACAGATGGGCAACCAGAGGTATGGGCGGAGCCTGTCTGTGAAAGCGGAAGCCAACCATTCAATGACAGAGTTGAACGGCAGTCATATTATGCTCTTCAAGTATCATAGCATTGGCAGTGGTGTGTGTAATTGTAGGAGTCTGGGTTATGTCTGGTGCTTATTTCTGGTATATTTGCAAGACAACACTCAAGGAAGAACCTGAAACACCTCACTATGTGTGTTTATGAAACCTAGAAGAACCAAGGACAAACAGGGTAGTAAGTCATCCACAATCCTATAAAGGAAGACCAATGGTTTTAGGGGTACTAATCTTAGTACTAATGATTACCAATATTTTTTCAATTTAAAGACCCCTTTTTAATATCAAAACTTTTTCCACAGTCCCACATGATGGTGATGGGATGTGTAAATTAAAATACATAACTAAGTGGCTGCTTACCAGGCTGTTGTGTTTTTAAATGAATTAAATGAAGTTAGAAGTCCTGCTTTCCTATTCCCACTGGCATGGCTGTCAACATGAAGAAGAACTGTTTGTATGTAATGGGGGACAGGAGTCATTCTCAGATACTCATGACTAAAGGGTAGGACCCACATAGAATGGCTTCCTGATAAGCTTGCTATCTTTTGCTTTACATTTATATTTCATATGCATGACCTCATTCCAAATGGAATGTTGTGCCTGAACTCCTGCAATCTGCTGAATTGGGTAGTTTTCTTGGTGGAGTTTCTTTGACTATTGATGTCAGTTTTATTACATTCATTCTGGTTGAAGAAGTCTCTGGTGTTTGTTGCAGGCAGAGCAAATGCTTAGCTTTTCTTTGAAATCTGTGCACATTTGAAAAGGAATGAGCTCTCTAGTTTGTGGCTGGTTAGACTCTATGCCTATGAGATGAAAGTCAATGCTTTGGTGTTCAGATTTCTCCTCACCTACAGAATTAATTCTGTAGTTACTGTCAGTTACTGAAAGAACTGTTACCCTTCCACTACGGGGCTAGATTTATTGAAAGCTTTTACCGTGGACCTCTACACGTATTATTTTATAAAGTTTGGGTTTGTTCTTTCTTTTCCCACTTTTGATTTACTGTGGATTTCTTAGGCCTGAGCTTGCTTTATGACATTGCTAGAAACATCTAGGTTTGTATGTGTAGAACTGTGACTGTTATTCTGCCTGTGCCTTCTTCCAGCCCTCTCATTACATGATTCCCTGTTCCCTTTCCTTTCCACATGTCTTACACTTCTTATAAAATTTCCCATCTTTGTCAGAACAACATCGATGAGAATGTGTACAACATACGAACCTCCCCGACCAGTAACCTCTCTCTCCATGTCCATCTGGCGGCCGTGTTTAATGTATTTGTGAGGCTCCTTGTCCCAGCAGTGGCCCCTTTCAGACATAGAGTAGGTAGAGTTTTTCTCCTTGTGTATAGCCTTTTATACACCAACCATAAGTTAGGCTTTCATTGTTTAAATATTACAAACAATTTAGATACTAATTAATCTTTAACTGTGAGTGATTTAAAATGGTCCCTAAGTGTCAGGTTGATGTGCTCATTCTGATATCAAGCCCACTATCTTTTCAGCTCCCTTTTCTTCACTGTATCTCCGTGCTTCCAAAGGATCACTTCCCTGTTACTAATCTCTTTACTGTGAAGTCCGTGGAACTCCTCCAAGATTTCTCCGTGTCCTCCTCTACTTGGGTTGACTTTGTCTACTTGTATGGCGCATCTTTACCTGAGAAGCTGTATTTCTTTGACATTTTTCAAAGCAGAAGCCTGGTGTGAGTTGCAGTGTTAGAGCTGTTTACATGGGAAGAGCCTTTGGCTATACTATCTCGAGGCAGCTCCTCCCTTTCTCCTCACTGAGGCTGCGGGAGACATGGGCATTCTGTGCTCTGCTCCCTAGGTCACTGGCGCCCTCAGGCCACTGTTCTTTGAGGTGCCTAGTTACACAGTGGTGGGTAGGATTTGGACTCTTGTATGTTTTGAGCCTTGTGAAACTATAGCAGAGGCTTGATGTATCTGTGCTTTATTAGAAGCTGAAAAGTGAAGCAACTGTTACACACATAATTCCCAAATCTCCTGTCTCCGGGTTTTTTTTGTTGTTGTTTTGTTTTGTTTTTTGGTTTGTTTGTTTTTTGCCCCCTCTACTTGTTTTTAATCTTGCTTTTTATGTGAAGCAGAGTGATTTTTATCCATACATCATCACGGTTTTCAGGATAATTTCATTACGAGGGATGTTTCTGGTAGACGATCTACTACTTGGTTGGCAAAAAAAACAGCAACAACAGCAACAACAGCAAAAAATTTGTTGTTTTATTTCATTTTCCCACCAGCTCTGATCTATGAATAAGAAATATTAAATACAGTTATGGAAGTAAAGCTGAGTCTCTTGACTCAAGGCTGCGATTTTTATTTTGTTTTCAAACATGCTGCAACCGCCTTAGTGCAGAAGCCTTCCCAAATTTCACATTTTCATCCTATCCTGTTGCACTGGTTGGATGCTATAGTATGGGGAATTATTCTTAGGAGTTCAGGGCTTTCTTATCTTAATTTGCATCTTGTTCCTGAGTAGCACAGCAATCAAGTAGAGCTAAGAATACAATCCTTTGGCTCCCAGAATGAATGTTCTTAAATGTGTTCCCATGACTCACTTTACAATAGTAATTGAGCCGGGAAGTCACTCACAGCTACAAACTGTTCAAACTCAGCTCCTCTAAGAGTTTTAGTGTCTCCTGTGGCTTTAAGTGGGATGCATGTGGCCAGTTCTATGCTATGCTTTAGAGCAAGCTGAATGTCTGCTGTAAGTGAGAGGATGCATTCCACATCTTACTGGCTATCTGCAAGACAGCTCATCTGTTTCCTGCTGGGTTGGAAGCAATCTGAGAATGCTATGGACAATTTGGAGAAATAATGTATTTATGTTAGACTGTGTAATTAGAGCCAGGAATGCCAGCTGTATCCATTACTGGAATTATTTGCAATAATTTTTTTTATTTAAATTTCAAAAATATTTTATGAGTACTGTATTTATACCGTTCCTATCCCTCTTCCCAGCCCCTCCCATGCTCCTTTCAGGTTGATTGTCTCTATTAATTTAATTAATATTATTAAATACTTGTGTGTCTGTGCATGTGAGTGTACATAAGTGTGTGTGTGTGTGTGTGTGTGTGTGTGTGTGTGTAACTTACTCAGTCCATTTAGTGGTGTTTGTATTTACTTGTGTTTAAGACTGATCACTCAGGTCTGTATAAGCCAGCAGGAAGCTTATCCCTGGAGAAAACTAGTTCTTTCTCTGTTGGCATCACTGGTGTGAGGCTCCTAAGTATTGCCCATATCTTCTTATGATCGTGGAGAATATGCCATGAATAAACAGGCATGGTGGCATACAGCCATGATCTGACACTGGCGAGACCAGGGAAGGGTGGTTACGTTTAAAGCTGCTCTGGGCAGTAAGCCTGAGGGCTGCCTCGGCTGTCTGTCTGTCTTAACCCTGGGGCTTGAAGCCTGAGGGCTGCCTCGGCTGTCTGTCTGTCTTAACCCTGGGGCTTGTTTCTTTTTGTTCGACAAAGGATCTCTATCACATTTCAATAGTACATAGCTAATTTCATTTATTAAAAGAAAGGTAGTTGTATATCAAGTTTGCTATGATTTATTTATTTTTTTATTCCTGTGTGATTTGGAATTGAGAGCCTTTTGTTACCATTACATTTTTCTTCCTCTGTTTTCTACCATTCCGATTCTCAATTTAGTTGATAGGGTACCTTTGTTTTATCAGACTCAAATCTGATCATTGTTAATTTCCTACCCCAAGTCCTTCAGGTAGTATACCACAACAGTGAGATTGCCGAACTCATTGATGCCTTTTGGGGTCATCACCTTGTTTCGCCTTGCATCTGACTTCCTTCGCTACCCTGAGTTCTTGCAAAATACCTCATCCAACCTTACAGTTTTAGATTATGTATATGCGCTGGCAACTCCCAGAAACACACATTTGCCTTGAGTATTCCCTGGGCTCCAAGCTCATTTATGTAACATCCTAAGTGTATTGTGGAATACAGAGGTGCCTTGCCTGGTATCCTCTCAGCCTGCTTATTTCCTATTCATTGCCATTTGAGCAGTCCAAGTCAAAACTCAGAAATTTCCAACACTCGTTCTCTTATATCCAGCATGTAAGTGATTTCCCATTAGGCCTGTCTTCAAATGTGCCTGCCAAGTGCTCTTTATAACACAGGCCTTGCTTCTGCTCTAGTCAAAGCCATTGCTCTCCTGAATATCTCCTGTCTCCTCTTGTTATTCTTCTGTCTCTTCCTATAGTCCTCATCCTAAAAAATATCAGCCACTATCTTTTGTCTAATTGAAACCATCCACAAACCTTCACAACACGGCATTCAAATCCCAATGACCTTAAGGCTCCTAGGATAGCAGCCTCCTCTTCTTAAGTCAGATGGGACCCCATTCTTCATACGGCTGTAACTCATTCTCTTCTTTCCTTGCAAGCTACATTTGCAGTTATTTCCAGGGTTTAAGTGTGGGGTCAGACACCAGTATCTCAAGCAACTTCTAATTGATGTTTAAGTCTGCATGTTCATTAGACATGATTGTAATGAAAATAGCTACATAGATCTCAGTGGCAGACCTCAAGACACATATAGGCCAAATTCGATGCTGGCATGAGATACATTGTAAGCTCTAGGCAGCCTCAGCCACAGAGCAGAGCCCTACCCTCCAACTCCTCGGTTTCAAAAAGTATCTTGATCAAGCTGGAATAGGATTGTAGAGACCAGGTTTGGTTGCCTAGCTTCCTTGAGCGCCAGACTGTTTGACTTGTCAACGAAAGTTTACCTCTGATTCACATGCCTTTCACTTTCATATCCAAGGAACAGGACATAGAATCACTAATCAAAGGATCCTTTGCTGAATAAAGGAGTAAAGCAATGAACAGATGTGTAAGAATTAAGAGACAAAGGAATGAATTGGTATAAAAAAATGATTATGTCAGTGGATTCACCTCTCCTCTTTTTGCCTAACATGGGAAATAATTGCTGTAAGACCTGGAAGTAATTCTGCTGTGTCTTCTGTGTTTCCTTTACATCTTCAGATCAGAGAACTGGGACGTGCTTCTCCGGCCTGGTGAATGGCCGCTGTGCACAAGAACTCCCAGGCAGAATGACAAAAGCTCAGTGCTGTTGTGAGCCCGGCCGGTGCTGGGCCATCGGGACCGTTCCTGAGGCCTGTCCCGTCAGAGGTTCTGGTGAGTGGCAGGCCACTGTCTCCTTGGCACCAACAGAGTTTAAAAAATCAAAAACTGATGCACTTCACCCTTCTACGTGGAGGCAGGTCAGAGGCTTATTTTGGATGACATTAGCTTACAGTGCACCAATCCTTTACAATATTTTCTTTCCTTTCTCACAACCATGAGAATTAATATATCCCTCTCATATCCTGTGCATTATAAATAAGTTTGTATTGGAAAAATCCCCTTAGGATGAATGAGAAGTTCCTCTTGCTATCTATAGCATGGATTGTAAAGTTTGATTAGAGTTTCCAAAACAAATATGTTGATATTTTCGTATTCTTCATTATGGGGAAAATGAGATACATTCTTTGTTCTCTCAAAATCATGAAGCCAGAATATACTACCAAGTTTGATCTCTAATATACTGTCCTAATCCCATGAATAATTAAGAACATATGGTAGTTGCTTCTTTTACTTAGGTTTCATACTTATACAACTAAAGAATTTGAAGGCTACCTGAATATATTCTACTACCAAAACTCATTTTAAAACATTATTCTGCTCATATATTAATATCTAAGTCCTTAAAAATGAATAAAACAGACATAAAATTTGGGTAGACATAATACTGATGAGAATTCAAGTAAAACCAAACATGTAGACTGAGTTACCCAAAGCTTTTCACCTGCTCAAGTAAATTCCTTTTCTTCATAGTTACGTCTGGAATTTTATGAGTTATACTCAGAGTGTAAAGTAGAAAAAGTTCATACAAAGGACTCTTTGTTTTTGCAACTTGGTTAAAATAATGAGGACCATAAGTTTTAAATATTTCTGAAATACCTATACCTTGCTCTTGTTACTATACAGCACTGAGAATACTTAATAACAGAATAACTCCTTATTCATGTTGTAAAGAACAAGTGAGCTAAAAATGATCCAGCTACTTTTACGATGCAACAAGAATGCTATTTGTGCTTAACCAAATTCTCTTTTCTTACAGAAGAATATCGTAGACTGTGCCTGGATGGCCTTCCGATGGGTGGCATCCCCGGGAGCTCGGTGTCTAGACCTGGAGGCGCTGGGGGCAATGGCCACGGCTATGGGCCAGGAGGAGCAGGCTTCCTCCCCATCCCAGGAGGCAATGGCTTTTCTCCTGGAGTTGGGGGAGCTGGAGTAGGAGCCGGGGGTCAGGGACCCATCATCACGGGGCTAAGTAAGCGATCACATTTCCTGTAGATTCTTGAGTTCTCAGCCTTATGTGATATTATAGTAGCTAACACTTGTGTATGTCTGTGTTTGTGTGTGTGTGTGTGTGTGTGTGTGTGTGTGTGTGCCAATATCAATTTAAGAAACTGTGGTAAGAAAGCATTTTATCTATTTCTCACACTTTTTGATAAGTTGGAACAAATGTATGACCTAGGTTCTTTCAAAATACAAATGCAAGTCCAAGAATATCTGATCTAGATGACATCACTGCAAAGCACATTTGGGGTCTTGGTGGAGTTCATCTGGCCTATTTCACTGCTCCACTCATATACTGCTTGGATTATATCCCATGTCTCGAGTGAGAGAAAGCAAGCCCCACTCTGTGCCTCTCCCAGTATTCTATATCACACATCCTCTCTGCCCCATGCTTTGCCATTGCTGTCAAATTGCTTGAAATTGAGAACCGTGGGCTTCAGAGCACAATTGGTGCCTGTTTGCTTGACATTAAAGCTCACTCTTTAAAAGCACTGTTCTTGATAATAATATTTAATAATGTCCCACAGTGCTATGTTTATTCTTTCTGGCATACTGCCTATTTGGTACATCTAAATATTCAACAAGTTCCAAAGGAAAAAAATTGAAAGTGCTCAAACAAATGTATAGGAGAACATTCCTGAAATTTTTCAAAAAGACACCAGCAAAGTTTCCAGATGTGTGACTTGCAAATGCAACTTGAGGCCATGTGCTTCAAGTACTTATTACAAGATCTTCCATATTAAAGTTTAATAAAAATGTGAGGGTGACAGAGAATGACTATGAGAAAAGTATATATATTTTTTTCATAAACCTCCAAATTGAAAAATATAATTTAATAAAATACAGAGGAATGAAGGCTTCTGATACAAATTTAATAGAGGAAAGCCTTTGGAATGTAAACAAAGAATATAGAAAATTAAAAAAAAATTCTTAAAAAAAATCAGTTTGAGTATATAATGCATGTTGAAATGACCAAGTATGCTTTGTTATAATTTTCCATAGCAATTCTCAACCAGACAATAGACATCTGTAAGCACCATGCCAATCTGTGTTTGAATGGACGTTGCATACCTACTGTTTCTAGCTACAGATGCGAATGTAACATGGGCTACAAGCAGGATGCTAATGGAGATTGTATAGGTGAGTTCACATTCTTTAAGTCTTCTTACTCTTCAGATAGCTATGACCATTAAAAAAAATACGGAACTGAATACAAATTTTTAAGGTCTCTGGAAGTAAAATGAATTCCTGTGCTGGTTTCCTGGTGTATATGCCACTATCTGTATCCTGGGACCCCTTAACTGGTTGTTGACCTAAAGCCCATCAAGAATTCCCCATTCCCTCTTTTTCTAAAGGTAATTTCTGTCTCTCCTTCCTTTATAGAGTTGCCTTTCCTTGATATGAATTAAAATTTTAAAGTGAACATACTTAGAAAACAATATTCATTCAATCCATTCAAGGTGACAATGGACAGCCAACTATAAATATTTAAATATTTTAATCCTAGGCTTGTTTAAAGTCTTAAAAAGTACTGAGTCTGACTACATGTCTCTAAATACTAACTTCTACTTCTTCGTCCTCTTTGTCTTTCTCTGCTTCCTCTTTCTCCTCCTCTTTCCTTTGTGTGTGTGTGTTGTTTTTTTTTTTGGTTTGGTTTGGTTGGTTGTGTTTTGGTTTTGTTTTGTTTTGTTTTGTTTTGTTTTGTTTGAAGTTGTTTTGTTTTGGGATTTTGGTGGAAGGGGATTTTGTTTTTTGTTTTTTGTTTTTGTTTTTTGAGACAAGATCTCTCTTTGTAGCCCTAGCTGTCATAGAACTCACCATGTAGACCAGGATGGCTATGAAACGGACAGAAATCCACTTGCTTCTGCTGCCCACTGAGTGCTGAGATGAAAGGAATACACCACCACAGCCAGCTCCTTAGATACGGAAGGGCTGTATCTAACAAACACAGAGGGCTTAGGGATAGTGCAGCTGGTGAAGTGTTAACCATGTAAGCACGAAGAGTTAAAACCCCCTGACAAGCACATAAGAAGTAGAGAAGTGTGTCTCTGCAATTTCAGCAGTGGGGAAGCAGACACAGGGGGATTCCTAGGACCTGCTTGCTGGCCAACTGGTCTACCCTGTCAGTGATGTCCAGATTCAGTAAGAATAATTATCAATGGAGAATAATTGTGAAACAGGGATGTTCAGCCTCTGGCCTCTAGACACATCTGCATACACAAATGCACACACAGAGTGAATAACCATAAATAAAATGTTTTAAAATATAATGACAGAAGCTAGAGAGATGGCTTAGCAATTAACAGTACTTCCTGCTTTTGCAGAGGGCCTGTATTTGGTGCACCGGACCCTTGTCAAGTAGCTCACAGTTGACTGTAACTTCAGTTCCAAGGGATCTGACAACCTGTTCAGGCCTTGACAGATACTCATTCGCAGGTGGCATACATTCACACAAACACACACACACACACACACACACACACACACATACACACATACATATCATTTAGTATAAGAATAAAAATATAAAGCTAATTTAAATAACAGAATAAATATTGTATATCGATATAAGTACTATGTACATGTGTAAAAATTGCATATTCTAAAATAAAGTGTACTATTAAAGCAAAAAATAATAAAAAGCTGTATTCTCTGTGGTTATATTAGTCAGCTTGGTAAGCTTTTTTTTAGCTGGGCAATATAATAACCTCAATTTTTAGTCATAAAAATCCCTATAAATAAAGTACTTGAGAAAGGAGAGGACACCTTGTAGGTGTTTGAATAGATTCTCTGCTTTTTCATTCAAGGCCAGTGAGCGGTGATACACAGAGCTAATTTGTAACGTGAAAACATCAACAAACCCCCTGTGTGTGGTGCTGAGTCCACTGACCTGTTTTGTGCTTTTAGTGAATTTTGTAATGTGCATTGGCTGTCACTAAAGATACAATGACTCCCTGTGTTACAAGTGAGTCCATAGCTGAGATATTTCACCATTATTTTAAAAAACAAAAACAGGGTCTGAAGAGATGGTTCAGTGGTTAAGAGCACTGACTGCACTTCCAGGGGTCCTGAGTTCAATTCTTAGTACCCACACTGGTAGCTCACAACCATCTGCAATGGGATCTGATGCCTTCTTCTGGTTTTTCAGAAGACAGTCACAATGTACCCATATCCAATAAATAAATAAATAAATAAATAAATAAATAAATCTTTAAAAAATAAATGAATAAAATACATCAATGTGTTTTTTCAAAATACAAACAGAAGAAAAAAATCCAAACCCCCATAGATATTATCACCTTCAGATTCATTAGAAACTCTGTTATACTTTTAGAAAATTGGCAGTATTCTTTTTTAATTCTGCCACAGTAAAAACTTACATACTAAACCCCAACCTGCGAATACACTTTCTAAACTCTCAAATGAAAGCAATGCACATTACACTTTAAGTCTGGATTTTCGCTTTAGGGTCAACTAGACTTTTTTATTTCCTTAAAGGGAGGGACAGGTTCTTGTTTTTCTTCTTCAAGAAACTGACAAATTCACACATTTGAAGAACTGTAATTTGCATATCAGTTCATCTTTAAGTACAAATACCATTCTGTGATAAAACGTGGCTTACAAGAGAGTGCTGCACCAATTCGTTTCTGAGACACGTGTTGTATTTCAGTCAGCAATTGTGTGTAACATGCATCGCTTTCATCAGAGATTATAGAAAGCACATGCACAGGTCAGGGTTTAGCATGGTAAGTTTTTACTGTCACAAATGAAGCCCTTTGCTGAACATGGCTTTTCTTTGCACCTCTGTCCAGTGTGTCCTTGATAATGTGGCTGTCATTTGTGCTCAGGTATTTGTGCTGAAAGCATTCTTTTGTCCTGTGCCATTGAAAATGTCCCCATGTTAAAAAAAAAAGGCAGTGGCATCAAGTGATTATGAAACAATAATTTAGAAAGATTGGTTTATTTTTATATGCATTAGTGTTCTACCTGAATGTCTGTGTGAGGGTGTCAGGTTCCCTGGAGCTGGAGTTACAGATAGTTGTGAACTGCCATGTTCAGAATTGAACTTGGGTCCTCTGGAAAAGTAGCCAGTGCTCTTAGCACCATTAAAAAAAATCAATTGTGTCCCTGACATACCAGTGACTTCCATGAAACCATAGACCAGACCTTGAGACTAGTTATTATAGAGAATCTCCAACTTTGCCCTGAACCATGTATGAACTAGCATGTGCCACCATATCTGCCTATAAGCTATTTTCTCACAAATCAAAATGTAGTCTTAGAAGGTGTGAGTTTCTAAATTCTATCTATTTGATTTAGAGTTTTGGATGGTGACATGATAGTAAAATGGAAGCCAATGTGTGATCTCTAGTTCAGAAGCAGGCTCTACAGTAGCTGGGATCATGGTCTCTTGATAAATCTGAATTTTCTTGGAGTTTTAAAAAACTCACACTCAGCACATCTCCCTGTCCCTGCTCAAGTTCTGAACCACTAGAAAGAAGCACATATGTTTCTCTCATATGTTGTTGTACAGATACTGAAAATTACATCTCCATATATTGTATAGACTCCCCATTTGGGCTTACCAAGGCTGAAGTCCTGTAAAGGTTGGCCATACTTTTATATACTAGTCAAAGGTGTATTTACTTATCCAAAATTAGACTCATGCCTACAGATGCCAAAGAGGCTCACTGAAGTCTTTGGTTTCTCTCATTGATTTACCTTTGCAGAGGCCACTCCTTGAACTTCATCCTGCCAAAGCCATTGGCATGACTGTCGCTTATGCCACTGAAAGATGGCACATAGACAACATCCAACCAGTTGCCCTGGAGTTGAGTTTGATAAGTTTAACATTGTAGGGCCTGTTATGTTAGGCGCTAGGAATGAAGGGTTCTTGTTTTATCTCCTATTATTTCTTCCAAATGTGGTATGAAAATAGTATATCTGCATGACTTAATAAGGGAAACCCAGAGCTGCTGCAGTTTGTCCAGTTTATACATGGTTGCGTTTTAGGTTAGATCTCATCATTCAGTCCTTCAGTAATGAAACCTCACCAGGATTCGCCTTCACACTATTATAATTCACAGCCATAGCTTAATTCTGAAGCTCATATTAAGAAAAAAATCGGTCTTTTATACCTTTCTGGTGTCAACTTTTAACCATTTTGAGTTCATGAGGAACAAGTAATTACTTTAAAAAAAAATTTTACTCTAGTACTAAGGATAAGAGTTGTACCTACTTAAAATGTGCCAGTGTTTTAAGGAGTGGTAAGCTGACCTTTATTTAAGAACTTCTGTCATATGCTTGCTAAGGCATAAAGGAATCACTATGTTAAACATTAAAAACAAAACTAAAAACAAACAAATAAACAAACAACAAAAGCAAGAGAAACAGAGTTTGATCCTTACTTCTAGAAGAATTACTCCTAAGGCCTGAGAACAGTTATATTTCCTTATTTCTCTTCTTTTCCTGTTCTCCTCTTAACATAAAATTCTGCAATACCTAGTGCATGTCTCATCCACACTGTTGTTAAAATCATTTTACTTCATATCATTTATCGTAGGACAATAGGAAATAGATGCATTCCTCTCCTGCCATGGGTAATACAGAGCTCTTAAAATTCTTAAAGTTAAGCAGTTTATCGGCTGATTGTAATTATATATTATATACATATTTTCCAAGAATAAATTTTTAAACTCATGGTGTCTGAAATTTTAACAACTTTAATAATATTTTCACAATTCTTTTCATTTGTTTTTGGAGTCTTAAGATTCCCATGAACTGTGCTGAACACCACTGAGTCCTTAATGGAATCATAGAAAGAAAAAATAACCCAAAGTATAGTGACTATAATGGTTGCTTATCTCTGTTCCTTTAAGATAGATGTGATTTCTTTGCAGTACTGGACTGTGAGCCACATGATAGAGAAGAGGTGTCATGGTGACAGGAAGCCATGGGGGCGGGTTCTTTAGAGAGAAATGCATGCTGGGTGATGCTATAGATTCTTCCCCTTTTCCTTGGCTCCCTAGATAGGTTACCTGGAGGGAGGAGGCTGGGCACGTGCTCTCTTAGAGTCTTCATTTAAACACAGTTTTACACTGGGCTTACAACAAGATACACCTACGAATCACTTTTCATTGTTGGGCTTCAACAGTATGCATCTAGATAACTGAGGTGGTTTTTAGTAGCGCAAAGCAAAGGTGCAGTTTCCCAGTCAGAAGTGTGCAGATTGTACCTGATGTGTTTGCTAATGCTCTAAACTCTCTCTTCCCCATTTTGCTCCATCCCTTTGGCTCAGTAGAATTGATGGTATCAACCAAAAGTGTCAAGTAAGTGAGTCTTAATGGGCTGGAAGGGCCCTGGGATGAATTGAAAAGGCACTTAATCCTGTTAGACTTTGCTATCTTAATTGTGTTCACCTTGAGGTTTTGTTTTGCTTTCCTCCCTCCCTTTCTAAGAGAGGGTTTAATTGCACTCCCTATGAACGTTTATATAAATGAGGCTGGTGTGTTTGAGAGAGCACAGCCCCTCTGGCAGGAACATCTGTGAGAGGAGCAATCTGTTTATTAACATGGTCACCCTGGTTTGACTGCATCGGTCTTTTCTCCAGTTTAGCTAAAATTGTAGTGCTAACGGTTTCTACATGTACCGGAGACTGCAAACCAGTACCGCAGCCTTTTGAACTTGCCAGCATTGAAAATATTACTTAGTGGGCATTTCTAAGCAAAGAGAAGCTTGTACACTGGCACAGTGGTTTTACCAGGATTTGCCTGGTCTGATTTATTCAGTCTAGTCTTTGGTTTTATGCACCCAATGTAATGGATTCGCCTTTAACTACACCTAAGGAGACCTTACATGAAAACTTCCAACTTTCTCTGGTTTCAGATCAGATAATAATTGCATCAAATTTTATTTTCTGTGAGAAAAAAATCCTCAGTGCCAATTTTAAGACTCTTAGGAGATCTGAGGTTAATGGGGAAAAGAATTGTTGTTTAATTGGTTTTTGTTGTCTATATTTTATGTTAGTTTCTACAAAATAAAGCCTCGGTGAATATATCTAGTAGTATATATATAAACGAGTCTGCAGCAAAGTAACAAAGAAAGCCCGTAGTCCATCAATTCCTTTATTTAAAACTAACAGTATTGACCACATGTAGTGTGATGTAGTGTGTGTGTGTGTGTGTGTGTGTGTGTGTGTGTGTGTGTCTTTAGAAACCATCCATTGTTCACATGATATTGTCCAAGACCTTAGGCTATTAACCTACCTAGATTGTTGTAACTGCTGAGTGTTATTCTCTGTTGGAACTCACAGTTGTTGCTTTTCGAGGCCTGTGCCCTTAATCACTGGGCCTTATTCCAGCTAGGCCAAAAAAAAAAAAAAAATCATTATTCCCTGATTAAAGCAAATTTGCTAGTACTCTCCAATAAGCATTATTTTTGTAAATCTTCAAATTGGATGCTGTGTGTATTTGAGGAAAGGAATTTTCATTCATTTATAAATACTCTGCTATTTAGACTATTACCACGGCCTGGCCTTCTCTCAAGTTTGGGAGGCTAAATGCACTTTAAACAAACATTTCTGCAAATTGAGTGACGTCCGTAATGGTTTCTTTTGCTGCTCACAGATGTCGATGAATGCACATCAAACCCCTGCAGTAATGGAGACTGTGTTAACACACCTGGATCCTATTACTGTAAATGTCACACTGGATTCCAGAGGACTCCTACGAAGCAAGCATGCATCGGTGAGACAGGGGTGGTGCTCGGAAACTGGCTCTGAAATAGGCTCAGCAAGGCTGTTGAAGTTAAGGGACCCTTGTTTCAACGAGACGCAGAGGATTGCTCAAGCACGTTACAGTGTGGATTAGTTTTATGACACTCTTAGAGAACCTCCCTTTAAACATAAGCACCGTGTGCATGCATAACCAGGATGGTGTAGTATCCGGCTCCAAAACCCTTTAGTCTGCTTTCTTTGCCTATATAGCACAGCTTCCTTTCTCCAAATAAGGACAGTATTGCAGCGTTGCTGTTCACTGAGCTTAAGATTTATAGTCATTTTCAACTACTGGTTTTCTTTTCTTTTCTTTTCTTTTCTTTTCTTTTCTTTTCTTTTCTTTTCTTTTCTTTTCTTTTCTTTTTTTTTTAGCCGTACTCACCATCCAACCGACTTGTTCCTTGTCTATATTCAGTCTCATTGCTTCACCCACAAACATCATCCAAACCCCACCTCCCTGCTGATGCATCTCAGAATCCCTTTACCAGACAAATTCACTTGTTTTTCATTTCCTGGTCATTCATGTGCAGTTTGGTGCCTGAATGGACTTTCTCCAGCACTTGTCCTTGTATTGCTCTGAAGCCAGAAATCCCTGTTCCCTTCACTGACCCAGACTTGAGTTCTGACTTTAAGGCCTTTGCCCACTATGCCAAAACCAGCTGCCTCAATAATTCTGGCCTCCTTCTACCTGCTCTTAGGTTCATTGAACCCCATGCTCCTTTCTCTGTCTTTCCCACTTCACCTACCATCAGGTAAGGAAAAAGAAAATGCTTACATTTTCTATCCCAAAAGAAAAAGCTAGTGAGAGGTGAGGATGCTGCTGAGAAATCAGCATAATCCTAGATGTCACAGTAAAACTACAGTAAATATTTCAAAGTGCATGCATTGTCTTACCGTTTTCTTCAACAAGCACAACAAAGAAAGACTGTTTGGCTCTCTTTAATCTTGTCAGATATTGATGAGTGTATCCAGAATGGAGTTCTGTGTAAAAATGGCCGATGCGTGAACACAGATGGAAGTTTCCAGTGCATTTGTAATGCTGGCTTTGAATTAACCACAGATGGAAAAAACTGTGTTGGTATGGAACTTCTTTTTCCTTGAAAAAAGTTTTTTTTTAGAAGATATACATTTTATTTAGAACCCCATAGAGGATGCCTACAAGGGTTTCTATTCCTCATACGAAAAAGAAAGTTGGTCACATTAGCTAGGTAAATAAAATATGAAAGCAATTTGACTTGACTAGAAACAAAGTGACAGAATTAATGAGCAATGAATGCTACAACAACACATAATTTATGACTTCTTGCATGTTTTCCTATGCAGCATATCTTTAAATATAACTAGCAGTTATTCTTCAGCAATGTGCTGAATTTTAGATGCCATGATCATAACACTGCCAATGTAGAGAAATTTGGGGGAATATGGCAATGTCGATATCTGTCAAAACTGACTCTCTTGATTGGTTGGCATGCTTAGCCTAGTAACAGATGCCAAAAGAGACGTGGAATTCAAACCCTCACTAAGGAAAGTGCAGATCATTTCACCTGCAATGAGGTTCACTGAGCTTTAATTCCATTGTAAACGTGACACCCACTGGGAACTGAAAGACCCCAGATGCTTATAAGGTCTTAAGATTTATTCCTTATCTTTGCATTCATTATACAGAAGGTCCTTGAGTGTCCACATGAATTGTGTTCATGCACTAGACTTCCTTGCTTTTACAAGTGAAATAAACAGGCAGTCAGCCCTGAAAACACATACAGACAAGCCACATTGTGCCGATTGAATAGGTTGTATTTATGTGCTTAAGAACATCAACAGTAAATAGGAAAGAAAGCAATGGAAAGAGAGCAAGGAAGGAAACATGGAAGGAAGGGTTGGGAGAGTGGGAAGGGAAGGGAGAAATGATGTAATTATAATGTCAAAGCTAAATCATTTTAAAGAGGGAACTATTACCCACAAGGACAGGATTCCTACTGAAATAGGTTTGACTGTAGACTGGAAAAAGAGGCATGTTTCTTTTGAGGCCAGGGGTCAAGGTCACTGTGTCTTCTACCACAGACCATGATGAATGTACAACGACCAACATGTGCTTGAACGGGATGTGTATCAATGAAGATGGCAGCTTCAAGTGCGTGTGCAAGCCAGGCTTCGTCCTGGCTCCAAACGGGCGCTACTGCACAGGTACATACAGCTTCGATGTAAGGAAGTCACCGTGACTCACACAATGCCTAGCCAACTTTTAATATGTATATATTCCTGGGACTGTATTTTTCTAAGGCCATTTTTATGGGCACTGTATCACATATATTCCATAGAGCTGATCTGCAGAGTCTTTGGAAACACATCATGAATTTATTATCTTAATTTCATTAAGGGGAGACATAATTTGAGTGTTTTCATTGGCTATTTTGTTTATGAAGCAATTTTGGATACCAAATTCTAGTGATAATTTTAATAAATAGAGCACGCGCGCACACACACACACACACACACATACACACACACACATACACACACGGAAATACACGACACTGTATGACGTTCATACTCACAAGCAGAGCTTTGTAACATGGAACATGTTTTGTGGTCTTTGTCTCGGAAGCAAGCTTTTATTTTTATTTCAGTTTCCTCCCTCAGAGGAAATCAACTTTCTGCCTTCAATTTTACCAGTCTACCTGAATAAACTAGGATTTGTTACCAAGTCCTATGACTTCCTTAACATCCCAGGGGCAGTAAGGATACAAAGTGGTGCAAATTTATATATAACAGATAGCTTTTGATTTTGCAAAGAAGGGAAATATAAGGTGGACTGGGACAGCTATAACTTTGGACTGATATCTCAAGGTCGGTTGACTGAGATTTAACACAGGACAGGTGACCACCATTGCCCTATACCATGCAGGATTGCACACCAGTTTGGAACTTCTCTTGAGAGTTTCTTAGGAAAGTTGAATGCCTGTATAAGATGCCTTGATTTACCCATTCATCCTTCCTGGAAATTATTCTTCATCAGCTTTCTTACTACAAATGTTAGAATCTGTGTGTCTTGACTTACCTCTTCTGTGTCTGAGGTGTGCCTCTGCTGTGGAGAAATCTCCTTAATGTTGGGCAACATTTGATAAATAGAGATGGACTGGAAATTACAAGGCATTTGTTGTTGTTATTGTTGTTGTTGTTGTTGTTGTTGTTGTTAGTGTGAAATGTTCAAATTGATGTCAAAGGAGAATCTACTTCTGTATGAAAATAATTGTAAAACTTGACCATAGATTTGTAGAGATTTACTTCACTTAATTTGAATTAGATTTTAGTACTAGTAAACAAGGTTATCAAAGAGTTAATAGAAGTCATGAGACTCTTTTTTTCCCCTCTCAATGCATACAGCAGATTTTACTCAGCCTTCTACAAAATGGACTGTATTGTTATAGAGGTCAGTTTGCATTTATATATAATCTTCCCTAAGGTTATATATAAATAATATACTCAGTTACTCAGTTGGAAGGCTGATAGGCTAGGGTAGTTCAGAAAGCAAAGTCTGTTACGCAGTAATGAACCAGCTTCTGTCACCTCTGGGCAGATGTGGACGAATGCCAGACTCCAGGCATCTGCATGAACGGGCACTGCATCAACAACGAAGGATCCTTCCGCTGTGACTGTCCTCCCGGCCTGGCTGTGGGGGTGGATGGACGCGTGTGTGTTGGTAAGTGAAGCATTCTATAGTGGCCCAATGGTCCCAAGTGATCTCTGTAATCATAAAATGAGACATACCCAAAAGAATAGTGCTGGACCACAAAGAGAAGGCATGCAACAAAACACAGGTAAGACTTCTCTGTCATGCCCAGTGAGAGGTGTCAGTCGCAGAAAGGCGATATTGTGTTTGATGTCGTTCAGAGGAAATGGCCAGAGAGGCAAAGCTGCATGCCTTTAATAAGATTGCTAAGGGGAGAAAGGACACGGTAGCAAGAGGAGGGAATGTTAGCTGAAGGACATGCAAATTGTCCTAAAACCCACCGTGATGGTAAACGCTCTCAAAATGTAGCATTCCCACGGGTAAATTTTATGGTGTATAAGTTATATCTTAATAAAACTTTTATAAAACCAAGACCCTAAACTCTCTCTCTCTCTCTTCAAAGCTTCTGATGGTATACAAAGAAATAAGAGTTCTGAATTCAGTGGGTGTTCATGAAGAACATATGAAATTGGGAATTATAGTTACATTCATGTAAACTCTTAACTTTTTCTCAAATAAAGCCTGAAACACGAGCAACTTGTGCCATAGCAGTATACTAACATCTAAAGCTTAAAGTATTCAAGAGTATTTCTTACCGCCATGAAGGGCTGTGAGACTGAATACACATTTCATGCCAAGTCACTCCGAATTCCCTTTGGAAACACCTGCTGATGGATGGCATGAAAATGAATCTGAAGTGTCCATGCATTGGCATTGAAAATGCGGGTGGAGTTTTTGAGGGGCTGTGGGCACTTCAAGGCCTAAGCAGTGACGCTGTGGTGATGGCGTTGAGAAGTTAGGAAGACACATTAACGGGGTGCCCCCTTCCAAGGGCTTCTGTGAGATGGATGGGTCAGTCCTTTTTGCACCCTCTGAATTTCAGCTTATGCAGGAAGACAGCAAAGCTGGTTTGAAAGTGTATTTGAGAGAAAGGAAATTCTTAAGTCATCATATTTCAATACTTTACACGGAACTCTCGAATCCCAGGAGGGACGAGGAAGGGTCGGCAGATGGAAATCATCTGTTCTCTCAAATTCATCCTCCCTCCTGCCAAGGCTCCATCCCAGCCTGCAGGTTGTCAGCGCTTTGTCCAGGGGAATTTCAAATAGAGCAGCTAGAAGAACGTAGCTCCTCCCTGAGTGGAGAGCCCACACGTTTGTCAGTTGCCTTAAGCTACTTAGTTGCTTTTCATCTACACCTAAATGATTCAGTAGAAATCGAAAGTGAACGTAAACCTGACTTAGGATGGAAAAATTATTTTTTCCTTTCAAGCAGTCAGTTTAGGAGCATTTATCACAAAACCGATGTTCAAAACCAAGACTTGGATCTTTTATCTACATGCCTGGAACATTTCAGAAACCTCTGGAATGCTTTTGTGAACTTCTTGTCCTTGTAATGATTTCAACTTTTGAACATAGAGCACCATTTATCTGGGTGGAAAATTATATATTGCTATTCTCATACTAAGGTAGATTTCATCAGTCTTCCCAATGAACAGTGGGAACTGTTCCTTGTTACATTAGGAAGAAGTAACACCTATACCTAATTTGAACTGGCTCTTTAACAGTTTTTTTAAATTATATCTTTATTTCTATAAGAATTGAAATTTAAAAAACTCTCATAAAATTAAGTTGTGGTTTTTGCATACTGAATAACCATGACTCACAGTGTAAATATGAGACAGAACAGAACCATCCCCATCCTTTTAAACTATTTTGTAGTTATTTCAGTAGACAGAGAAGATCCCATAACGAAAGAAGAAAAGTCAGGTTATCCCATAATTCAACATTTAGGTAACAAAAAAATTCTATGAAGATTTTATTTAATGGGAGAGATCCAAATTTAGACTCTAGAATGTTCACTAGCATATGATACTTAACATTCCTGAGTTTGAAATAAAATTCCCTTCCAAGCACAGCTCTTTGGTGAGGGATGGCGGAGGCAGGGATTCTTTGTATTACCTGAACGACACTAGGATGGCTTTGCAACTATTTAAAGTCACCTCGTGGGCCTGCCACATGGAGCCCTTTGTCATGTGACCCAGCCCATAGACATACCATCCTCTGTCCTGTCCACTGTGACCGGAGGCTAGCCTCCTTCCAACATCTGTTCATTGCTAACACAGTGGGTGTCATAGCACTGGACTTGCATCTTAAAAAAGCCCTTCCAGGGATCCCATGGGACTCCCTTGGGCTTGACAAGATTTAAGTAAAAAGAACTTCAATTTATAACCTAGATTATGCTTTTTTAAATATCCATTCTCTTAAGAGAATTCTCCTAGATTATAGATAGATAGATAGATAGATAGATAGATAGATAGATAGATAGGTAGGTAGGTAGGTAGATAGATAGATAGATAGATAGATAGATAGATAGATAGATAGATAGATAATAGAGAGATGACAGATGAGAGACAGAGCCTTGATGTTGGGCAGATATGAGAGATCTGTCATTAAATTCTCTTTATCTTCAGGGTGGGATCTCAAATTTACATTATTGGAAATCACCTTATTCTTGGATAATTTTTAGTTAAATTTCATTTTCAGCAGGCTCCTTTAAACACTAGCTTTAGAACATTTCATCGTGTTTCCAAAGCCTAACATATTTCTTTATAGAAAGTTCATGTTTCCCTCTTTACCAGTTCTGTTGTCTACTATCTGTGTGCTATTGGACAAGGTATAGTCCCTCTTAAAAAGTCTCCTTTCCTTAGTAACTCTGTTGATTAAATGTGTTAGTACTGCATAGTTCCCCTGTGTAAAGCATTATATGGTGTTGGCTCAGAGCAAACAGACAAGAAAACACTACCGGAGTGGTTAGTAGTGTGTAGTACTCTTACAGAAGACACAACTGGCAAGTCACAATCTTCTGTAACTCCCCAAGGTATTCAGTGTCCTTCTCTGGCTTCATAGGCACCTGTACATGTAATTAAAAATAAAAATAAAATCTTATTTAAAAGAAAAATAGTACTTTTTATTTGGTTAAAATAATGGCATCGTATCTAGTGTGAGTCTTAAAGAGTTGCTGTTTTATGTAGTGAAGTCAACTAAAAAGCAAGTAATACAAAATTAATATTCTGCATTCATACATATTTTGCTATTGGTTTCTAAAATTTGCTAGTATAGTGGTAAAAAATTCTCAAAATAATCTCATTTTAAAGAAAAAACAATGTACTGAAATACAATATTATAGATAAAAGATATGTATACTTTAAATGTACTAAAATATATGTATGTATACATATGTACATGTTAAATGCCTATATTACTCTGGTCTACCCAGTTCCCACCCACGTCCTGTGAGTGCATTCTCATAACTCACTGCTGGTATTTGTTTTTCCTATTGTGCCTCAGTTACACGATTAGGGAAATGTGAACTGAAGTTCTATCTTGGCGTCTTTGATCATAATACTGTCCTTGCCAAAGATCAAAGAAATAAGGTTGCTACCCCTTGGGGCTATGATTTTCTGAGTGTTGTTCAGCACACCTCACTTAATGTTTAAGTAGCCTTCCTGTTTTTTTATAAACTACTTCACTGGTAAGCAAGGTGTGTTGTAATCTGAGATAGACCAGCTAATGGAGATCTGAATTCAGGATGGGTGTGGTCCTGAGACCCACACAAGAATGCTGCTGCTCTCTTTCTTTGGGACCTTCTGATCCAGCACATAATGGCTGTGTGACGCCCTTGCTCCTGCAATAGATGCCACAGCTTTTTCTCTACTTGCTTTTATTCTTTCATTTTCACTATCTTACTGGTTTAGATTTGTTAATTATTTTTACCTTCATATGTGTGTACCTGGGTGAGATTATGTGCACCATGTATGTTCAGGAGCTCTCTAAAGCAGGAGAAGGGGCCAGATCCCCCAAAATTAAAGTTACAGGTTGATAAAATGTTCGATGAGGTTGTGGAGACTGGACTCGGGTCATGCACAAAAGCAGTAAGTGCCTTTAGCCACTGAACCATTTCCCCAGCCCAGTCAGTTGCTTTTGAAAAGATGTGCATTATAAGTTCTTGTCCAGAAAACAGCAGTAACTTTGACCACACCGATCCCTCCCAAAGCTCTCATAGAAATCCTACTTTAAATCAAAACTGTGTTTCTCAGGATTAGAATGATAAATTTGGGACCTTCTTGTATGTTAATATACAAACATCTCAGCATTTAATGGAGCTATGAATCTAATACATTTAATGGTTAAAAACTACTAGAGCCTAAGAAAGCATTAGAAAGCACACACTAAGAAACAGATACAGTTATTTCTAACAACTTGTCCACATTTTTGAGGACTTACAATGGAGGGTATCTCTGATGAAATTACCATGTTCTACTGCTTAGAAACTGCTGCCTCTCTGGCCTTTAAGATGTTCAGATTTCTTAAAATAATTCATTGTTTACTACCTCATAAAACTGTAACATATTTCATAATACTAAAGAGTGAAGGGATGAACTATGGTAGGATTTGTAGGGGTATAGATTGGCATAAAGGGAAAAGAAGCATTTTGGAAGTCACGTAAGCTGACCGTGAATCCCAAATTAGGCCTTTAAGAGCCTGTAACTTTGACTTTTTACCTATTCCTCCTCAGCTCCAGTGATTGTTTTCATGGGACCATGTACATCATAGTACAGAGAGAAAGCGAAAGAGAGAGAGAAACGGAGAGGGAGAGGGAGAGGAGGGCGGGGAGGGAGAGGGAGGGAGGGAGAGAGAGAGAGAGAGAGAGAGAGAGAGAGAGAGAGAGAGAGAGAGAGAGAGGTTATTTTCTTTATCTTATGTTTGTTTGTATCTTAAATTGGTTTGGTTTGGTTTGGTTTGGTTTGGTTTGGTTTGGTTTGGTTTGGTTTGGTTTGGTTTGGTTTGGTTTGGTTTGGTTTGGTTTTCTACATCAAAACACCATGACCAAACAGCAAGTTGAGTTGGAGAGGAAAGGGTTTTTTTCAGCTTATACTTCTAAGTTGCTGTTCATCACCAAAAGAAAGTCAGGACAGGAACTCAAGCAGAGCAGGAACCTGGAGGCAGGAACTGATGCAGAGGCCATGGAGGGGTGTTGCTTACTGGATTGCTCCCCCTGGTTTGTTCAGCCTGCTTTCTTATAGAACCCAAGGCCACCAGCTCAGGGATGGTACCACCCACAATGGGCTGGCCCACTCTTCATTAATCAATAATTTGAGAAAATGTATTATGGCTGGATTTCATGGAAGCATTTGTTCAACTAACACTCCTCCCTCTCTGATGACTCTAGCTTGTGTTCAGTTGGCAAAAATCTATCCAGTACAGTCTTTTTTAAAAAACAGGTTCTCATTATGTAGCTGGCTCAGAACTCACTTTGTAGACCAGGCTAGCCTTGAACTCACAGAGATCTTCCTGTTTCTGCCTCCTGAATGCTGAGATTAAGGGCATGTGCCACCATGCTCAGCTCATTTCTAAAAATATAATTCTTAATTGAGTTGGGACATTGGAGATAAAAACATAAAAACATTGGAGATGTCACCAGCAGCATCTAAAATGACTTGAAAAGAAAGACTTCCTAATTTAAGAAGTCAAAGCAAGTAATTTCCTGGTAACTCTCCACTCACTTCAAGGCAGTTTATCTTCATCGCTCCTTAGACTTTCTCAAATAGAAACAAGAGTTCAGTGCCAGGCCACAGCCAAGACATGCTGTGATTAAAGCTCAAAATGGCGATTTTAACTGTTGCTAAATCTTTAGCCAATGAAAGATCTGTGAGAATAATTGGGATACTGGACATGTGTGTGACACAGAGAACTCCAGATGGGTAGGACTGGGTACCACAGTTGTTGGTACATTTTCTGTTGTCCCCTTACACTCCAAACATTTGTTCATTCCCCAACCTTGAAGATGCTAAAGATGCAAAATAAGAGAAAATGACAGATACTTCCTGGACATTCCCAAGGCTTAGGAATTATCTTAGGTTAAAGAAGTCTTTCATTTCAGTCTCTGATGGCAAATCCCTTTGTCTCCGCTAGACACTCACATGCGTAGCACCTGCTATGGGGAAATCAAGAAAGGAGTGTGTGTGCGTCCATTCCCCGGGGCCGTGACCAAGTCCGAATGCTGCTGCGCTAATCCAGACTATGGTTTTGGAGAGCCCTGCCAGCCTTGCCCTGCTAAAAATTCAGGTAACCATGCATCGTAAGAAACTAGAAATTAAACAGTAGCATTCAGCCAAAGATTATGTCCACTCCAAAGTGTTTTGTTTTCTGAACTGAAGAAGAAAGAACCACGTCTGCATTGTTATGTGAGGCAGGTAGTCAGCAGCTTTAGTTTGTGTACACGCTTCAGTATAACCCTCAGTGACCATGACCACAGTGAACAAGATCTATTTGCTGCTGTGATCATGGTGCAGATTTTATACATGACTGTTACCCTGACAATACAAATAGGTTGGCATCGTATTTGCCACTATTGAGTTTACAAATGTAAAACAATCTGATTGGATCTTTTCAAATCTAGACAACTTGTGATGTCAAGTTGCAGGTCCATCAAGGTTGACTGTTGTTCATTCATACTTGTTATGAGCCCCTTTGGAATATAAATCAGTCTAGTGGGGTTCAAAAATAAACAAACTCCCTTCCTTTTTTTAATACTATTCTGTGATTTTAGAATTATATTCCAGAAAACAATGATTTTTTTTCTCCATTATAAAAATGAATGTACATAAAATTGTTATTTTAATGACTGAGTTATGGAACAGGCTTGGTATAACATCTTTGTCTTCATTGTTATATTAATGGCTGGATATGGAGTATTGTTTAACTTTTCACTGTTATGTTAATGACTGAGTGTGGAGTGGGTGTGGCTTAACATTTCTTGTTTGTTTTTAATCACACAGCTGAGTTCCATGGCCTCTGTAGCAGTGGCGTAGGCATCACTGTGGATGGAAGAGGTGATTCTGTTCAACTTGTGATTATAAAATATAACTACTTAGCTTACTGATTATCAGAGGAATATGGTTGTAGTTACTGTGAAAATTCATAAATGGAGAAATGGTTGTTAAGTTAGATGGTGTAAAGTGGCATTTTACATGACTGCTTTTCATTACAGACAACTATTTATTGGTTAAAAGTGTTTTGTTAAGAATGTTAGTAACAATCCATATCCATGATTTTATGTGTACATGTATTTAAGACAGTGCTATATCATGTGATTATACAGACACACCTAGAAAAGTATCCATCTTTAGGGATATTTAATATGGATCAAGTCTGGGACATTCTATTCCAAAATTAGAACCACCAAGATGTTTCTGTCCAACTGTAGAAGTAAAATTCATTTAAGTTTTCTTATTGCAAACTTAGCGTCATGTTTTAAGAAAACTCTGAGAAGCAAGTGCTTATGGTGAATAGGGGAGAATCTTTGATGTGATGCTCAATTTTAAATGAATATCTGAAACCAAAGAAAGAGTCAGACTTTTACTGGGAATCTTTTTTTTTTCTCAGATGCAAAATGAAAAGCTAGATATTCAGAGAGTTTCTAAGGAAGTCTTCCCAATTGCTTTCCCCCTTTTTAAGACAGAGTTTCAATGCCCAGACTGCCTTTGAACTCCTGATTCTCCTGCCCTGTCCCAGATGCTGGGTTATATGGATGTAGTGTGGCTAACCAATTACTATATAAATTCCAATTCCTATAAACAACCATTATCAGAATTTGATCATAGTGAACAAAATGGGAGTTTTGCACCACACTTCTGTTGTTGCTGTTGTTGAGGAGGAGGAAGAAGAGGAAGAAGAGGAGGAAGAGGAGGATTCCCTGTCAGTGGCCCCTGACTGGAGCCTATTGCCTGTTGGGAATTATGTGTTTGTTTCACTGGATCTCAAGTGGCACTGTCCCTGGGTGGACACAGCAGTTATGTGCCATGGTTTGTTGTAAATCACTGGATTGTCAGCAGCCATGTTTTAGTGTCTTCTGGGTTTGTTGTAACTCATCAACAATGAGAAACACTGTGTATCCTATTACTTAGGTAATTGCTAAATATGAGAACAAAGCAGGAACACCCTGTGACCATAAAACTATACAGACCTTCCTCATAAATTTCTATGTTTTAATTAGATGGCTGTGACACTTATTAAATTGAGTTTTCCTTTGGTTTTGAGCCAACGGCCTGTAAATTTCCTTTATTAATTTCGTCAAAAATATAGACATACTGCATGATTTAATTATTAGGCTTCTGCCAATGCCCTTTTTTTTTCTGACTTACCAGTGGAATGTCTTATATCCTTCTATTTTATTTTCTTCTTTTATTTACCTTTTTTCCCCTAAAATGCATATTGAGGTCTTCAAAGTTAAATATTTCACATGTTGGAAGTTCCTTATTAGATCCTTTTTTATCATGCTATATTTCACGCAGATATCAACGAGTGTGCTTTGGACCCTGACATATGTGCCAATGGGATCTGTGAAAACTTGCGAGGCAGCTACCGCTGTAACTGCAACAGCGGCTATGAGCCAGATACCTCAGGAAGAAACTGCATTGGTAAGTTACTGGAGATTTATACACAAGAGCCATCCATGTGGTCTAACCCCATGGATAAGAGAAGAAACAACAGTTAATGATGAAAACTAGACATCCCATGGCTTCCCTCATCACCTTTGCATGCATTGATACAGAAGCATTAGAACTGTGTCCCACAACACAGCAACAAACTCAGAGTACTATTTCTTAAGATAATCTTTTCCCAAGTGAGAGAATATGAGTGAATCATTTGCCCACTGCTTCTCTGCACTTATTTTAATCCTAAATGTTTCCAATGAGACATGGACTTCAAAAACTAACACTCTCAGTAGTAGTAATGTTGGGAAAAGACGATGTTCCAGGTTGGAGGAACTTCAGTTTTATCCAGAAATCACTAACTGCAACCACGTGCCTAAATGGGACAGCAGAAGTAAGTGTGCCCCTTTTTCAACTTATAAGATAATATGAAAAGAAAACCCTCCATGTAATTTGTAATTAGAAGAAAATGGGGAAAGATAAACTCTCTTACGGTGCTTTATTGGTTTACATATTTAAGCTACTGAACAGAATCAAAACTGTCCCACAGAACAATTGAGTCCATTTTCATAAGTGAGAATTATTAGAGCTATCATTATATGTAATACTTACAAATTGACCATAATGCTTTTACAACCCATCAATTGATGACTGTGGATAAAGAAACTTAATATTCTTTGTTTCTGCTGATGGATTTATTACTCAATATATGCATTGGGGGAGGGGGAGCAGGAAAGGGGAAATCATTTGAAATGTAAACAAAGAATATAGAAAATAAAGATAGATAAATAGATAGATAGATAAATAGATAGACAGACAGACTTTTGTTACTCTCTGATTATTGTATATTTAAATAGATTGAATATCTCTAGGAAAAGGTACCAGCCAAAGATTGTCAAACAGCTCTAAAAGCATGCAGATGTGCTAGAGAGCCTTGTCTAGCCCTCAGGAAGCCTTGGGTTCAATCCTTGGCACAATATAAACCAGAGGGTAGTGACACACACCTATAATCCCAGAATCTGAGAGGCAGGAGACTCAAGAATTCAATCTCTATGGCTGTCATCATAGTCCCAGGCCATCCTGGGCTGGAAATGCTGTCTCAATCAATCAATCAATCAATCAATCAATCAATCAATCTAAGCTAAACCATCTTTTATTCAGCAGAAGCAAAGGCACTTCCAAATTAGCTTTTAAGTTCAAGTGAGTACATGAGTGGAACCTTTAAAACCAAGGGAATTCAGTGAACATTCCCACTCTGAGCACAGGTGACATGACTGTCACACTTTACATTTTGTGGGTTTTTGTTAAAATTTATAAGTGATGAAGGGCCTGGAAAGATGTCTTAGCAATAAAGGGAACTGGCTGCTCTTCCAGAGGGCCAGGGTTCAGTTCCCAGCATGTCCATGGTGGTTCACATGTGATGCCCTCTGCTGACCTCCTTTGGGACTATATGAACATGGGAAAACATACATATATGCATGCAGGCAAAACACCCACACACATAAAATAAAAAATAAAATAAAACATGAGTCTTATTAAATAGGTTGACTCATCCAGGAATTGAACTGTATCCCTTGCTAAACATACATCAGAGTCCTAAAGCTCAGTAGCACCAATGTAACCTCATTTGGGATTGCTTTTATCTTTTAATATTTATTTCATTTTTTGAGAATTTATATGTGCATACAGTGCATTTTGATGCACATCTTCTGCCCCTCCCCCAGCCTCTCCCACACTCACCCCTTATTCTCTTCCTCCGTCCAACTTCCTGCCTTCCTTAAAAATAAATAAATGAATAAACCATTAAGCCCACTCTGTGCTTCACATATATAGATGGGTGTGTGACCATCTGCTAGAGCATGGCTGACCTGCTAGAGGCTATATTCCTCATAGAAAACTAACTGGGTTTGTACAATTCCAATTTAAAAGAACATATTGAATGTCAGAGTCAGAGAAAAACATTAAAAATGGGGGAAAACTCAAGCAAAACAAAAAAAGTAATACTGCCTGTGGTAACAATATATGAAATCATTTTCTGATCTCCATTTTCAGTATTATCAGGGTAACACTATATCATTTGACAAAGTACAATTGTTTGCAAGAGTAAAATTAGCCACTCTAAGCAAAAGGAACTCTTTATCCCCCAAGTATAATTACTATTTCTTCCTCTTGGTAAATATACTTGCTGATAAGAAGGCAAGGTAGCATGTGCCTGTAATCTCAGCACACAGGAAGTGAATTCATTTGACACCAGCCTGAGAGGCAATAGTGAGGTCTGTTTCCAATAAAACAAAGCCAAAAAAGAAAGGAAGGAAGGAAGGAAGGAAGGAAGGAAGGAAGGAAGGAAGGAAGGATAACTGAAGAAGAAAGAGATAATGAGCCCTTGCTAAGTCCTGTGCATTTTAGCAAGGACTTCAGAAGATTTTTAAAGCATTCACCAGCATAAGAACATAGCATTTGAATAGCACTAGGTGTGTTTGCTCTAGTGTGGTATAAAGATACTGAGCCAGAGGGGAGAGGGAGTGTCAGGGACAAACCAAAGACGAGCATAAATGGTCTGTGTGTTATGCCCTTAACCGTTTCCATCACCTGTCTTCCACTGGCTGCTTGCAGACATTGATGAGTGCTTGGTAAACAGGCTGCTTTGTGACAACGGCCTCTGCAGAAATACTCCTGGCAGTTACAGCTGCACATGTCCCCCTGGCTATGTGTTCCGGACAGAGACAGAGACCTGCGAAGGTAAGGACTCTCTTCCTTGACTCTAGCATGTCCTCGCCCACGAAGCACCAGCATCAAGCACACTAAATGACATGCCCAAAGCACATGTGTGAATGTCTTCCCTGTTTTATGATCTCTGTCCACTGCTTGGGAAGTTCTGGAAATGGCATTCATATAAACAGTTTATAAACACTGTTGGTTTCATTCCGTTCACAGTCTCTCAACGAGCACTTAGAAAAAAAAAAAAAAACAGAGAGAGCCCTATTGTTTGACCCATTAAAATAAAATATCTGATTTTGTTCACTTGGTTCACCCTTTAAATAAAAAAAAAATCACTGTGGCACATTAACCTACAAACCTTCATTCCAAAAAGACTCAGCTGTTAGCCACTTCATTATGAAATAGATGGTGAACAGTGTCAAGATCCTGACCCAGGAAAGTATTTGGAGCCTATGTGAAACTAAGTCCATGCTGAAATAGTCTATGAAAATTATCGTTCTGTTTGACAGATTAAAGGATATTATTTTGTTTGGTTCAGTATTTTGAGACTTCTTTTATTCCATGAATTTCTACACAGCGCAAGTTGCTTGAGCCAGTTAAGTGCTTAAGGAAATCTCTGTTTTCAGTGAAGTTCAGGCGATGACATGAGTGTATGCGACTATGATGTCATGATTTGGTACCTTGATCACATGGTATTTCAAAATAATCTGTTTTTTAACTAATGTTCATTCTCCTCCTGTAGTTTCTTTACACTCTCTGGGCCTGCAGGGGACTCCTATAATATGCTCAAACCCAGTTGCTACTTCCAAATAGTAACTTGTTTTAAGAAAGTTCATATTAGTTATTGCAGAATAACCCTTTCCTTTTCTGTGGGTGTCCCTGTCCCTCGGTGACTCCACAGCCAGGTAAAGTGCCATAACACTATGGAAAGAAAACAAAGGAGGCTTTGCATCATCTTCATCTTTTCTTTAACTTCAAAGCATTCTTGTGGACAGAAACAAGTTGGGATTATGGAACAAGATGTCTCAACAGAAACGTCTCAGCTGAAGTCAGTAGAATGCAATTACAGAGCACAGTTCTAAGTTTGGGTTGAGCTGTGTGTGTGGAGGGGAAACCTTTGAAAAACAGTAACTAACCAAAAGGTGCAGGGAAGGACGAGAATCATTTAATTATAATCACATTTTCCTAAACTTAGCAGAGGTAACTGTGTCCCTTATTGTCTGGCAGGACATACCCATCCATCCTGGGTTGGAGGACTTGGTCCCTCTTTACCAGATGGTCACAGGGTTCCCTAAGAGTGAGGGTCGTCTGTCAGTAAAGCCAGCTCAGGCTCCTCAGCTATGCCTGTGACGGTTTCTAGTCTGGTTTCTCCTCTCACTCCTAACACCTGTTATCCTTCAACATTGCTCTGAGAAAAGTTTGTCCAGTCAGATTTCCCTGTATTGTCCCTGCTCCCCCCACCCCCACATACACCCCACAGAGGGATAAGGTAGGGATTGCTGGCATTTCTTTGTTTTTCTTGGGTATTCACACTTTCTGCTGCCTTTAGACATTGTGCCAATTCGGTTCCCTATTAGAGGGTATGTTTGTCTAAGTCTCAGAAAATTTAAAAAGCAAGAGCTGATGAGATGTCATCTCAATTAGCTCAGTACTCTTGAGTATTGGGTCTGTTTTCCTCTTCTGTCACAACCATACCCTCTGGTGATCACTTGAGAACAAAGTGGAAACGGAGTGGTTGGAGTCTCTGGTTCTGTGATATTTTTGCTGAATTGTCAAAGCAGGTAAGATGGAGTCGAAGATACTGCGAGGTGAGCCACCAAACAGGTGAGCGACAGAATGACATTTGGTGGTGAAATGTTGGGTGGTCACATAAACTTTAGGGAATTTCCATAGCAGATCAGCCAATAAGGAAGGTTTGAGAGACATCTTGGCTTATTTAGTTCAAAGGACACTTGTTCTTAGTGAGCCTTAACCTTGCCTTTGCTATGGAAATGACTCTTATCTGTCAGTCATAGGAAAGAAGTTCGTGTTATATAAATAAAGATGAAATAATAAGACAGAGTTACACAGAAAACTCGCTTTCCCAAAATTTTACACAATTAAGTTATTTGAATTTCATCAAAAGACTTCTCCCAAAGATGCTGCGTATGTACAAACCTAGAGGATATTCAACTCCTCTCTCCTTGCGTCTCCTGACTTCCCCCATTGGCCACAATTTGTCAACCTGAGTTCTCTCCCCTCTACTCTTTCTTCACTAATTTCCAAGGGCTAGACAGAGAATTATTACCAGAATCATTGCAAACTTCAGTTTTCTGTATATGTATTTTCTCTGTTCACTTATTTCTATTTGTAATTCATGTTTTCAATAGATTAATTTAAATATATAATAAACAACAGTCACAATAAGCAGGATGTTCCTCTATGTTTTAGGCTGAAGTTAACCCAAAAAAATTCATTTCAATTTGCTTGAGCTTGGAGAGTCTGTGAAAGTTAATTTTTTTACATCAAGCACTGTGGTTTAGATTGTGTTTCCAGTGACATAACTAGTTAAATGTAAACCAGATGTGCTTTGAAGTTTATTTCCAGAAATGTACAGTGAACTGTTTCAATTTCTGGACCCATGACATTTATACCATAAAAAACATTATATTTAAGGAAAAAACTAAATAGCTGATATTTGTACTTGTCCCTGTGTGTGTTTACAGTCTTTGAGTTTACCATTGCTTAATTCAAAGTGAATCTTTGTAAAACTATGACACAGGCACTTTTCTTTTGGGGAAATCTTCTCACACATGAATTAATTGGAGAATTAAATGTGGACTCCCCTCAGACAGATTGCCTGTTCCCTGCATGTCTAGTTGTTTGTGCATTTTCATGAGAAGATTTCATTATTGTAGAGCATTTGCTTTCATTAAAAAGCCTCACATCTGAATTAGTGTGTTATTATAAATATTTTATGTCTCTTTTAAGAGATCTTTTTCTACTGCAAGCACTGTGAAGATGTGCTTGTATCCCCGCTCCCCAGTAATTCATAGTTCAAGAGCTAAATTAACACCTGAGCACCCCTTTAGTCACTCTGAAGTAGAAATAATCTTTCTCTACATAGATTTTTTTTGAGACAGGGTTTCTCTGTATAGCCCTGGCTGTCCTGGAACTCACTCTGTAGACCAGGCTGGCCTCGAACTCAGAAATCTCCCTGCCTCTGCCTCTTATCTCTCTTTTCCCTCTGATACCTTCCATTTACCTGTGTCTCAAGTTCATGGCCTCTGTTTGCTGTTGTTTTTGTTGTATGTTTCTAAATATATAAACATAACCTTCTCAGTCCATATGTTACTTGTACATATATGTTTTTTGGGGGGCTGACCACTTGGTATAGGATAATCAATTAGAGTTTCTTCTTGGCTCTCAGTGTTCCTTACATGCCTATAGTTCTTTGTTTACAGTTAGGCTTCCATGACATCCCCCCCCCATATTAGTGTCATTGGTCAGTTTATGTGGATTTTTGAATTGATATTTTAAATCCATTGGCTGGCAATCAGTTCTGAGCCTGCCCCCCTTTCAGGACTGGTTTCTTTAGATTTTATTTGAGAGAGTCAGGGCCAAGAATTAGGGCCTTCCAGCTTTACTTAAATGTCTTCTCTAATATTTAAAGAACAGAAGGTTCTATATTAACCCTAAAGCTACATATGGAGTCTCAGGAGCTCTACTGCTTAGCCTGGAGTGTTGAGGATGTTGACATGTTTGGAATAACGTAGCAAGGGTAGGTGATATCTCAAAGATGACTCCTGTAAGCTGAGTAGTTGAATTTGTATAAAAAGTGTCCTTAATGCTATTGTTCATATTTTAACTGAGAGTTGTGTTTACCTCTTATTGACTCATGTGTCAAGCGACTTAATTTTATAACCTTGAGAAAGACACCTCCTAAAAAATGTAGGTGTTCTGTGATTCTGTTTGCTTTTGCCAGCAACAGGATTTGCTTAGATTACTGGTATATTATTTGATTTAAGTCTAAAAGCAGTAGTCATCAAGTCCTATTGAGTGCAATTGATTTTTTTTTCTACTTCTAAAGGTTCTGAAGATTGAACTTAGGACCTGAGTCATGTGTTCTAACCCTGAGCTAACCCCCTGCCCACTGTGCCCCAGCACTTGTTTTCCTATTTCATAGCTTCCCAAAGTTGGGTGTGTAAAGCAATTCATTAACTAACCATGTAACTATAAAGGGCTCAAGAACGAGAATGGTAGCTGACAGCTAGAGAGAGTTCTGCAGCCAGGATTTATGTCTCAGTTCTCATTTCTTGGTTTGCCTCTAAGAGTTCAGAATGGAAGCCAATGTCAGTATATGTTTGTCTTCAAAGCTTGGCAGAAGTGTAAGTGATAGAAAAAACCAACCTTTGTTGTGCTCCAGAGTTGTACCTGGAGTTAGAGCAAAACAAATCGACTATATGTAGTTAGAGTCATAGAAGGAGCACATACTGAACCATCTTCCAAATAGGCTGTTGCTTATGGTCCTACCGAGTCTCCAGTCATGTCGAGGTCTATCTGTGCTGTAGAACACATGTCTGCATTCCCTTTAGGCCCTGTACTTCCATATTAAAATTCTAAGAGCCAAGTTTACCAGACGTTCTGGCACAGTCTGGCTTGCTGGAATAATATTTTCCAGAAACACATGGCAACTCTAACGGAATCTTTTCCTTCTGGATTGTAGATGTAAATGAATGTGAGAGCAACCCATGTGTCAATGGGGCCTGCAGGAACAACCTGGGCTCTTTCCACTGCGAGTGCTCACCCGGCAGCAAGCTCAGCTCCACTGGGCTCATCTGCATCGGTAAGATCCCTACACGGATCTCCCTGGGAAGGTCATCTCACAGCTCAGCCTTCCTGACAAGCTGACAGGAGGAGAGCAGCAGCTGGGCAGGGTTTAACCTTCCTTTCATGTCTGGAGATAAGTGCTGCCATGGTTGTGAGCATCTCTGTGTATACACATTTCTTACGTTTGAATCCCTTAGGCATAGGCACAGTCAAGTCCCACGACAAAGACGTTTATTCCAGACTCATTATACACATTTCCTACCTTTGAATGAATCCCTTAGGCATTGGAGCAGTCAAGTCCCATCACAGAAGCTTTAAATCTGTCATAATGAAAGACATGCTGGGCTTTGGATACAGTTCACAGGACAAGAGTTTGAAGATTTTTTTTTTTTAGGCACTGAAGCACAGAGGGAATTCAGGATTTTCCTTTCCCTCGTCAATCACAAGTTGATAGGCTCCAGAGAACAGAAGATAAGTTAATAGAAGAAGAAAAGTGCTCTCTCGCTTTGGAAAGTCTCTAGGTGTGATAATATGACTCAGAATGTCTAAGGCCAGTTCTTTTATTCATGATTTTGCTCCAGGATAGGATTTTGATGTATAGCCCAGCTGGCCTAGGACCTGATGCAGGGCAGGCTGACTGGAAACTCCATAATTTCTCTGTTTCAGTTTCACAAACCCTGGGATTACAGGTATGGGCCATCATGCCTGCTCAAGGCCAGGTCTTGGTAGTGACAGATAATGTATGCAGAGTAAGATAATTTGATCTTACCTCCCACACTCCCACACAGCTCCTCCCACACTTAGCTCCTCCCACACTCACTCAGCTCCTTCCACATTCACCCAGCTCCTCCCACACTCACCCAACACCACCCACATCTTCACAGAGCTCCTCCCACATTCACCCAGCTCCTCCCACATCTTCACTCAGCTCCTCCCACACTTAGCTCCTCCCACACTTGCCCAGCTCCTCCCACATCCTCACCTTCTGCCCAGCCCCTCATTTTATATTTTTATATTCCTAAGATGTGTGCAACAATACGTGCTTATGGGTTTATTATCAGAATCGTCTGAGGACAATGTCAAGAATGCAGATTTCTGAGCTGCACACCTGGACCTATGCATCTGCAATTAACCAAGGATACTGCCAGTATCGTGCACGCTTAGCTGAAAGCTAACAGTTCTCCAACGAAAACTAGGCATGCAGTTGTATAGGCAGTTAGTATTTGCCATGCCAGCTCGGAATACGTTTGCTACCACTGCTTTAAAATCAGTTGTTATTTACTTTGTTCAATTAAAATCTGTTGTTCTATCAAACGTTTCCCACTGACCATCCTCTTTAACACACGAGGAGTCAGAAGCTGAATACACACAATAGCTCACTAGGATTTTACTCTTTAAAAATAAAAAGTTAAATGAGATGTGGAGACACCTTAGAAATTAAAGTGGCTCTTTAAGATGGTCAGATTGCTAGGTGATTTTTATATCTTGTTCTATTTCTCTATGTTCAAATAATTGACTATAAGTAAGTATATATTAGTTTTGGATCTAGGGCTAAAATAATAGATCTATAGGGCAAAAAATGCCTAAAAGAAAATATGCCTTGTATAACCAAGACATGACATATTGGTCATTTCACCATCGTCTTAGCATCAGATGCTTGTCGTCTTTATTTTCTTTAGATTTTTTTCCAAGTTATTAATCAAGTAAATGTCTTCAGTTAGGGAAATTCTGGCTCTTCTTGGACAGAATGTAGATTTTTGGCTGGCTTGTTCAGTGAGGAGAGGTAAGAAATAAACCAAGGTATATTTGTTCTTAACTATCAAAGCACATTCCATAAAGGATGTTGCTTTCCACATGTGTTACGGTGTGATCTTGGCAATTCTCCACATTCCTAGTCACAAAATTAGCCCTTGGGCAGCAGTGATTATTCCTGTATAGATCATTAGTAGATATCACCCTATAAATAGCCACATTGTATGAAATGTTGCCAATCAGAATTTGACTTATATCACATTTAAATGCAGGCACATTGTATTAGTCTGGGTTCTCTAGAGTCACAGATCGTATGGGCAGTCTCTATGTAGTTAGGGAATTTGTCGATGACTTACAGTCTGTAGTCCAACTCCCCAATAGTAGTCAGCAGCAGCTGTGGATGGAAGTCCAAGGATCTTGCAGTTGCTCAGTCCCACGAAGCAAGCCGGCAAGGAAGAATCAGTCTTCCTTCTTTCAATGTCCTTATATATGTCTCCAGTAGAAGGTGTAGCCCAGATTAAAGGTGTACACCTTTAATCCCAGATGAACTTGAAGTCTGGGATTAAAGGTGTATGTTTCCACACCTTTAATCCCAGATGACCTTGACTGGAATCCATGCTTCAAGATCTCCATGCTAAGTCCAGGTCAGAAACTTATATCTCTGAGCCTCCAAATTAGGATCATAGGTGAGCCTTCCAATTCTAGATTGTAGTTCATTCCACATATAGTCAAGTTGACAACCAGGAATAGCCACTACACACATGTCAGTCTTTTCAAAGAACATGCTATAAAAATGGTTTTAATAATGGATGCTCTTGTGTCTTTTCACACCACACTGCGACATATCTTTGGTGTGCACAGAGTTCGTTTTCTGCCCAATAGAAGAGCTCCCCCACCTCTCTTATTCCTTTTCAGACAGCCTGAAAGGGACATGCTGGCTCAACATCCAGGACAACCGCTGTGAAGTGAACATTAACGGAGCCACCCTGAAATCCGAATGCTGTGCCACGCTCGGAGCTGCCTGGGGGAGCCCCTGTGAGCGCTGTGAGCTAGGTAGGAGCCTGACCAAGACCTTCGACTGGAATGTCCTCTCTGAATCAATGACCACTCCTTCTCACAGTGGGTCCTAAGTGGTGGGGAAGACCGCTAGGTTGTCTTCTCTCCAAACACGGTCTTCCCAGTGAAACTCAGTCTCCTCTTGAAATGTACATTTCATTTTCTCCTTTAACAGATCTTCTAAGTATCTCAGATGATGGGGAGAGGAAATTGACTCATTCCTTATGTCCTCATTTGAGTGGGATGTGATAGCCTCTCCCCCGAGGTTTTGACTGGTTCACTTTTCAGTCAGTTGTCAATGTGAGCAGAGATGAAATGTGGGAGAAATCATTTCAGACTGTGTCAACACTGATATCATTACGATACAACTGAAGTGCTTTCTGAATCAAAGATAATTGGCCCTTGGGCTTTGTGATCCCACTTTAAATTTAATTCCCTTATACTGTTGCTTGAACCTGAGATTCATGTATTTTTTGTATTTTTTTTTTTATAAAGAAGTAAAATTCTATCCTGTTGTTCTTACAGATGCAGCTTGCCCAAGAGGATTGGCCAGGATCAAAGGTGTGACTTGCGAAGGTGGGTGTGACTTTTGAAAGAAGCATGCTGCTATTCTGCTTGAAAGTTGTGAGTCACTGTTCTCAAGACCCTTGAGATTTCAATTTAAAAATCACTCAGTGCACTTAGGAAATAGCTTCGAGGTTCCCATTTCTCTTCTTTATACAGTTGAGGAAATTTCATAAGGAAGTCCTACAGCCTTCAAGGCACAGAGCAGCTGGCAAGGGAGCATGTCTGGGCTGTGCTTTTATGGACCAGCAAGGCTGCGGTCGTCTGCACAGCTGGTGGCCAGGAAAGCTGGTGACTGCCTTGTGGAATTTTTTTTTTTTTTTTTTTTTTTTTTTTTTTTTTTTTTGCTTAAACTCAAGTAATAATCCACACCATGTTGCAGATTGAACACACGACACAGGAAATGGGGCTACACCTGCTTTTTCTATTTGTAACATCTTTACCCTTCTGCTTACTGAATTTCCCCCACAGACATTAATGAATGCGAGGTGTTTCCTGGCGTCTGTCCAAATGGACGCTGTGTCAACAGCAAAGGCTCTTTCCACTGCGAATGCCCTGAAGGCCTTACTTTGGATGGTACCGGCCGAGTGTGTTTGGGTAAGATGAGCCATTTCCTGTCTACATGCCTGGAGCTACCCATCAGCTCCTTTGTCCTTTGGGTGGTAGCCAGTCCAAAGCCAGAGTCTAGACTTGAAGAAATGCCTTTAAATGAGATACTGTTTGGGGGAGGGGAGCACTCCAAGATATTAAAATATATGTTTTATTAAAATAGTTTAAAACATTTTCATGAAAATAACTTTCATTTAATCCTTAGTTTCTGATAGTTTGGGCAGGTTGAGTTATTCACATGAAGTTAATAGAAGAAGAAAAGTAGGCATATTTTTAACCTAGAATTCAAAACATTACCATGTGCCAGATACCTGGACTCTCCAGATAAAGGGGAGGAACAAAAAGTATGTCAGTTAACCTGCTCCCTCCTCTGCCACCATTAAAGGGCAGATTTTCTTAATGCCTTTTTTCCCAAAGATCTAAAATGCACAGACCATTATCAACAATGGTTTGGCCTTAGGCTTTATCGGGGCCATAGATGAAATAATTTGAGTCTCATAATGGAAAAAGAAGTTCTCCTTTACTTCCTGTTATATGTAAGCAAAAATGTTTCTTTTAAAGACAGCTTATCCCAATAAGCTCTGGAAATAGTGAAATTGTAGTTACAAA
The DNA here is from genome assembly GCA_964023405.1 of Apodemus agrarius. Lineage (NCBI taxonomy): Eukaryota > Metazoa > Chordata > Mammalia > Rodentia > Muridae > Apodemus > Apodemus agrarius. The sequence continues at coordinate 47,967,291 of OZ030021.1, read as the reverse complement.
ACATTTTTTATGTCAGTTGTTGTGTTTGGAACTTAAGAAGGTAGACAGAGGAGAAACAGTGGTAATGCTGTATTAGACAGTCTTCAAGTATTTAAATGGATCAATAATATTTTTCCACTAATAGTTTAGTAATTAAATCTGCAGTACCACAGAGTTTAACTTACCCTAACAGAGACTTCATTTTAAGTTAATTTTGACAGCATATTTAAGTCTGGATAGAAAACAGTATTGTGGTTCATATGGAATCATTTAGAAGGCACATATTCAACATGGAAAATATTTTTTTTATTTGGTTGATTTTCTTCCTTTGGATGTGTGCTTGTCTGAGTGCTTGTGGATGCACTGACACACGTAAGAGCCCATCACAAGTCAACTCCTTTTCAGGTTGCTCCAACTTCTTCTTGAGACGTGATCTCTCACTGATTCTAGAGCTTTCCATTTTATCTAGACTGGATAGATAACACCCCGCCATTCTTTGTCCCCACCAACCCAGAGCTGGGGTCATAGGTATACACCACCACACCTGGCTTGTACAGAGACTGCTGGGAATCTAAGGGCCTCGTTCTTGTACAGCAAACCTTTGCCTTACTGACAACCCAAATACTGTATGCCTGAGCCTTGTACTTGATGAAAGATTTTGTTCTTTCAAACTTGTTCTAAGTTGACACCTTCTGAGGTTGTAAGAATATTCATGGGGTTGGCATGTGGCACTGTGAAGATACTAAGGACAGGTTAATGATAAGTTGCTGTATTAGAGCTTCATATAAATTAAAGTTGTCATCTCGAGTGTCTGCAGGATGTAAGGTGACCTAACTGAGTGAAGCACAATAAGGAGCAGTGGGGATTGCGACAAACTCCCAAGCACACATGTCATTGGGTTGCAGGGTTCTATTATAGTTTTTTGTAAGCCAATCAAAGTGTCTACTTAGGTTTTGTTGCCTTGTATCCTGGCTATTTTAATTCTTGGTGTGAATACTGATATGAATCTTCATAATAAAGATTCAAAATTACTCTTCTCAAATATAAAGACTTCTTACATACTTGGTTCCCATAACCCATGGTTCCAGTTTATTACAGAATTACATCTGAGCAGATTACTTCATTGGTCCTTGGGCCACCTATATTTAACTAAAATTTAGTTATTGAATCCTTCACATCTCAGGAAGATCCCTCCTTCCGTGGTGGCAGTGCTGGGTGAAGCCAATTCGGAGATCAGTACTTGGGAAGTCGTGCTAATGAGATTTTGAGATATGGCCAAGCGTGTGACTTTTGCTTCCTATTAATGCAGACAGACTCCATGTGAGACTCAAAATGAAACTTTACCATGCTCTCTCTTTAAGAATATTTTTCTTAGTTTTGATTCTTGGAGATGTGTGTTACACAAGGTTAAAGACAGTTGTAAATATTGATGCAACCTTTGATTGAGAACTTGAAATGCTCCCTATTGACAACTGAAGAGTAGACTTATCTCTTCTTCATAGTGACCTTTCCAGCAAGATGATCTTCCCTCTGTGAAGCGGTTTCCAAGCTTCATGCCATGCCTCAGAATGATTTTCACCAAAATCATTTTATTTAGCTATGAAAACTCTTTTCTAAGCCTGTTACCTATTTTTGGCACTAAACAGTGTGTGACTGTAGTTCCCCAGATCTTTTGACCAACACATGAGTAGATTGTCTGTAGATCATGCTGGCTCAACCTGTTTATGGCAGTTCAATGCTCTGAGTCTCTAAGTAACTCAGGCTAAGCACTAACATAAAGTTTGGAACAGCTTCAAGTTAAGCAGAAAATGTTCATTCATTTAAAGAAATTATTTGGCCCCTTTGTGGTGAAGGATTCAACATATCTACATGACTCAGGACAAAACCCAATTGAAGTAAAAGAAAACATCATGTTTTAGTAAAACAAATTCTATAGATTTTGTCAAGTTTCAGACAGGGTATAGCAGCCATTACTGTTTATGTCTAAACCCAACCAGGACTAACTAGACTGTAACAGAACTGCAAAATTACTTTAAGGTGGTGACAAAGAAGAGTCCATCATTGAAGTTATTGTTCTGATGTGAAAAATGTGAGAGTGGTCATTGGCTATGGCATGGAAGAGTCATTTCAGCACGAGAGCTTTGGGGGTCCTTGTGAGAGTTAAGTAATCTCCTAAAGAGCCCACCTTCACTCTCCCTGAATGACTGTTACCCTGGAGTCCACTCAAGGTGGTGACAAACTGATTTCTCATTTTAAGTCTGTCTCCAGGCCTACCATCATCACTGCTTCCTTGAGTATGCCTCATGCATCATGGCCACTGAGGAAGGAAGAATCTTTGGAGATGTAACAGTTTAAGTGCAGGTAGCCTGGAGCCCATAGTTTCTGAGGTACTAAGCAGGTATAGGATGTTCAGTGAGTGCCCCCACTTAGGCTCAGACTACACTTGTGTTCTGCATGCAGATATCCGTATGGAGCACTGCTTCCTGAAGTGGGATGAGGATGAGTGCATCCACCCCGTTCCTGGGAAGTTCCGTATGGACGCCTGCTGCTGTGCAGTCGGGGCAGCTTGGGGCACAGAGTGTGAAGAATGTCCTAAACCTGGCACCAAGGAATATGAGGCCCTGTGCCCCCGAGGCCCAGGCTTTGCTAACAGAGGGGACATCCTCACTGGGCGGCCATTTTACAAAGGTAAGTACAAGCTGGTCTCTGGCCCACCATACTTGCAGGGTACTCTCTGCACTCTCTGAGGATTAGTTGAGTTTTCAACATAGCATTTGTGGCCAACCTAAGGTCCAAAACTATAAATTACATGTAAAAAGGCAGTATTGATTAAAAACAACAACAATAACAACAACAACTGGGAAACAGAACAGTGATCATTCTCTCTCTTTCTGTCCCTGTACTTTTGACATCACTTGAAGAGAGGCAGCTCTGCCTACTTTCTCTGCAACAAAGCGATCTCTATCCCCACTTATTTCTGTAAGCAGTAGACAGGTATTCAGGAGCAAGACTCAGGTGACAGTGGAGAATCTCTTCCATGGTGAATACTTCTCTGTGCCATCTCTGTAGTTACTGCAAACCCAGAGAGCTGTCCCTGTCCATGGGTGCGCGGTTATTGTCTATGGCGATCAGTTTTTAAGTCAAGGTGAGGGAGGTACTCAACCCTGTCAAACATCTCAGCACTTGTCCCTCACTCTGCTCACAGATATCAACGAGTGCAAAGCCTTTCCTGGCATGTGCACCTACGGAAAGTGCAGAAACACAATTGGAAGCTTCAAGTGCCGTTGCAATAATGGCTTCGCCCTGGACATGGAGGAGAGAAACTGTACAGGTAAGACTGTTTCTCCATGAATGAGCCCCTAGCTTGCTCTCTTGCTTGAGTGATCTGCCTTCAAAAGTCCATCTTCTAGGTGAGAACACAAAACCTCTCTCTCTCTCTCTCTCTCTCTCTCTCTCTCTCTCTCTCTCTCTTCTTTCGATGGATTTAAATGCCAGGTCTCCAAGTAACTTTGAGAGAGTGCTACAAAATAGTACAAAATGTAGTTATTTTGATGTAAAAATATGATCTTCAAAATGTATGAGTACCACAGGATATACCCACTAAGAGTCTGTGCCTGTTATATCATAATTGGAAGAATATGCCAGGAATTGTTTTAGTTAATGAGAGACATGTTTAGACTTGTTTTCCTCACCTGCAAACAGCATTCTTAACCACTTAGGATAGAAAAAGAGAAAAATTTAGAAATGTTTCTGTTTGATGACATGCAACTTATTGCACATGCTTGACCACTGTCGCATTTGTCGCATTCTGTGCAGAGCTGACTGTATCCATGTATGGAATGTCCGGGTATAGACTTTCCCCTTTTCTGACCTCTCGCCCGGCCCTTCTTCATCATGCCCATTAAAATGTCTCTCTTGCCTGCTTCCTGTGCCTGCGCAGCCTGGACTATGCCTGGGTGTTTCCTGGCTGTCCATCTCAGCCACTTAAATTCTGCTTTGTCTTGCTGCTCTGCCCCTCAGCCTTCATCCCCCCCTCCCCACCATCAGCATCTGTTCTCTGGAACACCAACATCCACCCTCATCAGGGTCCTCATAGCTACTTAGCAAACTCCTGCTTCAGCTTCCCAGAGCTTTTGAAACATGTCTGTGCCTCTGAACTGCCAACATACCTTGGGAGCTCTCCTTACTTCATGACTGTCCCCAGGTGTCCTGCCCTCATGGAAGTCCTTCTTCCACCCTCTCCCCTCCTCCAGTGGCAGAGAGCTACAGGCTCTCCCTGACTGCAGTCGACTCCTGTCTGTCCAGCCCTCTCCACTCCTGCTACAGCATAAGTCTCTGTGGGCTTGATCATTCACCCTGTCTTGTTCCCTCTTCCATCTCCCTTGTCTTTGCACAAGTTACAGGTAATTCCCCAGCCATTGATCCCCTACCTGCCCTTGCCCCACTCTCGGCCTGCCTTCCTGCTTTCTGCCCTCCAATTTGTACTCTCTTCTTAGCCAGCTATTCATTTGACAGGCTTGACAGTTGCTGAAGCACCTTGACCATGGCCTAAAGATAAGTGACATCTGAGAGCATTCTACCAGCTTCGTACCCCGGAACAGGAGTACAGGAAGAAGAGAGCCTTTCCTCATAGAGAGGTCTTTGTCTTCATATCAGTCTCTGCTACACAGCAGACTTACCCGTGCCTCCCCATCTATTGCATTTCCACAGCCAAATCCTTCATTTTTGCAACCATGCCCCTGAAAAAAAAATGCCATTTTTGACCCAGGCCATCCTGCACCTGTATAGACAAAGCAGTTGAGGCTCTTCCAGCTCTTGCCTTGGCCCTTGTTTGTCATGTGCAACTAGACAACTTTCTTAATCTCAGAAACAAGCACCTTACACTGCAGGAGAGAGATAGTTATTAGTAACCCCGCCTTGTTTAAGAACAGAGCACGAATCCCCTGCAGTGCTATTGGCGCCCATTCTTGTTAGCAGGTGGCATTCTGGGTAATCAGGCCCATCCCGCCTGCGTTGATTGTCAGCCTCTGCAGCCAACCAACCACTCAGCAACCTTCTGCTTCTGGAAAACCCAGTCTCTAGCTACTCATCTTATTCTGCGTCTTGAAAGTTAGAATTTCTGTACAACGTTCAGGTTCCATTTGAAAGCCTGGCCTTTCAAAATGCCAGCTCATAGCAGGGAAAGGCTCGTGCGTGCATAGCAGGGTGCCTGTGCCACTGTTCTCAAGTTTGACTCCCTTCGATCTAGAGATGGGCCCTGCTATAGATAAGAAAACAAAGATGGGTATTCCAAGATTCTAAGCTAATATCCACTTATCAGTGAATGCATACCATGAGTGTTCTTCTGAGACTGGGTTACCTCACTTAGGATGATGTTCTCGAGCTCCATTCATTTCTCTAAGAATTCATGACTTCATTGTTTCTAAAGGCTGAATAGTACTCCATTGTGTATATATACCACATTTTCTGTATTCATTCCTCCATTGAGGGACATCTGGGAACTTTCCAGCTTCTGGCTATTATAAATAGGGCTGCTATGAACATAGTGGAGCATGTATCCTTATTACATGCTGGGGAGTCCTCTGGGTATATGTCCAAGAGTAAATATAGCAGGGTCTTCCGGAAGTGTCGTGCCCAGTTTTCTATCCAAGAAGAAGGAAGGAGTGGCCCCTGGTTCTGGAAAGGCTCAGTGCATCCGTGTAGGGGAATACCAGAATATGGAAGTGGGAAGGGGTAGATGGGGGAACAGGGGGAGGGAAAAGGGCATATGGGACTTTCAGGGAGTGGGGAGCCAGGAAACAGGAAATCATTTGAAATGTAAATAAAGAATATATTGAATAAAAAAAAACACTTGTACATCTGCAGATTTGGTATTTGCAGGAGATTCTGAGACTAATAAAAGATACCTGTAATACAAAAAAAGAAAGAAAGAAAACAAAGATGAAGAAAATGGTTAAATTTTCTCCAAACCCTGAAAGCTGGAGGACTGGGCTGTACTCCCACCATGTCACAGAGCCCGCACTTCTACCCGTGGTTCTCCCACAACTTTACTTTTACCCAAAACTGGCCCCTGCTTACCACAGGATTCTTACTCTGTTCCCCTTAGGATGCTGAACCCCACCCTTAGGTCAGAGAGGTTTTTGTTTAAGAGAAAGCACTTTGGTGTCTTGGATATGGCTGGTAACTGGGGAAATAAGTCAAAATTGAAAAAATAGAAACTGTGACTGATCCCACCAAAGTAAATGTGCAAGTTGATCATTGACAACCTACATAAAAGGACTTAAATTACAGTTTGCCAAGAGACAATGAGCCTGGCATGCTGTCTGGCATGTGTCTTTATCTCAGCATTTGGCAGGTAGAGGAGGGAGGACCACTGTGAGTCCCTCATCTGTGTAGGATGTCCAAAGCCAGTCCGAGACACAGTAAGACCTCACCTTAATAAATCAATCAGTAGTTTAAAATGAAACAAGACAGTGGCAGACACATTTATTTTATTGTGACTTTAAAAAAAAATAGATGACTCGTATTGCCTTAAACATCTTTTGTGTAGACTCAGTCACTACTGAAAATGTTCCGGGTGTAAGAGGTTTCTCCCAACTTTCTGCGAGTCCTCATATACTACTGGCGATTCTAATATAGCAAACATGGCAAAATCTGAGCACGTCATTTTTCTTTATTTTTAGAAAGTTGGGTAGGTAAGCACTTCTCATCGACTATAACACAGACCCCAGGATGGGTTCACTCCGAGGCCCTGCTGTGCCTGCACTCTCGGGCAGGAGGAGGGCGCTGCAGCTGCCCTGGGGATGGTCTCCCTGCATCCTGCCAGCCAGCCCTGCCCAGCATCAGTGTTCCCGGCCCAGGCGCTCCCACCCTCGGCTGGGGGAAGCAGAATGAGCCGTCTCCATGCATTGCTATGGCTTCCTCCCACGTGAGCACGCTGCCTCCTCACGTGGACCATATAGGAGTTGTGTGATCCGTTCTCTATTACTACATCTGAGCCACAAAGAGAAGGCCACATTTCAGAATTCAAAGACACGCAGGCCCCACCTGCCGGTTGACCATGACAGTTTTGACAGTTGGAGAAAGGAATGTGCCTGGTGAAGGCCTGGTCCCCTCTACCCTCTCTCTTCAGAACATTTCTTGTTGCTCTCAATCCTGATTCCCTAAGCCTCGAATGTGCAGTACCCCCACCTAGAAGGCCCCATTCAGCAACCCCTTATTTCATTCTGTATTTTTCTTTTGTTTTTTGAAATCGGGGACAGACATCGATGAGTGCAGGATCTCCCCTGACCTCTGTGGCAGTGGCATCTGTGTCAACACACCGGGCAGCTTTGAATGCGAGTGCTTTGAGGGCTACGAGAGTGGCTTCATGATGATGAAAAACTGCATGGGTAAGCGCGGCGGCCACACCCTCCTGGCTGGCCTGGAATCTGACAACTATAGGCTTATCTGCTGTACCTCTGCTGGCTTTGGGGCTGTGACAGCACCCTTGACAGGGTGTGTGCTGAAAACGAAGGCCTACAGAATCCCTTCCCTGGGCTGGGAGCAGCACACAGACTACCAAGGATGCATTTATTTGAAATAGACAACCTTGTGCTGACCACAAATTTGTGCTCTGCCTTGCCAGTTCCATGAGAGCTGTGGCTTACAGTTGTGATATTGAAAACTGTTTGGGTCACTATTTCATGTGAGTGAATTATGGGATGTAACACATAAGATGTTGCCACTCTAGGGGATCCAACCTTTTCAAACTGCAACAGGCCACTGTCCCCTACAGTGAGCTGGGCTGGACTCTTGGCTGTCTTGGGCTACATGCAGCCAAGGGCCACAGATTGGACACCCCAACTGTAAACATTCAAGAGTTTTAAGAATTTTTTTAATTTGGATTCAAGCAATAAACACTAAAATGACCAAGACCAACATATGAACGCAAGCCTATAGTAATATAAGGGAAAAATCCTATCAATCACCTCTTATGAGCCATTATTCTGTACATGCAAATTTTTCAATAGTTTACCATAACAGTAGAAGTTACTTAATTTTTATGTTGAAACACAAAGTAAAGCTTATCCTACTTCTGATTGGGTAGGTCTTTATGTTTAAGGTGCATACCTGCCTTCTAATGGCCCTCCTCCCGTACTATGTGTGTAAATATATTTTTCTCAGGGTGCTTTAATGAATCTCACATTTTTACCTTTCAGACATTGACGAATGTGAACGTAACCCTCTCCTTTGTAGGGGTGGCACCTGTGTGAACACTGAGGGAAGCTTTCAGTGTGACTGCCCACTGGGACACGAGCTGTCGCCGTCCCGTGAGGACTGTGTGGGTGAGTTTTTCCCCTTCTTATAGAAAAAGAAATCCAGTGGGCACAATGGGTGAACATCAGGAGTCACCTCTTGTGAAAGCATCGTCCCATGGCTCATGACAACCTGGAAATCTGAATTCCCAGTGTATGCTTTCTAGAATGTTGGGCACTGGGCTGCTTTCCATGGAAAGACCTCTATGCAAGGTCATAGGTTCCATTGTCCAGGCAGAGTTGTGAGGAAGCTGCCCAGGCCACTTCCTGGACAGTTGTTGTCCTGTCCATACACCTGTTCATTCCCCGTCCCCTCCCTGCTCCATTGGCGTACATGTAGACCTAGTACTACATACCTATATGTGTCCATGAGAGTGCCCTTGGTGCTTCGTGACTCCTCAAGGTCTCCTACCAGAACCACGTTCAGGAGATGACCGGAGTGTGCTTGGGCGTTTCTGTATTCCAGCTGCTCCTTGTAAATCCACACAGTGTTTACCACATTCTAGTACACTTGCTGTCCAGCACTGATGTAGCCAGGGGCCATCGTCTTCAGGAGAACTCTTCCTCAGAACTATTTGAGCACAGCTCTTCAGTGCACTTCCATTTATTTATAAGCCAGAGAGATTTCTGTACTGGTACATGAAGTGAACTTTAAATAATACACTAAACAGACATTTTCAGAAGGATGAATTTAAAGTTTTTTTTTAAATATTTTATTTTAATTTTGGTAACTGCAAAAGATGATTTTACACTGGTGATTAAAGAATCCATAGCTGGACATGCTGCAGTATATTGATTCAGAAAACCATGCCTGCGTCTAGTTTGTTGTTGCTTAGAGTTCATCAACCTCATGGCTGAAAAAACTTACCCTTTAAAAGGGCAATATATATTATAAAATAAATGCTTTGTAATATGTGTACTTAATAAATATAAGCATAAATATATATAACATAATCCTTAAGTAAGTGTGTGAGTCTGAAATCATTTCCTTTTATATCCAGTTACTGTCTGTGGTCACTGTGTCTAACTTATATTCTTTATGTGATGAGCATTTTGCATATAGGAATGGATCAGTCTGCCATTTTCTGAGTGTGTTCTAGGAATTTACTAATTTATAACACATATTTTTGCATGAGATTTTTATAAAAGGTATTTATCCATCTTGTAAGGGCCAGATTGTCTTAAACTAAGAGCTGTGGACCAAAAATCCATATATGCAGGCACATAAACAGCTCAGTGAAAACACACACTAGGGTCTTACGGCCATGCCTCTGTTCCTGAGAACTGCTGTCTTCCTTCAGGATAGGTTAGGTTGTGAGGGTCATACCCAAATGGCTATTGAGGACCATGTGGGCTCAGCATTATAAACCCGTAAATAGTAATAAGCTCCATTTCCCACATACACTATGTCCAAGCGCTCTGAAACAGCAATCACTAGCTGCTATGGCTATGTAATTGTAATTAAAATCAAATAACATTTAAAAATTGCTCGGTTTATGTTATGTCCATTGCAAGGGCTAGCAAAACAATACAGCCATGTTCCAGAAACTCTACCTAGGGAAGGGAATGTGTCTGACTCAACAGAAGATCTGGTATCAGTGAATAGAGGGTGCCCACATTGTCACCAACTAGCCCAGGTTAGCCGGCTTCCTGCTCAGGCTACTCACGTCTTTGGTGAAGCCTGCTCTTGAAGGACCTTGCAATTGTGCTCTGACCTAAAGCATGGCTCTGTTTGCCGTTCGCAGATATTAATGAGTGCTCCTTGAGCGATAATCTCTGTAGAAATGGCAAATGTGTGAACATGATCGGAACCTATCAGTGCTCTTGCAATCCTGGATACCAGGCCACGCCAGACCGCCAGGGCTGCACAGGTAAGGGTGGGCTGCACGGGTCTGCATTTCCCTTCTCTCTGATCACCAATCTCCCTTACCAAACATCTCCTAACACTTACAGGAGTCCTTTGTACTATAAATGAATGTAAGCAGGGGTCCAGAAGGTCTGTTGGCTTTGCAGAAAACTCACTGGCCCTATAATAAAAAAGTGCTTCAAACGCCATATGTGCTATATCCCTGACCTCTTTACTCCTCACACAGTAGACCTAATAGAAGGCTACATGAAAGGAAGCAAGGGGGATTTAAGGAAGAATAGTGGTTTAATCTTAAATCAATACAAATAGAAATGGAGACAAATCCAAAGGTAGGCAATCATTATCTAAAAGAAGAGCACGCTAGCCATTGGAATGCATGGGCGCGGACTTGGCATTTAATGTGCCTGTAATGTCTGCACAGATATCGACGAGTGTATGATAATGAACGGAGGCTGTGACACCCAGTGCACCAACTCTGAAGGAAGCTACGAATGCAGCTGCAGCGAGGGGTATGCACTGATGCCAGATGGACGATCGTGCGCAGGTACAGCCCAGATTAAAATAAAATGTGCAAGGTGTGGTTGTTGTATTACAAACATGGCTCCAGACTTTGCCAAGTGGAGCTGAGAGGAGAAAGTGTGTGTGGCCAATGAGAGATGTTCCTGCCTTGACTGGAGGTTACCTTTGTGTCATCAGATATTGATGAGTGTGAAAACAACCCTGATATCTGTGACGGCGGCCAGTGTACCAACATTCCCGGGGAGTATCGCTGCCTCTGTTACGATGGCTTCATGGCTTCGATGGACATGAAAACATGCATCGGTGGGTATCGGGAACCAATGATAATTTTTTTATTTTTCTTTCTACTTGAGACCTTCATAGAGAGTGGAATTTACCCCATCTCCATCTCTTCCCATATCTCCTCAAACGTATCTCCCTTCCAACCTTGTCTTTTTCTTTTCGGCCTCTGAGTCCAGTTTGTGCTGTCTGTATGTATGTGAGTGTGGGGACATCCACTGGAGTTCAGGAATCCTACCAGTGCTCACATCCTCCAAAGACGGATGGTTCTTCTCTACCGTAGTTCCTCAGTAGGAGGTTGGGACCTCAAAATTGCCAATCTCCTCCATGCTGCCATTTTACCTGGCTTGATCTTGTTCAGGTCTTGTGCCAGTAACCACAGCTGCTGTGAGTCCATGTGTGTGATAACCACCTCTACATTCAGAAGATAGCATGTCATAGCCCTCCTCCCCAGCAAATGATGATTTGATACATGCATGAACACACATAAACATGGTGAGAAGGCTTTTTCAGTGTGACTAAAAATCTGAGCCATCTTGCCAGAACTGCAAAATCTGAGAAGGAACAATTATCTCAGAAACCCTTAAAGGCACATAGGTATTTACCCTGCAAGACTTTCAAGTGAACTGTATTTTAAATTTTGTCTGTTCATTGCATCCCTGTGTTAACATTCAGTTTGAAAGGTGGTTTTTAAATTACGGTGATAGACAATAGTAACCGGACAATACAATGCTTTTTCCAGATGTGAATGAGTGCGACTTGAATCCCAACATCTGCATGTTTGGAGAATGTGAGAACACGAAGGGCTCTTTCATTTGCCACTGCCAGCTGGGCTACTCTGTGAAAAAGGGGACCACAGGATGTACAGGTAGGATCCCACCCACATCTGCCTGGCTTCAGCCTCTGGTTTCATAGGCTAACATCATTCCAGCATTCAGCGTCCCAGGACCCAGTCAACCGGGAAATGCCTGCCAGGGTGAGGAGTACCTGACTCTTAGCTATGCCATGCACCGTCTCTGAGGTGCACACTGCCTGAGCCACCCAGCAGGGAGGAAGGAGCGGTGAGTCTGCACTGCCTCTGGTGGATCTGGCAACATCATTCACTTTGTTGGCTTGATGGCAGCCCAAGTGGAGGACGCGGGTAAAGCAGGCAAAGGAAGCATGTCCTCAACCTTCCTGATGCCGCAGCCCTTCAGTGCACTTCCTCATGTTGTGGGGACGCCCTACCAGAAATTTTTTGTTGCTACTTCATAACTGTAATTTTGCTACTGTTATGAATCGCAGTGTCATTAAATATCTGTGTTTTCCAGTGTCTTAGGTGACTCTTATGAAAGGGTCATTCCGACGCCAAAGGGGTCATGAACCACAGGTTGAGAACCAATGGCTTAAAAGATCCAAAGTTTCATTTGAGTTGCAATGTTAAACTGAGACCACATCCTAAAGGTTCTATTTGGACTTTTACTGCCTTACTTTCATGGTATCCCCTCTCTCTCCTTCCCCTTCCCCTTCCCCTTCCCCTTCCCCTTCTTCTTCCTTTCCTCTCCTCTCTTCTCTTCTCTCCTCTCCTCTCCTTTTCTCTCCTCTCCTCCCCTCCCCTCCCTTCCCCCTCCTCTTCTCTTCTCTTCTCTTCTCTTCTCTTCTCTTCTCTTCTCTTCTCTTCTCTTCTCTTCTCTTCTCTTCTCTTCTCTTCTCTTCTCTCTTCTTCTTCTTCTTCTTCTTCTTCTTCTTCTTCTTCTTCTTCTTCTTCCTCTCTCTCTCTCTCTCTCTCTCTCTCTCTCTCTCTCTCTCTCCTCCCTCCCACTCTCTCCCAGTTACCTCTCTTTTTCCCTCTCTTCACTCCTCATGTTCATTCTACATACTTTCTTTCTCTCATTTTTACTGTTTAGTTTTATTCCTCTTATACAGATGGAACTAGGAAATGTCAATCAAGGTGTGAGCTACTTGTCCTCACTTTAAGGTCCCCCTTATGCTATTTTGCTCATCAGTAAGGAGCTCAGGGTATAGCAGACTCTTTAGCTGACCATCTAGGAAAAGGTAGGTACTGAGGACGGGTCTGTCATGTGACCATTACTGAAAAGGAGCATAGAAGCCAGTGGTGTTTTCTGAATCCACTAAGCAGTGGCAGCTCATAGTCAGTGAGCCATTAGAACATACATATCACATTCTAGAAAGCTTTGGGGAAGGACCAAGTCTACCTTGCTTGTATGAGTATAGTGTATATGCTACGTATGCATATGTTCACACAATTGTGTATTGCTTTGCAGTAGGGATACATTGCAAGAAATGGGTCCTTAGATGAGTCCATCACCATGTTAAGATCAAAATGCATACTTATTCAAGCACCGCTGAATGTCTAGGCATTGTAAGCTTAGGGGGCTGTTGTAATTGACCAAAATAGCATTAGGCTGCACATGGCTGTATATATATACCTGAATAAGTCACACATGTGTATTTCTGTAAATTTAGTATGAACATAAACACATGCTGGAAAGCATTGCTTATCCTCCAAATCACATCCACAGAGAATATTCTTCACATATTCTCAGATAAGAAAGAAAAAAATCAAAACCATAGACATGAGTGACCATTTACAAAACCATATATACATATATGTATATATATATATGTATAGTCTTGATTTGTGTGTGCAGTTCTAGAAATTAAACCTAGATGCTCGCGCACGCTAACCAAACATGGTACCACTGAACCACCACGTTATGGTAGTAATTTTTAAAATGAAGGGTGGTTTTTTTTAATTCGTCCTTTATGAAAAATATGTGATAAATATTAATAGAGTGGAACAGCAGAGTCTTTCTCAAAATCTCTCCTGAAATATGCGTCTCCATATTCTTCCCACAGAGTTTTTCCTGGGCCTTTGTAACATGTGGGGGCTGCCTCTCAGGTCCGCAGGGGACAGCAGCTGCACGTCCTCATTCCAGAAGGAAGTGGCTAGCAAGTTCCTGTAAAGAAGGGCTTATTTGGTCATGATCATGAAGTTCTAAATCTCACTGGAATGAAAAAAAATTAAAGACAAAAAGCAGTATTTGTACTTTCTCTGGGCAGTCTTGCATTTATCCTAAATGGTTGTCTTTTCGGAAACGTACTTGGAAGTAGAATTAACCAGCTCATGCTTTTGTCCTCTTTATCTTTTTCTCTCTCACCCTGGTTTCTCAGATGTGGACGAGTGTGAAATTGGTGCCCATAACTGTGACATGCACGCCTCCTGTCTGAATGTCCCTGGAAGCTTCAAATGCAGCTGCCGAGAAGGCTGGGTGGGAAACGGTATCAAGTGCATTGGTGAGTGTGCAGGCTGAGAGGCCCTTCTCGCTGGGCCAGGGTCCGTACATGCTGACTATCCTTTGCACATTTGCTGACCCACACACCTCCAGCAGGAACACGCTCCTCACTGTCCCTTTATTCTCCCATAAATCAAATCCATCTCTGGTGGTAGGGATCATCGCTGCCTGAGTGTTTCCTCGGCTTTAATACAAATGGCCAAATTACAACAGGGTGCTCTGGCATCTGCCTCATCATGCTTGCTGCTTGGTAAGAATGCTTTGCTGTGCAGTGAGTGGTCTAAACAGCTGTAACGTGAGAAGGGGCCAGTGTGCTGCCCCAGGCTCTACACAGAGCCGTCAGCACGGAGTGAGAGCCGGTGAAGTAAATGTAGAACACAGAGGGGTTTCTCCTGTGGCCTTGAGACAGGAGCGAGCAAACACTTCTTTATAGAAAGGATCGTTCTTGCAGGCAACACCGAACATTTTCTTTAATTCCAAGAAGTCTAACTTGGAAGGGGAGAATAGGGAAATCTTTTTCCCTGCGTTCTGTCATTCTTGAGCTAAAGCCTAATAATACTATAGAGTCCTGAGGCAGAGGACTGGATTATACCCTGGGTGTCATTCCTAGAACTATTTAATATGCCCATGCAGTGAAGACTAGTTCCAGGTGGTAACAATTACCCAGGTCAATTTAAAATAGAAAAAAAAAAAAAAAAAAAAAAAAGCTGTCCGAGCTTACCTCCCCATGACGACGTCGCAATAAAAGCTTATGGGCCCACAGTAAGGATTAAAGCAGGAACCGTTAATATCTCTTACCAATAATGTCAATTAATTTGAATAAAACCTGCCTATCCTGCCAAGTGTTTCATACTTGTCAAACATTTAAAGCCACTTCACAGAATATGTATCGTCATAGTTTCCAAATGGCTTTGCTGTTGAGTAACGCCCTGTTGGTGAACCCCGGGTCTAAGGGAAGCCCATTTCCAAGCCAGCCGTCCCCACTAGCATAATCTCATGATTTTCGGTGCCTGTCCTCGTTCCTGGGTTTTTTTTTTTCCTGTCCCAAGTGCCTGCTAGTTTTTGCTGTTGGTGGTGGTGGTTTAGTTTTTTTGCTTTTGTTGTTGTTGTTGTTGTTGTTGTTGTTGTTGTTGTTGTTTGTTCCCATTTATATTCTTCATGTCAGTCTGTCAGCCTGGCCAGCGATCACATGACTGCCTGCCCCACGGCGAGATTGCAGGGCTCAGGCACCTGTGCTCCCATACCCGGTCCTCCTTTCCGCCTTCATCCTGTGCTCGGTCATTACTTGCCCTCCTCTTGCTCCCCCTACCTGCTCTGTCCCCTCTCCTCCCCAACATCCTTCTGTCCCCTTCCCCCTTGATCCTCACCCCATCCCCCCTCCTCTTCTTCCCTCTCCCTTTCCTCCTCCCCTCTCCCTCCTCCTTATTCACTCCATGATCCTCCTGCAACTTAAATATTTGAAGCAGCAGAACCCTTAAGCCTCCAGTCACAATGTAACTCTTTAACTTTAGGAAACACAGGGTTTCCAAGTTGCTGTGGCATCTTCTAGCTTCAGCTGCCCCTGCCCTGGCCCCTGTGCTGTGATTTGCCATAATGCATATCCTCTACCTTTCCTCTTTAGTGGCCCCGTGTCTATTGCTCTCTGTAAGAATCACTCTTCTCTTCCTCCTCCTTCTCCTTCTCCTTCTCCTTCTCCTTCTCCTTCTCCTTCTCCTTCTCCTTCTCCTCCTTCTCCTTCTCCTTCTCCTTCTCCTTCTCCTCCTTCTCCTTCTCCTTCTCCTTCTCCTTCTCCTTCTCCTCCTCCTTCTTCTCCTTCTCCTTCTCTTCCTCCTCCTCCTTCTCTTTCTCCTTCTCCTTTTCCTTCTCTTTCTCCTCTTCCTCCTCCTCCTTCTCCTTCTCATTGAGGTCCTGCGTCTTCATCCTTGCAGGAGGGGGTCTTAGGCTGATTAAAAAGTACTTCTTCAATGGCCATCCCGTGTTCCCTACAATTCAGATAAGATTCTTCCTGTAACCTTCTTAATAGTACATTAAAAAAAAACATAATTCTTTTCCATATTTGACATCCATCTTTTCAGATAGCCTATTAGTTATATGAGATCAAGGCCTATGTCTCTCTTCCCTTCTTACAAAATAAATTTAAAACTATATGCTGATTCTCCCCTTTAAAGATCTTTGTCATCTTAAGCAAATCTTCTTCCAGCAGTATATGAACCAGCAGCAAAAGCAGCAATAGGACAAGTGAAATATGAGTCCAGTTTTCCTTAAATACTTCCCAGAATGCTTGAATTGGTAGCTGGGCCCACAGTTGGGCCGTGAATGTTTCAGATGATAAACCTAAAATCTTAGGGACTTTGAGCAGTGCCCTTCCAGATGAAGTAAACCAACGTCCGTTTGGACTGACTCATGGTCTCCACAAGCCAAACCCTTCCCGTGCATTAGATTGCACCATCTTCATCTCTCATCTCCGTGGTTGTGCTCTCTTGCCACACAGATCTGGATGAATGCTCGAATGGAACCCACCAGTGCAGCATCAACGCCCAGTGTGTCAACACCCCCGGCTCATACCGATGCGCCTGCTCGGAGGGCTTCACGGGAGACGGCTTGACTTGCTCAGGTGAGTGACAGACCCGAGGTGTGCTCCCCTGGGTCCATCTCAGAACACCAAATGTGCTCTCCTGGTTTTAAGAAAACCATGAAGAAAATGGAAGGGACTGTTTATGTTTGACCTACGAATGGGCACATAGCCTTTTTCATCCCTTAAACACAGAAGCCTGAAAATGTTTCTGTGACATTGGTGGATGTTTTAAAGTAATGCCACATATCTCTTCCTGTTCTGTTAATGACTGTCATTACCTGTTACTGCTTTATAAAGTAACGGTCGGGAAAATGCAGACTTTGGATGACACGAGCTGGGTTCCTAGTGTCTCCCAGCTCCCCCTGCTGTAAACCTCAGCACATGAGTAGCCTGAGAGGGTTCAGCTCTTCTCATCTGAAAACAGGAATAAAACTGTGACCTTAGCCGCACTTTTTATCACTAAGTGGATGCCCTGGGGGAAACTCTCAGTTCTTGAAGACAAGATGTGTAATATGTCCTTCGAAGATAAGTCATCAAAACTGCCACTTGTCCTCCTTGGAGATCCACTAGCTCTTCTCACAGTTTCGAAAGGAATAGCAAGAGCAGAGGACTTAGGAAACAGTAAGAGGTGGTCCACACTGATTGCTATTTTACTCCTGCCCCTCCACTGGGCTCAGTGGTGAAATATCTTCTCACTACATACATATATAAGACTAGGCCATCCTCTCAGGCAAGAAAATTGCTTTTGATTTGTGAACTGATCTTCATTCGCACTTTAACTTCACAATTATAAAACAAATCTGTAATTATCCTTACAGAGTACTGAATTCATCAGTTTTCAGGGTCCCCTTTTAAGAAAGTGTGTTTATTTGGTACTCCTTCTCTTTAAAGCATTAGTACTTTGTGTTTTCTGTACTTTGTATGTGCTGTAGTATCAACAAAAGAGTGGTTTCAATGGCAAACACATCTGCAGTCAGAATAGGCCTCAGGGGGACCCTTGTAGCTCTGTTGTTGGCTGCTGTCAGCCTGAATGCTCCTGGTGAACTGGACGGACGCCGTGTGCCAGGTAACAGCCAGCTCACCTGGCTCAGTAAACACTGATCCGTCCTTCTCCTTGCTGCTTTGGAGAATTAAGTGAATCATCTGGAAGGTCTATGAAAAGTGTCTGCCTATGTAATTTTAATCAGATGTTAGGGATAGAAGAGAAACTTTGTTTCTATGGTGTCTCTAATTTTCTTTAAGCCACTTCAGCTAGGGAAACCAGGCAGGACAGTGCATTGCTGTGCTTTTAAATGAACGAATGTAATTCCAGAGCTCTTGGTCATATCTACTAATATTGCTTTAATACTGATTCATCAATGGGTATGAAGGAGAACTGAGAGAAACCCCATCAGTATATAATCTAGCTGAGTGTTCTGGATCTCTGCTCTCAGGCCACACATCCCAACTCAAGTAAATGGGGGGTCAACCGTTGCTTCATATTAATGAACACCAACTCTGGCCATTGAAACCAATTCCATCAGGAAGAAAAATATGTGTTGCAAAACGTGGAACTTAGCGGAGATGTCTTTTTATCCCACAGATGTTGACGAGTGTGCGGAAAACACAAACCTGTGTGAGAATGGCCAGTGTCTGAACGTCCCGGGAGCTTACCGCTGCGAGTGTGAGATGGGCTTCACCCCGGCCTCAGACAGCAGGTCCTGCCAAGGTGGGTCACTGCGCCTCCAGCTCCCTTTCCAGTTGGATCGGCTACAGGGAAAGAAACCAGGGCTGGGGCTGGAACCGGCTCCGCCTGGAAGCCGACCTCACAGCACATGCTGCTCATATAAAAGCTACTCATTTAAGCATGGAGTATTTTGTGGCATGAGTAATGAGGGAGGCTGGCTTTCATCTCTCATGAATTTTTTCTGGCCAAGAGCCAATAGTTGGAAGTTTGGCCCCATCTTCTCTTCTTCCTCCTCCTCCCCTTCCTCCCCTCTCTGCTCTTCCTCCTCCCCCTCCTCCCCTCCCCCCTCTCTTCTCCTCCTCCCCTCCTCCTCTACTTCCTCTTTCTTTCCCTTCTTCCTCCTCCTCCTCCCTCAAAACAACGTTATTCCTTTCCTATCATTCAGTGAATGACCTGTGACATGCCTCTTCGGTTTTAAGTGGTGATCAATTATTGCCTGCTTTGGCTGTCAGTGTTTATCACACTCAGCAAAGGTCTTAAGTAGGTTTTAGCTTTTTTGTGGTATTTCCTTTCATGTTTGAGTCTGTGGTATGTATGTCTGAGACTAGGAGCCTCACATGTCCATCAAGGACTTGTTCACCTTAGCTCGGGAGTAAAGCAAAACAAATCCTCTCTCTCTTTCCCAAAAAAAAAAAACAGCGCTTCGTCCAGAATGCTATCTGTCCAAGGGGAGGGGGGTATTGGATTCTCTTTCTCCAGCTAGAGATTCAATTCACATTACGTGTAGTTTGGGCCATGGACATGCAATAGGAAAATACAGTAGTAATGAAGAATGAAAAGAAGTTCATTTTGTTGTGAGACCAGGGAGCGTCAATAAAATTTGTCATTCACACAAACCCTAAAAAAATTAAAAAACATAGATGACCCCCTCAGCTCCAACTTGGGCTCCTCCTCTTCTCCTCCCTGCCCCACCCCCAAAGCTAAGTATAGGGCAAAAATGGTAAAATGAAACAGATCCCAAGCCCCTCCTTTATCATAGTGTGAAGGAATTGGCAAGTACCAGCACAGATGTACAAATGCATCGTCAGCATCAGCCAAACACAAACTGTACTGGGGAGACCCAAAGCCAAGCCTCACCCTGCCCCACCCCCAGAAGTAGGCCATAAGAGATAAAAGTATACCTCGGAAGCCAGGAGGATTACATAACTATTCAGCAGTACGGGTTGCATCAGTGCATGTGGTAGACAGAGGACAGGAGGAAGATGACATTCTTTTCTGATTTGTTAGGGACACATTCTGTTATCCTGTGGGTCTTTGAGTACTGACAGTATCAAGGCAGTGTGTTTACATACCCACCCCATATGCAGAAGCCATATTAGGATAAATGGGATGCTTTTGATAAAGCTCATTAAAGAGTAAAGAGTGTGCTTGAAAAGAAGACGCCGTTCTTTCCACCCACAGACCTTCATGAGGAAATTATTGCTCTCTCTCCTTAGAGGACAGTTTTCTTGTCCCAGCAAAGGACAAGATACATTTTAATATTAGCTGAACATTGAACACACCTTAAACCGAAGGTAGTTGAAACAAATGAGTGTTAACTATTTTAAAAGACCAGATGACCCTTTTGAATTTAAGATACAACTGTTTCAAAATAGCAGTGTGGGATGGTTTGTCTATGGGACTTGAAAAATGTCTCAGCAAGTAAAGGCGCTTGCCAACAAGGCAGAGGGCATGAGGTCTGTCCATGGGACCCACGTGATGGAAGGAGAGAGCTGATCTACAAATTGTCCTCTCACCCCTGTACACAAGCCATGACATGCACACACATGTGCATGCACACTCTATAAATAAACAAATAAATAAATGTAATATTTAAAAATCATTTGTAAAGTATCATTCCTTAGAAAAGAATGACTTTTTTTAATCTAACCTAAAATGTCATAGATAGGCTGTGTTATCTCAATTACTGGGCAGTTTACATGTTAAAATCTCCACCCTCTTTTGTGGGCATAAACACATTATTTCCACAGCTCTGTTTCTACTTTGTATCATGCCTCTGTTTACACATGCATGTAAAAGTGATTACCTCACATTTATTTCCCTTGGGCTTCAGCCTCATGAAATAGCTGAATTTCTGGTTTTTGCAGAAATACACATTTTTAGATTTTTGTCTCTGGTCGCATGGATAACGTGTGTCATGGAGTAGGGTGGTATGTGTGCATGAGAGTGTGGGTGCCTGTGGAGCCCAGAAGAGGGAATCAAATCCCTGAAGCTGGATTTACAGGTAATCGTGGGTCACTCGGGGTAGCTGCTGGGACTCAAACTCAGATCCTCTGGAAGATCAGTACAGTTTGAACTGCTAAGCCACCTCTCCAGTTCTGTTAGTAGAGGTATTTTAATAAAATATGTAGAAACTTATGGGTAGTGAACTGAACTGTGTTAGTTCATGGTATAGGGAACAGACTTCTCTATGTGTTTATAAATGATTTTGTGGTGATAGATCAGATCATAAAATAAGTAAAAAATTTTAAAGTATTAAAGACCCTTTAATATCTAGTGTTATATAATTTTATATTCCAGTTTGCCAATTACAAAATGTGTTCTGTTTGCCCTAATGATGTAGAATCTTTAGCTTGTTTTTGCTTTTTTAAAACTTGGGTTTGCATTTAATTTTTGTATTTTGTTAATACTGCCTATGCTGGTTCTTCTTTGAGTATATTGTAATCTAAACAGCTATAATATTAGACACTCAGGTCTGGGGTACAGCTCAGTGATAAAGCACTTGCCTAGCATATGAGAATCTCTCTGTTAGGTCCCTAACACTGCAGAAGGGGGGAAAGTATAAGATACCCATTGAGCCAAAATAGTACTTGTTTTATATCTTTCTTTTCCTATGTGTGAGATACATTTGCAATTTATACTGTTTATCTAGGAAAAAACAACAGAGAAAAATGGTATTGCTTATAAATACCTGAGAATTTAGAAAAATGTATTGTTACATTTTAAAATCTTTAAATATCTTTGTAAACAGTGATAACCTTTTTTTTTGTCTTCAGATATTGATGAATGCTCCTTCCAAAATATCTGTGTCTTTGGAACGTGTAACAATCTGCCCGGGATGTTTCATTGTATCTGTGATGATGGTTATGAACTGGACAGGACCGGAGGGAACTGTACAGGTGAGGACAGCCAGAGTCAACTGTGTTCTCATTGCTTGGTGCCAGTACTCCATGCTGCACACTCTGGTACACTCACTTTTCTACATTGAAACGTATTTTAGATAAGCAGCTTCATTATTTAAAAGAAAAATAGTAATCACATATGTGTATATACGTGAATTTTTACTATATATCATGTTTCTTACTTTTTATAAAATTTACTATAACCTTGCAGATAAGAGCCATCACATAATAAATTTAACTAGAACCATGGACTATGCCTCTCAGTGAACTTCTATATGGGCTGAATAGCGATTTTGAAACTGTGGAGGTTCTCATTGGATTCTTTCTTTTTTTTTTTTAAGCACTTAATTTTTCTTCCTCAGAATTGCAACTTTTAGTTAATAGTTATATATTAAGATATTAAATGACATTGTTGAAAAATCTCAATTTTCTATGAATTCCAGGACTTTCTACATAGTCAATTTCTAGTGAGCCAGGACTATATAGTATAGTGCTTTCATCTCCCGCCTACATTCTACAAATACACACACACACACACACACACACACACACACAATGAGATACAGAGATAGAGACACATAAATGCACCATGCATACATAAAATCCTTACCATTACAGAACTTATTTTGGGTTTATGACGAATCTTAATCGTCACTTAGCTGAGTCCTTCGCAATGACCTTTAGTAACTTGGAAACGAGTTCCACTCAATTCCTTGGAATAGCACTTTGTATATCAAAGTAAAGATGTTAACATGGGCATTGTAAATGTTCACAGATATTGATGAGTGCGCAGATCCCATAAACTGTGTCAATGGCCTTTGTGTGAACACGCCCGGTCGCTATGAATGCAACTGCCCGCCTGACTTCCAGCTGAACCCCACTGGCGTGGGTTGCGTTGGTAAGTGAAAGCAAAATGAAATAAATAGAATCCCATAAATTTGAATATGTAACCTCTTGACAATGATCTTTGTGTTTTCTGTGATTCATTTAAAGAAAAACAGCCTGTTCCCCTAGCAACACTCTAGATGATTCCATACAATGCAAAGGACAATTTTGAGCATAAAACCAAAGAAGGAGGTAGTAGATATTTGCATGAATAATGACTAAGTCCCTACTAAAGTAATCAATGATTGTTTTCAATGATTGTTCAGTGTTCTTCTATAAACTCTATTTTAAAATTATTTTAAAACATTAAAAAGGATCTGCTGAATGCAGACAATAAAAAACAATAATCTTTACTTCTGAAAAACCTATGAATCATAAATTTGTCTGGTTTCATGTGCCAAAAATATTAACACACTGACTCTTCGACAGGTGTGCATAAGCTTTGTCGCAATACAGAATAAGAAACCAATTTAATAAACTGTATAGGTTTTTTTCAAATGCAACCCAAGCCATCAGGAAGCTGAGGCAGGAGTTTAGCCTATGCTGCGGAGTATAACCTCATCTCAAAATAAACAAAAATTATAAGCACTTGGACATCATAGAATTCATGCACAGCTTGCTCACAGAGCAAGTGTGATTGGGCACTAAATCTCAGATACATGACAAAAAAGGTCATTTATTAAAAATTTAAATGGACACATTAAAAACTTTTTATGAGAGCACAGGCAAAAGCCACTAGCAGGTCATTTGAATGGTCCAGCAGGAAAAGAAAAACAGGAATGGAGAATGAAAGTTTGAAACAGGGAAAAGAGAAAGGAAAGAATGTTGAATGAATTCAAACCTAACAGGGAGGGACCATGAGATAACTTGGTTCTCTGTACCCAAGACTTGGCAGCCGAAAAAAGGAAGTCTTAACAATGATGTGCAGCCAGATGGCTGTGCCGTGTGCAGCCAGATGGCTGTGCCGTGTGCAGCCAAAGTGAAAGGAACTTTGTGGACTCATAAAAACTTTCCAAATACTCTGGTTGAGATGAGACCTCTTGGGGGGTGGCCCGGCCCCAAACAGTTCTTCTGAAGAATTACGTTGGCTACAAAGGCAAAAAGTTTGGACTTGGGCCAAAGATGAAAACTAAGATAGGAGTTAGGAAACCATTGCAGTAATCTAGGTTTAAAAAGACACTGATATCTGGAATTCATGCTAAGGGGAAAAGGCGGCAGTGACGTCAGTCGTCAGATGCACCTTGAAGATAAGTTATTCAATCCTTATTATTACTGGTGTGAGAGAGAAGAGTAATGATTGGAAATGGCAGCAAGGCTGGACAGGTGAAAAAAGTGGAAAGTTCCGTCACTTGAAAACCCCTAAGACTGGGGAAGAAGTAGGACAGAGGAAAAAGTATACAGTTTGGTTGTTGGGCACGTTTTAGTAAAGAAATAAGCACAAAGGTTTAAAACGCAGAAGAAAGGCGAGAGAATTTTGAACTTGAGGTCATGGGTGGGGTTGGGGGGAAGGAGTCCTATCTAAAGCCAGGGGTCAAGATGAGAACTGTCAATAGAGACAGGCAGTCTTCAGAGACATATAGTTCGACAGACTCTGAACAATCTGCAAATGCCGGAGTGAAGATTTGTTGCAGGATTTTCCCTGTCCAATCATATTAGGGCAGGGGAAGGCCTGTGATTGGACAGGAAAAGGGAGGAGGAGCTAAGAATTGCAGGGACAGAGGTCATGGGAGGAGAAGGGAAGAGGAGAGTCACGGCTTCAGACATAGACCTGCATGGCGCTTACTAGCCACAAATAGCTAAGTTTTTATAAGGTTAGAAATATTGGGATAAAGCTTTTATCATTATCAGTTGACTCTTAAATTATTGATTTGGCATCTTGTAATTGTGATTTTAAATATACATAAATCTAATTGGTTAACTAATCAAGCATTTAGAGTCATGCTTCTACCAGGAAATTAGGGGGTGAGCTGGCAGACTGTGGGATGTGTGGGCATTGCCTGGTAGCAAGAGGAACTCGGGAGTCCCCCACCAGAGAGATGGCTAACAGGGATGGCCGAGGGAAATGGACCAGTGGAGGCCGGAGAGTTTGCAGGCCTAGAGACCAGCTCCAGAGAGTTGACGGTGGAGGCAGGAGTGTGGGAGCATGGTCAGAACCCGCGTGGGGAGTTGGTGGGTCAATCTTATTTAATATTTCCCTGCAACAAAGATTAAAAGAAAACCATTGGAAGGTGCAGGTGAAAGGGTAGACTGATTGTTAACATGTTACAGACTTAGTTACATTTGTATGTCTCCAAAGTGTGTCTCCACTTCACAAACTCATGCTGCAGATTAGTAATACCCCTGTTTCTCTTCTATTCACACTCCTTGAAATGCCCACAGTACCCCCAAATAAGAACTGCCTCGCTGTCTTGTTTATACCACAAATATATGGAAATCATTCCGTCTTTTCTAGTGACTTCAGTTTGTCACCATCTCTTGATTTTGTGATGTTTAAAAGCCAAAAAGTTTATAGTGAGAAATTGTATTGTGCTAGGAATTAGGATATACCTTCCCTGTCATCGTGCAAAATCTTGAAGTTCGTCCTTGAAATGTCTTCCTGAGAATTTCTCCCCACGGTGGGGGCCACTTTAAGCTCTTCTGTCGTTCTGCAGACAACCGCGTGGGCAACTGTTACCTGAAGTTTGGTCCTCGGGGAGATGGGAGTCTGTCCTGCAACACAGAGGTCGGGGTGGGTGTCAGTCGCTCTTCCTGCTGCTGCTCCCTGGGAAAGGCCTGGGGAAACCCCTGCGAAACATGCCCCCCTGTCAACAGCAGTAAGTATGGAACAGAGAAGAAGGAGACGCTTCTGTTCCGGGATCTAGAAACAAGTTGCTATTGTATTCCTGGTCTGTGGGTAGTGGGAGGGGTGGCCTTGGACTGTTGTCAATGATTATGCTGAAGTCCGCCAGGAGTGTTTTATAGAAAAGGAATTTCAGTTTTGTCCTTCCTTTTTTTTTTTTTCTATTATGTTTCTCTTTAAAAAAAAATCATCTCAACCACAATCCAATCTGAATGGTCATAATATCAACTATGCATGGGATCACAGATGACAGCTGTTCCCAGTCCTTCTTGGAGGTTGTTAGTTCAGGTTCATAAGTGGAGTGTATCCTAAAGTCAGTCACAAAGCACTTTAAAAGAAAACATGTGTACTGATATGTAGAGAACCCAGACCTTTGTACCATAGACTCTTATTTACTTGCCAAAATATTTGTGAATTATCTAAAAGGAAGTGTTTTCTTAAAAAAAACTAAACAAACAAATGGCTTTTGTTATCCTACTGCAATTCATTGAAGTAATGATATTTTGGAATAAAATGTGATATACATTATCGAAAATATATTTAAAAGAACACAGAAAAATACAGACGCCCCTGAGGCTTGGCAGTGGTTGCCTCGACCACCAGGATTCAGGAATCAAGCCTTGCTCACTTTCTATTGTTTTGCAGCTGAGTATTATACCCTGTGTCCTGGAGGCGAAGGCTTTAGACCAAACCCCATCACGATCATCTTAGAAGGTAAACTCATCCCTGGATGTCCCATAGGCTTAAATAAGCTAAATAAATAGCCTAGTTAGAGGGAAGCTGGGACCTGGGACAAAAGTCCTCGTGAAGCCATGCCAGGATTCAGGGGTGGAACTGCAGGTAGGCAGTCTGTCATACATATGCTAAGCAACAGTTTTACCAAGAAGTAGCCATCCATTGCAGGCATCTGGCATTCAGTTGTTGTGCAGAGAAACCCTCGTCACATTGTCCCACAGCTTGCTTCCATTACACTCCTCAGAAAACAGCAGGCCTGCAACAAAGGCCAGAAAATCCACAGTCGGAATAAACCCAGTACCTCAGGGCATTCATTCCTTGAGGTGCACAGATGTCTGGGTCCCTACAAGATGTCATGTTTGAAAGCTGTAATGTTGACTCTTTGGTCATGATTTTTATCATTAATGGACTGTCTCCTCTTGTAGACATTGACGAATGTCAGGAGTTACCAGGGCTATGCCAGGGTGGAAACTGTATCAACACTTTTGGGAGTTTCCAGTGTGAGTGCCCGCAGGGTTACTACCTCAGTGAGGAAACCCGCATCTGTGAAGGTGAGGAAGCCTTGGATGGTCCCTACCACAGTGTCTCCCCTGGTGGTCCCGCATCCTTCAGGAGGGGTCTGTTGAGACTGTTAATAGCTTTTTTAAAAAAAAATTTTTGGAGCAATGCTGTTCATTTGTATAGTGATAGATCCAATTTGTGGCTCATTTGCAATGATCGCCCCCCAAAATTTCTGAATAAAATGATTGATGAACCATAAATTGGAAATAGAATTACAATATGAAGGTAGTGAACACTGACCACTTTAAGTAGGAACTGGCAAACTTGAATGTAAGTTAATATTGTTTGATAATTTCTGAATGTTGGATATAATAATTCCTGAATGTTGGATATAATAATTTCTGAATGTTGGATATAATATAAAGAAGTTGGAATGTCGTACAGATTCTTTCTCCCCCCAACTCTTGTCACATACCAGTTATAATTTTATTTTTAGGTGACTGTTATTGTTTCAAGTTCTGGCTGGAGGTATACCGCCAGTGTTTGTGTGGGATGAAGGGCTGTCTCGAGAGCTGAATATTAAGAAGTGCCAGGATTTCTTCTGTTACAGCCTCTAGTTTAACTTCTTAGTGAAATGGATCTGAAAGAAATGTGATTTAATAAGAAAAAGAACCAGTAGCTACCCTGCAATGAGAGCCTGTGTGAGGCTTCTAATTTGAAAGGAGGATCTCATAGCCTGCATTCAGTTTAAAGTTGCCATTAAATTTTAATTCAAATGGCATAGTGGGGGAAAAACAGACTTCAAAGAAATTCCTCTTGGAGAATGAGAATTTCCACAAATGTATACAGGCATGAGGCAAATTTGGTTTTGCCTCTTTAGTCTATTTTTGTAATTTATAGTATTTTTAGGGTTAGGAGCTTTTTGTCTTCTTTTTTTCTTCCTAAAGAAATGTGTTCTTGTGGCATGTAAATGTAAACATCATTTGGATATATATATATATATATATTATACATATATATATACACACACATATATACACACATATACATATACATATATATCTGAGTCTTACAAACATGAAATAAGGGAATCACCTGTGATCTGTTTAGTAAGCTGCACTATATAAATTCGTAGAGCAATCTTAACTCATGGACACTCTTCCCTGTTGTAGATATCGATGAGTGCTTTGCCCATCCTGGCGTTTGTGGACCTGGAACCTGCTACAACACCCTGGGGAATTACACTTGCATCTGCCCGCCCGAGTACATGCAAGTGAACGGAGGACATAACTGTATGGGTCAGTAGCCCTCCCTGGGATTAGCGGCCGGCCCAGGTCGCTGGCTCCGCAGCGGTGGCACTTCGTTCTCAGAATTGCTGGTCCAGAGAGTCTGGAAACCAAATCTTTATGAATGAGGAAGCATTTCAGAGTCCTATGAGCCGCTGCCCTGTAAATCTGAGGTTTAAGAAAAAAAAAAAAAAATCAAGCATTAAAGAATTACAGATCTTAGATAATTCTGATTCTCTGTGTTTGTCAAAATGCATCTGTATAGATAGGAGGGCACGTAAATTTCAAGTTACCTCTTTTTTTTTTCAATTCAAATAATTAATGAATGTTTTTTCAATTAAGTGGATGTTTTAGTACAGATGGAAATACGTGACAAAATATTGTCACCGGTGAAAAATTATCCAGAAAATGCCTTGCCTAAAAGGAGGAGATGTCCCATCTGAAAACAATGAGCGTGATAGATGTTTTCCAGAATTGTATCACTCAGGAAAGCTGGCTAAGAACAAGTTGGTTAACCGCGGCTCACTGCTCTGGCTGCCTCGCTGACCGATTTCTCTCCATGTAGACATGAGGAAAAGCTTCTGCTACAGAAGCTATAACGGGACCACTTGTGAAAACGAGTTGCCTTTTAACGTGACAAAGAGGATGTGCTGCTGTACATACAACGTCGGCAAAGCCTGGAACAAACCTTGCGAGCCGTGCCCAACCCCAGGGACAGGTAAGCCCTGCCGCAGCTCAGGCTCTGGGGGAGGCTGTGTCAGTGATATACTGTAACAGTGGGTGTGTCCTTTGGCCAGAGACCTCAGTCCCAGAGAGATCCAAAAAGCTTGACTTCCCAAATGACATGACTCGCTTTGGGACCCAAACTTCTGAGACATGTTCCATAATGTCCAAATCTTAAAACAGGCATCATTGTTAGAGTTTATAGCCTTTGTCAATTTATAATCATTATCAAACAGGACTGGCCATTCCTTTCTTCCTTCTTCCATCCATCCATCCATCCATCCATCCATCCATCAAATGAATTTATTGAGAAACTACTATTTGTCATTGTGTTCAGCATGGAAGGTATACTATTTTGGCAAAGTATTTGTTAATGAACTTTGCTTGAAAAGTATGTAAAAAAGTACTTCATAAATAAGTTGCATAGGACATCTCGTTAATGTGTTCCTTGTGCATTTTTCCACACAACACACAAGGAACCTTTACATGACCACAATTTTAAAATTATTTTACTATTGTATGTGCAAGGGTGTTTTCCCTTATGTATTTGTGTGCCTGGTACCTGCAGAGGCCAGAAAGGGGCATTGAATCTCCAAGAACTGGAGTTACAGATGATTGTGATCTGCCATGTGGGTGCTGGGAACTGATGGCAGAACAGACCTCGAGTGCCCTTACCACTAAGGCCTGTCTCCAGCCCGGCACGCGGAATTTTTTTTTTTTTTTTTTTTTTTGGTTTTTTAGTTTTTTGAGACAGGGTTTCTCTGTGTAACCCTAGCTGTCCTGGAACTCACTCTGTAGACCAGGCTGGCCTTGAACTCAGAAATCCGCCTGCCTCTGCCTCCCAAGTGCTGGGATTAAAGGCATGTGCCACCACCACCTGGGGGATTTTTTACAAGCACAAATTCCATTGAAATAAAAAGTGAGCCATCACAAAGACCAGAATAGCAACCACGTGCCTTTTAATTACTCTTCATATAGACCTTACGTGGCCTAGGGAATGGTAATTTTTCATAGTCACAGACAGCTGAAGTTAATAGAGAGGTGATGAGAAGCTGATTGTGCAGGTGTCGCCAAATACTGGTACGGCATTCATTCAAACACTTCAGTTATAAAGATGCTAACATAAGCTCAAGGAGAGAGGTGTGGACAACAGTTTTTGTCACTGTGACAAAATGCCTGATGGACCCTTCTTAGGGATGACATCCCATCCTGGGGCCAAAAGCCAAGCAGAGCAGTTTGCTCCAGAGGAGCAGAAGTGTAAAGCACCAGTTTGTGCAGAGTGTAGACCAGGAGAAAGAGGACAAAGGCAGGAGCCAGAAGCAGGGGTGACCCCTAAAGACAACCCCTCCTGGCTGACTTCCACCTAGTATGCCCAACCTCTGAATGCTCCACAGCCTTAAAATAGCAGCTTTGATATAAAGCTAGAGGCCAAGCTTTCAAAGAGTGAGTCCGGGGCTGGAGAGATGGCTCAGAAGTTAAGGGCACTGACTGTTCTTCTGAGTTCAATTCCCAGCAAATACATGGTGGGTGACACCCATCTGTAATGGGATCTGATGCCCTCTTCTGGTGTGTCTGAAGACAGCAACAGTGTACTCATTACTTATACACATAAAATAAGTAAACAATTCTTTAAAAAATACAAAGCGTGAGTCAGGCAAAGCACTTCCCCTCCACACCGAGGCGGCAGCTTTGACCGGTGTGTTTAGCCCTCTCATGCCCATCTGTGTTCCATAAGAGGAAGTGGAGGCGTCCTCACCCTTCTCAATTATAAAGCTCCGTAAGTCAAAGTTCAAGACTACTAGTTTGGGAAAATAAATTTCATTTTTTTTTCAGTGACAAGAAATGAAGGGCTTAGGTTTGAGAGACTGGTCTCTATGTACATCAAAACCCTGGCCTGACACTTGTGCAACCCAAGCAGGGGATTGGCTCTTTCTGATAACTCCTCTGGAAGATGAGATCGTCAACAGCAGCAGGGGCCACTCCATGTGTGAGCCACGCTAGGCAGGCAGGCAGGCAGGCAGAAGGACAGACAGATAGTAGAGGGGCACAGGGATAGATAGATAGATAGATAGATAGATAGATAGATAGATAGATAGATGATATAGGTAGATAATAAATGATAAATAGGTATATAGATAATAGATAATATAGATAAATGATAGGTAGATAGATAATAGGTGATGTAGATGATAGATAGACAGACAGACCTGAAAGGGGCTAGTCTATTAGAATCTTTGAATTGAGTAATTCTCATATTGATGGCACTTAGAATCATATGCCATATCCATTTTTACCACTATAGCGCTCTAGTCTGTGGAGTTGTACATACATATTTCATAACAGCCATTGAGAACATTTTGCTCCAACAAATCACTGTCCATTTAAGTTTCTGTTGATTTGGTGAATTATAGGTAAGAATAACCCTTACAGATTTTATTTCATCTCATGACAGATTGTTCCTTTTATTTCTCAAATTTCACATTCCAGCAGGTAGGCATGCTTAAAAAAGAAGACAAAAATCTCGCCACATTCATGGGTCATCTCTGGCCTGTGTCTCCATTGCAAAACTTTTTCCACACATCTGTGCCTTGTGCAGTCACAGCCTTTTTAAATTCATGGTTTATCAATAATTGTATATTAAACAAATAAACAAATTGTGTTTTATATAAATTGTATGTGGACTCCAGGGCTCACCTCATGTTGCCAGGCTACCTCAGTGAGAGCTTCTACCCCTGAGCCATCTCAGCAGTCCAGACTGAACCATCATTAAATTAAAGCTTTTCATCGTAAGGGGAAAAGATGATTTAATTGCTGAAGAAGTTTTGCCTTTTTAAATATGTTGCTTACCTTACACTATCAGATCGATAAAAAGTTAATGATAGAGAGTGCCCAGACCACCCCTTTGCAGAAGCAGTCATTGTTATCAAATGCACATGGTTACAATTTAAGACTAGCTGTGAATAACGTAACACTATTCTTGTTGATGAAAATAATGGCATAAAGAGATTTTAAATGTGTCTGTTCCACAGCTGACTTTAAAACTATATGTGGAAATATTCCTGGATTCACCTTTGACATTCACACGGGAAAAGCTGTTGGTGAGTTTGTCCCCATTATATTTGGGAATGTATATATGTACATATGTAATCATATTCATATACATCACATTTTGTACTGGTGAGTCTCAATACAACAGTACCACAAGTATCAAATGACCTGGATTCAAGGCTAATGTACTTCATTAATAAACCGAGAAATCATGCTTTATATATGTTGACCAAGTGTTAATAAAATTGTTATATTCTATCAGCCTAGCCTAGCAATTAAATTATAATTACTTTGCAATCTCAAGGTTCCATGTATACCATGAAAAAAATGTGAATTTCCCTCATCATGCATATTGTTTTACATGGGTAAATAATCTATCTCATTTGTATATGGGGGTGTGGATATGCCTCGTGTATATAAGTGCATGGTTACATATGTACGTGTATGCCTGTATTTACTAAAAGTCAGATACTGACATCTGATGCCTTCCCTCGTCTCTCTCCACACTGTTTTCTGAAACAGGGTCTCTCACTGAGTCTAACGGTCCCTTATTTGGCTAGGGAAGCTGGCCAGGAGCTCCAGGGATCCACCCTCTCCCTCCGCCCCACCCCTCTCCACCCTGCCCCTCTCCGCCCTGGGATTGCAGATAAATGCCAGTGTGTCCAACTTTTATGTGGGTGCTAGGGATGCAGAGCCAGTCCTTATGCTTTACAGAACAAGCATTAGCAGACCGAGCCACCTCTCCAGCCCTGTCCTTATTTTAACTGCTAGTTACTCTTTTCAAAAGTATATCTTAAGGTTTCAGTATGTTTTTATATCATCCCCCTTCATGTGATCTCATGAATTTACAGAATTCCTTTTCAGATAAATTATTTCCTTCTGAACAGAGTTCAGTTGCTAAATTGCATTTTTTTCCTTTTTACGTCTCTATAAAGCAATTTACTTGAGCGTATGTACGTCTATATCAAGATACACCAACTTAAGGAGACATTGCTTTTATCAGAGGAATGGCAGCTGTTTGAGTGACCTCACAGAACTTGTGGTTGGGGCTCAATTTTCCCAACCAGGACAAGAGGGTCACTTTCCTTATTACCCATTAAGGTCACTTGCTGTGTTTTTTAAACCACTTTCACTGTTCTAAAGCTCTCTAGGGAAACTAACCGCTCTGTGGTCTCTAGTTCTTCAGAAACCACAAGGCCGCTTATGCCGGTTTGTATTTGACTTGAACAGAGAGCTTGTATCTCTGTTTCAGACTACACATAGCATCATTACAGAGTAAGGTGGTGAGGACGTTTAGCAGAGAACCACATGTAGTTTACGAAATCCGTTCAATTTCAGACATTGATGAATGTAAAGAGATTCCAGGCATCTGTGCAAACGGTGTGTGCATTAACCAGATCGGCAGCTTCCGCTGTGAATGCCCGACAGGCTTCAGTTACAACGACCTGCTCTTGGTCTGTGAAGGTAATCTGAGCACTTTGCTATTTATACATGGCTTTTAGGTGGGCATCCGATTTTTGTGGCGCCTCTTGTGTCGTATTTAAGGGCTGAGGACAGGAATGTGATCCCCAAAGCGACAGTGAACAGCTGTTTACCTGGACCTGTTGCTCTTGTAGACATCGATGAGTGCAGCAACGGCGAGAATCTGTGCCAACGTAACGCAGACTGCATCAACAGTCCTGGCAGCTACCGCTGCGAGTGTGCGGCCGGCTTCAAACTCTCCCCCAACGGGGCCTGTGTAGGTAAGCAAGAGGCTGGCAGTCACCAACCGCGACGGTCCGTCGGTCCCCTGTTCTCAAAGGGCTCCTTTGCTTTCTCTCCACAACATACTTTCAGGATGACTTTAGAAAGACTGTCTAACTCAATCCATTCCTCACACTGAAACACTCCCACCGTAACTTTCAGATTAGTTTGTTGAGAAAAGAGGTTGCTTCGGTGGATTTCTCTGGTATAAAATAGAATCCTCGAGGTCCCGGTCAACCTACAAAACTTGCATGACTGAAAAGGGAGGGTTGAGTACTTGAAAGGCTTTCTTATTTTCAGTCAGCTATTGTTCTGGTTGATTCTCAGCCCATCTATAATAATTAATAGCAGGTTAGAGAAATACATCTGTTCAAAATGAAGGAATCTTAATATAACTCAGATATGTAGAACATGTGTCCCTTTCTTTCTTTCTTTTTATTTATTTTTTTTCTGTTTTAGATCGCAATGAATGCTTGGAAATTCCTAATGTTTGCAGTCACGGGCTATGTGTAGATTTGCAAGGCAGTTACCAGTGTATCTGCAACAATGGCTTTAAGGCTTCTCAAGACCAGACTATGTGCATGGGTAAGAAGGGTGTTCTTTTCCAGGGAGGGATGTGAGGCTGGGACTTAAGGACAGATGATGGCACCATCACATGACCTCAGCAACTATAGCGTGTCTGCCATGCTAAACAGTTTAAGGCTTTGGTGTAAAATTGGTAAGCAGAGGCATACCATAGTAGGTTCTCAAAATGCTCAGCAAGTCTCAACATTTTGCTCCAGAAGTTCCTAAGAGATGATGTGCATTCAGGAACACTTGGAAATAGGTGAAATCACCCACACGGCACATTCTGGAGAGCAAAGGAGTACTAAGGTTGACCATATTAACATAAGCACCGTGCAAATACACATCCTTTTTATGTAGACTATAGCTCAGGACTCTTAACATGATTGCAGAAGTTATATAACCAGAGTCTTTAAAATTAATTCCCAATAGCCAACATAGTGGCTGGATAAGGAAATGAGAGTGGGGGTTAGTATGTTTCCAAAGGCATGTGGGGAAGGATGCCCTGAAGCTAGGACTGCCAGAATTTCCTAACTCTGATGTCAGCAGGGACCTGGGCCTCCAATGTTAGCAGTTCTTCCGTGATAAATGTCAGTCAGATCCTCTCCTTCAAAAGAGCTGTGTCTGCCCCTTGTATGGTGGCCCTTCAGGCTGGCCTCCCAGCACAAAAACCTTAAAGGGACGCTAGCCAGACAAAGCATGACAACCATGGCTCTGGCAGGTCTTGTCCTTCCTGATTCCCTCTGCCTTGCTAAAAAACAAACAAACAAAAACAAAACAAAACAAAAACTGTCAGATAACAAAACAAAACAAAACCCCTCAGGCCGCATTCCTAAGCCTCCCACCAAGGTCTGCTCCCTTATTTGTCCACTTCCCCCACCTGAGGCTGACCGCCAAGGCCCAGCTTTCTAAGCACTAAGTCAAGCATCAAATGACTGCTTTGAGCTGCCCTGATTAACATTCCCAATCAAAATAAATCACCGCATCCTAACATGAGTTCCCCCTTCTACCTTTATAAGCCAACCAACCTATGGGCCATGGCTGTCTCCTCTCTAACAAGAGGAGTCCTTTGTCCCTCTCCTGGACAAATACCCCTGTCCCCTCTCCCTCATTTCCTTCCCCTTCTTCCTTGTCCTCTATCTCCTGTCTTTGTCCCTTATTCCAAGGTCTTTTTCCCTCTGGGGCACATAAGTCTTCTTTGTGCCGAGAACTTGGTTTTGGAGTGTCCTGTGCTGAAATGATCCTTTCAAGCCCTCTGTCTCCTATCTAGCATAACCTTGATACCTATTCATGCCAGGATTTTTGGAAAACTTATGACTAAATTCTAAACAAACTCCTACTTGGATTTCACTATTTCATCAAAGGGGCTAAAGTTTTCCCTATGAAATTAAGATACATTAATAATGCTTCAATATTTGACAAGCAAGCCTGTTCTCTACATCTCTGACAGTGACACGCCTCTCCTACCCACATAAGAAATTAAACTGTTTGCTATTTCGTAAGTCCACAAGTTCGATTTGTCTCCCCTCTTCACATTCTTATTTCGAACTAGATAAATGTGGGTCCCTAGCACTATCCTGAGAAGGAACAAGTAATGAATAGTGGGGGTGGGGCAAGAAACGGTTCTGGGTAAAGGTTGAGCTCTTCTTGGTAGATGTTGATGAGTGTGAGCGCCACCCATGCGGAAACGGGACTTGTAAGAACACCGTCGGCTCCTACAACTGTCTGTGCTACCCTGGGTTCGAGCTCACCCACAACAACGATTGCCTGGGTAAGTCTTTCTGTCCATTTGTCCTCCTTTATCAGTACAGAATGTACCGAAATAAAAATAAATAAAACCAAGAGCACAGGTGACTTCCTGTTGTTAAATTTGCACATGTGCCGGGAAGTAGGCAAAGCCGCTGCGACCCCTCTGGCTGGGAAGTAGGCAAAGCCGCTGCGACCCCTCTGGCTGGGAAGTAGGCAAAGCCGCCGTGACCCCTCTGGCTGGGAAGTAGGCAAAGCCACCGCGACCCCTCTGGCTGCCTACAGCCGCCACTTGCCCCCAGGAATCTCGAGGCCACACACTGTTTCCAGCCCTTTCTCACAAACCCAGTCTGTCAGAGTGAAAGGTCACTGAGGCACCTCTAAGTGAATCAAGACTGATTTGTAGTTTAGGCTCTCTGTCCCCTCTTGGTGATAGAGAGGGACCCTCTCTTATTCCCATGTTACCTCACAAGTTGTATGACTTCATTCCTAACCTACACTTGAGCCTCTGCGTACACATGTCTTGTGTCTTAAAACTTCCTTGACTATCAGCTTCAAAAGCCTGTATGCCTTTCCCTACCAAATAAATAAATAAATAAATAAATAAATAAATAAATAGCACGGCAAATAGGTTTTGAGATGAACCCGCAAACCATAACTTTGGCTGATACAGGATTTCAGCTTTTGCCTCACAATGACATACAAATAGGACAGGGGCACAGATGCTAGAGAGGTACCCCAAGAAGGTGGAATAAATATAAGAAGAAGGGTAAAGCTGGGCGTGGTGAAACACACCTGTAATCCCACCACTTGGGAGGCAGAGGCAGGCGGATTTCTGAGTTTGAGGCCAGCCTGGTCTACAGAGTGAGTTCCAGGACAGCCAGGACTACACAGAAAAACCCTCTCTCAAAAAACCAAAAAAAAATAAAGAAAAAAGAAGGGTAACACCAGTCTATCCCCTTTGTCATTTGTGTGCAATTCTTATGTACAGGTAAAAGACCTGCAAATTATTCAGTTGGGTTACATTCCATAGTCTGTCTACTCTGCCAAAAATTTCTCTCTAATTGGGAAAAAAAATGGAAAGATTTACCTTAACCCCATAAAACTTTACCTGTTTATAGATGTCTAAATGATAGCCCTTGAAAACCAAGGAGGCCCTCCGGGTTCCTGTTAGGGATTCCATCCTGAAAACATGTGCCATTTTCTTTTCTGTTACTAGAGTGCAGTGTAGACCTTTTGTCAATGTGTCAACATGCTACTCCCCCTGAAGCACTGACTCCTCTCTGCTTGCAGACATAGACGAGTGCAGCTCGTTTTTTGGCCAGGTGTGCAGAAACGGGCGGTGCTTCAACGAGATCGGCTCCTTCAAGTGTCTGTGCAACGAGGGTTACGAACTTACTCCAGACGGCAAGAACTGTATCGGTGAGGAACTCAAGCTGCTCACCCTGATGAGACAGTATGAGCCCCCACAGGCATACTCAGCTCATCCGCACTTTATCATCAGCTCGAGTGACTGCCATGACCTGTGTCGGGGTATTAACTGCCTGTTGGGAAGACATCATAGGGAGTTTTTATTAGGGGTAGTACTTGAGGCTATGTCTCCATAAATGCACATGACATAATGCATCATAAGGATTAACAACTACAGCTACGGATTCAGCTACAATATCGGAAGAGTGACAGGGTGTTTTTGTCCACAGTGATCCAGCAGATCAGAGGGCCCTATCATTCAGCAGACAAATGTCTGCAATGATTGTCTCGTGTATAAGTTACATTTTTTGGGGGGTCTTCTTTCTCTCTATAGATACTAATGAGTGTGTCGCACTTCCTGGCTCCTGTTCTCCTGGGACTTGTCAGAATCTGGAGGGCTCCTTCAGGTGCATCTGTCCCCCCGGATATGAAGTGAAAAGTGAAAACTGCATTGGTGAGGATCGGGTTCATTCTGAGGTCATGAGATGCAGGGGAGAAAAAGAAACATCCACCCCAGCCACTGTGCACATGCTGGCCCCCGGGGTTAAATGCATGACTGCCTACATCTGTTTTATTCAGCCATCAAAAATGGTGGGTTAGCAGCTTAGGAAATGCGGCCTTGTTTTCATCAACAGAAGTCTTACTGCCAGTCAAGGGATTTTCATTATACCCTGTAGCTGTGTTCTAAATGTCAGGAATGACTGTCCACTAAATTTTTAAAATGTCTACAATGTAATCTCTGGCACATGATTTTAAGGAGCTGTTAAAGGTGTCCAGGCTCATGAAAATATGAGGCAGAAACCTTGGTTCTCTCGACGTTTTCCCTTTTGGGGAGGCGCTACTTACACAAAAATAGAAAATATTAATCTCTTTGGAAAGCTGATGTCTTCTACTGAAGCTGCCAGCACAGAACACTGTTCAGCCTCGAATGGGGCCTCGGAATAGCCCAGACACCGTGAGGGTGAGGGACCTCTGCACAGCGCACTTGATTTCGCGATCTGTGAGTTGTTTTTGCTGCATGACATCCGGAGCAGCAGCATCTAATCGAGGCTTTGCCAGCACAGAAGGATCACAAAGGGTGCTCTTATCTCTGAGGCTTTCATTTGATCACCCTTGTTGAGATCCTAAAGATAAATAGCTCTGAGGCTCATATTCGAGACAGTTACAAAGGGGAAAGGGCTGTGGACTTCATAGAATTGAACTATGTTTCAGACCAAGTAATTAGGTATTATGAGTATCCCGAGTCATTCTGGTTAAAATATATATATATATACACACACACATATATATATACATATATATAGTTTATTATAAGATTTGGTCTTATTTTACTAACCAAAATAATCAAAACAGTCAAATAGTCAAATTGACTTGGCAAAAAGGTTCTTCAAAGCTTAAGATTATCTCTGCCATTTTGTTAAATTTTGTTTGGGGGTGATATAGAAGAGGAATTTTTATTTGTGTATGTATATACACAGATGATTTTACAGCAAAGTAACAAAAAAACTCTGTAGTCCATCAATCCCTTTCTTTAAAACTAGCAGTATTAACCATAATAGTGGTGTGTCTGTGTGTGTGTGTGTGTGTGTGTGTGTGTGTGTGTAGTATACTGTATGTCTGTGTATATGTGGTGTAGTGTGTGTGTGTGTGTGTGTGGACAGTATTCATGTATAGCAAGTATATATGTATTTGTATGTGTGGTATGTGTTCTTCATGATCGTATGATGAGTGTCTCTACCCAGTGAGTCATCAGTTTTAGTCTTTGAGTTCCAGTTTGGTTCTTGGTTGTATCCACGCCATCCTTGTACAGAGTGATCACAACAGCTGCGCATAAGCTGGTGGTGTGGGACTAGAAATGTGCATGTGCACCATAGCATCATAGGTACCTCTGACTTGTTGAAAGCACCCACGTCTATGATTCAGTTTACATTTCATTCATATTGTCTTTCTTGAACTAAACCCTGTTCCTCGGACTATTATCTTCCTATGAAAAGTTCATTTTTAGTTAAATTGCTTTACCCTATACTCATTCCAACTAGTATCTCTTCTACCAGTTTTTCTCAGATGAGAGTCTTTCAGCATGGTCATGCTCAGAGGCAAACACAGACATAGTTGTGTGCACACATACACAAAGGCCTATCTACATCCCACAGATATGCCAGGGTGAGAATGTGGCAGCTCTGATATATAACAGTGGGCACACAAAAGTGCAGATTTTACTTTTATGGAGTCTCCTACCCAACTGGAAAGACATATTTTGTGAGTGAACCTGTTTTGAAAAGCTGTCCTTACAATATACCATGGCGAGCCCTGAACTTTAGGTGTGTCCGGGATGTGAAAACACTTTAAAAAACTGAGGCAAATGTGAGGTGGTGTGTCACAGACACCAGCCACAAAGGGTCAGCAGTCACCCAGAGTCCCTCCTAGTTATTGGATAGGAATTTACTAATCAAAAATAAAACAGAACCAGAAGAGACGCTCTGGAAGTGGATACCACAGCATGGAAAGGCTGAGCTTGGTCCTGTAAGCATTGTGTGGCCATCACAAGGGACAGAGTTTTTAAGAAGGGATGTAATCTGACTCATTTATTAAATCTTTAGAGAATTAAATTGAAAGCACGTGCCAGACATCACAGTAGGAGCAGAAGGCACAACATGAGCCAGACATGGCACAGCCTTGGGATTGCATGCTAACTTTCTTGAAGTTGTAGTATTTACTCTTGAATAAAATAACACACTAAATAAGCATCACACACACACACACACACACACACACACACACACACACACGATGAGAGAGACAGACAGACAGACTGAAAGCCAGTGGGAAAGATTCCTTATTTTAAAGTGTCACTCTGGGCTTTGAAAAATGATAGTCTTGTGGTCTCATTCCATTGACCTGTGTGATGCAGTACAATGAGTCTCATGTTTAGAAGAGTAACTTTGGTGGCAGTGTGAGGAGAAGAACAGAGAAAAGATGCAGACGCTGGTGAAGAGACTGCACAGTGACCGAGTGGTACCTGAAGCTATGTAGAAGGTACTGAGTAGCAGAGCAGACGGCCATACACTTGTGTATAGGCATCAAAAAGCCAGAGGGATACCCGGTTGGGTTTCCTAAAGAGGTGTTTAGGAGGGGCAGTCCATGGGTCAGTGCTGTTTGAGTGCCCTGAGTCTGTGAGGCATGTATGCCAGTCAAGTCAGATAGACAGTGGAAGTCTCACTCACAGTGCTCAAGTGTCAGGACCTGGAGGTGGGCGTGAGAAACTCTGGCACGTGACTGGCTGAAGTTGGATATGGTCTTTCACTTTTAAAGCAACACATTACCGTAAAAGGATAAATTGGCTACATACATAGTGTCACCTGTAGTTCCACTAGTAAATATCCTTTAATTAATGACTGTTGCAAGATGGACACATAGATTATTTTCAACTGCAGAGAAGAATATTGATTAACAAACTCTCACTGTTCTGCAGATATAAATGAATGTGACGAGGACCCCAACATTTGCCTTTTTGGTTCCTGCACCAACACCCCGGGGGGCTTCCAGTGCATCTGCCCCCCTGGCTTTGTCTTGTCTGACAACGGACGGAGATGCTTCGGTAAGCAGTAGACTGACCTCCTCTGTCACCAGCTCTCTTCTTTGTGCTAGGGCTTTCTTATGACAAAATACGGTCTACTCATAATACACTGTCTACAACTGCAGCCCAGACTTCTCAGGAGTGTCTCAGATGGACACCATAGAACATTCTGTTAACATCATT
The DNA here is from genome assembly GCA_964023405.1 of Apodemus agrarius. Taxonomy (NCBI): domain Eukaryota; kingdom Metazoa; phylum Chordata; class Mammalia; order Rodentia; family Muridae; genus Apodemus; species Apodemus agrarius. Next base: position 47,926,331 of record OZ030021.1, on the reverse strand, counting down.
AATATATACTCTCTGATTTTATGCTAAAAGAAAAATTGTCTCGCTGTACTGTTTTTATTTCGTTGCTGGCATGGGCTGTTGTTTATCAGTACAGGAGTTGCCTGGGGCACAGTTTAATTTACTGAAAGTTAAATTCATTGTTTTTTATACAGCTTTAATGGGAAAGTGAAAGGGGGAGACTGTGGGAATAATGTTCCCAACTGAGGCTGATTTTACAAATCCCTAACACATCATAAAAACATTTTAAATATAATAACATTTTGTACACGGATCAGTTTAAACTAGCAAATGAAAGTGAGTCCTGGAGAACTCCCAGGTCTGTCTCTTAACTACTGATCTCGTGTGTACCCTGTGCCCTGCCCATGAGAAACGTTCGGCCGAACCAGTCGTAGCCATATTGTTCCATCTGTCTAAAGAGCAGTGAGGAGCTGTGCTGTTTGCTTTCCTGACCAGATACTCGCCAGAGCTTCTGCTTCACCAACTTTGAAAACGGAAAGTGTTCTGTACCCAAAGCCTTCAACACCACCAAAGCAAAATGCTGTTGCAGCAAGATGCCAGGCGAGGGCTGGGGGGACCCATGTGAGCTGTGCCCCAAAGATGATGAAGGTGAGAGCAAAGAGAGAGAGAGAGAGAGAGAGAGAGAGAGAAATTTGTGTTGAGACTGTGGAGGGGAAGTTACACCTTTGTATAGAACTCTATTGGTGGTTCTAGGAGCCGCCACTTGGCAAGACCTCCCCCAACATTCACGTACAGCATGTGTGCACTGAGCCCACCCACTTCCCTTCCCTTCCAAAGCATTAGCACTACTTGCTTTCTGAAGACTTAACTGCAGAGGCCTGGGCAAAAGAGGGTGGAAATTAAACTCCACATAGCTTCATTAGTCCCAAGTTGAAAGTGCCAAAGAGTAGCTTGGCAATAGAGCATAGCCCTCATACCAGCAAGCCTAGAGTTAAATCTTTACCATCAAAAAGAAAGACATAGATAAAATATCCCATGTCAGCATAATTATATTGGCTGTGGTTCTCATAATGTCATATAAGATTCTGAGAACTACAATCAACACAATGGCCCAAAAGCCTCCAAAGGATCCATCAGCACCAGTGAACTGTAGAGTAACTCCCGGTGAGATCACCCTGAGGAGGGTCCCTAGATTAGAAGTGGTTCCTGTGTATAATGGACAGGGAAGTTTTTGGACTTCCTGGTGTTAGGCAGAGCCAGAGTCCCCAGGTTGGTGGTACCCTAGTAGAAGCTCAGATATCCTCTTTGAGTCTGCTCAGTGTTGGCTATTAAACCAAAAGAAAACAAAACAAAACGGCCAGGTACAGTTGTGTGAACCTTTACCCCCAGCACCCGGGAGGCAGGAAGCAGGCCAGTCTTGTAAGTGTAAGGCCAGCCCGGTCTACAGAGCAAGTTTAAGACTCTATTGCAAAACAACAGACCAGAAAAACAATGAAAGAAAGAAAAGGAAAAGAACACACTCCTGTTAAGGATGGATTTGTACAGCGTTAACTGGTTCTTAAAATGGAGCTCTTGAGTGATGGAGACTCTTTCTCTGTAGTTGCCTTCCAGGATCTGTGTCCATATGGCCATGGGACAGTCCCCAGTCTCCATGACACACGGGAAGGTAGGCGTTGGCACAGTTTATTTTTACTGTCACATTTCTAAAAATAGGTAAATTTTTCATTTATTTTATAAACCATGCTAGTTTTAGAATGCCCTGTAGTGTGTAAGGAATGATTTTAATAGTTTATGAGCCATATATATTATGTATATGTGTGTATATCATATGACTATTCTGATATCTTTTTCTGACAAAAGTATGTATGTTCCATTCATATTAGATGTGTGCTTAGGAGCTGTGCCTTAGCATATCTTTTTACATGAGCAAGTTCATGGGAGTGTTCTATTTTAGATGTCAATGAGTGTCTTGAGAGCCCAGGCATTTGCTCAAATGGTCAGTGTATCAACACTGATGGATCTTTCCGATGCGAGTGTCCAATGGGCTACAACCTGGATTACACTGGAGTCCGGTGTGTGGGTGAGTATTGGCTCTGTTTTCTGTAGTTTGGATGCCCTGTTGTATATCCTATTGGCCCAAAGGCCCCTTAGGTTGCCTTAGTGGTGGTCATAAGATTCAGGAAACCAAGATGACCTGACGACATTTTCCCATACAACTTGATTTATTATGAATCAAGATGGAGTTTCCTAGTATCTGTCTTTAACCAAATATAAAATCTCTAAGGCCTTGGGATGTAGTTCAATAATAGGTTATATTTGTTTTGCATGTACAAGGCCTTAGTTTGGTTCCTGGAATTTAAAACAAGCAAACAAGCAATAGATAGATAGATAGATAGATAGATAGATAGATAGATAGATAGATAGATAGATCTAATTGACAAAACCTAAGTAGGAGAATAACTAGGAGAAGTATCCATTTTGTTTTATGATTTTGCATACTTCTTGAAGCAGATGGCCACATACAGCCTCTGAATTTGGGACTGTTGCAGAAAGCATTACCATCTGGGACTGAGATCCTTGCAAAGTGGCCCTTCAGGTCACTTTATGCACTATATAAAGGCTGACCAGAGCCAAAGTGAAGGTGCGGGGGGGGGGGGGGGAAGGGGAGGGAGGATGTGTCACCATGCCCTTGCGGATCCTTGAAATGTGTCTGGGCCTCTGCACGGCTTACTCTTGTTTTACAGACACCGACGAGTGCTCCATCGGCAATCCCTGTGGGAACGGAACATGCACCAATGTGATCGGGAGTTTCGAATGCAATTGCAATGAAGGCTTTGAGCCGGGGCCCATGATGAACTGTGAAGGCAAGTCCTCCTGCCTCGAGAATCATCTGTTCTCTTTGTTTGAGAATACAGAATTAGTTTTTGAAAATTGTCCCCACCTTTAGTCACTCTGTTATTCTCCTGTTCATACTCATCATGTGTACAGTTTCTGTCACCTCATCCAGCAGTGCTAGGAGTTTTTCTACAATATGTTATTTAACTTCTCAATATGTTGGTTAACTTTTAATTTATACTCTGGATATTGGGAACGATACACTGTGGACTCAGTTACATTATGTTCATGCTTTTTCTTCCTTTAGCAGAGTTAACTTGTGTAGACATCATTGCAGCCTGCTCATCCCTGTGAAGGCTCAGGCTTTGGTTCTACTCTTGGAAACTACAGGTTTTGGGTTTTGTCCCAAGCACACATAGTATAGTCAACAGCCTAGGCTATGTACACCGAAAGGAGAAAGCACACCCTTTCTCTTTTCTGGTGCTCCTTTTTCAGAACTTCATTCACTCTGGAGCACCATGGTGACCTCAAGATTGTGTCCCCTGGAGAGAATATTAGGAAGTTTAGAGTTCGCTATCAGGCTGCCACCGGCAGGATGCTGCTCATCCGTAGGGCAGATCCAGAGAAGGCAAGAGGGAGGGAAATGAACCGGTCACTAATGTTAGTCCTTGCAGTTTCCTAACTGAGGTTTTACTCATCACCAACACTCCAGGTAGATTTTGTAATTCTTCAGCATATAGCTAGCTGTTAACTTACTGGAAGGCAGCTTTGCCAGATACTATATTTTATGTGCCAAAAGGAAAAGTCCTGGTGCCTTGTTGCTTCCTATACAATCCGTGAGAAAACACATTAGTGTTTCTTTAAAGAAATGACTAAGAAGGTGATAATGTAATGAGCCTCACCCATTTCTTTGGCCAGACATCAATGAGTGTGCCCAGAACCCGCTGCTATGTGCTTTCCGCTGCATGAACACATTTGGGTCGTACGAATGCACGTGCCCAGTTGGCTACGCCCTCAGGGAAGACCAAAAGATGTGTAAAGGTAAGGCCACAGTCCAGGGGAGAGCCACAGCTTGGCTGGCCTCCTGCTTCACCCATGGACTTCTCCTGGGCACCTTTCTCAGAGGGCTACAGGAAAAAAAATGTGGCATCTTTGCTGTAGACTTCCTCTCCTAGATAACAGGACACTTAAAAGTCTGTGGGTAAGATGGCTGGAGCATCCCACTGCTGTCACACACCAAGCCCTTCTTACAGCAAAAGTCACCCTCCCTGAAAGTATTATACATCTGGACTAGAGCCAGCTGTTCAAAAGACTGGGCATCTTTTATCCTCTGTCACACCAGATGATGACATGACAAGAGCTAGAAGAGAAGAAGTATGCCTGGAGAATTGCTAACACCTAGCCCGATAAACAGAATGTGCTGTCTTTAACTGTTTCCCTCTCCCCTCCCCTTTGATGCATTTTTAATAAATGTTTTCTAGATCTGGATGAATGTGCTGAGGGGCTGCACGACTGTGAGTCTAGAGGCATGATGTGTAAGAACCTGATTGGCACCTTCATGTGCATCTGCCCCCCTGGCATGGCCCGCAGGCCCGATGGAGAGGGCTGTGTAGGTAAGTCTCGAGGGAAGGTCTCCCTCCGCATAACACTCTGGCTCTGTACTGAGGCTAGCCTTCATGATCTTGGGGTCCAGGGTAGCAGGAGAAGCTCTGGATCATGCAGATGGGGTGGGGGGAGTTGTTATTTGTGAGCCTCTGTAAGTCTAAAGCATCAAACTCCGATGTCCGCGAAGTACCTCTACCTCGTGTAGCCAAATGAAAGTTTAAGGTCTGACCTCCGTGTCCTCCTATGAGTGAGAGGGGTAGCTAGGAGGCAGCCCAGCAGCAGTGCCTCTCCCCATCACCTAACACACTTGAGTTTCCACGCATTCATTTTTAAAAGGATGAGGTAGAGCTGTTACTTCATGCCCCCATACCAGTCTGGTCTCCTGCAAGCGTGTTGTAGCTATCTGTGAGTAGCAGGCACAGTCGTTATCTGTGTCCTTCTTTTCTTTCTTTTTTTTGTTTTTTGTTTTGTTTTGTTTTTGTTTTTCAAGACAGGGTTTCTCTGTATAGTCCTGGCTGTCCTGGAACTCACTCGGTAGACCAGGCTGGCCTAGAACTCAGAAATCTGCCTGCCTCTGCCTCCCAAGTGCTGGGATTAAAGGCGTGCGTCACCACGCCTGGCATGTGTGTCCTTCTTTTCTAAAGTGCTGTCTGTCACCTGAGCCAATGCAGCCCACTACCTGGGCTTCTTCCTCCCTAAGAACAGAGACTGTTTAACTGAGAACCTGCTACTCCACTACCTCGGAAAAATGAGGTCTTTTTTTTTTTTTAAAGAAACAACAATCATAAATAATTTCCTGTATCTTCAAAACTGAATAAGAAAATAAAGGATAAGATTTCGTAAAGAAAGAATCTCCACACAGTTGCCTGCTACTCACAGTTAGAACAGGGAGGGCCTGCAAGTGGACACCAGGAACGCCTATAGGGGACGGGAATGCTACAAGATTATATTGTGATGACAGTTGTGTGAGCCCGTAATTGACCAAAAACCATTGAATTGCGCATTTACAAATTGTGTGGCATGCTAATTATACCTCAGTAAAGTGCATTTTAAAAACTGAAGCTACCACAGGAAAAGAGGTACAAGTCGTATAGCATATAACAAAAATAATAAAGGAATGAAACCAAAATACCCATCACAGACACATAGATAGACGCATAGTGGTAGATTTATGCTAGAAAATTTACAGAGCTGTTAAAATGAGTGCGATAAATGTATGTGCATCCAGATACAGAAATAACCATAAACTCAAGCAAAGCCATGTAAGAAACTGCATGTAACACCCTGTTTCCTGTAGGTACCTATGCAAGCATGTTGAAAACATAAGAAATGCTTTAAAAAGAGAAATCATGGGTCACCCCAGGAGCTGACCACCCAGAAAGATACTTCAATTAGAGGTTATTAATCTAAAGTGGTTTTGTTTTTTAATCTTTATCTGAAAATTTTGATCTTTGACAGGAGTGAATTCCTAAAGACTGTATATAGATAGATAGCATAGACCTTAACAATGCAGCACCCCATTAAATTCTGCCTAAACTCCAACATATCTGCCCTCTTCCTGTCATCCACACCAAACTGCCTTTGATAATGTATAAAGAAAAAAGGTTGTTTTGGTTCACGGCTAGTCTGCCGGCCAGTGGGCCCAGTGCTTTGAAGTTATGCCCAGGTATCTCACTGCAAGGGGGAAAACACTCATCCCCCCAAAAAACAGAAAGGCTAGAGAGAGGCTGAGGCTGGGGTCCCATCGTCCCCTTGGGAGATAATTCTCCAGTGACCCCTGCACCCTCTTACTATGCTCCATCTCCTTGAGGTTTCACCACCGCCCAGTAGCACCCTCTGGTGGCCAACCTTTAGCATACCAGCCGTAAGGGTACATTCAATATTCACACTATGAATGGACTTACTCTGTTTGCTGACGGTCACTTTGTTGCTGTTGCTTTTTTTTTTTTTTTTTTAAGTTCCACGTTAGGAGTTTAGTTACATAGTAGTTGATTCAAAACCACTATCCATATAATACCTGTCAATTTTTAAAGGATTCACCTAGGCTCCAAAGTCAAAGCATATGCTCCTCAAGTCTAGCACAAGGCAAAATAGTAGCATGTGTGGAAAGGAGGCAAGAACCATCCTGATTGCTGTACCTAAGACACCGGGTATGAACACATGATCCCAGGTGCTGGTGCCACAAGCTGGAGCCATCATGGTAGGCCTCAGGGCTTGAGTCTTTTATTGTGTATTTTGATGATAGAATGGGTGGATTTAAAAAAAAATTGTCAGATCCTCACACTTTTCATTATAAAATGCTGAGGGAAAGGCCATTATGATTTCACAGTTAGAAATCCCACACAAGCCGGGCGGTGGTGGCACACGCCTGTAATCCCAGCACTTTGGGAGGCAGAGGCAGGCGGATTTCTGAGTTCGAGGCCAGCCTGGTCTACAGAGTGAGTTCCAGGACAGCCAGGGCTATACAGAGAAACCCTGTCTCGAAAAACCAAAAAAAAAAAAAAAAAAGAAAAGAAAGAAAGAAAGAAAAGAAAAGAAAAGAAAAGAAAAGAAAAGAAAAGAAAAGAAAAGAAATCCCACACAAATAGCAAAATACTATAAAAAAATAAAGTGTTTGTAAAATTTAGGATGGAAAATAAAGTCAAAATGAAAAGTGCACATGCGAGACATCAGAGTCCAGGGAAATTTCTCGGAGTCCATTTTCATAAAACTGTAAACTATGACAAGCTAAGAACTTTACGGAGGACATAGAAAAGCCCCCCAAAGAAAACGGTACAGTTATCCAGAGGTGGAAACCTGATCCTGCCCTATATTATAATCAAACTATCACTTCTTGAACAAATCGCAAGTAACACAATGTATTCATTAGAAAAGACATATCAAGATGATTAAATTTGGTCAAAAATGCATTTATAGGCATCTGAGGTTGTAATTTAGAAGAAGGCAGGGTTCATTTTAAAGATGGGATAAAGAGATATCCTCCTCAACCTTGAAGATTTTAGAAATGTCTTGGGAGGGATGTGTCCTGGACTATCTTGCCTTAAAGACCCAGCCACAGCAGACAGTGATTGGAGTCTGTAGATCCAGCCACAGCGCAGCGGTTTGGTGGTGTCTTGTCCATCAGACTTTATCCAACTATTCCTGTTTTCAGAGGTTTGTTTAGAAGATCAGGGGCATGACAGACGAGAGACATGGGAGTATTTTTTGTGCAGGCCCCTTTCCACCCTGCAGTCTCCAGAAAGGCGGGTGTGAGAGATGTGTTGGCAGAATGCTGTTTAATTATAGACATTTCTAGAGAGAGGACAGGGGCAAAGCAGTCACCATAGAGTCTAAGACTTAATGTGCTTCCTGACTCCAACTGCAGTGATCATCTGATTTAGCATAATGCCCCGGGGACAGAAAGCATGACAGATTTATTGAAGATGATAGATAGATAGATAGATAGATAGATAGATAGATAGATAGATAGATGAGTTTAAACCATAGATTCCACTTTACACTGTGACCTGCTGGGTTACTTCTTCAATAAGACTGAATAGTTTATACAAATATTCAAGTAATGCAGGCCAAACAGAGGGAAAGACGGGAAGGAAGATAAGAAGTGAACTCAAGACAATTGACAATTGGAAGAGAAGAATGATTTGGAAAAATTGCTTTAACAATCTCTGAGGAAGATAATTACAGATCCCTGAATGGTTTTAAAGTTACTGAAATGTGGAAGAAAGGGCAATGTAATGATGGAAGCTCAGAAAAGAAATGGTTCCACACAAGTTTAGGAACCTCTTTAGAAGAAATGGAGTAGAAATGGGGGTGGGGAGGGCTGGGAGGGGGCAGGCGACATGGCTCAGCCAATAAAGATGGCGTGTGCACTGTGCAGGCATGAGGACCTGAGCTCAGCCTGCAATGCCCAAACACAATCTGGGTTCAGCAGTGCGCACCTGCATCCTAGGCTTGGAGAAGTGAGAACAGGATTTCTGGGACTTGCTGACTAGCCAAAGGATGAAACAGGTTTAAGGAGAGACCCTGCCTCTCCAAAAATCACACTGGAGCACAAAGGAAGAAGATACCCATGGTAACTCCTGCCTTCTTGTGCACCTGCACACACATGCACATATGCACATGTGTGTGCACACATAAAAACACGTCTGCAGGCATATGTGCATGTGCATGCACTCACAAAATAGAAATGACAGAAAACACAATTAGAAATGTGGGTATAGAACAGATCAATAAAATTATACAAATTGAAGACAGGTATCTACAATATAATCCCTTTAGGAGAAAAAAAAGAATATTAAGCAATAAAAGATAGTGGAGTATATTTGAATATTTTAGAGAAGTTCTTAGGGAAAAGATTTAACTCTCCATCAAAAAGAGCACACTGCCTCGTGAAAACCCTGACACAAGAGTCATCCATTAGTTTAATTATATTTAGGAAACATTCACCATGTTTGTGGTGCTGGCAGTACAAAATACGCTGGTTTCATTTGAAGTCAAATCTCTCACTTCCTCCCTGGTTTGGGAAATGGAGGCATGGACAAATAAAAGAACAGGTGGGCGTGGTTATGTCATATAGTGGTACTTACGCCTTTTAAGGAAAATAAGGCTTTGTGATTGGGTAGGAGATATTTTAGAGAGCATCTCGGGTTTAATGAAGTGGCCTGGGGGCTGTGACATAGACTGGAAAAGTAAAGAAATGTTGTTAAGAGCGTCATTCCTGTGGCAGCAGTGAAGGGGGACTTGCTAGAGCATGTGCTAGAATATGGCAGAGGGTGGTATACAGGGAGGCCAAAAGGGAGGCGGGGACACTGTGGTCGCAGCGGCTTCACGACATGAGCCTGAGGACAAAGTGCTTTGTAAGGTCTGGGATATGCCGTGGATGTGAAGGAAAAAGCAAAAACCTAGTCATAAGTCTTTGACCAGCCCCGTAATCTTGTGTAAGCTGGATGAACGGTGTCTCAGATTGCTTGCACTAAAAGAAATTATAATCATAAGGACACTTACCTCATAGGCTCATTGTCACGGCTAATTTAGGATAGTGCTGAGCAGATAGTAAAAAATTCAATTAAATACTAGCATTGTTCCCCTCTAATTGGCATTGTCCAAGAACTCGGGCTTCCCTATAAGGAGTCCATTTAAAAGAGGAAGAAGTAAAGGAAGTAATGTCGTTTAGGTGGCTACTTAAAATCATCCAGACTGGGGCCATGGTTACATGTGGACAGATCTAGGAAAAAGCTCTAAACGAATCAACCTCTGGGATTGTTGATTGCTGATTGACAGGATAGAGGAAGGGAAAAAAGTATAAATGGTGAGAAAGATTGTTAATTGAATAAGTTGATTAGATGGTGTTACTTTAAATTTCTATGGAAAGGACTAGAGAAAGCAGGAGCTTTGGGTAGGAGCACAAACAACTGTGAGGTATGTTGGATATGTGTGACTGTAGGGTGTGTTGATATGTGTGACTGTAGGGTGTATGTTGATGTGTATGACTGTAGAGTGTGTGTTGATGTGTGTGACTATAGGGTGTGTTGTATATTTTTTCATATCCCACTGGTATTATTACATATACAAACATCTATGAGGCAGAGGTTTAAATTGCTGGCAAGTGCACATTGTTTAAATGATCATGGAATTGACGTGGACACCAGGAAAGGGTCATAGAGAAGAGGCAGCGTTTGAGAGCCGCACGTTCCACTATTTAGTGCTGTTGAAAACCCACAGGAAATGAAATCAGAGTGATCTGTAAGAAAGGAGACGCCCTGCGGGATGCTGTGTTATCTTGAGACTGGAGAACTGAGCAGGCAGTGGGGAAGGCCGTTTGTAAGGTGGTACGGAATGGAAGTGTCAGATGCAGAGAGGCAACCTGACAGTTGGCCTTGGTGACCTTTCAGGAAGTGTCAATAGAGAGAGTGCAGCTGAGTCAAGCAGAGAGCCAGAGGTGGAGAGGTGGGCGGGAATTAATGTTTGGACCTAATGACTAAGATGTGACAGTAACCGTGGTTGCCTTGGTGCAGCTGAGAAATGTTCTGTCCTGGTTTGAACTTTAAGGTAGAAATTACTAGGGAATGGACACCAGGGTGAAATTTCCCAAGAAGGGGAACTGTGAGACCTGGGAAGGCCAACGAGGAGCTGGTCTTGGAAGAAACCAAAGAGGCCTCAACTGGTGTAGAGGGAAAAAAGCTGAAAGTGGGGGGCATCACCAGGCGGTTCCCAGCAGGACAGTGGCAGGTGCTTCATGGACTCACTGTAGTGGGATTGTCCGCATAAGTCCAAATTCCACGGTGCCCAACCTCACGAACGAAACGAGAACTGTCCTGGGCGCCTTCTCCTCTTGGCAGTGCTGCTGTGGGTTAGACACGGAGTAGGAAGAGGGGGTGGGCACAGGCAAAGGACAATAGTCGGTGGTCCTTGTGTGCAGGAATTGTCCAAGGAGAGACGGTGGATGCTGACTCAAGATGCCCTGGATAGTGTACCACCACACTGGGGCACACCATATGAAAGCTACAGATTTTAGCAGTGGTAGAAAATCTGACTTTAATAAACAAAACAAACAAAAAAAAAAAAAAAACCAAGCAAACCAAAAAAGAGAGAGAGAAGAGAAGAGAAGAGAAGAGAAGAGAAGAGAAGAGAAGAGAAGAGAAGAAAAGAAAAGAAAAGAAAAGAAAAGAAAAGAAAAGAAAAGAAAAGAAAAAAGGAAAAGAAAAAAAGAAAACTCATTGCCAGTTCCAGTAAAGCAAAGTAACAGTAACAGTAACAGGAAGAGTTGTGGTACACCAAGTTGCCATTCAAAGGATCAGAGCTTGTTAAGGAGTAGATCCAGCAAAAGCGTTGTTGGAGAATCATTTCCTACTGTTAAATTATGAATCAGTATAAATACATTAATCAGGGCAGTGGTCTTTAATCCAAGCACTTGGGAGGCTGAGACAGGTGGATCTCTGAGTTCAAGGCCAGCCTGGCCTACAGAGCAAGCTCTGGGAGATATGTCTTATATACCTGGATGAATGGATGGATGGATGGATGGATGGATGGATGGATGGATGGATGGATGGATGTGTGGATGGATGAATGAATGGCTGGAGAGGGAGAGCACACTATTTTGGAAAGGCTCAGATCCAGGGGTGGCAGAACTGAGCCCTCAGATTCTAGAAACAACAAACTAGAAAACTCAAAATTCAGAACCCAGCTCATTATTTTTGTGAGTGCTTTTGCATTTTCATAAGGTTTCCCCCCTGAAACTGAAAATCTACATGGAGTTGCATCATTGTGAGTTTCAGATTACTAAAAGCAAAATGAAAATGCCCAAAACTTCCAGAGGGGTAGGGGGGCTGGATTCCCTTGAAATAAACCAAAATGTTGGGTAAAAGAAAATTGCAGCCTATTTTCAATATTTCTTTTTTTTTCTGGATCTTCTTATTGGTTATTTTATTTATTTACATTTCAAATGGTATTCCCCTTCCCTGTTTTCCCTCAGCAAGCCCCCATCCCATCTCTCCTTGCCTCCTGCTTCTATGAGGGTGCTTCCCCACCTACCCACCCACTCCTGTCTCACCATCTTAGTATTCCCCTATACTGAAGCATCAAGGACCAAGGGGCTCCCCTCCTATTGATGCCAGATAAGGCAATCCTATGCTACATATGTAGCTGGAGCCATGGGTCCCTCCATGTATATCCTTTGGTTGGTGATTTAATCCCTGGAAGCTCTGGTTAGTTGATATTGTTGTTCTTCCTATGGGATTGCAAATCCCTTCAGCTCCTTCAGTCCTTCCTCGAACTCCTCCATTGGGGTCCTGTGACAGTCCAATGGTTGGCTGCGAGCATCCACATCTGTATTGGTCAGGTTCTGGCAGAGCCTCTCGGGGGACAGCCATACCAGGCTCCTGTCAGCAAGAGCTTCTTGGCATCAGCAATAGTATCTGGGTGTGGTGTCTGCATATGGAGTGGATCCCCAGATGGGGCCGTCTCTGCGTGGCCTTTCCTCCAGTCGTTCTTTGCTCCACACTTTGTCCCTGCATTTCCTTTAGACGGGAACAATTCTGTGTTAATGTTTTTGAAACGGGTGGTATTTTGAATATTTCTAAGGAAAATAATTTTGAACTAAAATTTCAACCTCAGTAGAGTGTAAGAATAACCAAAGAAAGGTATTGCCAAAAATATTTGGGAATTTATGTTATATTCACATAACCTCTCTGAACTAATTAACAAACTATATATTTGAATTTGAATCCAAGAGACAGTGAGTATGTATGTGTAGTCACACCTCCATCCAATCAGCATACACATTACTAGCTAAAAATATTTGAACAGATTCCACTACTGGGGCAGGACCTGAGGAGGCCGAGGCAAGGGGAGGCCACTTCAACTCTACCCTAGACCACACAGTCAGTTTTAGGCAGTAGTCTGGGTCACTTTGTAAGACTTTGCCTCAGAATAAAAAGAGTCTAGACACAATAGCCCAGTGGTAAGCACTTACCTAGTATGCGTAAGGTACTAGATTCGATTGACTCTGGTTGAGAATTCATTCAAAGAACATTTTGAAATCATTTAAAAGATGCTACCAGAAGAGCGGAGAGAACATGGCAATGCCCAACCCTGAGTTGGAGACACAAGGAAAGGACACAAGGTTGGCTTCATAGATGCTGGGGGGAGGGGGAAACATCACTGTAAATGTGAAACAACTCGAAACATATGAAATGGCAGGTAAGACTGGGATAGCAAGTGTGAATAGTTTAAGTTGCCGGATCAAAACTACACACGCTTTAAAAGTTCTTTGGAGGTTCAGCTGAATGCTTGTGTCTCGGGATTCAAGATGGAAGGGTTAGAGTATGGTGTGGAATAAGTTGTTGGGGGAAGACACTCCAGGCATCTGCTAATGAAAAGGCCACACAAAAGGATGTAAGGACGCTGAAGAGTAACCAGCTAAGGGAGGGAGCAGTTCGGGAGAGGACAGAGTTGGCAGTGAGCTCCGTCAGGTTGAAAACTGTCAAGTCCAACTCAGAAACTCACAGGATGTCAGAAAAACCCAGTTAGGATATTGGGGATTTTAATAAATAAGTTTGTTTGTGTGTGTGTGTGTGTGTGTGTGTGTGTGTGTGTGTGTTTTACTTGTTACTTATTTGTCACCAAGCTAAAGAGCATGGCTCCCTACGCTCTCCTTTCTGTTCATCGCCCTCACAGGCCACAGCTGTGTTGGGCCTGCAATCCCACTCAAAGCCTTCCTCCTGGTCCCCACCATCTCAGTGGACCATCTCTCTTCCCACAGCAGACCCCCTCCCCTTCAGAAACTGGCCCCCTCATCCAGAGAACGCTTCCTCTCTGGTGGAGTGTCTGGAGGTCCACAAGGTCACCATCCCTCTTCTACAGGGGCGGGGCCAAAAAGGAAACTTTCAGAGAGGAGCCATCTGGTTGGATGAGGTGCAGCGGCAGCAGTGGTCATGTGACCGCTGTCTAGTCAATGGCTTTTAAATAGGATGTGAACAAAACCGAAAAACAGTTAGGAAGCTATGGTTTTACAAGCTGCTCGTCACTCATATATTTTTTTCCTATGAAGATGAAAATGAATGCAGGACCAAGCCAGGCATCTGTGAAAATGGACGTTGCGTTAACGTCATTGGAAGTTACAGGTGTGAGTGCAATGAAGGATTCCAGTCAAGCTCCTCGGGCACTGAATGCCTTGGTAAGTGAATGCGTGACTATTTCCCTGGGTGAGTACAACTCGTCTATGATGTCATCACAGAACCACTCCTCACATTTATCCTTGTCTGCTGAACAGACCTGGTACAAGACCACATGCCTCCGCCTACAGATATACATCTATTAAAATGATGTTTCTATATGCCTACGCCTTACATGCCCATCTAGCTTAAGTAACAACCTGAAATAGTCTTTCCAAAGGGGAGATTAGTTAAGCTCTATGGAAAATGTGACTTCACTAAGACTGACATCAGGAGATGATTTAATTCCAAAAAGAAAATATTTTCAGTGTGAGGTAAGCTCTCCCAATACTAATGCAAAGCAAACGCCACACGTTTCAAAAGCGCAGTGGGGGTTAATTTTTACATTATGATCCAGAAAAAAAAAATGCTTGACAAAATAATTTCTAATTGGAAATATAACCTCATGGGCACTGGAGCACACTGAACCAATGCTAACATGTATACACTGTAGCCTGTGCAGTTAATGACGGCAGCTGTGAACCTAGGGTGTGGACAACTTCTAAGGAACCAGATAAAGAGGATGGACCAACTGGTGGGTGGCCCTGGGGGCCAGGCATCAGAAGCTCACCAACCTGCTGCTTCCCTTCCTAGGAATATTTTTATACCCGACAATGTATTTTATTATCTGTTGTCTCCGATCTAGATCTTTACCAATCATATGTCTTTAAAGACACCATATGAGGAAAACACAACTTTCCGCTCATATTATGGTCTTACTAGAACAGTTGGCTCATGAAGATTTTTCACCATGCTTACATCACAGAAACCCCTGTATTTATATTAATCTGCTATCTAGAGTGCACTAAGTCCTCTCACTATAGATAGTAATCGCATAACTACCATGCTCATAACATAGTCTTGAATTTAGTCTTCATTTCCTACCTATCACCATTTTGTCAAACAGGAAAAAAAAAAAAACATTGTCTGATGTTTCTTCCTTTTGGGTTCTCTGGGAACACAGCTCCTAACCATTTTCCTATCATGTTCACTGAATCTAAAATAATATAATTCTATTTCTATTGAATAATTTATTCAATATTCCATTGAATAAAATTAACTATTGCCAAGTTTAATGCTTGGGTCACAGTATAAACACCATGGTGAGGGGGTTGCGGGTATTGTCAAAAAAAAAATTGCTAAGCGTCAGCTGCTCACGTAAGAACACTCTGGAGTTTTGAAGGTTTTGCCGAGAAGCAGCGCATAATGGTCTACTGAAAACCAAGCTGACCAATACCCGGCTCTGACTCTTGTCTTGTGTTCTGCTCCAGACAACCGCCAGGGCCTGTGCTTCGCAGAGGTATTACAGACAATGTGTCAGATGGCTTCCAGTAGCCGCAACCTCGTCACAAAGTCCGAATGCTGCTGTGACGGTGGCCGGGGCTGGGGCCACCAGTGTGAGCTGTGCCCGCTTCCTGGGACTGCCCAGTACAAGAAGATATGTCCTCATGGCCCAGGCTATGCCACTGATGGAAGAGGTAATGTGCTGAGGGGACGTGAGGTGATGTATCAGACCGGTGGGGTTTTACACATCCAGATTAATGTAGAAGAAATGTCAAAGGGTAATTTTATCAGAATTTTGTCTAAAAGTCTGGTAGTCTCTGCATGAATCAAAAGAATATTCTTGCCTAATGCTATATATAGGTATATGTGTCTGTCTGTCTGTGTGTGTGTGTGTGTGTGTGTGTGTGTGTGTACAAGTGCATACTCACGTACAGGTGTGCATGGGGGCTGGAAGCTGGCTGGCCTGTGCACCTTAGGGTCCAGCTATTTTTATCTACCTTACCATCCCTGGCCTTTTAAAATGTAGGGTCTGAGGATCTGACTCATAACTTCATGCTTCCACTGAATTATCTCCCCAGCCCATGTTCCACAGAATTTAAGGGATCTATCCCTATGTCAAACCCAAGGGAGACTTTGCTATTCTTACTTAACAAAGGAGGACACAGAAGCACAAAACTATGGTAACAGTAAATAATATCCCAAAAAACATGGGAAACCCTATCTGAGCCCCAAGGCTTTGGCTCTCACAACCTCCACACTGTGCTTGCCTTGCTTAAAGAAATGGTGCTCAGCTGAGTGTAGGTAAGAAGTCATTCCACTTTCAGGAGACTTCCACGCTAGTAGGTTTTGTAATTAACTAGAGGTTTCCACTTTTCTATATGGATATCATGAAAGATAAACTGGTTTCCTCTATTGCGGTACAGACTCCCTGCCCCATGACTGCTAACTGAAGCCTTCCTTCAGAATCTCCAGTCAGCTGGGAACTGGAGGCCCAAACTTATATATAATAAATTAGCACATATTTCAAGCGGCATCATTCTAAAATGTACCAAAAATCATAACTCCCACTTAGAATGAAAAATGTGCAGTGTGGCATAGACCTCTCTTGTTCTCCTCCCCTCGGTTCTCCCTCCCCGCCTCTTCAGATGCAGGTTCCCCTCCCAGCTTGCCATTCCCTGAGAAGTGAAAAGGGACTTTTCCAGAACTCCCCTGGTCTGGTCGTTCCACCTCACACCAGTCCCTGAACCCCTCCTTCCGTCCAGCTGTCCCCCTGCACACACATTAGCTTCTATCCTTACTTTCTTGTTCTACAGATATCGATGAATGTAAGGTAATGCCCAGCCTCTGCACTAACGGCCAGTGTGTCAACACCATGGGCTCCTTTCGGTGTTTCTGCAAAGTCGGCTACACCACGGACATCAGTGGAACGGCTTGTGTAGGTAAGATGTGGCTGTGCACCCAGTGTTTGACTGCTCCTGCTTCCTACAGACGCAGCACAGTTGGGAGCGCTGGCCTGGTCAGCTTTCACTACACTGGCCAGAAGTCTCAGTAATGATCCTCTCATTTTCTTTGTTTGTTTGTTTGCTTGCTTGCTTGCTTGCTTGCTTAACTGTGTAAGACACAGGGTCAAGGTCATCTCAGATTCTGTGCAGTGTGGGGAAACATAAAAATCGAAAAATGAGCCTTCAATATTTTCTATTTTAACTTAAAACTTACAAAGGCGCCAGGCAGTGGTGGCACACGCCTTTAATCCCAGCACTTGGGAGGCAGAAGCAGGCAGCAGGTTTCTGAGTTCAAGGCCAGCCTGGTGTACAGAGTGAGTTCCAGGACAGCCAGGACTATACAGAGAAACCCTGTCTCAAAAAACAAAAAACAAACAAAAAAAAAACAAACAAACAAAAAAAAAACTTACAAAGGCATATCTATTTGGTAAAGAAAAGAAATGAGCTTTTCTTGTAGATCCGGTGTGTTTGTGTGTGACGCAGAATTTGTTTTTACAGCTTCTCATGAAGTGAAGCCACAAAGCATCACCTATGCTCAGAAGTCTCACCGCAGCATCCTTTGACTGTTTACATGTTTCTCTTCTTTAATTTGTAACCGTCTGATCCATGCCTTTTTCCAACAGACAGAAGGTTGCGGGAGAGCCTTCCTGTAACCTTTCAAACAGCTCTTATGTCTCTCTATCTCCTCCACTTAAGTGACACCCTCTTAAATTACCACGTTTATAAGTGTTAGGCAAAATGGACTAACTCCACAAAAGTATGTGAGTCACTCGGTAGAAACAGCAGACAGGGGAGTAGCCAGGAGTGAGCTCCAAGTCAGGAGCTTCTGCATGCAGGAGGCGTCCGTCCATCCAGTGAGCTCTGTGGAGGACATGGAGATTGTCGCCATCAGTCACAGGCCTGGCAATAGAGTTGGCATAGCCAGAAGAGGAGAGACCAAGTACACCTTAGCAACAAGCTTCTGTCAGTCGGTGCTTCTCAACTTTCCTAATGCTGCGGCCCTTTACACAGTCCCTCGTGTTGTGCTGACCCCCCCCACTTTGTTGTGACTCCATAACTGTCATTTTATAGAGGAACAGTGTTCCCAGTTCTTAAGACCGTCTGAAATGTATTTCCCGGTGGTCATGACCATAATCATAAGGTTGAGAACCACTGCTGTAAGTGGACAGCGAGGTGTAGAAAGGCCACAAAGTGGGGTTCACCAGAGCTTATGTAGGCCCCGCCCTGGAGCCAAACAAAAGAAACAGGTGAGACCCCGAGAGAACAGAGTGTACAGAGAGCGTCTGTGAGAAGCTGTCGCCACTGGCTCAGCGTAAACCCGTACCAGAAAGACAAGAAGAAATGGGAGTGCTCCTAAGGTCTAGTCTGATTAAGTTAAAGAATTTGAGTTTGGATTTTTTTTTTTTTTTTTTTTTTGGTTTTTTCGAGACAGGGTTTCTCTGTGTAGCCCTGGCTGTCCTGGAACTCACTTTGTAGACCAGGCTGGCCTCGAACTCAGAAATCCACCTGCCTCCGCCTCCCAAGTGCTGGGATTACAGGCGTGCGCCACCACGCCCAGCTGAGTTTGGATTTTTTTTTTTTTTTTTTAACTCAGACAGTTGTATGGACATTACAAGATCTAGCCAAGATCTTAGCATTGATCCTTAGAGTAAGCCAGTCTGTTACTTTAGAGAAAACTGTCGTAAGCGTCATTTCTTGCCGCTGGATTCACTGGGTGCTGCAGAGGGAAAGCAAGAAGGACAGACTGTGAATGTGGGGACGGAGAGGCTGCTCGTTCCTCATAACCAGGACTCTCGTGTTGGTCTTTCCTCTACTTAGACCTCGATGAGTGCTCGCAGTCTCCAAAGCCATGCAACTTTATCTGCAAGAACACCGAGGGCAGCTACCAGTGCTCCTGCCCACGGGGGTACGTCCTGCAGGAGGACGGCAAGACATGCAAAGGTGAGGGGAGCCCCGCAGCCACCGCCCTTAGCTCTCTCCTCAGGAATGTTTGCATATTAGCCTTGCAGCAATGCTTCCCCTGTGTTAGAATGCCACTGCACAGAAAGCTTTACCAGGGCTCCTGTTAGAGAAGGAGGGGGACCTAAAAATCTAAATTAAAATGTGTTGCTCCTTAGAAATTAAAAGAAATAGTCTGCATGAACACACACATACACACACACACACACACACACACACACACACACACACACACAAAGGAGTATGATCTTTTTTCAGCCTCAAATTTACTTCAAAGGAAAGTGGTTGGAACTGGTTGTCATCACATTAAGCAAAATAAGTCAGCCTCAGGATTGCAAACATCATGTTTTCTGACATACACAGAATCTAGACTGTTTTTTTTAAGGAGTATAAAAATGTCATCATGAAACCCACTACTTTGTATGCTATCCTGAATATTTAAAAAGAAACTTTTAAAATAAAATTTAAAAAAAATATCTGGCGTGAAAGTGCAGAACTCTTTGACACCTTTTGGAGAGGTGGTCAGAGGCGAGAGAGAAACAGGAAGGGACAATGGGGCAGTAAATTTGAGCAAATTACACGTTTATGAAAAGACCATAATCCATCCATTCATTTGGTAACTTTTTAAAAGCATTGATGCAAGAGTTGGTAAGAACCTTCAGGAACTGGAGTTCTGGCTGCTGCTGGCCTCAGGCTCCACCTCCGTCTCTCGCACATCTGCATTTACTGCAGAAAGGGGAGGAGTCAGAGTGTGTGTTAATTTGTGCACACACAGTATTGGATTAATTAGCACGCCAAACCTCGTCACTGAAATGGCTTCAGTGCCACACTGTGTGTGATTTTATAGGAACCCTCTTAAGCACGATACTAATGGACCAAACAGACGATTTAACTCTATTGTCTGTGAAGCAAGGTTTTCGTTCCAAACTATATTTAAAAAAATAATAATTACACACAAAAAAAAGTAGCAAGTGCTGGGATTTTCTTGAACCTGTTAGAGAAATGGTTCAGCAGAACAGACTTTTTGCAGTGTCTGTAAAATGAGTGGAACTCATGCCTTCTACTGTACACGGTACTTACTTTGAATGTATTTTCCCAAATTAAGTTTTACTCAAATCAAAATCAGATTTTGAGTTTCCTATTTCTAATAGAGTCCAGATATTAATTCCAAGTTTGTAGTTGCTCTGGTTTTGCTTGGTGTGGGGAACAGGGGAGTGAGTGTTGTTTCTCTGTGTAGCCTCGTCTGTCCTGGAACCCACTATGTAAACCAAGTTGGCCTTCAACTCACAGAAATCCTCCTGCCTCTGCCTTCCAAGTGCTAGGATTAAAGGCATGTACCACCACTGCCCAGCAGAAGCTGTGTTTTTACTTCTTCTCTTATAAGTAATGGTGTTCCTATTTGGATCTGGTAAACCTCCCTCCATTTCCAAACTCTGCTGTATTTTTATTTAATATTCCCTTTAATAAAGAATATATAGCTATCTATGTATCAAACCACATTAACTACAAGAAGGACAACTTTTCCGTGTTACCTTTGAAAATGGTGGGCCTGCTGTGTTTTGGCCATCAGTTTCTTGTTTTAAGAAAATTTTGCCCTATGACCCTTTAGCCACCCTGTCCCAGTTAGTGGCCTCTATACTCAGGCTGCTTGCAATGCACGTTCAAACCCTCCCTCATATACATATGGGAACCTACAGACTGCAGCTGAAGTTTAAACCCAATCCCCACCCCCACACACACACCCCACCCCCACCACCACCCCGCCATGGAAACTGCATGACTGTCCTGGGCTTCCCTGTCATTTCAGACCTCGATGAATGCCAAACCAAACAGCACAACTGCCAGTTCCTCTGTGCCAACACCCTGGGCGGGTTCACCTGTAAATGCCCTCCTGGTTTCACCCAGCATCACACCGCTTGCATCGGTAAGGCAAATCGCAGTCAGGGCCTTTGACAGACGTCAGGTATGTGCATAACTATGGCTCAGTCTGGCCTAAGAAGATGGATGTTTCCTGACCAGAACAGCATCCACGGGAAGAAGGCCTGGACATGCATCTGCACACACAGTGTCCACACTGTGTGGTGTCTCAGCTTCACTCCTCAGCACAATTATGGGGTTAGATCATGGAAGAGGTCTTGCCATGCGTTTGTGTAGCAGGCATACTGTAAACTGTGCTTCAGTGTCAGAAGACAGAAACAGCTATGATGCTCAGATAAACTATGATTAAAGGCTATACTGGAATTTTTCAGTTTTATTATGGAAGGCACATTTTAAGAGATCTTAAGTCTGTATTATCTAGAATGGCTCCTCTAGTAACTCTAAAATACATTCTAATTACAAGCCACTGAAAAACACACATTTCATGCTGCTCTTGCTAATAAATTCTAATCTGACTTAATCTAAAATGCTTTCCCCACTGAATGAAAACATGGGCTTGTGCCCCTTAACTTATTTCATGAAGTGAGATTCGATTGACACACCACATAACCAGGAAGCTTGACTCTTGCCCTCTGTCTGGTCGCTTTGCTAGATAACAATGAATGCGGGTCTCAGCCTTCCCTCTGTGGAGCCAAGGGAATCTGTCAGAACACTCCTGGAAGCTTCAGCTGTGAATGCCAAAGAGGGTTCTCTTTGGATGCCTCTGGGCTGAACTGTGAAGGTGAGTCCAGGTGCACAGGAATCCTGAATGTGGGGGCTTCGGCAATGGTTCCGTAAAACATGTGCCACTCAAGCCTGACTTCAGACTTCCAGCACCCAGGTAGGCACCAAGTAGGCATGGAACCTCTTCCATAATGCCCATGCCCTGGAGGCAGGATTAGAATCTACAGAGCAAGGTGGATAGCTACACTAGAGGGTTCTGCACAGTCTGGGTTTAGCAAATACCCTGCCTCAATATACAAGGTAGAGCACAGTATAGGAACACAGACACAGACACACGTGTATGTATGCGCATGCACCATCACAGACACATATGTAAGTACACACACACACCCCTCCCTGCATATACACATTTGCCCATGCACAAGAGAACATGCATATGCATGCACACCACATACATATACACAGACAAAAATAATATTTAAACTCTGTACCCATGGTGCCTCCCACAAAATAGGTATTTTTCTCTTAGGAAATCCAAAAAAAGAGCTGTTTGGGAGAAAAATAAGAAAACTATCACATGGGGGGGTCTTCCGTGTTTACATGGCATGTAACACATTCAGAAAGGCAGATACATTAGTGTCGCAGGTCTCAGATTATGACACCAGCCATATCACCTTTATGCTTTTGTATTGTTACAATTTATATTGTTCTGTTATCCTTTTTTTAAAGTTATTCCCTAAATATGTGATTTTCTGTTCTAGATACAATCAAAACATTAAATATGCTCTTTGGATGAATTATAGGACTTTTATATGTATTTTTCAACCATTTTTATTTAAAAACGTTTAATTTTTGTATCTGAAATCAATAGACATCGAAGCATTCTGAACCGACAGCTGCCTGCCATGTGTGAACTCAGCTCGTGATCATCCACATAAGATACCATTTATTAATTATCCATGTAAATTTGTTACACACACATCAGACATGCCAATTTTATTTCACTCTTTTGGGGTAGATTTCAAAGCCTTAGTAGTCATTCCAAAAGTGTATGCATATATTAACAAAGAAATTATTCCATATGTAGTACCACATCTTGCCTAAAAATAACAACATATTCAAATACTTTAAAAGGATTTGCATCTAGTTAGTCTTGACTGACAATAAAAAAATTTTGCATGCAAAAGTATTATACTTTATAGATAACTCCACAGTATTTGTATCTTCCCCACAATGGGGATTACACATGAATCACTGTTGAATCAACTACATTCTTTAATATATACTTTACTAAATAAATCATACCATATGGAGCTAGTCAATTCAAATGTACCACATTTGTGGCGACTATGGTTGAGTTGCTGAAATTAAGCTGTTACTCAGAGCACTGATGTGCCGTGGTCTGGTAGACAGCATAAGAATAAGGTGGTTTCTTACCTCAGCCATTCGTTGTACCATCATTGACTGATAACCATGTTGAAGAAAAGCTCAGTCCCTCCATAAGCTGTGCGCTGTTTATCTGTTCCCTCAAAGGCTGCGTTTGGAATGCGTTTACCAAGGGAAGGTGAAGAGTGTACTTGGGTTGTTTTTGCAGATGTCGATGAGTGTGACGGAAACCACAGGTGCCAACATGGCTGCCAGAACATCCTGGGGGGTTATCGGTGCGGCTGCCCGCAGGGCTATGTCCAGCACTACCAGTGGAATCAGTGTGTTGGTAAGTATTCCTTGGTGGCCTGGCGTTTGGCTGTTCTCAGCCTCCAGTGTCTGGGTAAACTAAATAATAGATGTTATAGTTGCAGGACAGACTCCTAAAATCTAAAAGCCAGCTTAACCATTTAAGGTTAGTGTGTGAGAGGGCTAGAGTTAGCTCAGTGGGAGAGCACTTGCCTAGCATGCGTAAGGTCCAGGGTTCTATCCCGCCCCACGCACTGTTAAAAAGGTAGACGAGAAAAGTCTGCATAAAAACATTGACTCACACTGGGTTACATTGTGTTCGTCTTTGTACTTGTGCATGTGACAAAATCCATCATAAACATGTTTTGGGAATATGTAAAGATACATCATCTATAAGTGCAGTCATTTTGACTTTTGATGTACTGTGAGGTTGGGGATGATGCCGAAAAACATCATCCACATGTTCCATGCTTTGCTGCTTTTCAATAGTAATTTGTTAGGTTTAGTTCATGGAAGTGTTCACCTTGGTACAAATCTAAAGAACACTTTCCATCCTTTTGAGACAGGGCCTCCTATAGTCCAGGCTTGTCTGTAACTTACTATGTAGCCCCAGGCTGTCCTTGATCCTGCAACCTCTGCTTCCCAGGACAAGGACTTCAGGCAGATATCACAGTGCCTGCCTAGGAATTCTAAGCCCCCAAGAACAGGCCTTCCGTCCTCACGAATCACATAGATAAAGTTGCTTTAACATAGAAAAAGTAACTAGTCAGAGTAAGTGCTCCTGAAAACTCCAGACAAAAATGCTTATAAAAGGAAAGACAACAGGCATTCTGTTCTGTTCTCTGCACTGATAATAATCACGGAAATTCTCCCCATGAGAAACCACTGATCAAAGAGACCGTTATTCTTCCTGAGCAGGCTGACTGAGCCCATGCCCAATTTCTTGGCTCTATTTGAACGAACTCTGTAGCTGCCCTGTCCAACCCACTGTGAGAGCAGAAGCTTGCGTTGCCCAGCAGGAGAGAAGCAGAGCTCCCCCAGAGAGCAGCAGACTGCTCCCTTGTCTCTGAAGTGATTTAAGACTCTACACACTTCATTCAAATGGACTGTAATGATCCACCAAACGAATTGATTTGATGTGATCTTTTATGTTCCTCTCAAAAGAATTCTCTAATGGCAGCTTAATGAGCTGAGAAGAAAACCAAGTGTTTCATAAGAGAAATGAGGTCCATGAGGTTCTTCTTATCTGGACCATGGCCTCCTGCCAGGCCAGGGGCCGATGCTTTGCCTCACCAGAGCTGCACATCTGCGGGAGGAGAGGCAGACAGCCTGTGATTCAGAGCAAAGCCTAATGATTATGTGTGAGGAAGTATTACAAATGAAATCCATTGATTTGCACACTAACTAAAAGATGAACAAAAAAAAATTTTAAAACGTGCAGTTAGCAAAGAAAAGTAAAGCTAACACTCTAAATGATTATTGAAGCATTTGAGTTAAACAGCCAATCAAAATGATTGTGTAAATATAATTCACTTCTTTCTTTATTCTTAATGGGAAAAAGAGTTATGGAATTCCTTAAGCCATGATGTATTCATTCGTGTACTGAGGCCACGTGCTGTCAACCCCTTTAGAATATATAAAGTGGTGGTTTTGACTATTAATGATGACATAGAACTTTATTATATTATGGTGTTTGTAAACTCCCAGGCCCATCATATTAGTAAAGACTGTAGGCTTTGTGTTTAGTTCTGCAGAACTTAAGGCAGAAGAATGAGGCTCTAGTAGTCAGTTTATGCAGAATTCTTGGTTTTCAAGAACTTAAAAAGAAATTAAAAGACATAGAAGTCACAAATTCAAGTTTTTATACTTCTTAAAAGTTTTGATCTGTAAACATGCTCTGCAAAACCATCTACATGAGTCTAGTAACTTTGGAGTTTCTGCTGAGGAATGGCCTGTGTGCAGCTTGAAATGGCGAGGTACCATCCTGGTTTCATTTCCATGAGTTCCTTGAATAGAGTGCTTCAGTTAGCTTAGACCTTCGGAGTCCAGACCCAGGCCTGCGAGTCTTCTCACCAGAGAAACACCTTGAGCAGAGCAATAGCGCTCTCAAGAATGAGGGGTGGTGGCATTTACATGCCATGGCAGCACAAGCAGACAGTGGTAGGAGGAGATCCAGTCTCAAAAAAAAAAAAAACAACAACAACAACAACAAAAAACCCACATACTGGTCGAGGAAGGGAACTCGAAGCACATAAGCAGGTCTCCCCACTTGCAAGAGCTACTTAGCTTTTCTTTCTCAAAATCTTTAGGCAGTCACTTCTTTGATAGACAAAAATTTGCAAAGACTCTGGAACCCTCCAGGGGTTCTACTCATATCTGATAAAATGGACACTGTTCTTGTTTTTAAGCCACATGACACAATTGGAATTGTAGATATGGCAGAGACAGGGTGAGCTTCACCCCAGCCGGGAAGCTGGTGAAAGAACAAATTATAGCGATGAGAATTAGGACCAAGTACAGATTATCTGCCTCTGTTCATGTAAATACCCTGTGACTAGAGGGCAGAGAGAGAGGGCTTCCATGTAGACTTCTCCTCTAGAGAACAGACAAAAGGTTCAGTCAGTACATCAGACTCCCTCAAACAGACAAACTCCAAAGTTCACGCTGCTCTTCCTGGTCGCACCAACGAGATGAGTAAACGGTCTCTGAAAGTGATCATTTTGGAGAAAGCTTTTTATACAAACTCCCACTTTGTAAGTTTTCAGCTCGTTACCACAGGGAGTTGAGGGGACATCCTAGAACACAGACTATCTGGACGTAGGTAGGGTTCTCAGCCACCAGCAAGTATTGTGATCATTTGAAATTGGAAACAGGCAACGGATAAGAACATTTGCCTATGACGAGAACATTACAGTATATGAATTTTTTTGCCATTTACTGCAGATAACTTTCAGTTCCTTCTATATTACAGGCTTTCCCAAAACAATCCCAACATAGCCAAACAGGGCTTTTCAATTCACAGTATATCCTCAAATAAGCCTATAACTTAACTAAGTTCATACAATGTTACCATGTTATATATTTATAGCATATAAATATGAGGACGCACGGTACTTCCAGAAACACAATCCTGTTTTAAAATGTTCTTGTAAATGGAATATTTAAATTCAATTTACTCAATTAATTAGCTTTCTTGGTAATTTTTCCGACTTACACAATGCCTGAATAAAGTCACGGTGGGAACATGCCATTAAGTTTGTAATCTAATTTAGATTCCATGTTAGAAGAAAAATACTACATATTAATGTGAGAACTAATCATGAAAGTGGATGAAGCTTTGAGGCAGAATTCCAAGTCTCTCAAATACAGCGGGCACATTCAGATCCCACAGAGCCAACCCACTGAGAATTTATGCATTTTCTGTGCATAAAATAGACACCGGGAGAGTTCACATATTAGGCAAATGACCATATTTTATATTCAGTGGCTAAGAGTTCTTCATTTTCTTGTCTCATTTAATTCTCCAACTATGCATATTACATTAAGATGTGCCTAACACCTGCCCTTTTGATAGCCTCTATCCCATGCTTTGCAAAAGTCAGTTTCCTGTCTAGAGGCCTCTGCTGAGTTCCAACCCAAGATCTAGGAAATCTCCCTGAGCCACCACAGGTCCCCACCCTGGAACCCTGTAATCACTGTGCCCCTCGGGTGTGCACACGCACAGATGGGCCTGCTTGCACTAGGGCTGAAATATATCCACAGACAATTTACACTGCATGTACAGTCACAGGAGGGGAAAGAATTCCACAGAAAGGATGTGAGTCATGCCCAGCGTGATGTCTGGGTTACCATAAAGCTCAGAGGAGTCACACCCAGGGCTATCTCATCAACCAAACAGTTAGAAGCAACCTCATAATTCCCAAAGTCAAAAGCACCTTGAGGCCTTGAAACTGTGGTGAGAGCAACTGAATGCAGACCTATAATTATGCTCCCACCAGGCATCTGAGGGGCGGGCGGAGCTAAGCTTTTAGCAATAAGAGCTCAGTGTAGGCAATGGTGAGGAGGTGCAGAAGGCCCGTTCTGGAGCAGTGAAAGCCATTCTTAGTTCAATTGAGTCAATCGGGGTTGTTTGCATCTTTTCATAGAAGGCTCTGGATTTCTCAGAGACTCCCTCCCCTATATACGTGAAGAGGTGGGGGAGTGCTAAGGGCCAGCAGGCGCAAATGTGGATAGAGATCCACATGGCTCCTGTACCGTAAAGTGTCCGTTGAAAGTGTTTCGGTGTGTTCTCCTAAGAGTATGCAAGCATCAACCTCAGTAGGCCTCAATGCCCCTGAAATAAAAGCCCCATAACTGATAGCCACTATCTCCCCTCCCCCTCCTCCTCCCTCCCCCAGCCCCTGGAAACTGCCAATCTCTTCTCTCTCTGGATCTGCCTAAAATAAGAGGCTTTTGAAATAATCCTTTGTTAAGAGAATAAAAGAAAGCCAGGCAGTGGTGGCGCGTGCCTGTAATCCCAGCACTCTGGGAGGCAGAGGCAGGTGGATTTCTGAATTCGAGGCCAGCCTGGTCTACAGAGTGAGTTCCAGGACAGCCAGGGCTATACAGAGAAACCCTGTCTCGGAAAAAAAAAAAAAAAAAAATACAAAAAACCAAATAAATAAATAAATAAATAAAAGAATTCTCCGTCAGGTAAATATCTGTCCCTACAGGCTGCCAGTGTGCTCACAAATCACACCTGCAGAGTGGAGACAGTGCAGGTGGTTGGGGCTTTCTCAAGCATGCAAAGATATATTTTGGAGTAATATTTTTTAATTAACTCTTCTTATCACCTTGAAGTCAGTCCTAAGAGTATTTTTGAATTCAACTGCCCTGTGAACTGATAGGTCCTTGGAGACCAGCACCTTCATCTCCTTTGCCCCTGCCCCTTGCCTGTGTAAGAGCTTCTTTGTTTTCTTTTCTGAACAGATGAGAATGAATGTTCCAACCCCGGTGCCTGTGGCTCTGCCTCCTGCTACAACACCCTGGGGAGTTACAAGTGCGCCTGCCCCTCCGGGTTCTCCTTCGACCAGTTCTCCAGTGCCTGCCATGATGTGAACGAGTGCTCCTCCTCCAAGAACCCGTGCAGCTACGGCTGCTCCAACACGGAGGGCGGCTACCTCTGCGGCTGCCCGCCAGGGTACTTCAGAGTGGGACAGGGGTAAGACATTGTCTCTCTCCTGAGCGTTCAGGCAGCCTTACTTCCCATGCCCCTGCAAGGGGGGCACTGGAACCCCCTACATGTGAAGTTTAAGAGGTGAGAGCACTGGGACTTAGTTACCACACAGTATAGGATCACTTCCTCTGTGGAGGGAGAGCCTGAGATGGTTGCTTTCATGGACGCAGCATCAGTCCTTGGTCCTCATAATGACTGAAGTTGGTTCATCCTGACTCAAGGCCAGATACAAAGCCTTGGCAGCTCCACTGTTACTGTGAGAGAGAGATGTATAAATGACCTCCTCGGCCCTGCCCTCCCTGCTCTGCTGAGTTCCACAGGTGCTGACCCAGCAACCCCTAAGGAAGGACTTCGTCTCTTCCTCTGTTCATCTGGTTTTACATTGCCCAGAAAGGGAACAGCCCTTCCCCACAAGGCTGGCTACCCCTTGGGTAACTGAACTTTGGCAGAACTTACCACTTGGGTGTGGCTGGGTGGTCCCACCCCACTGAGAGTGCCCTCCTCAGAGACACAGAAGGTAGTTTACAAGTAAATAGGGGTGATCTTCTTCGAAAGGATTACAAGTCTGGCAGGCACTGAGGGACTGGAACCAGTCTGTCCAGCGCTTACAGTCACACATAACAGAAAAGATTGGGCTTAGCAAGGCTCGCTTAGAGCCTCCTTCTGCTAACTAAAATAGGAATACAGGAATACCAAGTACTAGAGCAGGGATCTCCGCCTGAGCAGTGAGAGCTGGCTTCGGGCTCCTGAAGCAACAGCTTCCCTTACCCTTGGCTCTGGGCTTCCGTAGCTGCTTTTATCTCCTTAAATAGATGACTTTCAAGCGCTTCAATCTAAATAGAATTGAGAACTGGGGAAGCCCAGGACTCACTCATCCTCAGAAGAATTTTGCTGTTTCAAAACAAGAGGAAATCTTTCCCTCTGTGTGGCGAAGAACAGAACGACAAAGATCAGGTTTTGTGATTGATACAGTTGCTCATGTTATGCCTACCCCAACCGTAAAATCATTTCCATTGCTACCTCATGACTGTAATCGTGCAACTGCGGGGAATCATAACATAAATATCAGTATCGTCCCATGGTCTCAGGCGGATGCAAGGGGTTGCGACCCACAGGATGAAAAGGGCTTCTTCCTCTGCTTCCATGTTTCAGAAAGACGTTAGACTGCCCAGGCTAATGGTAATGTTTTGCTTCTCATAAACAGCCACTGTGTCTCGGGAATGGGATTCAACAAAGGACAGTACCTGTCAGTGGATACGGAGGCAGAGGACGATGAAAATGCTCTGTCCCCAGAAGCGTGCTATGAGTGCAAAATCAACGGCTACACCAAGAAAGATGGCCGGCGGAAGAGAAGCACACAGGAGCTGGAGCCCGCCTCAGACGTGAGTAGATGTGGAGCAGAAGCCCTGCTTTGCCGAAGGAAAGGGGGAAAAGAAAGAAGGTTTTTCACACACACACATACACACACACACCCCACACCACACACACACACACACACACACACACACACACACACACACATTCCCCAGCCCTGCCCACCGGATCATCTGTATCTACTAGGACGGGTTCACCTAACCTCTTCCTCAGCTCCTTCACTGTGAAGTGCTTGCAGCAATGCCTGATGTGCCCATCAGTGGTTAATAACCCATTGTAGGCATGGTGGAGATTTCCCCTGA
Organism: Apodemus agrarius; assembly: GCA_964023405.1. NCBI lineage: Eukaryota > Metazoa > Chordata > Mammalia > Rodentia > Muridae > Apodemus > Apodemus agrarius. Next base: position 47,896,312 of record OZ030021.1, on the reverse strand, counting down.
GGCTAGGGACAGTAAGTGTGATGTCACCAGTCACCTCTCTTTTTAGTCAGTATTACTTAGAATTGCCCCCCCATCAATACATACACATACATACACACACACACACACACACTAGACTCATTTCTTAAATTGTGTGTGTGTATATATATGTGTGTGTGTGTTTATATATATAACACTAACTGGCTGTACCTCAGTATTCTGGGTCTTAGAACCTTTTCTTATCTATAGGACCATACTAATTTAGCCCCAAAATCTCTGATACTATTTCATAATAGCAAGTCAGTGTTACATGTATTTTTAAGTAGAATGAAGTATTCAACCTGATGTTTACTCATGACAAATTGCTCATCAAGATATAAAGACTTCCCGTTGTGGTACAAAGAACATAATTCTGTCTAAATAATGATGGCTTCCTCACAGCCTCTGTAACCACAGCCTCACTGAAGCACAAACCCACATCCAAGCATTATGGGTTTTGGGGGGGGGGGTTTTGTTTGTTTTTGTTTTTGTGGCCTAACTAAGGCAGCATTCTTACCTCACATCCCAAGTGACAAATTCAGTTCATATTATCTGAGCCCTGCTTTATACCAATCCTGGCTCGCTCTGCAGATGACTCCAAGGCTTCTAGAAAATTCACAGCCCAGAGATAATTTCCCTGGGAGCAGGGCCTGCTGTTGAATAGCAATAAGACTTCTCATTTTTACCCCACAAAAGATAAAATTAGACCCATTTCTTAAATTGTCCTTTTCCATTAAAATGTTTGTTTGAGAATTTCACACATGTATAAAATGTATTATGATCATATTGACCCTCCAACTCCCTGAAGAGACCCTCCCCCCCAACAAAAGATTAGTCAGTATACTACTGGATACAATTAGTGCTACTCATATACACACAGTGTATGGGGACATCCACTGAAACAAAGACAAACTACCAGTGGCCACCAAAAAAAGGTGACTCTTAACTTAGAAGTTAATCTTAAGCATACTATTGTATAAACCCATCAAAGGAAACTGATGTGTGACTAGTGTCCTATAAGTCCTATAACTTTAATGATCTTGTCGAGGTTGGGTGAGAGTCGGGAAGATTTACAGGGCATCCTCTTGCAGGGTGAAGCTTTTCCCCACCCTGACAGGAATTTACAATAGCCTTTTGTGCAGACAGCAAACAGCCAGACAGGGAGCAGCCTCAACCTGTCTCTGTGACTATACGGGTCAACCTCAGATGGCCTCTGAGTCCACCTTGTGCCCCGTACAAACTCAAGTGTGTGCTTGCTCTTTCCCTCAGGTGGAGCAAATCAGCCTAGAAAGCGTGGCCATGGACAGCCCAGTGAACATGAAGTTCAACCTCTCCAGCCTTGGCTCCAAGGAGCACATCCTAGAACTGGTCCCCGCCATTGAGCCCCTCAACAACCACATCCGTTACGTCATCTCCCAAGGGAACGATGAAGGCATCTTCCGAATCCACCAAAGGAATGGGCTCAGCTACCTGCACACGGCCAAGAGGAAGCTCGCTCCTGGCACCTACACACTGGAAATCACCAGCATCCCCCTCTATGGGAAGAAGGAACTGAAGAAGTTGGAGGAACACAATGAGGACAACTACCTCCTGGGGGTGCTGGGGGAGGCTCTCAGAATGAGGCTGCAGATTCAGCTGTATTAGTCCTTTGCAGACTTGGGTCCCAGCTCAGATCCCAGCACAGCCAGCCTTCAGAAGTGTTTGGAATGTCACTGACTAATTTTGAAGAGGAAAAAGCAAACAACGAATGACTTCTATTCCTTTCCTCCCTGATTCAGACTTCGGAATGTTGACCCTCACAGGGAAGGACAATTTAGACTCTGGTATGGCCAAAGATTTGAGTGCAAAGGCAAACATAGTTACTGTATTTTTTATATAACTTCATTTTAAAATATATTAAAAAAAAAACCTAAATGTTCAAGAGATCAGCATATGGCACTAAATGCACAAAAATAATGTGAGCTTTCTTCCTGTTAGCAGTCTATAACACTTTGGGTATTTTGCTATAGTTGCTAATTAAAAAAATATAGATGTTTATTTATTTTAATGCAGTAATATATGGAGAAATGAACAAACTATGTAAACAAAAGGGAAACTCGCTTGTTTTTCTTAGATTTATAAATTTGAGCTATTTCTTTTAGAGGTGCTTTAAAAAAAATTCCAATACATTCAAGAGATGTTTTCCTTCAGTTTTTTCCTGCCAGACCTCCAACTGGTATGCACCTGACTATTTCAAAGAAAGTCTTGTGGAGCTGAATGGGCCATGTAATCAATAATTTAAAAGATGTGGAAGTTGTTTGATCCTGTCTAAAGGAAATGAAAGCCAGAGCAGCTCCCGGGACAATAGTTCACATCACCAGATTCACCAGACAACAGGAGAGGAAACTCGACCACTGTAGCAAAATACCTTGACTGCTTGTGAGACCGTTAGCATCGCAGGCCAAACTGTACTGTATTTCTTCCTCATAACCTCAAGGATCCACACGTGCCTCCCACTACACCTCCTCCTTACCAGGGCGTGTGTGCACTTGTGACCCCCTAGGCAGCTGGAGAACCCGCCGTTCCTTCTGAACAGGAACACCTTGGCGTTCTCTCACGTTTGGTGCTGTCGTAGATTAAATGGTGCATTTATTATGTTCAAGCTACTTCAGGATTGCCATGTGTGCAAACAATCATGCCATGCAGCCAAGGAATATATATTGATGTTTTTTTTTAAAATCCATGTTTTTTTTTTAGAATTTTTATTAATACTGTAGTTATACATCATATGCCTCATTTTATCATAGCTTATTGTGTATGAAATACGTTTGTAAAATGAATTGATGTTTAGTTTGCTTTAGCCATTTGAAAAGATGCCACACCAGGAGGTACCGATAAGAGCACATCTCCACATTCTTGTCCATGGAGACCCCACCCCTGGGAGAGCGGCGGAAGCCTTAGATACAAAATGGCCAAAGCGCAGTCAGTCATTCCTCTCGCACCTGTGTCGACCAAAGAGCAGTAACCAGTTATATCCAATGTTTTCGGGGCTTTTTTGTTTTGTTTCATTTCGTTTTGTTTGTTTGTTTTTAATAACTAAAAAGAAAAAAAGAAACAGTGTAAATTTGTAATCAAGTGTTTGTGAGGAAAAACTTAAGGGTTTTGGTTGTGTTTGTTTTTGTAGGTCTATGTATCAAATATGACACTTTTCTTGCAATAAAGCTTATTTTGGGGTAGTCTTACGACTGTGTTTTCTGAGACTCCAATGGCTGGTACGTTTGTGGGAGGCACTGGAGACTTTGCTTACAGGGATGTTTATTGAAGAGCTGGATAGAGAGCTAGGCACAGCCACCAGAAGGTGAAGAGATGCTGTGCTGTATGCGACAAAAGCGGATGGGGCGTTCACCTCCAGATCCATTCATACAGGGGGACAGAATTAAAGCAGTGGGCATTCCCAGTTCTACATGGATTATAAGCTTCCTGGGGTCCAGTTTTCTAGAAGTTTCACTCCTTCCACCAGCACATCCGTGGGCTGTCTTATTGAAGCACTCTGAATCACCTATACAGAACAGAAAAGACTAAAGTTTCCTGAATCGAAATCTTGAAGCAAAAGTAAGCTGTAGGTGTATGTCACTATAAATAGCACATACCCAAAGGCAAGCCAAAGCTTATCTCTTGCCTTGCCATGGCGTGCACTCTTTGAAGTGAATAGATTTAATAGCGTATTTAACTCGAACCCTCTCTTGATTGATTGCTAAAATGGATGGACACAATTTTCCATGACATACAAGATAATTCAATCCATGGTAGGATTTGTGTGCTTAAAATTTTCATCCAAGGAGTAAGAGAATGAGGGAATATTATGGCCGATCTTAATTCTGTCCTTTGCCAACCCAAAATTAGCTGTGTGGAATAAGGAAAGTATTTGCCTTGGGGATGTCCTTTAGAGCTTAACACGCACACTCAGCTTCATCCGATGTCTATGAATAGTACAACTTGAGCTCTAATGTCAAGTAACCTGGAACCAGATTTGACTCTAGTCCCGAATATTGAGTGACCAGTCTCTCACTCCACCTTTAATCTGCTCACAAGGAAGTCTGAAAACCTACACTGTTGGAAGCTTTATGCAGAGCATAAAAAGGCATTAGGCGTACAACAAGGAAGAATATGCTAGAAGAAAATGACTCCAAAAAGCTTTTACCATGTAGGCACTTTATGGGCATCCATGGCTGCTTTATTACAAGTGTAAATTACGTCATCATATAGCTCCCTATGGAGGATGTTTTAGGCAGCATGTTATTACCATTTCCATAAGTTCACTCAGCATATATATATATATTTTAATTTACAGAAAAGTATGTCAACTCAGGAATCTAAACCGAACCCAGTGACTCTCTGCAATAGTCACAATGGTCTTCAGATGACAGCAACTCTAACTTTCTCTCTCTCTCTCTCTCTCTCTCTCTCTCTCTCTCTCTCTCTCTCTCTCTCTCTCTCTCTCCACACACACACACAGTGATCTAGAGCTTTCCCGACCTCCTTCCTGTTCTTTTCCATGTTGCTGTGGCTTACATTGCATGAACCTTAGTCAGATTTGAACTCTGAACTTCATTCAGAGAAACATACAAACTACAATGAATTCAAACATCTACTGTTTTGTATTATCTTAGGATTGGGAACAGTATCGGTCACTCTATCTGTTCTCTGAGACTTTACTTGGCTTTAATCACCTTCCTGATAATTTAGGGATGTTAAAGGTGATGTTAAAGGTGATACAACTGAAAATTCTAAAACACTGGTGTGGCCTGAGTCTGTCAAAACACTGGGGAACCACAGAATCAGTGTATGAAATTGAAAGGTGTGGAAGGCAGCCATGTTTGACATAGAATGTAGCGATTTAGTGAGTTCAACCTGACCCCTCAGCAATCCTCATGTCCTTTAAACTCTTAAAGGTCATGTTAGAAAGAAGGTCCCTGTTCTTCAGAAGACTGGAAACCCCACCGCCTGGGGCTGCCTGCTCCTCATCTGCACTCCTGCTTTGTAAGAGTCCAGCAGCCGATCCTGCCACTTATTCAAACAACCACTCCCTTTACCGACACAGTGCACACATCTTTAGGATTTTTGATAGGTTAATTAGAAGCTATTTGAATGGATACAGAAAATGTGGTATATTTACACAATGGAATACTACTCAGCTATTAAAAACAATAAATTCATGAAATTCTTAGGCAAATGGGTAGAACTGGAAAATATCCTAAGTGAGGTAACCCAGTCACAAAAGAACACACATGGTATGCAATGGCTGATAAGTGGATATTAGCCCAGGAGCTTGGAATACTCAAGACACAATTCACATATCAAATGATGCCCTAGAAGAAGGAAAAACAAAGTATGGATATTCTGGTCCTTCTTAGAAGGGGGAACAAAATATCCACAGAAGGAGAGATACAAAGTGTGGAGCAGAGTCTGAAGGAAAGACCATCCAGAGACTACCTCACATAGGGATCCATCCCATATACAGTTACAAAACTCAGACACTATTATTGATGTCCACAAGTACTTGCTGACTGGAGCTGGATATAGCTGTCACCTGGGAGGCTCTGCTAGTGCATGACAAATACAGAGGGGGACACTCTCAGCCAGCCATTAATCTGAGCACAGGTCCCCCAATGGGGGAGCTAAAGAAAGAGCTGAAGAGCTGAAGGGGTCTGCAGCGCCATAGGAGGAAGGACAATATGAGCCCCCAGTCCTCCCAGAGCTCCCTGGGACAAAAACATCAACCATAGTCCACATGGTGTTACCCATGGCTCCAGATGCATAGGCAGCAGAGGATGGCCGTGTTGGACATCAAAGTGAGGAGAGGCACTTGGTCCTGGAAAGACCAAAGCCACAGTGTAGGGGAATACCAGGACAGGGTAGCAGGAGGGGTTGATTGGGGAAGGGGGGGATAGCTTATGGGACTTTGGGGAGGGGGGAGAACCAGGAAAGGAGAAATCATTTAAAATGTAAATAAAGAATTTATCTAATAAAAAAAGAGGAAAAGTTAAAAATATAAAAAAATTTAAAAAGAATGTAAAATAGATGCTTTTGAAGTAAATTGAATAAAACTATTGATAAAGTTTTTTAAAAGAAGCTATTTAGACACATTTGTTGGAGAAAAAATGAATAGAGAGCATTTTATTAAGAATAAAGGAATTGGGCTAGAAAGATGGCTCAGCAGTTAAGAGCACTGACTGTTCTCCCAGAGGCCCTGAGTTCAAATCCCAGAAACCACACGGTGACTCACAACCATCTGTAATGGGATTGGATGCCCTCTTCTGGTGTATCTGAAGACAGCTACAGTGTTCTTACATATAATAAATAAATAAATCTTTTAAAAAAAGAATAAAAGAATAATTTCAAGGCCTTAAGAAAAGTAAAGATGGAAAGAACGATGGGAGCGTCCCATTGCCTCATGGGAAATAAGATGTGTCATAACTGGTGATTGGTTTGGGGTTTTTTTAGCATGCATTTTTCTGAATATATTAAAATCCATGAATACTTGATGTTTTTCAGACTATCTTTGAAAACCATTTCCTTAGAAAACTAGCATCCAAAGTCTGACTCATTTTATCATCCAGGCACTGAGACAGTCGTCTTATAATTAAAACAACAACAAAAACAAACAACCCTCCTTTGGAACAAAACAATTTAATTCCACCTCCTTGAACAAACTGTGTAGTGTCTCACTTGCCTCACTTGATCTTATTGTGTGTCTCCAAGGGATCAATAAAGACAACTTCCAGTCCGTGGAGGGTTCAACAGGTAGCAGCACCTCAGAAAGGCCGACCTTTCCTGCCCTTTCCTTTAGTTCCATAGCCACTGCTGCAGGATAAAGGAGATCACATACCAACCCGAGACTTCTTCTTAAGTATGGCTCTTTGATTACTGGTATACCACTAAACTGTAGCATGTCTGGACACACAGCACCCAGATGAACCCCTCTCCCAAGTAGTCCACAGTTGTGAGATCTTTAAATGCCCCAACGTTCCTACCAATGTTTCCAATTGCCATATGGTCCCTCACTTACGGGAATCGTGGGTGAGAGCTCAGAAGTCCAAACCACAAACACATCCAGAGCCCTCAACTACACAGTCCCCAAGAAAGTAAGCAAAGAGACTATGCACACCAATTGTCCCCATTAGAATGATTTATCACCAGAAAAAGATAGTGCTAGAAAGCCACCCATATTTCAGGTAAAGAAACAGGCCCAGATTTGTAAGTTGAGTGCAAAGTCAATTATCACACAAGAGAGACCAGAACCCTGGTTGTTTGGCTGAAGGTGCTATGCATACTTCTGCTACATGGTAAGCCTATTTGGATCTCTTTTAAGCCCTAAGGATATAGGCCAGTTCCCATGGTTTTGGCTTCTACTGAATCCAAAGTGTTTTCCAAGCACTATTTAAACTCCGCTTTTCCTTCGCCCACCCCACCCTCTGTGTAACTGCTCCCAGTGTCTCATAAACCAGAGATTTGTGTATGTGCTGACATGCCAAGATATGGGCTGCAATATAGCAGACCCCACCCAAAACCCTGTACCTTTAGATGCATATTAAAGTCCTGGATTTTGAAGGGTTAAACATTTTATTTAAACCAGACCTTCATATTTAAAAAAAAAAAAAAAAAAAAAAACAAATACTTCTTTTACTAAGAATGCTCAAGGAAAGCACACTAGTTACTTGTATTTCTTAATTGTCTTTCCCCCCCGCCCTTTTCCTGTGAGCCTAAAAATGGTATTAGTAGATGAAGCTGGCTTTCTTTCCAAATTGCCATGGACCTACAGCTTACATTAGTCACCCCCATTAAGGCCACAGATTAAATGTCAGGATGTACTGTAGACATTTTCCAAAGGAAACGGAAAACACATTACATGAATTTTAAAGCAAACTGTAACAAATACTAACGTAAATAGCCTTCCCAGACAACTGCTTCATGTACTAGTTCCATTTATGAAATAACAGTAGAAGCTGTGAGCAACCAATTCCTAACACTGTGTCCAAAACAGCATCACTGTCCTAGCTGCTTCCATTTCTGCCCCCAAGGGTTCCTCCTGCCTCTCTTTTTGCCAGAGCCAACCTCCCCGCACTCAGGTAACTTATTCTTGTAAGGACAATGGCAGAATTTAAGCTAAAGTAAGGGTCTCATTTCCACCCTGGACTCTGGACCAGCACCTGGAACCTCTGACCAGCAATGACCCCATGTCTTCATTATTCTACTGAACCCTTGTGAGTAAATTTAGAACCCTTCAGTGACAGAAGGAAGGATGGGGATGACAAACATACAGAGGCAGACTCATGGAGCACCCTCAGTAACAGACAAAGGGAAGGAGAGGGTTCAGACTGGACAGAGTCAGTTTCCTGGCCTACCTCCTTGATTTCGATCTTTGGCCGAGAGTAAGCAGCTCTATAATAGAGCTTACTAGAAATAATCTGAATAGATTTCTAAAGCTCATCGGGTAGAAACTTCTTTAACTTAGAAAGATTTTTTTTTCTTTTTTTCTTTTTTTCTTTTTTTTTTATTTTCTATATTCTTTGTTTACATTCCAAAGGCTTTCCTCTTTCCCAGTTACCCCCCACCATATGTCCCATAATTCCTCTCCCCCCCCATACTATTTCCCACTCTTTCCCCCCACCACCACCACGATTTCTCTTTTCTGGGTCTACAATACTGGATCCAATCTTTACAGGCCCAGGGTCCTCTCCTTTTTTTCTTCTTGAGAGTCATTTGACTTGCTAATTGTGCCTGGAGTATTTAGGGCTTCTGGGCTCATTAATATCCACTTATCAGTGATTGCATTTCGTGTGTATTCTTTTGTGATTGGGTTAGCTCACTTAGGATGATAGTTTCCAGATCTAACCATTTACCTACAAATTGCATGAATTCATTATTTTTAATTGCTGAGTAGTACTCCATTGTATAAATATACCACATTTTCTGTATCCATTCCTCTTTTGAGGGATATCTGGGCTCCTTCCAATTTCTGGCTATTATAAACAAGGCTGCTATAAACATAGTGGAGCATGTGTCTTTGTTGTATGCAGAGGAATCTTCTGGGTGTATGCCCAGGAGTGGTATGCCAGGGTCCTCTGGGAGTGGCATGCCCAATTTTCTGAGGAACCGCCACACAGATTTCCAGAGTGGTTTTACCATTTTGCAATCCCACCAACAGTGGAGGAGTGTTCCTCTTTCTCCACATCCTCGCCAGCACTTGTTGGCTCTCGAGTTTTTAATCTTAGCCATTCTGACTGGAGTGAGGTGGAATCTCAGGGTTGTTTTGATTTGCATTTCCCTGATGACTAATGATTTTGAACATCTCTTAAGGTGTTTCTCGGCCATCCGAATTTCTTCTGGTAAAAATTCTTTGTTTAGCTCTGTACCCCATTTTTTATAGGGTTATTTGGTTCTTTGGGGTCTAACTTCTTGAGTTCTTTGTATATATTGGATATTAGCCCTCTGTCGGATGTGGGGTTGGTGAAGATCATTTCCCACGTTGTTGGTTGCCATTTTGTCCTTCTGACAGTGTCCTTTGCCTTACAGAAACTTTGTAATTTTATGAGGTCCCATTTGTCAATTCTTGATCTTAGAGCATAAGCTATTGGTGTTCTGTTCAGGAACTTTACCCCTGTGCCCATGTCCTCCAGGGTCTTCCCAAGTTTCTTTTCTAATAGTTTCAGTGTGTCTGGTTTTATGTGGAGGTCCTAGATCCACTTGGAGTTGATCTTAGTACAAGGAGATAAGAGTGGGTCAATTCGCATTCTTCTGCATGTTGACCTCCAGTTGAACCAGCACCATTTGTTGAAAAGGCTATCTTTTTTCCACTGGATGGTTGTGGCTCCTTTATCAAAGATCAAGTGACCATAAGTCTGTGGGTTCATTTCTGGGTCTTCAATCCTATTCCACTGATCTACCTGCCTGTTGCTGTACTAATACCATGCAGTTTTTAACACAATTGCTCTGTAGTACTGCTTGAGGTCAGGGATATTGATTCCCCCAGAAGTCCTTTTATTGTTGAGAATAGTTTTAGCTATCCTGGGTTTTTTGTTGCTCCAGATGAATTTGAGAATTGCTCTTTCTAGATCTATGAAGAATTGATTTGGGATTTTGATGGGGATTGCATTGAATCTGTAGATTGCTTTTGGCAAGATGGCCATTTTTACTATATTGATCCTGACAATCCAGGAGCAAGAAATATTTTTCCATCTTCTGAGGTCTTCTTCAATTTCTTTCTTCAGGGACTTGAAGTTCCTGTCATACAGACCTTTCACTTGTTTGGTTAGAGTTACGCCAAGGTACTTTATGTTGTTTGTGGCTATTGTGAAGGGTGTTATTTCCCTAACTTTTTTCTCAGCCTGCTTGTCCTTTGAGTACAAGAAGGCTACTGATTTGCTTGAGTTAATTTTATAACCAGCCACTTTGCTGAAGTTGTTTATCAGCTGTAGAAGTTCTCTGGTGGAGTTTTTTGGATCGCTTAAGTAGACTATCATATCATCTGCAAATAATGATACTTTGACTTCTTCCTTTCCAATTTGTATCCCTTTGACTTCCTTATGTTGTCTAATTGCTCTCGCTAGAACTTCAAGTACTATATTGAAAAGATATGGAGAGAGAGGGCAGCCTTGTCTAGTCCCTGATTTTAGTGGGATTGCTTCAAGTTTCTCTCCATTTATTTTGATGTTGGCTACTGGTTTGCTGTAGATTGCTTTTACTATGTTTAGGTATGGGCCTTGAATTCCTGCTCTTTCCAAGACTTTTAGCATGAAAGGATGCTGAATTTTGTCAAATGCTTTTTCAGCATCTAATGAGATGACCATGTGGTTTTTTTCTTTTAGTTTGTTTATGTAGTGGATTACATTGATGAATTTCCGTATATTGAACCATCCCTGCATTCCTGGAATGAAGCCTACTTGATCATGGTGAATGATCGTTTTGATATGCTCTTGGATTCGGTTGGCAAGAATTTTATTTAGTATTTTTGCATCAATATTCATAAGAGAAATTGGCCTGTAGTTCTCTTTCTTTGTTGGATCTTTTCGTGGTTTAGGTATCAGCGTAATTGTGGTTTCGAAGAACGAGTTGGGCAGTGTCCCTTCTGTCTCTATTTTGTGGAATAGTTTGAAGAGTATTGGTGTTAAGTCTTCTTTGAAGGTCTGGTAGAATTCTGCACTAAAACCATCTGGTCCCGTACTTTTTTTGGTTGGGAGGCTTTCTATAACCCCTTCTATTTCTTTAAGGGTTATGGGACTGTTTAGCTGGTCTACTTGATGCTGATTTAATTTTGGTATTTGGTATCTGTCTAGGAAATTGTCCATTTCCTCCAGATTCTCCAGTTGTTTTGAGTATAGGCCTTTGTAGTAGGATCTGATGATCTTTTGAATTTCCTCTGTTTCTGTTGTTATATCCCCCTTTTCATTTTTAATTTTGTTAATTTGGATACTATCTCTGTGCCCTTTGGTTAGTCTAGCTAAGGGTTTATCTATCTTGTTGATTTTCTCGAAGAACCAGCTCTTGGTTTTGTTGATTCTTTGTATGGTTCTCTTTGTTTCTGCTTGATTGATTTCAGCCCTTAGTTTGATGATTTCCTCTCTTCTACTCCTCCTGGGTGAGTTAGCTTCTTTTTGTTCCAGGGCCTTCAGGTGTGCTGTTAAGTTGCTAGTGTATGCTCTCTCCAGTTTCTTTTTGGAGGCACTCAGGGCTATGAGTTTTCCTCTTAGCACTGCTTTCATTGTGTCCCAGAGATTTGGGTAGGTCGTACCTTCATTTTCATTGAAGTCTAAAAAGTCTTTTTCTTTCTTTATTTTTTCCTTGACCAGGGTGTCATTGAGTAGAATATTGTTCAGTTTCCATGTGTATGTGGGCTTTCTGTTGTTCTTCTTGCTATTGAAGACCACTTTTACTCCATAGTGATCCGATAGGAGACATGGGATTAGTTCGGTCTTCTTGTATTTGTTGAGGTCTGTCTTGTGACCAATTATATGATCAATTTTTGAGAAGGTACCGTGCGGTGCTGAGAAAAAGGTATACTCTTTTGTTTTAGGATGGAATGTTCTCTCTCTCTCTCTCTCTCTCTCTATATATATATATATATATATATATATATATATATATATATATTAAATCCAATTGGTCCAAAGCTTCAATTAGTTTCACTGTGTCCCTGTTTAGTTTCTGCTTTCCTGATCGGTCCATTGAGGAGAGTGAAGTGTTGAAGTCACCTACAATCATTGTGTTAGGTGCGATGTGTGCTTTAAGCTTTAGTAAAGTTTCTTTTACGAATGAGGGTGCCCTTACATTTGGAGCATAGATGTTCAGTATTGAGAATTCTTCTTGGTGGATTTTCCCTTTGACAAGCAGGAAGTGACCTTCTGTGTCTCTTTTGATGACTTTAGGTTGAAAGTCAATTTTATCTGATATTAGAATGGCTACTCCAGCTAGTTTCCTGGGACCATTTGCTTGTAAAACTGTCTTCCAGCCTTTTACTCTAAGGTGGTGTTTGTCTTTGACACTGAGATGTGTTTCCTGTATGCAGCAAAATGTAGGGTCCTGTTTCCGTATCCAGTCTGTTAGTCTGTGTCTTTTGATTGGGGAATTGAGTCCATTGATATTAAGAGATATTAAGGAATTGTAATTATTACTTCCTGACATTTTGGGCATTATTATTATTATTTGTATTTGAGTGGTTCTCTTCTTTTGGGTTGGATGAGATGGGGTTTCTATCTTGTTTCTTCTGGGGTGTTGTTTCCCCCCTTGTGTTAGTATTTTTCCCCTATTATCCTTTGTAGGGCTGGGTTTGTAGATAAGTATCTTGCAAATTTGGTTTTGTCGTGGAATATCTTGGTTTCCCCATCTATGGCAATTGAGAGTTTTGCTGGGTATAGTAGTCTTGGCTGAAGTTTGTGTTCTCTTAGGGTCTGCATGAGGTCTGCCCAGGATCTTCTAGCTTTCATGGTCTCAGGTGAGAAGTCTGGTGTAATTCTGATAGGTCTTCCTTTATATGTTACTTGTCCTTTTCCTCTTACTGCCTTTAATATTCTTTCTTTGTTTAGTACATTTGGGGTTTTGATTATTATGTGACGGGAAGTATTTCTGTTCTGGTCCAGTCTATTTGGGGTTCTATAGGCTTCTTGTATATTCATGGGCATCTCTCTCTTTAGGTTGGGGAAGTTTTCTTCCATAATTTTGTAGAAGATATTTGCTGGCCCTTTAAGTTGTAGATCTTCATTCTCATCTATCCCTATAATCCTTAGGTTTGGTCTTCTCATTGTGTCCTGGATTTCCTGAATGTTTTGGGTTACCAGCTTTTTGCATTTTGCATTTTCTTTAATTGTTGAATCCATGGTTCCTATGGTATCTTCAGCATCTGAGATTCTGTCTTCTATCTCTTGTATTCTATTGTTGATATTTGCATCTATGACTCCTGATTTCTTCCCAAGGTTTTCTATCTCCAACGTTGTCTCCCTTTGCGATTGCTTAGTTGTTTCTACTTCTGTTTTTAGATTTTGTATGGTTTTGCTCAGATCTTTCAGTTGCTTGTTTGTGTTTTCCTGTAATTCTTTAAGGGATTTTTGCGTTTCCTCTTTTATGACTTCTACTCGTTGACCCATGTTCTCTTGTATTTCTTTAGGTGATTTTTGTTTCTCCCCCTTATTGGGATTCATTTTTTGCTCTATACTCTCCTGGATTTCTTTAAGTGATATCTGTGTCTGCCTTGTATGGGCTTCTAGTTTTTGATCTATTTTCTCCTCTATTACTTTAAGAAATTTATCTAAATGATCCTCAATCTGCATCTTTACCAGTGATTTTAGATCTGAGTCTTGTTTTTCTGGTGTGTTGAGATATCTGGGATTTAATTATGTTTGCCTTGCAATGGCTTCTAGCTTTTGATCTATTTTCTCATGTATTACTTTAAGAGATTTATCTAAGTGTTCCTCTATCAGCATCCTGACCAGTGATTTTAGATCTGAGTCTTGTTTTTCTGGTGTTTCGGAGTATCCAATATTTATTGCTGTCGTGGAACTGGGTTCTGATGCCGCCATACTGCCTTGATTTTTGTTAGTAGCGATCTTACGTTTGCCTTTTGCCATCTGGTTAACTCTGGTGTTAGTTGGTCCTGTAGATACTAGCTGGTGCTTGACCCTCCTGTGGGGTTGTAAGGCTATTTCCCAGCAACTGGGATACCTGAATCACTGTCCTGCAGGGCTCTTGCTCACAGATTGCTGACAGGTGGCCTGAGTCCCCCGAGGTCTTAAACTCAGGATATCCCAGGTACTTGGTTCCGCCTGTTGGGCGGCTGCTCTGTACTGCTCCTGCTCAGGGTTTGCTGTCTGATATCCTGTTTCCCCAGGGGTCTTAAAGTTGGGATATCTCAGTTATCTGGTTCCGCCTGCTGGTCCCAAGCTGCTGGGAAGCTGGCTGGGTCCGGTTTCCGGCTTCCCTGCCACCGGCTGGATGGAAGGCTGGTTCCGCCTCCAGCTGGGTCTGGGCACCTGGCATGCTGGCTGACTCCGGCTTCCTCACCACCAGCTGTGTGGGAAGCTGCAGGCAATATGGCAGCTGCCTGCTGGGAGCTCGGGGTCCGCCCCGCGAGTGCAGAGCGCAGCCGCTACTCTGTGCCCAACTCCCACTCCAGGCCTGAGTCCCCGAAGGTCTTAGGCTCGGGCTGTCTCGGGTACCTGGTTCCGCACTTGGCATGCTGGTTGGGTCCGGCTTCCCCACCACCAGCTGGGTGGGAAGCTGCAGGCAATATCGAAAGATTTTCTTGATTCATGCTGCTTTCTGCACCTTTCTAGGGAGTCCTATAAGCCTCTTCCAAAGTAACAATGGAATGGCAGGACACCTGGGGCAGGCTGACTACAAGTTTTGCTCCATGAGGGTCCCCTGATCCACTGAAGCTATTAATGCTATAGTGTTATTATCAGGGGAAAGGGCCCAATAGTCTTTATTGCAAGGGAGGATATTTGTTACCTATAATCCAAACATAAAACAGTATAGAGAAACAAGACAAGCATCCGTGGCTGCACGCTGGCATTTACTCAAAGGCCATACTGACACTGCACAAAAGACTCCCGAGAGTCTTGGGGAAAGGGTGGTTGGTGAAATGCAATACTTCTAAAAGAGGTAATCCTAGAAGTAATGGGAATGAGCTCCCAACCTCAAAGAGGCAGATTTTGATAAATGACACAGAGGATTTCCTGGAACACAGTGGGAAGAACAAAAGTTACCATGTTCATAGCCTACAGAAACATGAAGAGAAGAGCCAGTGGAAGTTAAATCATGGAGCTACATGAAGTACAAAGCAAAATCATTTCTCACCACAAAGAGTGAACAGTAGTTGAGGTGATACATCTATACTCAAAACTGACCATTACATATTATATGGATGGATCAAAGCAATGCTTTGTCTAATCTTGTATATCACTCAGGTGTTTATTGTCTTTAAGGTTATTTTTTTTATTTTATTTTATTTATTTATTTATTTATTTATTTATTTTTTATTTTTTTTTTTTTTTGGTTTTTTGAGACAGGGTTTCTCTGGAGCCCTGGCTGTCCTGGAACTCACTCTGTAGACCAGGCTGGCCTCGAACTAAGAAATCTGCCTGCCTCTGCCTCCCAAGTGCTGGGATTAAAGGTGTGCGCCACCACCACCCGGCTAGGTTATTTTTTTAATTTCATTGAGATTTCTTTGTGTTTTCTTTAAACTCCTTGAATTATTTGATGAAGCTTATGATTTTCTTTAAATTCTGTATCCTGGAATTCATCTAGGTAATAATCATGGGTGAACATTTCTATAGGATTTGTAGGTTTTCGAGAGGGGATTCTGGACTGATCTTTCATATTGTTTACTTTTCCAATGAGATCTGGCCATAGATCATATAATCATGCACAATTACTACATAACGAAACCCTAAAGTTAAAAAAAAATAGTATTTATATTAAAAACTTCTTAAAGACATTCTTCTCCAGGAACTAGCCTGGTGAGACTAGATGATCCTCCTTTTCTCTCCATAGATCTCCTCCTAAGCATTCAGGTCTTACCTAGTCCCACATCCAGTGCCCAGCCTAGTCTGACTGTCCTTATCTGTGCCGTAATCAGCTCCGTTCAGAATGGCCCTGCCTACCGCTGAGCCACAGGATCCTGCCATACCTCACCTAAACTTTCCACCCAGGAAGATGTTGTACACCCAAGCTCCAGCCATGTGAGTCTGCTTGACCCACCCCTCCACCAGCTCTCCTATCCCTAGATCCACCTCCACACTCCAGGCTTGGACCAGAATGCACACCTGCATAACGCTCCAGCTCCCTATGTTCACCTGATTTCATTCAACCTAAGCTAGTTCTAGGTTCTCGGTCTAACCCATTCCGATATCCTCAGTTCTGCCCCAACCTGCTCTTCCCATATATCAGACACAGAAGTATTAATGTTTTTTAAAAGGCCACATGCCCAGATCTCATTGGAAAAGTAAAAACAATATGAAAGATCAGGCCAGAATCCCCTCTCTAAAACCTATAAGTTCTACAGAAATGTTCACCCATGATTATTACCTAGATGAATTCCAGGATACAGAATTTAAAGAAAATCATAAGCTTCATCAAATAATTCAAGGAGTTTAAAGAAAACACAAAGAAATCTCAATGAAATTTAAAAAAATAACCTTAAAGACAATAAACACCTGAGTGATATACAAGACTAGACAAGCATAAGGCTGATATAAATGATGAAGACAATCCAGGATTTGAAAACAGAATTCTACAAATAGAAATATTAAAGAAGGGTCAAGCTGAGATGAAGATAAGATGAAAAAACTCAATAACCCAATGAGAAAATTTAGAGTAAAGGAGTAAAGTGAATCAGAAGGCGATATCAGGACTTGGAAATAAAAGAGGACCTAGAGGAAATAAGAACTATAAAAAATTAAAATGTAAGGAAGAAATATACAGGAAATGCTGGACACCATAAATAAAACCACAGAAAAATTTCCAAAACTATGAAATAATACACCTATATAGAACATCAAATAGACAAGACCAGAAAAGAGCATCTCCACAGCATATCATAACTAAACCATTAAATATATACACAACAAAGAAATTGTTTTTGAAAGATGTAAGAGGTAAAACACAAGATTCAAGTAAAGGGAGAGTCATCAGAAAACAGCCCATTTACTAATGGAATCTTTGAAATCAGAAGAGCCTTTAAAAACACATTCCAAGTCCTAAAGACATTGATAGCCAACTAGAATAATGGACCCAGGAAAATTATCTGACATAGTTGAAGAAGAAAGAAAAGCTGACCATGATATAAACGCTTATATCCAACAAACCAAACTCAAAAAACAGACAGGAAGCAATATTCCAGGCTCAAGAGAGGAGTAAGCAAAGCCAAGAGACTATAGGAACAGAGAGGTAGCCATTAAGCCACAAAATACCCCTGAGAGCACAAACAACAGAAACAAAAACCAACAATGCCTCAAATTAACATGTACATTTCAGTCATAACTTTAAATATAAATGTCCTCAATTCTCCATTCAAAAGACACAAGCTGGCTGAATTGGTCAAGAAACAAAATACAGTGATCTGTTTTCTGAAAGAAACATATCTTGACTTTAAAAAAATTAAGATCTGCCTTACAGTAAAAGGCTGGGCTTGGTCCCTGACGAAGAAAACTACAACCTGGCTTCTGGAGAATGGTGGAATCTTCTCTGCTGAAGAGCTAGTTGTTGAAATTTCACAAAACACCAAGAAAAATTCAGAGAGAAAAACCATTCAGTCTCAAGAATTATACTTTATAACCCATTATGGTGAAAACTACCCAGCTAATAGATAAGTCTAACACTGGTCATTGTTAGACACTATAATTAACTTAGTTTCTTTCCAAGCTTTTCCTTTAATATTGTGTTAAACTATTCCATGAGCTGGTTGAGAACATAACATAGATGAAGGTTCATGTGATAAGTAATTTCACAAGTCATGTTTGAAAGCATAAATGCATTTGAGCTAACAAGGCTAATTCCCGTATTAAAGGGCCAGCCCTTATAAATGTCACGTTCATCCAGTAACTATTTCTCCAGGAACCTGTCAGTTTAATTCTTCTCCTTTATCTTTCTGGCCTCACCACACACAAATGGTTTTCAGAACAGGAGGAAAAAGAATCTGCTTTCCAGCATCTGTTTTAAATCTGGGTTTTATCTGGGTATGGTGTGTCTGACTTTGTCCTTATATTTGTTTTACAACAAAAACAAAATAGAAGATATCAACTCCATCCTCAAAAGTTTATATAAGTTCCTCTTTGCTGTTGATAATAAAAGCAGTTCTGTTTTATAACATTGACCTCATCCGTAATCCGCAGCCATCCCAGTTCCCTCACTTCCTTCGAGTCTCTTTTGAGGGCAGATGGAAGGTTAGGGGATGGCGTGTGTCTCCCGTCAAGGTCCCCAGGTAGCTGCCGTGGCTATAGTCTGTCCATGATGCACCCACTCACCCTTTGAGCTTATACTTGGATCAGATCACGAAGAGATGGTATGGGGAGTGGTGCTCTCTACATCTTTCCATAATGACTAGCCTTCAGGCAATTCATGACTCCTGGTGTAACATAAAACCCCAAGTGTGAGACACCCCAGGTCTCCTTCTGTTTTCCTACTGTGACTATTGAGAGACAGAGAAAAAAGATGAATGTGAGGTCAAATGATGCTATAAGCTTTAGAGATCATATAAAATAATCTTTGTTTCTAAATTATGAATTAAACTAATTTAAAAAAAACATTATAAATCAAGTGCCTTAAATAAGAGGAAGGAATTGTCTTGAATTCCTAAATACTGAAATCAAGGCATGATTGGTCCCATGTTCACTACGAAACCTGTAGTGTAGGTTTGTTAGCCTTGACTGGTTGCTAGTGCATCTGTTGACTCTTCGTATCCAGCTCTTCAGTTTCTGAGTCTATAGTCCTGTGGCACGTTCCTCTCAATGTATCTCTTTCCGTATATGGTCTCCTTTTATAAGGACCCCAGCTATATTGGAGTAAAGAACTACTGTAATACATTGTGAGTTTGTTCTTGTTAATTTTGAGACAAGGCCTCGTGCTGTATGCTTATCTGACTGTCCCAGGTTAGCCTTGAACCAGGTGATCTTTCAACCTCAGCCTCTGGGTGTTGGCATTACAGGCATGAGTCACCATTCCAACTTGGTATGGTTTCACTTTAACTTACATCTTAATTACTTTCACCATGATTCTATTGCTCAATAAGCTTAATTTCATCTTCAAAAGCAGCAAAGAAGATTACAAACCAAAACTTGTGATAAGAACTGATCCACTGTAAAAGAGGAAGGTGCAGTCTTGGAGACTACAGGACTCAGCTTTGTGCATTTGGGGTGGTCACAGAGCTCTATAAGCCCATGTTTCTTCACCTGTCCCTTTACCCATCCCTTTCTTCATCCATCTGGCTATCCATTCCTGCCTCCCATTCTTTCTTGTGGAGATTTGAAAAGTGGTTTTTGAAGGATTTGGCTTCTAAATGCTTTTCTAGATTGGGTACTCCCCTGCACTATATGCCTGTGCTTGAAACAAAGACCGTCTCCTACTGTCACAAGTTCTATTCCTTGGCAAATTGTGCTCACCATTATTATCTCCTCCTGCTTAGTTTTTAAATTTATTAAACCTCAATGAGTGAGCCCTTCTCACCCCTCCAGGAGTTCTGTGACCCATACAAGCAAAGGTCTATCTTGTTGATCAAGAGAAAAAAAAAGGAGGTAAAACAGTTATTTTCCCCCATCTCTAGGGTCCCTTTTTGTGCTCATGGTTGAACCTACTTTGATCTGACCCAAGTCCTGCCATTTTAATACAGTATTTTAAAATCAAAATACATTTCTCTCTAAATGATAAGAAAAAGAGCTTTTTTGCAGCATCCCATACAATAAGAAGAGCCAGCTGAGTCTACAGGCAACTGGTATTCGACAAAGCAAGAACAGTCCTTGAGGTTTACTCAGTGTTTAGACATGAATAGAAGTCTACACAAGTGTTGGGTCATAACAGAGCAATTCTGAACTAGTAATGACATCAACACTGGTCTATCTGTTGGGCTCTATTCTGTTCTCCAGCTAAAGAAAAAACAAACCCCAAATCAAGGTAGTTTTTTCCAAAATCCTCTTGCTTGGGAGTTTCTGTTCCTAATTGTTGATCTTGAGGCCATCAGCTCACAGAAAGGTTGCAGGAATAGAGAACTACCTGAGAATAGAAGACAGCTGTTATTATGGTCTGACACCTAACATGCCAGAGCATTCTCTTTAATGAATGAGAATAGAAAATACCTCTGCGGAAAGGCCTATCTAGGCTCATTCAAATGTCTGCTAATTGAATTTGAATTCGTATGAAAGCCTGCAACTTTAGAGCAATTCCAACCAACTTAACAGAAAGTTCTTTAATTTGAGGCATGCCAGATGTCAAGGTAAAAATCTTCCATTGTAAAATATAATACAATATAATATCAGGGTGAAATCTTCCAATGTAAATTAAAATATAATGTGATAACTATTGTCATTTAAGATAATTATAACATTATAACATAATATAATTATAACAGTAGAAAATTTTCTACTGTTTAGAAGGGACAGGTAATGCAAAAAATAAATAGAAGAGGAAACTGAGACAAAAGGCCAAGAAATACACGCATGTGTGTGTGTGTGTGTGTGTGTGTGTGTGTGTATGTGTGTGTGTGTACATGTGTGTGAAACTAGTCCAATATTTATATAATCAATTTCTTCACACTTCTTCTAACCACACCTTGGCATCAGGTAGGTTAATATGGTCACAAATTCTTTGTAGTTCTCCCTACAAAAGAAGCTTATGAGGCTGCCTGGTGGACTTGCCATGAGCATCAGAAGGTAGTGAGTGTGCATTTGCGTCATTTCTAAAGGTAGAAATAACCATCAGGTGTTACAGGTATTGCTTGCTCTCACTTGCATCCCAGACTCCAATGTGATGAACAGGACAAGGCCACTAGAGGTTTTGACACAGCTGGTGACAGCTGAGCTACTATATGTCAGAAGCCACATAAGGAAACCTCCCAATGAAGGCCAGCACAAATAGCGGACCCATAAGCCATTAGCAATTCATAGCTTTGCTATTTATGACATCCATTTTAAAAGTATTTTTTGTTATTTAACAAGGACTAACTAAATATAGCATTAAGCTTTCAGCAGACAACATGAAAAAGGAAATCTGGTGATTTACACAACTAAAAAAGGCAATGGCTGGAGAGAACCCAAGAAGGCGTGAGACTTCTTGTGTTCTTTGAGCTAAGCCCTGCGGTCCAGATGAGTGAGCTTGCTTACAAATCCTGGTGCCCATTCCATTTCTCATGAGTCTTTGCTATGTCTAGTTCTCAAAAAACAAAGAAACATTCTGTTGCTTGTTTCTCTTATAAACTGATCCAAATGAATTTTCTGGTCTGAATGGAGCCTCTAAAACCACCCAATCCCAAACTCAAAGGCATCCCCCGGACTCTTCTCTTTTCACATTAATTCATGTGGACACCGCTTTCATCATACACAGGCATGTGATCACATCTGATCCCTTCCATTGCCAATGTTACAGCAAAACCCATTGCCACTCAAGCTATTGGCATAGTCTCCCAGCTGCCCCCTCTACATCTGTCTTTGATGGCCACTCCAGTTTGTCCATCCCTCAGTAGCCAACGTGATCCATTAAAAATTTAATGAAATTCTGACCCTTTCTCCATTCTTCTCCAAGCTTCTAGCACCTTCTTGTGTTACACAGAATAGAAGCTGACAGCCTACAAGACCCTTAACAATCTGTCCCAGGACCCAACACTCTATCCCTTCTTCTGTGAACTTCCTCACTCCATGGATGCTTTTGCTGACATATTTGTAATTTCTGGAATATATATAGAAGGATTTCTTCTCCTAACACCTATAGATCCAACTCTCTATTCTGACCTTGGTAGGCAAACACTCTACATGTAAAATTAAAAAAAAAAATCTACTTTAGAACTGTCATTAGAAATTTGTAAGAAAGATGAAAACATTATTGAGTTATGTGTTACTTCTCTGACACAGGACAGTACCTAGCCCATAGTAAGTAATTCACTATTTCTAAAAGGGGAATAATGGCAGTTGAATGGATAGCTTTGGCTACTGAGGGGAATAACTGCTGGCAGTTACATCGAACGGGTTACCTGGAGGGAAAGCTGGGGAAGAAAAAGAACAGGGCTACGAGAGAGAATAAGGAGCCAAGACAAGTTTACTGATAAAGGCTCAAAGTTTAATGGTGGGGGAGTGTCTCCAAATATAAAGACGGAGGGAAAACCCTTCCCCCAAATTCCAGGGTATGCTCAGGGGAACTGGTTTGACTGTTCACTGGGCATTGGTTCCACTGCTCAGGTGGCTGGGCGGGCCACCTGCTCAACAAAGGAATTTGTAGATCTGGTGTTATCTGAAGATCTGAAGAAAGAGGAACTTCACCTTGGTCCGAGTGTTCCACCCCAGGTGGAGGGGATTATAGCTAACACAGGATTTCCCACTCAAAGGCTGGAAGAATTTCACCTTAGTCAATGTCAAGTTCCTGCCAGGTGGCTCTCTACAGAGGGGTAAACAAACTGGACATCAAGGACAGATGCAGAAAGGTCAGCTGGGGGCTGTTCCAATAACTTGAGGAACAGTGGCTTTTGCTACAATGTTGGCAATGGAAGCAGTGAACAATTCAGGCAGGTAGACCTTTTTCTTCTGGTGCCACCCTTGGTATATACTGTTAAGCATGCATAACCTCTTGTTTTCTACATTTGCTCAGGAACTCACTTCATGTAAGCTAGTAAGGATCTCCAATGTTCAGAGATTATTACGTTCCTTGGACCTAGTAGGAAAATTGTATCTGTGATTCTCAAGTTATATAACAGATATGCTGGAAGAAACAAGACAAGTAAGAATAGAAAAGTACCTTAAAAGAGACTCCTGTATTAACCCACCACCGTCAAGGCTCAGGGGACATGAGGGAAGAAGAAAGACATGGAGTGACAGAGCTAGAGGATGGAGAAGGTGCATGAAATACCGTCTTCTAGATATGGCACGCCTCTTGAAATCATGAGCTTACAGCAGCAGTGCTTACATGCAGAAGACCTATACAAGGTCAAACAAGACAAAAATCCCAAGATTGGTGGGGTAGAAGATCTCCAGGCTTTACCTCTTACAGATGAGCTATAGGCTAAAGGTTGCTAAAGGAGAGGAAACCATTGATTATTGAAGACGTGGCTACTGTCAGCATTCGATAGTTCATTGGAGGCCTCGCGCAAGTGGGTAGCACTAACTGGACTATCAAAACAAACCAACAAAATGGCATGAATTTGGGAAGGGGAGCACATTAATAGAGGGGAGATGGGAGGGGCTTAGGAGGGTAGATGGAAAGAACACATGGTCATATTCTATTGTGTACATGTGGAATAAAGATGCCAAAACATACAATGGAGAAAACGTAGCAGCTTGAACAGACGGTTCTGGGAAAGCCAGATGTCTAATGTATAAAATGTCTAATGTAGACCATTATCCATCACCCTGCACAAAAATCAACCCCAAATGGATCAAAGACTTCAGTGTGAACCCTGAAATGCTAACAGCAAACAGACCGTTCTCTACAAGGTACAAGTATAGGAAAGGCCTTTCCAAATAGAACTCCATTTCCTAGAAATTAAAGCCAATGACTTCAAGTGAAATTTTATAAAGCAATCCAGCGAGGACACCTACAGAGTGGGAGACTCTTCTCCAGCTGTTCATCTGACAGACAACTAATATTCAAATTATATATTTAAAAACTCAAAAAACAGTAATGAAAACAAACAACTCACTAAAAAAAGAACTATGAATTGGAACTGATAATTCTCAAAAGAAGGAATAGAAATGGCTAAGAAATACCTTAAAATTGTTCTTCATCCTTAGCAATTAAGGAAATGCAAATGATTACAACTCTGAGACTTCATCTTCTTTAATCACAATGCCAAAGATCAACAAAATACCAACAGCCAATGCTCGAGAGGTTGTGGAAAAAGGGGCCCCTCACTCACTGTTGGTGGAATTGTAAACTACTGAAGCCACTCTGAAAATCAGGGTGGAGGAATCTCAGAAAGCTAAAATGAATATATCATATGACTACTTCTTAGCCTAGGCCCGAAGGACTCAGCATCCTCCTCCACAGACGCTTGTGATGCACACTCACTGGCAAATGGAAAGCAACTTAAATGTCCTTCCGCTAACAAAGAGCTAATGAGAATGTGGTGCACACACACAGGTGAACATGATTCCACTGTAAATAAAAAGATTATTTTCAGGTCAGTGGATGGAAACTAGGAAAACATTGTATTTTGTGAAATAAGCCCTACCCAGGCAGACAAATGCCACATGCATGCTCTCACTTTTAGATCCTAGCTCCAAATCTTTAAAAGTGAGTTTATAACTTAGAATAAACACAGAAACTAGGAAAGCAAGATGGGATGTGTTGGAGACAGCTTTACAGATACAGATAACAGAACACAAGTGTTATGAAGAGAAAATGGGGATGAGGCTTTAAGTGGGGGCGGGAGACAATACAGACAGAGAGGGAGGGAGAAGGGGAAATAACACTAAGGATATTTAAAATAGCTAAAATTACATATAACACACATATGCATATATCTAGTAAGTAAAATCATACTACTTGGAATGATAATGCACCCCTATCTTAGTCAGGGTTTCTATTGCTGCACAAAACATCATGACAAAGAAGCAAGTTGAGGAGGAAAGGGTTTATTCAGCTTACACTTCCAAATTGCTGTTCATCACCAAAGGAGATCAGGACTGGAACTCAAGCAGTTCAGGATACAGGAGCTGATGCAGAGGCCATGGAAAGATGTTTCTTACTGGCTTGCTTCCCTTGACTTGCTCAGCTTGCTTTCTTATAGAGCCCAAGACTACCAGCTCAGGGATGTCACCACCCACAGTGGGCCCTCCCACCCTTGATCACTAATTGAGAAAATGCCTTACAGCTGGATCTTATGGAGGCACTTCCTCAACTGAAGCTCCTTGCTCTGTGATAACTCCAGCCTGCGTCAAGCTGACACACAAAACCAGCCAATAAAACCCCCAAAAGTCATAAACAATCTAACACACACACACACACACACACACACACACAAACACATACCAGGTATGAAAAAATTCCTTTCCAGTTGTTGGTGAGGGGAGTTCAAGAGACTCCCAAAACAATAAAGGCTATTGTGGTCTCTCTGAGGTTAATGGTAAGTCCCTAGTGCTGAAGATACCATACATTTTGGATACAGGACTTGGAGTATTTGAGCTGAATTGATGCTAATTCTTCTCCCTGAAGAGTAGCTTTTATGGTATTGGTAGGTGATATGCAAGGTGCCATGGAGGAAAGCAATTAATAATCCCACACAGCTGTCTGATTGGACTTAAGGCCCATTCAACAGGAGAGAATTCATGCCTGCTACTATGGACCTAGCCAATCACCAGTGGCTAGAACTCACTATTGTCACCCAATGAGGAGAACATACTGCTTCCACTTTCCTAAACCAGCGTGATTCTTAACTACATTCTAAGAACTTATCCTTGTATTCACAGATAAGGGTAGCTTTTACCTCTCAGCAAAGAGGCTCCCCTTTACAGCAGAAAGGGATCATTACAGAACACAACTAAACAAAATGACAGAGGAGGGGGTGCTCAGCCCCAGTTGATGTATCTACAGGACAACTACTACACATAAGGCTGAAGGAACATCTCAGAAGAGGGAGCAGAGAGACAGTAAGATCCAGTGGACCAAAGAAACTGCTGTAAGACTGTGTCTTCTAGATGTAACAGAGAAACTATTCCCATGAGTCTCAATAGTATGGTTGCTTAAACAAGAACTGGACAATGACTCCTCCAGTTAACATGCTAATGTGGATGGGAGAAATTTAATAGGGCCCTACTTATAGATGAAGAGCTACAGGTAATTAAATATACATTTTAAAAATATATATATATAAATATATATTATATAAAATTTAACTATATAAGTATTATATATACATATATATGTGTATTTATAATTGGAATTAAACCCAAATCTTTTCTGGTGCTAGCCAAGATTCCTAGACCATGGTATTTGTTTATAAACATTTTCCTGGTTTGGGGAGGAGGACAGTATTTTATGTATTCCAGGATGGCCTTTATGCTGTGTGGCTGAGAATGACTTTTAACCTTCTGATCCTCCTTTTTCCTGATTACTGAGATTACAAGCATGTAAAACTCATCAGGTTTCAGGGTGTGTGTGTGTGTGTGTGTGTGTGTGTGTGTGTGTATGATGTGTGATGTGTGTGTGTAGTGTATGTATGTGTGTGTATGTGTGGTGTGTGTGTGTGTGTGTGTGTGTGTGTATGTGTGTGTATGTGTGTATATGTGGTGTGTGTGTGTGTGTGTGTGTGTGTGTGTGTGTTAAAAGAAAAAAAAAGGCCATGAATTTGGGAAGGATTTGGGGAGGGCAGGTTGGAAGGGATTGAGGAAGGAGAGGGAAAGATGATATAATTATATTTTAATTGAATAAATAATGAAATAAAATGACCAAAAAAAAACCCACAAAAATTTAAATCAGCTCTGTCTCTGGGAGAGGAAGAAAATGTCAGCCAGAGGCAAGCACTGTGAGGACAGTGCATGGCAGTGCTGCTCCCCGGGAATGGCTGCCCATCCCCCAACGCTCTTAACATCCCAGGTGAGAGTTCAAGTCTGCCTTGAGAGGAAGAGTCTGAGCACAGAACTTGCCGGCCTCAGAGCAACCTGCCTGTACACAGCTCCAAGTGAGTCTCAGTTTGAAAATCCCATGGGACCAAGGAGGAAACAGACATAGCAGTTTACACAGGCAGAAAGGGAATGAGGGGTGGGAGGGCTAAGATCAGACAGTGTGAAAAGACTTGAAACATGACTCTGAAATCCACTAGCATGTAGTCTAACTTTAAGAGGGATAGGACGCCGCTGCAAGGCTTATGCAGGAAGCCAGGTGACCTCCAGCATTCAAAGCCTCCCCATCAGTCCATGGACGAGCAGGGTCTCGAGAAGGTTGATTCAGCAATATTGGGGAGACAGGACAGAGAAGCCATGGAGAGGAGCTGCTTGGGGCTCTGGCTGAGCACAATCAGTGGGATGCAAAGACGGAAGTAAGGGACAAAAGGGCGCTGGGACCAGAGCTCCCTGGACTGGTCACTGAGCTTGCTGAAGGTCCCATTGCTGTCATCTGACAGGAACAGAACAGATTTTCCCTGTAGAGAGAATGGTTCTTACTTTAAATGATGTCATTGAAGAAATGGCAGGTAATTTTAGTGTATCTCTCTTGTTGCCCTGATATAAGCCCCACCGTGACAGAGTCTTGGAATAACTGTTAAGCTCTACCATACATTTCTTCCAAGGTAGAGACCTGCATTGCCTTTCTTCAGATCATATACATTCTACCAGCAAATGGGCTGCCCAGCAGGACATTGTGTCCTTAAATCAGTGTTTCTCAACCTATGGTTTGTGATCCCTTTAGTCCCGCATGTCAGATATTTACATTAGAATTCATAACAATAGCAATTAACAGTTATAAAGTAGCAACAATAATAATTTTATGGTTGGGGGGGTCACAACAAGATGAAGAACTGTATTAAAGGGTTGTGGCATTAGGGAGGTGGAGAACCACTGGACTAGAGCCTGATTAAACAATACAATTATTGGGTAAATGGAGAGAAAGAGTATTTTTCTAAATTACCATTTCTAATGATAATAACTTATAGTATTTGGAAGTCAGTGGTCTCATCAAGGGCCACCTCCCAAAATAGCTATTCAGAATCTTTCTGTGCTTCGAGCATTCTTTCTACTCGAAGAACACAAACCACTGGCCCTTGGAAAGAAAACAACATATCTCACCTGCCCCTGCCTCCTCATATCCTGTGCTTATGGGCAAAGAGGAAAAAGAACAGTTACAGGATTGGGGCCACATGTTTATCATCTTCATTAGCCCACAACACACATACACACACACACACACACACACAAATAGGAAGGAAAAGACATACACAGGAAAGCAATTAACTTAGCAATTGATGCTATTTCAGAACCTCCCATTGGCCACTGTGTCACAAAGTCTCCAATCCCGGTTCTTAGCCAGCAGCAAATGGCAGTGCACCCATTTGAAGGTATTCATTACAAACTAACTAGAGAGAACTTGTTCCTGCTCTGTTATTCATGAACTTGATCTGCCTCAGGAGGATGGCGATATTAAAGTCCATTCCCAAGAGAAATGCGGAGGGGAACCAAAGCTGCCGCCAAGTCTAACTCTGCTCGTGTGCACTCCAAATACACACCCAGCCTCGGCCACAGAGCACCGAGCTCCAACTGCCAGGCTGATCACCCAAACAACTAAGAGCATGCTGGGAAGACCGCAGTGAAAATTATGGGAACCCGCAGTAGAACCTCCGAGCCATAAAGCCTGAATCTAAAAGCAGAGCTGTACCTATCAAAATGAAGGATGAGAAGCAGATAAGAAAATAATGAGAAGCAGATGGCAAAGATATTTTCCGCTGATGCCATGCCCTTCTGAAAAAGGTTTGAGTTTGTATGTTCTGAAAACATTTGTGTGCAGAGGCCTATGAGCATTTCACTATGCATTTGTCTCTGTATCTCTCTGTCTCTGTGTCTCTCTGTCTCTGTGTCTCTCTCCTTCTCCCTCTGTCCTCTTTCCCCCTCCTTCTCTCTCTCTCTGTCTCTGTCTCTGTCTCTCTCTGTCCCTCCCTCCCTCCCTCTCTCTCTCTCTCTCTCTCTCTCTCTCTCTCTCTCTCCCTCTCCCTCTTCCTCTCTCTCTCCTTCTCACCCCCACCTCCCACCCCCGACTTAATAGTTGTGTGTGATATATTGAGAGGAACAGTCAGTTTGCTTGTGTGTCATGGAGCACTCCGTTATCCTGAAGCACCCAGAGTACGTCAGTTCCCTAGACTGTGCTTGGGCAGGCAGGGAAAGGCCCAAGAGATCCTCTGCTTCCTCGCTCTGTGGGAGGTGAGATTTGATGTTCACGGACCACCTGCCACAGAGACCCTTTCTTCCTCCAGAATTAAATTTGCCAAGTGATAATAGGCAAGTCACATTAACACAAAAGAAAACATACTTTAGCCCATCACAAGATCTGGTTTCCTTACCCTATCTCTGAATAAAATCTGGTTTTTGAAACAGCTTATTTTAAATCGGGACAATTTTATCTCGACTATGGGATTTATTTGTCAGAAAACCCTGCCTTCTTGGTCGGGGGAGGGACATGTGTTTTAGATGGCTTGTTTCACTGAGAAATTGCCGTCCACTGGACAATGAAGGTGGACCCAGCTCACATAGGTACCAATGTCGCAGGATAAGAAAACACAAAGAAAATGGAGCTCAGAACTAAATGAGAGATTATGACCTAGCTCTGATATACACTATGTCCAAGAGGTTGGTAACGCATTCACTCCGATGACATAGCAGGATTCCCGCTATCTACTTCCCGCGAACGCCATGGATGGAATAAGCCATTAGCATTCCGGGCTGGGTCAGGCAAGGAGAAGGCAGCTGGCGCAGGTCCACCTCCAGCCCCGCTTTCTCTCCGCTGCTTCCCTGCACTGGGCACTCTCCCAGGCTCTAGACACTAGGATAACTGATGGCCTCTCTTACTTCCCTCCACATGGAGAGGATCTCGGTTAATAGGACGAGAATCAGGGTCAGTGTGACCTTCAGCTATCTCCGTGTTATGTGACAAAAGGAACTGACTCAGTGAACTAGCTGTCTGACTTGATTTCCAGACCTCAGTCATCAGGTAGCTGCCAAACTGCACTTAGGCCTGCTCGCCCCAAAATATCAGCTCTTTTCTAGTCGTACCAGACTTTCCTTTGGTGAGCTCTTTGGAGACAGAAATGTTTTTAAGGACACACCCAAATTATTCCTTGAGCCAAAACCCCTCATATGGCTCTGGAGAAGAGGAAGGGCTCTCTTCCTGAATCCAAGCAGGGTTGGGCTTCCTTCTAGAAGGATGACAGAAATATAAATTATCTTGCCTCTTGAAATTCATCGTATAGGAAACCAAACGACCCATGCAAAGCCAAAATACAAATACCTGGGCTTGGAGAGTAGGGCAAATTAAATGAAGCCAGCCAGCAAAGAGGATTGTGGTGTTTACATGTGAGCTTGATTTAAAAGAGAGACCCTCTCCCTTGATAAAGGTAAAATGCAGCTACTTAGGGAGAGACCTCATGTGAGATTAACATTTTAAAGCACAGTATATAAACAGGTTGTGGCTAACATACTTTGAGAGAATATAGAAAGTACTCCATGTGGGGTTCCCGCTATAATGGGAAAACGTGAGGTTTAAATAGTCAGCATTTCTAAGTGTTTTTTGCATTACCTGAAAGTACACCACAAATTGGCCCTGTTTGTAACATGCTCTCATCCCCACCGCAACAGCACATTCTTTGTGGTGTGTGGAACGCTGCCCCCAGTGCAAACCAGAGACCACCATGCAAGACTGAGAACCCCCTTTTTGGTAGTATTAATCATCTGGTGTCAGGCTGCCTTTGTGACTGTGCTCAAAGGAAGCCAGGGCAGTTTCAGAAATTTTACAGACTATTACTTATTCCTGGGAAATTATAATTTGTTTATTAAGAGGGATTGGAACAAGGCCACCTACAGCAGATGCTTTAGCAGAGAGGGATGGGACAGCTCTGCATAGTGTCCACGGAGAATCTGGGTAAGACCCACTGGGGTTTAGTGACCTAATCTAGTAAGTTCAGCCAATAGCACAGCTTGGAAAGAACCAAACACCAATTTCTTGGCGGACAAATGAAGCATAATTAAGACAGCTCAGCAAGGTCCTGCATACTTCAATTGTCCCCGGGCTTCTATTACTATCACTAACAAACATTCAGAAGATATTCTTTAATTATGCATTTAAGGAGCACAGGTACTTACTATTAACTAATCTGGTTCCAAGTCTATCCCATCATGTCTGTCTCTAAAAGACTTTTAAGTCCCTAAGAATGGAAACAGGTAAGATCCATTTGTGTAATGAATTTGAGTCATTATTGTAATGAAGGGACCAGGAGAGTCAGATGGACAACGGGGACTCAAAAAGGTCTAGCTCTAGCCAGAGTGTGGATTGCAGTGCTGCCCACCCACTATGTATCTCACAGGCCCGAAGCAAGAGCAAGGCTAGTGGGTCCTTCCCACTCAATCTGTAGAGCCCTGTTGGGTCAGTGGTGGCTTCCAGTCTAGTGAAGCGTTCCTTAATCTAGTCCTCAGCTTGTGAGGGAATGGGCTGCCTTCACCCATGCAACCAAAAGTGTGGGTGTAGCCATGTTCATTCACTATAACTTCCGTGGGTTATATGTGCATTGTGAGTCATGGAACATAGCAGTCAACTTAGAAGTATGTTTGTGGGTGTGTTGAGAGCCTGTGGGTATACATCTCCATCCTGAGTACATAGTACATCACACACACACACACACACACACACACACACACACACACACACATATATATAACACAACACAGACACACACACACAAGGAAGGAGGAAGGGACAGAGAGAGAAACAGAGACAGAGACAGAGACAGAGACAGAGACAGAGGAAGAGACAGATGGGGGAGAAACCCAAGTGATGACACACTTGGGTGAAGAAAAATGTATAGAATTTGGGCTTGATTCTCCTGGTTTTCTTACTATATTAACCATGTGACCCAAATACAAAACTATCTGTTGATGTTTTGTTTGTTCTCTTCATTTATAAAAATAAAGGCCCATAACCAGGTTCACTCTATTGTCTTTTTTTTTTCCAGTTTAATACTAACAAACACGTTTCCCTACTTGGGCTGGCACAGTTACCCCCTCCACACAGCTCACACAGTGGTGAACTAGCTTGAGCAGCGTCTGAGTCTATTTCTTACTCACTGAGCTCTTTTAAGCCTTCTCCTCCTGACTTGATTAGCTTTCATTGTCAACTCGACATGGCCTAGAGTCATCTTAAAGGAGAAGCCTGGAGTGCCTGTGGGCACGTCTGTGAGGGATGATCCTGATTATGAACTGATGCAGGAGGGCCCAGCCCATTATGGGTGGCAACATCCCTGAGCAAGTGATCCTAGGTATATAAGAAAGCTATCCCAGCGTGAGTAGATAAGTGAGTCCAAAAGAAAGCAAACAAGTAGTTTTCCTCAGCTGTTTCTTGGGAATTCCTGCCCTGACTTTCCTTAACAATGGACTTGTAATTGTGAGCTGAGTAAACCCTGCCCTCCACATTGTTCTTCTGGCCTTGATTTTTACAGCCCGGAAAAGAAACTAGAGCAAGTCCTCCACTCAATAGCTAATTGCTTTTTAGACTCCCATCATCCAGATGGATTCCATACTATGACATTTGCATGGCCATGCGAGAATGGGTAAAGAAATGCATGTGGTCTATAAGACTCCAGGAGTCTATAACATTCTCAAGGAACACTGTGGTCCTAGGTGAAAATCCCGTGATGGTACATACAGGACCCAGGGTATGGATTTTATCCCTGTATGGCTCCTGATAGGACTCCTCTCCCTCCTCCTTGTAGCAGTGAGTACTTTCTCTTAGATCATAAGTGTACACACAAGTCCTCCTGACCCATGGAGCCCAACTCTACTTTCCAGAAAGAGGTGTCTATCCATTTCCATTCTCCTAAAACCTTCCTCCTCCAAGCTGCCACTCTAGTGGGCCACAGCGGGCACCGGTGGGCCTGTGTTCCCCAGCTTCTGAGACTCTTAATACAAGGCTTCTACCGTGTCCAACTAGCTTCCAAAGAGAAATGAGCTGTCTTTCCTGTTATTCTCATTCTTTAAAAAGAAATGCATTTATTTTAATTTTTAAAGACTTTGTTTTTATTTTTAATTTATGTGTATGTTCCGAGAGGGTGTGTGTGAATGCAGTGCTCACAGGGGCTAGAAGAGTGTGTCAGATCCCCCAGGACCAGAGTTACTGTGGTTGTGAGCCAGCAAATGTGGGCGCTGAGAACGCCATCCTCCGCAGCAGCCATCAGTGGTGATAACCGCGGAGCCATCTCTCCAGCCTGTTCTTCATTCTTCTCACGCTTGATCAGCCACACGCTCTCCCTCAGTGGGTTTCTTCTTGCTTTCCCTTAATCTCCTTTGCATTAAGAAGCCAAGAAGCTTCCCTCTCTCTCTCTCTCTCTCTCTCTCTCTCTCTCTCTCTCTCTCTCTCTCCCCCCCCTCGGAACTGAACTTGCCCGTTTGTTCCATCCACACTCTTCGCTTTACCAAGATCTTTCAAGATGTTGGAATTCTGAGTAGTTTGTATGCTTTGCCAAGGTAACTCTGGGCCTGCAACAAAGAGGAGCGAGCTTCAGAATGACAATGGATAGGCCTGTGGTCACCACTATCCGGGTTTCTTTATTCCCCTTGCCAGGAAGCCCCCGGGGTTATTAAGATTCTGTGATAAGCAATCTAAAGAATTCACGGAGATGTGGAACTGAGGAGATACAAGATTCTTTTGCTTGTTTGTTTGTGTTTTTTTATTTGTTTGTTTGTTTATATGTATTTACTTTGCATCTCTATCGATCGAGTCCCCTCCCTCCTCTCATCCCTGTCACATTATCACAAACCCCTCCCCCAGTTCCCCTTCTCTTCAGAGAAGGGAAAGAAGCCCCTTTGAGTACCAAAGTGCCTTGGTATATCAAGTCACAGCAGGACTTAGTACATCCTTTCCCACAGGGGCCCAGCAAGGCAGTCCTTTGGATTGGAATCCAAAGGCAGGCAACAGAGTCAGAGACAGCCCCCCCCCCCGTTCCATTTATTGGGGGACCCACATGAAGATCAAACTGCACATCTGCTACAAATATGTTGGAAGCCTAGGGTTTCTTTAATAATGAAAAAAGAAATCTTGGGAAGCAGAGTTGCTGGCCCAGGGGCATCATTGTCTTGTTGGACCTGAATGCTGACATGGATCTTAGAGACAGATGCCTGTCACCCGACTTCAAGACATGTCCCTCCTTTGGAGATTTATCTGGCTCTCCAAGTTTCCAGAAGTTGATTTAGAGTTTGGGGTACCATCGGGGTGCAGGGTTTAGGTTCCCATGTGCTTTGAAGCCGTTGCTCAGATCAACAGCTTTCAGGTCCCTTCCTTCTCCAGCATCCAGGGACAAAGCAAGAGACGGTCCTGTCCGCTGCAAAGAGCATCCAGCTAATGAGCACACAATTAAGTGTCTCAGGTGATGTGAGATTGGAGCCGCATAACGGCGCATTGTTTTTCTTCTCTGTTCCATAAACCGGGACTTCAAAGCCACATGATGTCATACCAAGCATGAAAGAAAGCTCTGTTCAAAAAGCGGGTTTCATTAGAACCTCCGCCATGGGTGAGCCCAGTGCCAAGAGTAACCGAGCAGCCGAAGGAAGGCCCTGTCCTCACTGTCCTTTAATATACGTGTAGAGCCCACCCTGTGCAGAGAGATGGGGGGCACTCACACAGCCCCTTCCCAACTGGACACTGTGGCAAGGACTGGCAAGGCCCATATCTTTTCCACTGAAGTATAAAAATGCCACGAATGAGAAAACTAATTAGAGGAGAGGCCATGGATCTGAGGGGGAGTGAGAGAAGGGGGACACAGGAGAGGGTTCTGATTATATTTTAATTTTTAAAAAGGAAAAGGAAAAAGTTGCAAGCACATGGGCACCTATAAACCTCGGTGTTTGATTAGTGTTAAGTTCTTGCTGCCTCTTTCTACTCTATGTTGAGACAGTCCTTGGAGAGTTAAAAGGATGATAATTTTCTCCCATCTATCTCCTTGACAATTCAACTACTACTCCCCTCCCACACCCAGTCTAATCCACAGCAAGTATTTTGCCAACCCCCCCCCCCAAAAAAAAAGCCTTAGAAGGCAGAGCCAAACTGTATCCTTCAAGGAAGCAGACTAGTGAGATTAGCCATCTAGGTGAGCTCTGTGGTTTACTGAGAGGCGATGCCTCAGAGAATGAGGTGAACAGTAATGAATATTTCTAACATGGACCTTAATTCTCTACATGTACACACACACACACACACACACACACACACACAAGTGCATACACGTGTACATGTGTACATGCATGTGTCCAGGCACACCACACATGTAAAAGAAATATGTGTAGATCAGTCTTTAGCATTGAATTAGGAGATTTAGTACAAAAATATTGTCCTCCTAAGGTTAATACATTGTCACCTTTAGAAAGATTTCAACACTCAGGAGTAAGGGGCAGGCAGATCTTTGGAAGTTCAAGGCCAGTAAGGGTTCTGTGGTTTTTAAAGTATCAGTAAAGTGGCCTGGAACTATAATAAAGGCATAATTGGCCTGGGAGATGGCTCAGTTAGTAATAGCTATGACTATGAGAGCCTGGGGATCTGATTTCAAATCCCCAAGTAAAAGCCAGACATGGCTGCACATGCCTGTTACCTCGGCAACAGAAGGTAAAGACAGACAGATCCTGGAAGCTCACTGGCAGCTTAACAGAGACAACGGGCTTCGTGTTCAGTGAGAGACTGTGGGAAGCGATAGAGGAAGGCACCTGAAACCTCTCTGCCTTCCAAATGTGTGTACACAGATACATGAACACATACGTGCATATACCACACACATGCCACACATGCCATATGCACACACACCCAGCTAGTTAGTACATCTTATTTACCCATTTAACTTTGTCTTTCTAAAGGCATCATTGTATGAGAAAAATAAAACTTCACAGAGTCATTTCCAGAAATAGTCCCTTTTATGACTTTTCAAGTTTCAGGCATAAATTTTGTTCATTACCAGCTTATATGTAAACAGAGATGAGTTTACCCATGAAAACTTACGTCCTACACCCTGAAGCGTGAGAGTTGCCGACGTGGTAGCACACATGGAACATAGTCTTGGTCTATCACTGCTTTTGTGATTTTATCCTTGGCACCGCTCTTGTCCATGTGGCCCCGTGAGCAGACACCTCCACTCCTCGGGTCCTGTTCCGGGCCTTCCTACCTAGCAGCCGGGCTTCTGAAACTGTAGGCTCTCCCTTTTGATATTTGTCATATAGTTGTGAGCCATGCCCTACCACCAGCTACTCGTTGGGTCAGGCTGGACTTGCTAGAGCTTCCAAGGACTTCCGGGTTCACCTTGCATAGTGCACATCCAGTTCCTTCCCACGGAACTGGATCAACAGGATCACATTGTTTTAGCACCACAAAATCCATCATGTATATTATTATTGTTGGGGGAGAGGGCCTTTTTTTTTTTTTTTTTTTTTTTTATGCATGTCACCTCCTGGGTATTCTAAGCTCTCTGACCCATCTGACTCAGATGTCCTTCTTCTTTATAAATGCGCAGCCCTAACTCTTTTTCATTCTTATTTAAACCCTTTGTTCTTCTACCTCAAACAGGTTAGGTAAGGATACATTCATCTTGTAGAAAAGGGGATGAGGTGAGTCAGGGCTGGTTGCCCTGCTGCTTAAGGTACCTAACTACTATTGAAAGACCACAGGGCTGAGTTCTAAAGGCAGAGTACACAGTCTTTGTTACTGGGTTTCTTCTGGGCAATCCCTCCCTTTTTTCCAGACAATGTCTGGCTCTGGTCTCAGCCCAGCTGGCAGGGACGTGGGAGTGCAGGGAGGTGGGAAAAGCCTGCCGATATTTCATATGCCCCTCTGCTACATTAGTTTTATATGACATACACCCTAGGTGTGACCTACAGTGTTCCAGTTTTCATTAAAACTTGCCTGCCTCTCAGTCTGATTACATTTGGCCCTGAGTCATCTTCCAGGCACGGGTGTTGTGGGCACAAGCTATCTGAGCACATTAAAGCTGGCTGGGAAGCAACAGGCCCAGGCCACACACCCCTGGCCTGAGGCAAACTACTTAGCTCCCCCCCAGAGTCTCAGAAACCCAAGCTTTCCTGCACAGCAGGGGAGCAAGGACAGAGAGCTGGAGCCAAGTAGGAGGTTGGGTCTCCCCACGGCCTGTCCACATCAGGATGGAAACCCTGCCAGGATCAACAGTGTGGCTCCTGGCAAAAGCCCTGCTCAGTTCCCTCGGCTTTGGTCACCAAGTGGCTTGTGCTTTTTCTGAGGTGTGGGTTTAAAAACTGATCTCCTGAGGCCTGGCACATAGCTGAAGTTCTTACAGAAGAGATGGGAAACTGACGCCTTTCTACTAGGGGCTTAGGAAAACAGAGTCGCCCATTGCTCCTGGGAAGGATTCTGAGATAACTCACACACCTGTGCATCTGTCTCCACACATAACAGTCAGGGATGTGGAATGAGTCTTGGCAGTGTCTGCTCTGGATGGTCTCTCTAGGACCTCCCAAATGAAACCGCTCACCCCACTTACGCCCACTGCAGAGCTGCCCCGGTGATGCCCGCCTTTCCACTCATCGTTTCTGTTGTGCAGTCTGCTTCCTTCTAAGCTAGAAAAGACATTGTGGGCAGGATTGCTCTGGGCTTAGAAAATCTAAATAAATAATGATCTAGGACTATCTGACCTGATGGAAATACAGGTATAGTATCTTGCACAGATGACACAAATCGATTTTCATAATTTTTATTACAATAGTTTGAGTTTATAGTTCATTGCTCCATTTTATGATCGATATTGGTTCTGGTTGAAGGAAAAAAAAGGGAGAGAGCTAGAGAGTCAGCTCAGGAGTCACGTGCAGATTATGTTTCTGTGGAGGGATGGAGTTTGGTTCCCAGCACTCACAACCACCTGTAACTCCCACTCCAGGGGATCTGCTGGCCATTTCTGCTTTCTACTGATACCTGCATCCACGAGTGCATACGTATACACAGATGCATGGGGTAGAAAGAACTTGACCCTGAAGAACTGTCACCTCCTTTCCATTGAAATATGACCATTGAAATCTGCGCCTCCCTCTGACAGCTTTGCAGGAAGATTCCAGAGCCCGCCCTTGCTTCTTCACTGGGTCTCACTGAGTCTGTCAGGTCACGATGCTATTGTATCAACCCCAGGTTCTGGTGTTGCCCTTAACAACTCTGTTAAATCTAAGGGCTGGAGAGATGGTTCAGTAGGTAAGAGCACTTGTTCTTCCAGAGGATCTGGGTTTGATTCCCAGGACTCACATGATGGCTCATAACCATCTGTAACTGCAGTTTCAAGAGCCAATGCTCTCTTCCTGGCTTCAAGGGCACTCTATGCACATGGTGCACAGACATACACGCAGCCAAACATAAAATAAACATAAAGGTTAAATTTAAAAACAAAGACTTGGAATTGAAAAAAAGTAACAGAAAAGAAAAGGAAAGGAAAAGAAAAAGAAAAAAAGAAAGCTCAGACATCATGGCTTACAGCTCTCAGGTCTGGATTAGTCATGGCTATCTTGGGCAGGCATGCATAGGAAGGGAATTAGACCCTTGAAGCAGGATAAGGGGAGGCTAGTGGGCAGTCTTCTGTGCTATGGTGGATTTAAGGGTGCCTCCTACCCACCCTCTGCACCAGGGTACTTTGGGGGACATGGCGATATTTTGAGATCCGGCAGCATGCGTCACACTGGGTAAGGTCATCTGTTCTGAGAGCCTTGTCTGTAGCGCACAGCGGAGGAAGCTGAGTATAATGGAAGAAAGACAGTGAAACCTTAGACTGGAGAGGCCGTGGCTGTCGTATTATGAGAATAAACAATTCCAGGAGCATCCTGTATCCAGTTGAGCAGCAGAGTGTGATAGGCCACTGTGGATGCTGCCTGACCTTTTCTTTAAAAAAGAGACAATAGTTCAAAATGGCCTCCAGTGGCCAACCTTCCCATCTTTGCTTCCTGAGCACTGGGATTCCAGGGGTGCTCCCCCACTCTTAGCTCTTAGTTCCTTTCCTCCCACCATCACAGCTGAATCTTGGGAGACACCCCGCCATCACAGCTGAATCTTGGTAACCCAACATCAAAACTGCAGTGTGACTGTAACCCATGTTTCCCATAACTCAGATATTAATGTCTGT
Source organism: Apodemus agrarius (assembly GCA_964023405.1). Lineage (NCBI taxonomy): Eukaryota > Metazoa > Chordata > Mammalia > Rodentia > Muridae > Apodemus > Apodemus agrarius. The sequence goes on along the minus strand of OZ030021.1, from coordinate 47,857,275 downwards.
AGCACCAGGGCTTTGCCTTATGGTAATGTCAATCTTTCTAAATGGCCACAATTTTCTCCTAAAATACTGGAGCTACCATTCAGGGTTCTGTCCGCCTGGGCCTGAGCCATGCAGTCTAAGCCTATGAACCTGCCTCCCACCTCTGCGGGGAACGCTCTCTCAGCTCTTCTCGCACCCTTCCTATCCTGTCCTTCCATCTGTCTCCTGTTGTGACCTCCTCTTTTGCAGAGAAGCCAAGTTTTAAAGACACTTTGAAACTTTATAGACATTTGAGACTCCAAAGGGGACCTTAGCCAAGCCTGTGTTCTCTGCGCTGGGCCCTGGCCAGCCTTGCCTGTCTCCCTCTCTGCAGAATGGAAATTCTATGGGGTAAAAAGAACTTGACCCCAAGGAACTTAACCTCCTTTCCATAGAAAGATGACCATGCTGCCCCTCCCTCTGAGTGCCTTGCAGGAAGCTTCCAGGGCCTGTCCTTGCTTCTTCACTGGGTCTCACTGAGTCTGTCAGGTCACCATGCTATTGTATCAACCACAGGTTCTGGTGTCGGGTGGGGGAGCAGAACACAGACATGGATCAGGTACCATAGTACTCTGCAGTGGAAACCTGAAGGCTCCAAGAATCCAGATTCATTCTGAGTCTTTAAGAAAGTATATTTGAACCAGGCGGTGGTGGCGCACGCCTTTAATTCCAGCACTTGGGAGGCAGAGGCAGGAGGATTTCTGAGTTCCAGGCCATCCTGGTCTACAGAGTGAGTTCCAGGACAGCCAGAGCTACACAGAGAAACCCTGTCTCGAAAAAAGAAAGAAAAAAAGAAAGAGAGAGAGAGAGAGAGAGGGAGGGAGGGAGGGAGGGAGGGAGGGAGGAAGGAAGGAAGGAAGGAAGAAAGAAAGAAAGAAAGAAAAAAAGAAAGAAAGAAAGAAAGAAAGAAAAAAATAAAGAAAGAAAGAAAGAATATTTGAGACTGGAGAGATGGTTCTGAGGTTAAGGAGACTCTTCTAGAGGTCCTGGGTTCAATTCCAAGCAACCACATGGTGACTTATAACCATCTATAATGAGATCTATTGCCCTCTTCTGGCCTGGAGGCATACCTGCAGGCAGAGCAGGATACACATAATATTTTTTTTTAAATAAAAGGAAAGTATATTTGTTGACCTCAGAAAACAAAGCATTTACCTCTCAGTATCCATTCAACTTTTAGCTTATTTTATAATTTTAAAATAAGGAAATGTTGAGGAGAGTCTCTACGTATAACTGGTGACTGGTGCCCAAAGCGTTCCATTCAAGGGGATAATCTGAGGTTGAGTACCACATTGGGAGTTTTATTCATCTAGATTTGTTCACTCTTGTCTTATAGACTCATGAAGCCCTTGAAGATAAATTGAGAAAGGTGTTAGCACTTTGATTGGCTTGGAGGGTCAAGAGTCTTCCTGGGGCAGCAACCCTGTGGCGTTGTGTGTCTTCTACAGCTCTTCAAACCCATGCTGTCCAGATGTTTGCAGACTTCTGTATCCCTCAAACTCAAGTTCTTGGAGCCAACAAAACTCTAAAGCTTTTCAAGAGCTTCTTTCATCTTTCACCCACTGCTCTTAAGCAACTTCACAAGTGTGTGCTTGAAGAATTCCTAGATTATTGACAGTGGGGAATGTTGGGCGGCTGTACTGAGTTCTTTGGTTTCCAAAGATACATGGATGAGTTTCCTTGTATTGCCGCCCCTCCTCCTCCTGTGGAAGGGAGGCCTGCTGGTTCCTACTGGCACACACCGCTGTGCACTCACAATAAAAAGTCATTTGCCCGCAAGAAGATGCTGCTACAAAAGAAGTGTTTCTCTGACAGGAATTTACAGTTAAGGGATGCGTATTAAGCAAAGCTCTGTGGTGCATACCGGTAATTCTAGACACGTGAGAGGCTGAGGTAGGAGAGCCTGTTGACTTAGGAGTTTAAGACCAGCCTGGAGAATGGTTTAAAAAGTGACCATTAATTCTCATATGGTGCAAGTTTCTAAGAATTAATTTTCAGACTGCAAATATGATTTAAATTTACAATAACATCTTAAAAACAATAGACTGTACAATGTATGCACCATTATTGTACATTGTACATACACACATATATGCACACACATACATTCGATATGTTATTTTGGGTAGGGTATAGAAGGTTTCCTTCTTCTTTGTGAAATTTGTGTGCTTTGTACGTAGACTGAAATTCCTTCTGAAATGGTGAGCTGCCTTTAGCAAAATATAATAAATTATCTATGTAATCTGAGGGCAGTAAACAGGCCACTGACTGAAACCCCAGAGGAAGGGCTTGAACACTCTGAAAGTCAGTGACCTTATCTGTAAAATGGGGATAATAGTTCCTACTGCGTGATGTCAGGCATTGGGACTCACCGGGCACAGAACCTGGCTCATCGTAAACGCGAGTCGAAAATAGTACTCACTTTGCTGTGATTATTAGTTTCCCAAATTTGCTGCTCTTGAAACTCTTTTGTTTTTTATTTCTTGTTTGCTGTCTTTCCCTCTCCCTGTCCCCAATGCAAAATCTGGAGCAGTTTTTCAAAAGAAGTGTTTCACAGACCTTAGCTCTCTTTTCTGCCTCCTCGGTTGAGTTCATCAGATAAAGCAAATGCCGTTAGTTAGCTCGAGAGTCCACAGCTGCCTCAACGCTACAGAAAAGCGGGGTGAGGGCTCATGGGAAGCACGGGCGGATTCCTCCGCTTTCCGTGGGACCCAGTTTAAATTTTTCCAACCCAATAGAATGGATATTTAGCCAGACACTGTGCTTGCTCAACAGCTCGAGCGGCTGTTTCCCCAAAGACAGGAGTAACACTGCCATCTACTGTTCACATGAGCGGTTGCCGAGCAGAGACGGCTTTTTTTCCCCCTCCCTATAAAACCGATAATTCCAATTCTATTTGTCTTCCAGAGTAAGTCCTGCTGTACAGACTCTCAGTGCTTACAAATTCCATGCAACTCCCTCAATTGGATCCACATTAAGCATAGACCCTGATTCCCTTTGGTCAAATTTCTCCCAAGTTGTCTTGTCTAAAGTGTATTTAACCTCATACCTGCCTTTAACTTCAGTGCACTTTGTAACGAGGCCATTTGTATGTGTTTTGTTGCCTCTACTCTGCAGGTTGGGGAGTCATAGGGTGTCGGGGAGGTGTAGTGAGAGATACTGAGGAGCGAACACTGGTGACCCTAGCTCAAAAGGGAATTGTAATTTTTTTTTTTTTTTAAGACAGGGTTTCTCTGTGTAGCCCTGGCTGTCCCGGAACTCACTCTGTAGACCAGGCTGGCCTCGAACTCAGAAATCCACCTGCCTCTGCCTCCCAGAGTGCTGGGATTACAGGCGTGTGCCACCACCGCCCGGCTGTCATTCTTGAATAGAAATAAGAGCCTGCAAACATGGGTTCAGTCCCCTGACTCAGTCCCGTGGGGTCCCAGGCACAACTAGATGACTGCAGTGTCATCAATTAGAATGCTTTCCTCTGCCTTCGAGGTGATCTACTAATGCACGCTAACAACTGGCAGGCTTTTTAAACACAGTTTAAACACAAGTGGGTTTTTATTTTTGATGAAGCGGGATTCCATTGTCTCGGGATGGCCTCCGTCGTGCTACGTAGCCTAGGACGACTTCAGGCTTCTAGTGTTCCTTTGTCCGTCTCCCAAGGAATCGGGATTACAGGTGTGCTCCCATACACCCATTTTATATGGTGCTAAGGATTGAACTCAGGGCTTTGTGCAGCCAGGACAAGCCGTCGTCCAACTCCGCTACATTCCCAGCCCCAAGCCGAGCTTTTTATTAACTGTAAAGTGGTTTTGGAAGCCTTTTTCATGAAAGGTACTTTGCAAAGTCAAGTACTGTGCTAAGAAAGAGAGGAGGCTCCGTCCTGTGCTGGTCTGCGTGCATACTTGTCCGGCACGTTATTTTTCCATCACTTCACGCGGCCCAGGAAAGTATCTTTCATCTTGGTATGGCTCCCTTCCACGCTTCAGGGCTAGATGGGTCCTCAGTGGGCTGTTCTGGCCGTGGGCTGTGTTCCTCATATACTAAGCAAAACTATAGGAATCCTGTATAATCTGGGAGGCGTCAGTTCATTTTGCACAGACAATAAAATAATATAAAGTGCCTTTACCTCATCCCGGAATGGACTGCACACCCTCACCCGAGAACAAGGCCCCCTTTCATACCACAGGCTTGAAGCAAGGTGAATTACTCAGAGTGGGAATTCTCACATCTCTGAAACTGTGTTTGTCTCCACCACAGGACCAGATGGCAGCCCTTGGAGATTCCAGCTTCTTTTGGGGTCATTTCCCTCCAGGAATCGGCATCAAAGTGGTCAGGGTACAGGGCCAGACTGCGGCACACTCTCCAGAGAGGTGGCATCGTTTACTTTAGACCAGCACGGGGGACTTTCCAAATCAGAATTATTAGGAAAAGCAGGGAGGGGACTGTTAGGGGGAAGTGCTGCTAACACCTGATCCACACATTCCTTCCTCCCCCTCCTCTTCTGCTCATAATCACTCACAGACGTGGACTGTGTGGGAACCGAGGGGCCGCTTTGACTCACACAGGGCAGGAACAGAAAACCACAGAAGCCTCATCCAGACCCTGCTTCTAGTGTGATGGAAATTATATTTTTTAAAATCTGGGGAATTAATTTGAAAAGTGAAGTCAAACACAATCTTACCAATATTTTCTGCTCTGCATTTTTTTGTTTTTGTTTTGTTTCGTTCGTTTGTTTGTTTGCAATTTTCTGCTCTTTTTTTTCTTGCTGACAGCAAAAGGAAGTCTATTAAAAATCTCAGGGTGTGGAGCTGTAGACAGCACAGAGTGCTGGAAAAGGACTTGTGTTCCATTCTGTCTCCAGGGCCACCACAAATAATCTTTGCAAACTATCCATACGGCAGGGAATTAATATTTAAAATATATAAAGAACTCCAAAAATTAAACACCTAAAATCATCCACTCAATAAACAAATAGTTTTCAAAAGAAGAAATACAATTTGAGGGGTAAACAATCTTAGCTACTTTTGAGGTGCAGGGGAGATGGCTCAGTAGTGGGTTTGATTACCAGCACCCACACAGTAGTTTACAACTCTCTGTAATCTTAATCCTAGGGGATCAAACGCCTTCTCCTAATCAATCCTGGCACTGCACACAGCCTTTTGCATTCAGGGAAAAAACGCCCATATACTAAAAAATTAATGGATTAAATTAATTAATTCAAATAAAACCACTTTCTTACTTAAAAAAAAAAAATTCTTTGAGATCCCATCTCACCCCAATCAGAATGGCTAATGTCAGGAAAATACGTGAAAAGAAATACCGTTCAAGATATAAGGAAAGAGGAACACACACACACACACACACACACACACACGCATATGCATGCACACACACATACACATACACCATGAAAGAAATACTGTTCAAGATATAAGGAAAGAGGAATACACACAAACACACACACACACACATGCACATGCACACACATTCACACACACACATACACACCATGAAAACCTCATCAGGGCTATGAGGGAACAGTAAGATTTAAAAGTGGACAAGAGAGCGTCATTAAGGAAGAAAGGCAAACTATCACATTTCCTCTCATAGGTGACAAGTGGATTTAATTATATATTTACATATAAGACTTGAGAGGGGAACAGCTGGAGTCAGGAAAGAACCCAAAAGAGGAGTAGGGGAGACGTGGCATGGTGGAAAGGGAGCAAATATGAAACATTTATTAAAATTTTATAATGAAACCAATTACTTATTCCATGTGTCAATCAAATAGTAAGAAAAATTTAAAACCACATCTTTCATTTTTTTTCCCTGTCTATGCCTAGGAGTTAGGTCAGTTGGCTTCTACCTTTTACTTTATTTGTTTTGAAGCTATGCTATTTAAGGCACACACATTCTAGTTATGTCCTTATTTCTGCAGGTGTTTGTCTCATGGGACATATATTTTCCAGCTTCGGAGAGGCATCGACACATAAAACTGCAAGACGCACAGTGTGACATGTCTGACGTGCAGACATATTATAAAAACCTCTGCAGAGTAAGTTAGGGAAGCTGTCCATCCCCAGGTTGTTTAGCATGAGTTGGTGTCTGTGGTGGGAACACGTGGAGTGTTGTGTCAGCAGACATCACACCACAGTGCAGTACAGCGAACATGCAGCCATGCCGTGGGATGCCCCGGGACACCTGTGTGACAAACGCTTCTCTATTCCCCTGACTTTTGTGCTATATGATGTTTCTGTGTGTTTTGATTATTTTTAAATTCCACAGATAAGTTAGATAATACAGTATTTGGGGTTTTTTTTCTGTCTGATTTATTTCAGTTAGCATAATGTCCTTAAGTTTTACCCATGTTGTCACAAAAGGGCTTTCTCTTTAAATGTCTGAATATTCCATTGTATATTCCACAGTTTCATTGTCTGTTCATCTGTCAACAAACTCCCAGAAGGTTACCCTGGCCACTGTGAGCCATGCTGCCTTCATCGTTACTATGAATTGTCTCTCATTACACATCATATGATTGAGATTATATGTGTCCTGGCCAGCACATGCTCTACTTTTAGCTGGAATACAGACATCTCTTGAAGATAACCATTTGCTTTGGAAATGCAAGTTATTGGGTGCATGGGAAGTCTGGGGTTGCTAGATGTGGAAGAAATTGAATCTTCTATGAAGACCAAGCTGCTTAATTTATTAGTCATGCTTCATGCCTGAAAGCTTTGGCATCTGACAGTACTGGGCTACAGAGGACTTTCCTCAGAATCTGAGGTAGACACTCACTCCCTTTTACTCTGAGCATCTTCTATTGTGATGATGAATGCCATCTCTGGTTAGACAATACTTCTGTAAGAGCTTCTTTCTCCAGGTGTGTTTTTTGTCGTTGACTGGAGGGTTCTATCCATTGAGACTTTGTATAAATGCAGCCCGATGTTTCCTATCTGTTCCCCCATGTTTCTTTTTGCCCTTCTTTTACTTTAAAGCTTGCTTGACTGCTTTTCTTATTTAATTTGTTTCTTTTTTTTTTTCAAAAGCTGTATTTTATTGTAAAGGTTTAAGTAAACTCAGTATTTTCTTTTTAAAAACACAAGACAGAAACAAAACAAACAAACAAACAAACAAAAAAAACAACTCACTCCACATATCACTGCTTTACAGAATCAGTGCTCTCCGAGATCTATCATGAGGTAAGCAGGTCTTGGCTCTTCATTCAGATCTAAGCCATTCTTTCTGTGTTCTTTCTTCTGTCTTGAAAACACTCCAGAATTTTCTTTTGTGAAGACTGCTGATGTGGGACATTTTTCTTTGAGTCTGTTAGTGCCTGTACTGCATCCCTATCCTTAAAAGGTGTTTTGACTCTGTGTAGATTCTAGGCCAGCACTTACATTTTTCTTAACACATTAAGTGGTCAATTATATGTTTTTGTGGCGGCTGTTGAAAAGTTGTCTGTGAAATCGTTGTCCCTGTCCAGGTTGTCTCCCTCCCTGCCCCCAAGCTGCTCCCTTCTTCCATTTCTCTCCTTTTGTCTTCCCCTTTAACCCCATCTTCTTCTTCCTCAATTTAAAAACCCTTTAAACTCATTTTCTTACTCTGCCCTGTCTTCTCCAACCCCGTTTCCTGCTATTTCAACACTCCTAACGATGTGTTTGGCTTCCCCATTCTCCCCTCCAAGTCAGGCAGTCTTTGTCATTATTTCTATCTCTTGTCTCTGCCCTGGGCTCTGTATATGTATGTGTATGTATATGTATATATAATATATATACATATATATAATATATATGATATTTTTGCATCTGTCCTACAGGTTACTAACTGTGCTCTCCTCCCCCCAACCCTACCTTCCCTTGCCCCCGCACCTCCCCCCTGCACCCCCACCTCCCCTTGCCCCCACGCACTTCCCTCCCCCCCCCGTCCCCGCCCCATCCCTGCCATCTTTGTAGGATCCTCTGTTGCATCTACTACCCTACTTAAAGTCTAAAGCAGTATAGTTATTCAAGAAGTTTGGTTCTTTATGAACTTCTTAAAGTTTTCTGTTCCCTGGAGGCTGTTTTAGATTATCTCTTTTGTTCAAAAATAAACAATAAAAAGCTTTCCTATTCTAAGTCGGAAACTTCTGTGGGAGGCTCCGATGAGGATCCATGTGTTTTTGTTTCTTGAAGCTCTCACTTGTGGGCCAGGGTATATTTAGTGTTCTTGAGCAAGCCATGTATCAGTAATCCATGGAGCAATAGAACTGGATAGCCACCTTTTCCTACCACTCATGGGATCAATATTCTGACATAATGGTAAACAAGTTCACAGATGGAGCTTTTTAGACCACATGGATATTGTACGTTTGGATTGCAAAGCCTTGTAAAGATGACTTTGAGCCTGTACTTTGGATTTCGTTTCCCGTTCCCTCTGTCCAAGCACTCGTCCGTCATTCACTTTCCACAGTGAGCAGTTGGGTAAGCTTACTTCCGGCTTGTGCTTTCTGAGATCTAAGCAGCCTCTAGGCCAGACTCCTGTTGTGAATGAGACTGGAGCCGCATCTGCCATCCGGTGTACTGTGCGCGCCCCCGAAGCCGGAGCGCTGGCTGAGCCTGCGCCTTTCCCAGAGATAAGCAAGCACAACCACAGTCCCCACGTCTACTGCTTAGTCTCTCTTAAGTGGACTCTGTGTACAGAAGGTTCTAACGTGCTAGCGTTATGTTTTATAGTCGTGGCTATACTGATGCATGAAGTGCTAGTTCCCTTATTATAACTTGTGTCACAGTTTGTCTCTTTTTTTGAGATGTTTGGTTTTATTTTTAAAATTATTTTTAATTAAAAATAGATTTTCTTTCATACAATATATTCTGATTATGGTTCCCTTTCCCAGATCCAACCTACCTCCCCACCCACCCAAATCCAAATCCTTTCTCTGTCTTTCTCATCAGAAAATAAAGAGGCATGTAAAAATAAAAGAAGATAAAATAAAAACAAACAACCACTAATAGGACAAAACAAACAAACAAACAAACAAAAAGAGCCAAAGAAAAAGCACAGGGAAAAAACCCTACATATAGACACACACACAGGCATGAGCATGCACAGAAAGACATCCCATAAAAACACAAAACTGGAAACCATAATACCTGTAGAGTAAGAAAAAAATATGAGAACCTCCTCCCTCAAAACCTCCAAGAATATTATTGAGTTCATCTTGGGTTGCCCATCTACCGCTGGGCATGCTGGACTAAGAATGGTGTGTATACCCAGTGAGACCAGGTTAGAGAAAACAGTTTTCATTTGTGGATGGTTGTCATTTGTAGATAGTTTCCGACTTAGAGATGAGAGCTCATGTCCACTGCCCCTCTCAGCACTGGGACGCCATCTGGCGTAGACCTGTGCAGGCCCGTGCCTGCTGCCACCATTTCTGTGAGTTCCTATGTGCATCATTGGTCCTACTATATCTAGAAGGGCTTGTTTTGCTGGTATTCCCCATCCCCTCTGGCTCTCACAGTCTTTCTGAGTCTTCTTCCATGGCGTGTCCTGAGGCCTGATGGGAGAAATTTGATGGAGGCTCCATTGCAGACCAAGTGCTCCAAGGTCTCTCTCTGTCCATTGTCCATTTGTGGGTCTCTACTGCAGGGGAATGCTTCTCCAAGGATGGCTGAGTGAGCTCTGATCTATGAGTGGAGCAGCATATCACTGGGGGAGGGGGGGTGCTCATTTCGCTGCTACATTCCTTTAGCAGAAGAGTAGTTTGAGGTGTTTGTAATGGTTTTAAGCTTCCGGCTGAATAAAGTTCAAGTTTACACTATTGCCAGGAGCTGAAGCCCTCAGTGTCTTTACTTACAGCTCTTAACTTCTTTTGCACATTGTCCTTCAGAAAGAGAAATCGCTGAGACGGATTATAAGATAGTAACTTTCATTCCCACACAGAGCCAATGCTTAGAACATGCCTACACTGTTAGTAGACACTGTTAGCATTGTCGTGTGGCTATCAAGATAGCTACACAAACGAATCAGGCTCAGTAGGAGAACGTTAGCATATATTATTTTCATGTTGAGATATTTTTTAATTGACTTGTGAAGAACACCCTCAATTTGATTTGTTCTTTGAATTTGTGCCAGGGAATGTATTTTTCCTAGACAAACCTCTGTGTTTGCTTACTGACATGAACTGGTGTTTAAACTCCTTACATTATCTCTAAATTGACTCAATGTTTGGTGATTGCTCAGAAAAAAAATCAGCATTCTTGTATGCAATAAGCATTTCGCAATAGCCAAAGAAATTCCTAGTAAATGTCCAGGCTACAGAAGGCAAGAAACGACCTTTCCCTTTTTCAGAAGCAATAGAGGGGTGTGAAGGGTTAAACAAGGGAACCACAAGCCTGCCTTGTCTACTTCACTAAACAGAATCAAGTGTGTGCTAAGTTGAATTCCAGGGTTAATCCTTGGCAGTGAGGCTAACTGAGAACTACGTGCAGGGAACTGTGGGATCGCGGTGCGGGGAGCAGGGAGCCTGCGCAGGAAGAATGGAGGACAGAGCCTGTCTGCTGTGTCTCAGGCCCGTGGGACAAAGGATAGGAAAAAGGGTGCCCCCAACACTACACACACACACACACACACACACACACACCAACTTTTCATTCACAGGAAGCTAGCTGCCTCCCCTGGGAGTGGGGAAGGCGTGAATTCCTTCAGGGGCTTGTGGCTATCAGTTGTTCTTGGACCTAACCCAGCAGTGGGGGCTCCTTGCCACAGAGCTGCCTTCCAAGGGTGAGCTGTGGAGACTGGCCTTGCAGAAAGCTGTTAACCTAGTTGGTTGTCACTGTGACAGGAAGACACTTGCCAGCCTTCGGAGGTAGCATGAATGCCCTCCTGCTCTCAACTCTGAACCTCCTTGCTTCGTAGACAGTGCTCTGAAGACTGTGGGTTCTCGTGCTCCTGGGCAGTCTGGCTTTTCCCCAGGAGCTTAACTCTGTTTTCTCTGCCCTCCCTTTCTCTCCTCCCTGCCCTCACTGTACGTGGCTTAGAGAGGAGAGTGTGGGCATGTTTTCCTCTTTCAATCTACAAGGGCCAAAGTCCATAGACAGGTGTCTTAGTCAGGGTTTCTATTCCTGCACAAACATCATGACCAAGAAGCAAGTTGGGGAGGAAAGGGTTTATTGAGCTTACATTTTCACATTGCTGTTCATCACCAAAGGAAGTCAGGACTGGAACTCAAGCAGGTCAGGGAGCAGGAGCTGATGCAGAGGCCATGGAGGGATGTTTCTTACTGGCTTGCTTCCCCTGGGTTGCTCAGTCTGCTCTCTTATAGAACCCAAGACTACCAGTGCAGGGATGGTACCACCCACAGGGGCCCTCCCCCCTTGATCATTAATTGAGGAAATGCCTTATAGCTGGATCTCATGGAGGCACTTCCCCAACTGAAGCTCCTTTCTCTGTGATAACTCCAGCCTGTGTCAAGTTGACACACAAAACCAGCCAGTACAACAGGGATGGGTTCTGCTTATCAAATAGACATTTCAAAACTTTGTCAGCTGTGTTGTAGTCATGTGACACCTCTAACAACATGGAGTTTCCTAACCCCGTACATTGTTATAAATAGCTACCCAGCATCTGTCCTCCGTCTCTCCCACTACATCGGCTCCTTTCAGTGAGCCCAGCCATTCACAGTCTGAGAGCCCAACTCCTTGGCTTGCTTCCCTCTGCTTGCTTATGCTCCGTCACCATCCAGCAGGGGCACGCGAGGAAGAGTTAAAAGAGCACGCACTTGCTTTCCCCTCTGAAGCAGAACTGAGGGTGTGTGACTCCCGTTCCTCTGTGCACAGGATTGAGGCGCCATCTATAACCCTTCTTCCTTCCAGGTGAAGCCGGTGCTTACACACTGAGCATATTGTCCAAACCCAGCTGGCCTGTGAAATGTGGCTGAATAATAATAATCCTCCCTTCTGGGCTTCAATATCTGCACTTAGGAGTCTGCCACGGAGAGCACACACCATGCTCTATTTCCTTTGACTCCACTTTCATCATAATTATATTTAAAATACAATACCAAGCTGGGCATCGTAGCTGGGCTGAGGCTGCCAACTTCTCATCACTGGGGCTGCTGCTCACTTTCTGGTTGCGACTGACAATTCATTTTCTCCTGAGGATCATAAGATTGTCATCGGAGCTATGGGCTATTTTAGATTTTCTATGTATTTTCCTTTCTGCTTCTCTTGCTTTCAGCTGCCCTAACACTTCTTGGTTCTCAGACTTCTTCTATGTTCTCTCCTGAGAACATAATTCCCAGCCCCACTGACTCTTCTCATTCCCAGAGAGGAAAGGAGGAAGCTTCTAATCCACCATTGTAGTCTCTGGGGAGAGTCATTGTTTCTTCATATTTAAAATGCACGTGTTAAAACTTAAAGAAAAACAAACCATCTTCGGAGATGACTTAGCTGCCCAGCCTGACAATCTGAGTTTGGTCTCTGAGGTCCACGTGGTGGGAGGAGAGAGTTTACTCCTGCAAGGGTCCACCCTGCAACCATGGTACACACATTCCCCACCCCCACGAATAAATAAGTGAAAGCACATAAAATACTCAGTGTGCACATCTCCCAAATGTGAAAGCTCTTTGTAAACAGTAACAGAAGCATTTCTTCTCTCTAACATTGGGTGAAGCCATTTATGACACAGGCTAGTATTGTTTAGCATTCTTTCAATTCCCAAACCATAAATCCAGCAGAATTAATGGAGAAGAATATTGGTTGAGAGGAGAGAGAGAGAGAGAGAGAGAGAGAGAGAGAGAGAGAGAATGTGTGTGTATAACTAGAAATGAATTGAGCAAACCATTTTATTCAACATGAATAAATACTTCTAAACAAATGTTAACAACCACAAAATTCCAAGCTTTTATCCCCCCAAATCACAGCATGCCATTTAAAGAAGGTAGAGATTCTAAATAAATGGAGAAAAAACCCATGCTGTAGTAGGAGAGGTGGGTTCTGATGGTGCCATATTGCACTGGCTTCTGCTGATTATGTTTTTGCAATTGCCTTTAACCATCTGGTTGTGTCTGGTGTTGGCTGGCCTGTTAGTCCCTCGGAGTAGCAAGCCTCTGTGGACTAGTTACCCCATCCCCACCCCCTCAAGAGCAGGCCTCTCATTGATTCTGGACTTAATGTGGTTAAAAGGTAAAATTCCTCAAACTAGTCCACACAGAGATCAATGTAATCTTTATCTGAATCTGGTTAACATCTGCAGAGACTGACACAGCCTAAAGTTTAGAAGGAACCTCAAAACAGCAAGAACAGCAAGAAACAGTCTTTAAGAAAGCAAACCAAGTAGGCACGCTTATACTCACATCTCCTGATTCCAAAGCTCATGACCGTGAGCTCTGGCTCCCTAGGACAGAGTATTGAGAACACAAGATGAGGTATAAGTGGAAACACCGTCCAGAACCAAAATTTACTTAGGTTTTGATATTTAGAAGGGAGTTGGCAGCAGGGGGTGGGAGTGGTGGAGTGGTTCAAGTTGATCATTTGACAAATTTCTAAAAAGTGGTTTTTAGAGATGTACACAAAACTTGAGATGAAAGAAATAATGGATGTCCCACGAGTGGGCCTGGAAAGACCCATTTGTCAGTTCCACAAAAGATTTTAGCATGTGGTGTCATCTCCCTCAGCCTTGTTTTATGAGGAAATTGTCAATGAGAAATAATCTCGTAGGACTGTCGCCTACATAAATGTGGAAAATGTAGCAGAGACTCTCCCCTCTGTCTGCAGAGTCCTAGGCTTGTGGCCTCTGGAGGCAGCATGTGACCATCTGAACCCTGGCCTCTCAGAATGTTTCACCCTCGGTAAAAATGGCAATTCCTTGGGTTGGGTTAGACTGTAAGACTACAATAGCAGGAAATCTCGCACCTAGTGTGCATCCACTCACCCATATCTCTTCCCCTCCATTCATTTGAATGGTAAGGAGTAGCCAGGCATCCTATGGTAATTTTACCCCAAGTGGTCTTTTAAGCAGCAGAATGTCTCTTGAAGTTAGGTGACTTCTACTCCGAGGAAGACAGATGGGTTAGGACCAGGGAAGAATGGGGATGACAAGAAGGAATGGGAGAAGAGAAGGAAGAACTTCTGGGCCACACCTTTACCTGCCATCACAGATCTGTACCCCACTCCCCAGCCCACAGCTCTGCCTGCCACTTGGGAGGCCCATTCCCACCACAGGTGAGATACCCACACCCCAACCCCCAGCCTACAGTGTTCGTTCGTGGAGTCTGCCCCATCGTTTCTGTGCTCCATCTTCCAATCCAAGCTTCTACCCACAATTGAGGATCTGTACTCCCTGGGCTACAGCTCTGCCTACTTCCCAGGAGACCTGCTCTCTCAAGAGGTGGGGTAACTAGACCTTGAGGCTTGCTACTCCAAGAGACTACCAGGCCAACCTACACCAGAAACAACAAGATGGTTAAAGGCAATTGCAAAAACATAATTAGCAGAAGTCAGTGCAATATAGCACCATCAGAACCTAGCTCTTCTACTACAGCAAACCTTAGATATCCTAACATACCTGAAGAGCAAGACTGTGACCTAACATACCTGAAGACCAGAGAATGGTATCCATCACCTACCAAGAACATATCAAAAACATCATTCATCATGATCAAATAGGATTCATCCCAAGGATCCAGGAATGGTTCAATGTATGAAAATCCATTCAATATAATTCTCCATATAAGCAAACTAAAAGAACAAAATCACATGGTCATCTCATTAGATGCTGAGAAGACCTTTGACAAAATCTAACACCCTTTCATATTAAGAGTCTTGAAGAGATCAGGGATACAAGGCACATACATAAACATATAAAAGAAATATACAACAAGCCAATAGCCAATATGAAATTAAATGAAGATAAATTTAAAGCAATTCCACTAAAATCAGAGTCAAGACAAGTCTTCCCATTCTCTTTCTATCTATTCAAAATGTTACATGAAGTTCTAGCAAGAGCAATAAGATAACAAAAGGAGATCAAGGGGACACAAATTGAAAAAGAAAAGGTCAAATTTCACTATTTTCAGATGATATGACAGTATACATAAGTGACCCCAAAAATTATAACAGAGAACTCCTATAGTTGACAAACACCTTCAGCAAAGTGGCTGGATAAAAAATTAACTTGAAGAAATTAGTAGCCCTCCTTTATACAAATGATAAATGGACTGAGAAAGAAATTAAGGAAGCAACACCCTTCACAATAGCCACAAATAATATAAAATATCTTGGTCTAAGTCTAATAAAGCAAGTGAAAGACCTGTATGTCAAGAACTTCAAGTCTCTGAAGAAAGAGATTTAGGAAGATATCAGAAGATTGAAAGATCTCCCCTGCTCATGCATAGGTAGTATTAACATGGTAAAAATGGCCATCTAACAAAAAACAATATACACTTTAAATGCAATTCCCATCAAAATTCCAACACAATATTTTATAGACCTTGAAAGAGCAATTCTCAACTTCATATGGAAAAGCAAAAATCCCAGGATAGCTAAAAAAAAAAAAAAAAAAAAAAAAAAAAAACAATCCTGAACAATAAAAGAACCTCTGGAGGGTCACCATTCCTGATCTCAAGCTGTACTACAGAACAACAATAAT
Organism: Apodemus agrarius; assembly: GCA_964023405.1. NCBI lineage: Eukaryota > Metazoa > Chordata > Mammalia > Rodentia > Muridae > Apodemus > Apodemus agrarius. The sequence continues at coordinate 47,841,639 of OZ030021.1, read as the reverse complement.
AAAAACTGCACAGTGTTGGTATAGAAACAGACAAGTTGATCAATGGGATAAAATCAAAGACCCAGAAATAAACTCACACAACTTCAGACACTTGATCTTTGACAAAGAATCCAAAACCATACAATGGAAAAAAAGAAAGCATCTTCAACAAATGGTACTGGTCTAACTGGATATCTACATATAGAAGAATGCAAATTAATCCATATGTATCACCCTGCACAAAATTCAAGTCCAGGTGGATCAAAGACTTCGATGTAAAACTGGATACACTAAATCTAATAGAAGGGAAAGTGGGGAACAGCCTTGAACTCATTGGTACAGGAGACAACTTCCTAAACAGAACACCAATGGCTCAGGCTCTAAGATACACAACTGATAAATGATACTTCATGAAACTGAAAAGCAGCTGACTGAAGCAGACGCAGAGACCCATAGCCAAGCATTGGACAAAGCTGGGGAACTCTGATGGAAGAGTTGGTAGAAAGATTGAGGCCCCTGAAAGGAATATGAACTCCACAAGAAGACCAACTGAGTCAACTAACCTACACCCTCCGGGGCTCTCTGAGACTGAGCCACCAAACAGAGCACACACAGGCTGGAGTGAACCCTAACTCCACCCCACCCCACTGCAGCAGATACATAGAAGATGTGCAGCTCAGTCTTCATGTTGGTCCTGACAGCTAGAGCAAGGGTTGTCCCTGAGGCTGCCGTCTGTCTGTGGAATCTGTTCTCCTAACTTGGATGCTTTGTCTGGCCATAGCTGAGAAAGAATGTGCCTAACCCTGCAGAGACTTGCTGTGCCAAGGTGGGGGAGTACACCCCCCCTCACAGGAGAAGAGAAGGAAGATGGGGGAGGGACTGTGTTAAGGAAGACTGTGAGGCAGGGTAGTGATCACGATGTAAAATAGATAGATGAGAGCGAGAGCGAGAGCGAGAGCGAGAGAGAGAGAGAGAGAGAGAGAGAGAGAGAGAGAGAGAGAGGCAGACTGACAGTAGGAAAAGGGGGATGGAAGGAAGATGAAGAGGGAAAAGGAGAGGGAGAAGTCAGAGATGGGGGAACAGAAAGGTGGAGGGGTGGAAGGGAGAGGGGGTAAAGAGAGGAATGAAAAGAAGAGAATAGAGGGAGAGAACGAAATGAAAGAAATGAAAAATGAGAGTGAAAGGAAAGAATCCAAAGAAAAAGGAGAAGAGAGGAGTGTTAGACAGAGAGGAGGAACAGAGGAACAAAGGGAAGTAGACAGAAGAAGGAGGGAAGGAGGGAGGAACGGACGGAGGAACAGAGGGACGGAGGGACGCAGAGGGGAGAAATTATGCCAGAAAGTCTTCTGTTTGTATTGATGTAAGTCCCTTGGTCCCCTGGTCAACCTTCAAGATGCAGAGTTAATGTTCTTTGGCACCACACGGGGGCGCCCCTAGCAGCGATTCAGAGCTCTTGGTCCTCTAAGCTGAGCCTTTGAGACCTGGTGGTCATGTCCACACTGCAAGCTCCATTCGGTCAAACTAAAGACAAAATGGGAAACAAAAAGACGCTTTTAAAATTTTAAGACAAGGGGATGAAGAGACACGTCAGTGGTTAATAGTGAATAATGCTCTTCCAGAGGACCAGAATTTAGTTCATAGCCCACATCTGACAGGTCACAACTGCCTGTAACTCCAGCTCCAAGGGATCTGACACTCCCTTTTGGACTCTGCAGGCGTAAGTGCCCACGTGCACATATCCACATGCAAACACACTTATGTACTAAATATATATATATATATATATATTTATTTATAAAGTAAAAAAATTATTATATAAAGTAATTAAAAATAAAGTTGAAAACATTTTTAAGTCATGCACATACCCCCAAAACATGCTGTGTGCCTCAAACCATGAAACTTAAGAACTATCACAGAGAAGGCAGAGCGAATAATTTAGAATTGCAGCTATAGTAACCCGAAAACAGTGATGTGAACAGGGGAGAGAAGGGAAAGATGCAGAAGAGAAAAGAGAAGGGAGAAGGAGAGAGGGGGAGGAAAAGAGGGCGGAGAGAGGAAGGGAGGGAGGGAGGGAGGGGGAGGTGCATTTTGCTGGTGTGAACCTGCGTTGGGGGCCACAACAGATTTAGCAACAATGTCCCTGGAACTGTGTCAAAGCTCCGAGTCTGCCTCCTTGCCTTACTGCATCTGGTTTTGTCCGGTTTAGCTGTGGTCTTGGCAGCCTGTCCTTTTCCGGAGATGCATCCAAGGAGAAAGAGTGGATCTGGGGGGAGAGGGGAAGTGGGGAGGGGAGCTGGGAGGAGTGGGGGGAGAGAAAGCTGCAGTCTGGATGTGTATTTTATGAGAGACAAATCTATTTTCATTTAAGAAAAGAAAAGAAAAGGAAAAAAAGAAAAGAAAAGGAGGCAGGTCGAACAGTAACTGAGGATTTGCTTGTTTGCCTTTTAAAACAAAGTTTTCTCAAAACAGTAGGGACTTTTAGGGCTGGATTATCCAATAATCCTCAAAGAACAAAAGCCACCCAGACGCCTTTGAAGGTGCCCAAACTTGGACAAACAGGTAGCTAATTCCTTAAGCAAACACTCGGGCGGGCACCTAACTAAACACTCCCTCCCTCCCTTCTAGCTCAAAGCATTTCAAAGCAGGGCCTGGTGTTACTGGAGTTCGGGGAGTCAAAGCCCTGCCCAGGGAACCCCAACAAGCGAGGCAAGGTCCTTGTACCAGATGCTAAGACACCAACTGAAGAGACAGAAGAGCATAGGAAGGAGCCATCCTCAATGAGGACATACTCAGAAGGCAAACAAGGAGGTCCAGTGGTCCCCACGTCTGTTAGGGGTATCAGCACTAATGTATGTTTAACTAGGGGGCACAAGGTGTGCATATCTCAGCAGTCGGGATCCTACAAACCGCTGAGCAGCCACTGTCTCAGGTCCAGACTCTCCTGCAGAGTAGCCTAAGCTGTCGAACTGGGTCAACTCTTTTCCCGGCACAGTTCCTCCTCTGGCTGGAACCTTCAGGCTACCTATCCACTAGGAGGGGACTTCTGGGGAATGTTTAGCCATCCAAGGTCCTTTGGTTCAATAGCCTGGCGGCTGAAGAGGGGCTTGAGTGTTTCTTTAGAATATCTACTCTCCCATCTGAGTAGTTACACCTGCACCTTTCCCTCCCGGGGTCCTCGAGGTCCTGGGAACACCTAGGAACACTTAACTCCACAGACATTGACTTTACAGAAGCTGTGGCCTGTGGCCCTGTCCTGTCTCCCTGACCCAGCCCTGTCTTCTCAATTCTCTTAGCCTCTTCTCTGTCCCTCCCAGTTCCTCTGGCCACTCCCCCTCCCCTGTGTTCCCTCCCCAGCTACTCCCCCCAGCCCCCATCTCCTTTCTCCTATTTAGTTCCTTTCCTGCTCTCTCCTCTTCTACTGACCTCTCCATGTCTCTACTCTAGCTCTCCTCTAGTCTTTGGGATCTGGACCAGACAGGGAAAGGGGTTCAAAACCACCCCATCTTCCGATTTGTTTTGATTTTTTTTATGATGTGTGTGTGTGTGTGTGTGTGTGTGTGTGTGTGTGTGTAAACAGGTAGCTGTGGCTGTCTGTCCTCCCTCATGTGCTATGTAGACGAGGCCAGCCTGGACCTCACAGAGATCCTCCTTGTCTGCCTTCTGAGTGCTGGGATTGAAGGTATCCACCATCACGACTAACTCCATCCCTATCTCTTGTATCGAAACTTAGGAAACTGCCTTGGCCCAGTTGGTCTCGGGCTCAGACAGCCTACCCTGTCCTCCTCAACCTAAATCCTTAAGCACTTTCATGCAAGAGGTGTTCCCAAGCCCAGGGCACCAGAACCAGGGGCACCTGGCAGCACCTTATTCTTAGTTTTTCCTGAGGTAGAAGTAAGGGCATCACCAATTCTGGAAGCTCTGCTTTCTCTGTGTGAAACCAGGTAGTGACACGGTGATAGTAACTTGGAGGTCAGGGGCTTCCAGGAAGTAATACATGAAACCAGTAGCTGGCTGTCCCCAAGTCCCCGTGTCCATGTCTAGCAGCCCACAGGGCTTTCTGTCCCAGCCTTCTGAACCTGATAAACAGAAAAGTTAATCTGAATTCCTGAGGTCCTTCTGTGCTTCTCCAAGTCAAGAGTTCTGACCTTTTCTTCCAACAAGTGTTTTTCAACCAAAACCTTGCTGTGCTGTGCTGTGCTTGGATGTTGACATCACTCGTAGCTATTTATAACCAGGAGGTCGTGACTTTCTCAGAGATAGGACAGTGCCCTGTTCCCTTCCCGACTTTGACAACTGACATGACATTTGTGATGGTGCAGTTCTGTAAACCTTTGCAATATTAATTGAACTGATGGTTTAGGTAGGTCATATACATAGTTAATTACCCTATGAGCAGGATGTGAAGCTGCAAACGGGGAGTGGTGAGCCCTGGTAGAGAGCCGGTGCCCAGGTCCACACTCCATCTTTTGAGCTGCTTGTCCAAAAGCTAACAGCTAGTGGGAAAGGACGTCAGTGAGCTGTTTCTGGCGTTGGCGGTGTGCAGTCCTTCTTTAGACTCATGTGGAACAGAGTAGGAAACCAGCTTCTGTTTGTTTCTTTTATGTGCATTAGCATTCTGGCTGTATGTGTATCTGTGTGAAAAGGTCAAAAATCCTGGAGCTGGAACGTCGGACAACTGGGAACTGCCACGTGGGTGCTGAGAATTGAACCCAGGTCCTCTGGAAGGGCAGCCAGACTGCTGAGCTGTTTCTCCAGCCCCCTCTTTTTAAAACGGAGTTGATTCTGTTCATTACTCCAAAAACATGTTTCCAGGGTGCCTACTGTATACCAGATACTGTCGCAAACATTAGGGATACAAAACCAGTGAGCATTCACTAGGTCGTGGTTTATTAGATAACCCCTTCTTGAAATAGCAGTGTCCTATTCAAGGCTAACATAAGTGGCGCATGCTGTCTTAGACACCTTAAACCAAATTCTTTGAAAGCTGACCAATAAAGGTGTTTATCACATTAGGATCCTTAGTTAACCAGACCAGAATAAACAGGTGGACCTTCACTCAAAACAGGGAGGTCCAGAGCCTGAACTCCGTGGGCCCATGCCGGTACCGAGCTTCCATTCTGGAAAGAAAAAAAGAAAAAGTAGGGGAGCAAGCCAGCCTCATGTGTTTGGAAGGGTCACCTTGCTGTCGTGTCAAAAGAGTTCAGAATGGGCCCAGAATGGGAAGACAGCAGCAGATCCATTCAAAACCGTTTATGCTCACATGAGAAAAATAAAAATATTGAAATTGGTCAACCAACAAAGCCCCCTCCAGAATTGGAGAGCTAAGATGACTGATGCTTAGTTTCTTAGGTCCACGCTTGGGTTTGCTGAATGACCAGCAAAGGGACAACTGTGGAGGATTCACGGTATAAGGCAGGGTTGGCAGACACAGCTCTGAAGTCCCACGGGTGCACTTCAGTGTGCCCAGCAGGTGGTTGGAAGGCTCCAGGGAGGGAGGTGCCAGATAAATGCTCCAAATGGCACAGCCGGTCTCTGGACTTGATCCCTGATATGAAGGCGTGGCTCAGAGGATGAATAAAGGAAGAAAGAGAATAAACTAGCAAGATGGGGTGAGGCACTGCACCTGGCTGTAAGTCAAAAGTCGGAGTCCACAGAGTGCCCAGTGTGGTCAAAAACTCCCGATTCCCTGTAATTTTCAGACGTGGGAATGGGGAAGAGGAGAAACAGAAGCTAATAGCAATCACCACTGACTATATCAGCCACATTGACCTATTTCAACCTATTGAACCATAAGAGCCCTCTAAAGGGGAGCTAGCATCCTCATGCTAGAATTGAAGAGCAAAGTGCACAAAGGCCAGGGAGCACGCTCTGGTCGTTAGGGATTAGTGGGGACAGCATGAGACTGAGGCCAGCTTCCTGCAAAGCTAGCCCTGAGTCTGCCCTTTCTCCCAGGTGGGTCTGGGGTATTCTAATGCCCCACCCCTTACTGTCTTCAGAGGAAGAATGGATGGCCTCGGGTTACAACAGAAAGCAACACACAGATGTAGGTTGGTGCACTTTGTCCCCTCAGTCCTAAGCTTAGGAGCCAACTCTGATAATGAGCTCATCAGCATCCAACAGAATCTGGATCCCGGCCCTCTCAGCAGGATCCGAGCCTGATTCACAGCCTGCTGCCAAGCAGCTTACTTGGGCCGTCCTTTGGGAGATAGGCTTAACTCTGATGTTTTCAAATAGCTAAGCCTGTTCAAGATGTAAGGTTGACTCTTACACGATGTGCAAGACAGTGGGGGACTCTGGGAAAGCAACGGTTATCGCCAGAGTTCTATTGTCATGTGTAGTCATGGGCTTCTTCTGGGACCGAGGCGAACAAACATATCTCATGTAGTTTACATAATTTCGGATAAGTGAGGAACCACAGTAGAAAGCCCCTGATAATCTCAGTTGCCATCAAGACTGAGAAAATCAGGGATCAATACAAAATTATCTCTTTCAGAAAACAGAAACAGATCTTACCAATAAATGGGAAAATGAGTGTGTACCCGGTAAACATGAACACGAAACCACAGTGTCTATGGCTGCATGCTCTACCCAATTGTTTCGTGTTTTAACTTTTAGAAAATTTTCATTTTGACACTGAAGATAAGTGTCTCCTGCTCCTTTCACACCCGGAATAACACAATTAGTTGTCTTCTTCCATGACCCAACAATAATCAGATGATGTTCTCGCTTTCTTTTACCAGTTCCTCCCCTACCCCACACAGTCTCCTCCAGCACTAATCCTGTTTTCTTTCATTATCAAACGTTTGGGCCTCTGGCCCAATACTCCTGTCGTGTGTGTGTGTGTGTGTGTGTGTGTGTGTGTGTGTGTGTGTGTATTATGTCAAGAACTGCAGGAGGATAACTCTAGTGTCAAGGGTGGTCCAGGGTTGGCCACAAACCTCCACCCATGAAGAAATGTAAAGCAGGCCACAGTCACCCCTGTCCTGCACAACAGGCTACACTGGATTCAACCTGTAAAGATGGCCCTGTTTGAACTAGACTTCCGCCAATGGAAGTCTTAATGGCTCTTAATGAGAAATCTATCTCTACTGTGGAAGCTTGGGTATGTGGCCTCTACTGTGTGGTGGGTAAAACTTCCCTTTCCATGGTAACAGCATACTTTTGACTGTTCAGGAGACCCTACCAGTTTTGTGTAAGCACAGGTGAAGGTTGGGTTTTATGTAGCACAAAAGACAGGAGGTGATTTTGCCAAGAGCTCCTCACTGAGCAAACATAACTGCATGATATCAAACAAACATTTCTCAGTGGCAAGTTGTGGTCCAAAGTAAAGAGTGGAAACTCAAAACGTGGGCAGAATCAGGAGGTGCCTGAGATGGGGACTTCTGGCCATCTCTCCCTCTGGGTAGCCTGCGCTGCAAGCCCCTCTAACCAAAGCAGAACAATCTGGTTGTAACTGGTGGGAACTGTCTGGAAGCTCAGGTGTTCAGCTGGAAGGCAGTGGTGGTGTGGGTGATCTCTCTAGACCTGAAGGAAGAGATGAGAAGCTTCAAGCCTTCAGATCCTATGGGGGCATGGAGTCCCTCACTGTGGAAACTTGGGGTTTATGTATCATTTGAACAATAGGATCCCCAAAGTGAACATCCAGGCAAAACACCACTCTTATCTCAAGAGGAATTGAGATTGTTAATTCTAGAGCCAAATATGAATGCCCAGGGCTGGAACCTAGACCCAGTTCTCAGTAACCACATGAGGGCTCACATCCACCTGTAACTCTAGCTGCAAGGGATCCAGTACCTTCCTCTGGCCTCTATGGATACCCACACTCTCATGCACACACAGTCACCTTCCACCCACATTCAAATTTTTTAAAAAGATTTTGCTTTAATTTTTAAATATTTGTGTTTGTGTGTGATGTGGGGGGGTGGTTTCTGTGTGTCTGTGTGTGGGTATGATGATCAGAAAATACTAAACTCCTCTTTTCCCATGTTTTGCCATGTTTCTAGCAGAACAGAAAACATTGTAAACTAAAAATGCCAACTTTATGAGATTCGACAGTCTTGAATCTGAACTGTTGGGCTTCTTGCAGCATCACTTGGTGATATGTAGCGTGGTGGCAAGGCATGCACAATGCACATCTGCATGCTGTGTGTTCAGTAGTAAGGCTGCACGGGACAGTGAGAGTCAACGATACACCTGGAGGCCTGAGAGGCAGTATGTGCTTAAGGAGTTAATCTTTGGTGCTTGCATGCTCAGAAATCTTCTAATGTTGCCAAATTTCCCATGACATTGTGTGACATCTGGTGAGAATTGCAATTCAGTTTCAGATAGGTATTGCAGAACTGGTCCCTTGAGGGGACAGGAAACACAGTTACGTACTCTGAGCTCTGAGCCGCTGCCGTGCACACTTGTTAGACATTTCCTTTGGTGCTAGGCATAGATGTTTGGGTTTAGTTATTGTATTCTTGGATGTATTCAAGTCACTTTGGTAGCTTGTTTCTACATTATCTGTAAACGTGTAGAACTTGCTTTTAGCATTTGGTATTTTTGTGTTTTGTGTGGTTGTTTGCCTGGTTTTGGTTTTTTGAGACAGGATCTCACTGCATAGCTCCTGCTACCCTGCAATTTACTTTGTAGAACAGTCCTTTAACTCACACAGAAACTGCCTGCCTTTGCTTCCTGAGTGCTGGGATTAAAAGCTTGTGTCTCCATTTGCCCACATTCTTAAAGGCATTTTATGCCGGGTTTTATTTTCATGGGTTAAGTCTATTTACCCATTTCAACAGTGATACAAGCTAAGTCTGCTTCTCCTCACTGCCTCTTTGTCATCACCGCTGGTGAGGGATTGGACTTTCTGAGGCTGGCTCTTCTTTCTGACCTTCACAAGTTGTGAGGCATGTGGTGGCTTATATATATAATTGTATTAGAAACCAGTCAAATGGCCAGGACCAAATATATGTGTTGCTGGAATTTAAAAAACAAAACAAACAAAACAAAACCACTTTGACCTTTTCTGTGTCTAGTTTTAATTACTAAGCATTGTTAACTATGTGGGAAAAGTTAAATATACTTTGTGGGAGTTGGGCTAAAACCTGCTCCTAGTTGAAGTAGTAGTTAAAGTTTTAAAAATCAAATCTAGAATAACATCCCTTGGAGGAAAAATAAAAGATGCTATCTAAGTACATTAGTGTTGGGGAATCTTTTCAGTAACTTTACAAAGAAAAATAAAAAGCTGATAAGCTTGGAAGCTATCTTAAAGCTTTTGAGACTTCAAAGCTGATTTAATTGAGAGTTATGCTAACATCTATTGCTGATTGGGGTTGTAAATCAATTTCATAATTATGTAATTAGCCTCAACTAATGAATATATAACATTTTTCTGGTTTTAGGGGGTTAGAAAGAATAAAAGCCTGGGTGTTACAGAAATATGTGAGTTTATTAGTGATACTTTTAGAGAGGTGAGGAAATGTGGAGGTGTGAAAAGATGGTGTGTAAATGCATCTGGGCATGAAGATGTGCGTTTGCATGTGTGCATGTTACATTTGTGTGATACAGTGCAGCTGCACATCATAAAACTGTGTTATCTATCAAGCATGGTTGAAATAGCACTTTATGATTTATATGTAATTTTCTGAATGTTCAATGAAGTTCAGTTTCAGGGTAATTGACAGCATCAAAGCCTTGGTAACTATGCTGGATCCTAGCAGCCCCCCACCCACAGGTTAAGAACTTTCTAGCGCATAGCAGCACATATATTTGTGATAATGCGTTGATCTGTCAACCAAGACGCCTCACTTAGGGCCAGTGAGTAGGTAATGACCCTTTGTCACAATGGCCGGTTGCCATGGCTCAGCATGAGAAGAGAATTTCCACAGCAGGCTGCTGCTATCTGCCTGAGATCCATAAGCAGGGTGGCAAGAATTTACTAGACTTACTGTGTACAAGTAATAATATTATATCCTATGCACGATTACAAATTAGGCTGGCCACAGTGGCTTCTGCCTTCATCTCAACTTTTGGGAGGCTGAGCCAAAAGGATCATCCGCAAATTTGAGGCTAGGCTACATAGTGAGTTCCAGGCTAGCCTGGGATACAGAATGAGGCCCTACCTCAAAAAAAAAAAATCAAAACAAAAACAAAAACAAAAAATAAAAGGCAGTAATATTCACTCAAAATGTGAGACACGAGTAAACAGTTTACGCAGCACACACACTTCCTGTGGGGTTGTGTACATGCTTATCTGAATAGGGAATTGTAGATGTTAGGCCCATTTCTACCTCCGTCTCCTGTTCCCACAAATAAGACTGAAATTCAAAATATATTTACAAATACCTTGGCCATATAGTTAGGCTCTACTCTGACTAGATTATAACTTGGGATTTTTTTAAACCTACATTTTTCCGTGCGGCTGGTCACCTGTGCTCAAATACTGTACCCCCATCTCCTCACATCTCCCCAGGCTGATCTTCTTCCTGGCTCTCTCCCAGAATTCTCTCTCCTCCCACATGTTCCCCTTTCTATTTCTTCCCTAAGCCATGACCCATAGGCTGTTTGTTTGTTTGTTTGTTTGTTTATGGTTTTTTGAACTAGGGTTTCTCTGTGTAGCCCTGGCTGTCCTGGAACTCACTCTGTAGACCAGGCTGACCTCGAACTTAGAAATCCACCTGTCTCTGCCTTCCAGATGCTGGGATTAAAGGTGTGTGCCACCAATGCCCAGCCTGCCCATAGGCTTTTTAATTGATGGGTAATTCATCCATACAATACACAAGATAATCTCTCTACAGGGAACAGATCTGAAATTCAGTTAAACATTAATGTATGATTACTTGCACACATAAACTATTCCTGAGGTAAGGTGAAAGACAGTAAACATTTGTAGAGCTTGTTAAAATGTATATTATAATGTAGTAATGCTCATCTAGTACTTGAAAACAACATGTGTGCTTCAAGAAGATCCAGGAAGTAACTGAGGATGCATCCTTGATTAGGAAAGGCTACGGGCTTCCTTCCTGACTGACCTACAGAAGTTATTTTTCCACTTTGCTTAATAATACCCAAGTGTTTGCTTCTTTTTGTTCAAGAGTTTTCTGCTGTACTTTTATTTTAATTTCTACTTTTATTATATAATCACAACAAACATAGCTAAAGTCTAAATCAAAGGACAGTAGTGACATGCTCACTTGTGATGTGCAATTATTAATAACTTCACACAGTTTTCAGATCTGAGTTTTCCCAGTGCTAGTGCAAACAGAAGCACAAAATCTAAATTCACTTTATGTCCAAATGAAACTGAAACTTTTTGGCATCGAAAGCTAAGGAAAAAATTTCCAGTTTATTAACAAAATAAAAATTCTTCTAAGATATATACAAAATAAAATATCAAATAATGCCACCAATGGGTGACTCATCCCATTGTTTTGTATGGTTTTAGTGTAAGGGAAACCAGATCATTCTATAGGAGATGAAAATAATGTAATCCACACCTGGGGTACCCAGGATTTTATTTTGATCCAGGACCAGAATATGAACAAATGAAAGAATCGTGATGTGAAAGTTTGTTTCTGGTGTACTTTTGAATGGCTAGTATGAGAACTCTCGAGTTTCTTTATTGTCATTGTGAGGCAGTGGCTGTAGAGTCCACTATCCCATGCCAATGATTAAAT